>JANBXA010000729.1:21265000-22015000 GCA_030556225.1 Cricetiscus sungorus
TTTAATCTCTTCTTAAGGAGATTAACCTAAGCATATAATTACTTTTCCAATTCTGAAAATTCCATTTGGTTTGTTTTTATAATTTCCATGTGTCATAGTTCTTACTCTTGGTTTATAATATTTTTGAGTACATGTTGCTCTTCTGAGAGTTCCTTTTGACTTCTGCTCCTTGAGGCCCACCATGTGTGGCCTTCTGCTGTTTCTTTTAGTTTTCATCCATGCTTTTGTGCTATTTTATTATTTGGGCAATTATACTTCTACTATGCAGAAGGTAACCTTAGGAGAAGGTAGTTTAAAATGTTTAATTTATTTTGTGTGTATGAGTGTTTGCCTGTCTATATCTGCACTCCGCGCATGCAGTGCTCACAGAGACCAGGAGAGGGCGTCAGATCCCATGAAACTGGAATTACAGATGGTTCTGAGTCTATCTGGCTTCTGGGTGCTGGAAACTGAATGCTGGTCCTTTGCAAAAACAGCCAGTGAGTTTAACCTTTGAGATCTCTCTCCAGTCCCAGGAGAAGGTAGTTTTATTGTCTCCAAGAGAATTTTTGTTGTTGTTACAAATTAAAGTTGCTTTAACTTTAGACACCAATAAGGCTTTGAAGCTGAGCTCCAACATGGGTGGTTTTGCTCACTGATGCTGGCATTAAGTTGTGCACCTTTAACACTTCAGACATCCCCAGAGGGAGCAGGCACCATCAGCTCCCCTCTATTTTAGTAGTGACTCCTGTGCTATCCATCCGATCACAGTTCTGTGGAATCTCAGCTGGTCAACAGTAACGTGTGTACATGACAAAAAGCCTCTCAAAGTGTTTGTTTGTTTGTTTGTTTGTTTGTTCCCCAGTGTCTAGCTCTTCCCTGTCAGACTTTCTTTTTCTTGGGTGAGGTAATTGTTTCTGAAGCTCTTGCTATTTTAAGATATATGTTGTCCAGTCTGTACTTATTCTCAGGCCTGGACATTGGGACACATTCCCTTATGTCACATATGCACCAGATCCTTTATCGAAAAGAAAACTAAGGTCCAGAGAGTCTTAAGGGTTGGTTCTTTGTCCCACAGCTAGCAGTGGAGTCTATTTGAGTTTATATTGGTTTTATAGTCAGTACAAGACTAATGCAAATGGTATATGTTAACCTAATGTCCATGTTACAACCACCGTGTTGGGTAATCTAAAGCCAGCCATGGGCTTTCTAACAAAGGCAAGAGGATCCTGAAACTCCACCTGTAGCTTTAGGAGCATCTTGGATGGCAGGTGAGTGGTGAGTTAGGGCTCAGGAACTTCAGCCTAGCCTAGTGGATGTCACCAGAGAGGGAGGCAGGTTGTAGTCCCCGTTCTGTAAGAAATGAGCTTGAGGGTCAGCTGAGCTGAGTAGGAATATCACAGAGGACAAGGGTGGCCTCTTCTGCCAAGTGTCACAGCCCAGGTGAAGAACCTAAGAAGAGAGGAGAACAGTAGAGGCCACTTGGCTGCAGAAAATTGAGGCTGCATCAGATGGCTTCATCCCAGCCACCTGGGAAATGCCTCTGTTTGCACCGAATGAAGGGCAAATCTTCATTTGATAAACTGTCAATCAAAGATGTCCCAGGGCTGAGAGAGAAGCAGCAGCTGCATTCTTAAAGCCTCCATTGGTTCTTAGATGCCTAAGTAAATACTTGCAACATAAGTGTTGTCAAGGTTGCCACTTTAAGGAACACAGCAATTCATTGGTTTTCTTTTTTAATGTACAGACATTTATATAGTATATATACTATACACACATGTATACATAATATATACATATTGTTACATATATAGCAATATTATACATTATATACACTTATATACATACATTTATACTTATATATGTCAGCTAAATTTTGTCTGTCTCCTAAAGGAATTTAATGATTTCATAACTTCTGTATGTAGTAGTCCAGGGCAATGTGACACTTGGGCACTTGGGTCATAAAAATTTCATAATGAGTAAGTGCTACCAGCAAGGAACTTTCTTTGCCCCAATCAAATCTCCTTTGCTTAGTCTGCCCTCTCTTCCCTGTGCTTGTTCTCAGCTTGGTCACCCATGTAAATCCAACTTGAGACTTTGCTTTCAGAGTCAGCATGAACAAACATGTACACTTTGCAGAGGCTTTGAAAGGATTTTTGACATTGCTTAGGTGCTTGCCAACTCACCTAAGAAATTAGTCAAGAGACAAACAGCTGGAAACTTCTCTTCGGGTGTGTGAGGAATCTGAGAGGCTGGCAGACTTCCAGCCCCAGAGCCCTGAGAGCTCTGTCCAGGCCAGTTGTACAGAGAGGAGGCACTCCCAAAGAGATCAGGGCCCACAACATCTGTTGGAAGCTATATACACATCAGGGATTTGGGTAGTTTATCCTCCCAGCTGGGGTGGGTACCACCCTGAGCTAGAGGCTTAGGCCAGCTTGGAGGCCAAAGACATCGCCACAGCAGAGCGAGCTGGAGGCAAAGCAGAAAAGTCCCAGGTGGCTCATCAGCTTCTTGTGTTCTCTGCATCCTGGGCTCTGCCTGTCTTCAGTACATTTGCTATATGAGCAGCAGAGGCCCCGCTGAAGTAGTTAAGTTCTCATAACCTAGGCAGATTTGGACCACTGGCACACGATCAGAAATGAGTTTATTAATAAAAGAAAGCAGGGGTTAGAGATATGACTGCTCCTTCAGAGGACCAAGGTTCAATTCCCAGCACCCACATGGCAGCTCACAACTGTCTGTAACTCCAAGATCTGACACCATCACACAGACATGTGCAGACAAAACACCAATGCACATAAAAATAAATAAAAGGAAAGTGCTACCAGGAATGAGGATGGACCAATGAGCTGAGAGAACCCCAAAACAATGGCCAGGAGGTGCCTAGTCCTTTATAGTACCTGCTCCCATATTCCTTTAGCAGGCTTTTCTGGTGCAAGCTATGTCTGTAACATGAAGCCCGCAGAGGGAAGGACCTACAGTCTTTCTCTGCAGGCTGGCCTGAGCACATGTTGTTTGTTTCCCAAAGCCTTCCAGCCTTTCTCTCCAGTGCCTTTCTTCTGATGTTCATCTTGGCATGGCTTTCCTGTTTTTCCACCACACTTATTTACAAAGCAGGCAGCCTGCTGTCTCTGCTGAAGCCAATGTGCTTTGCAAAGTTTCTCTTCCTTAGGAGTTTAGATTTTGTTTGTCTGTCTACCATGCAGCTAGCTGGCCCTTTAGCACCTGCTTTGAACAGTCTCCCAGACATTATAAGGAAGCAGAAAAGCATCCCTGGTCATGTGACCTAGCTGTATGTGCACAGCTGGGTGTGTTTGCAAGCGATGACGTCAGGGTGCAGTCAAAAACCACCCACCTATGCTTATCGTGAACCTGCTCAAAATCACCGAGAGAGTCGGCAGGAAAAAGGAGAAAGAAAGCATGGTTCATAGACACAATGGAATATGATTTAGTACAGAGATGAATGAAGTCTTGTTATTTGCAGAAAAATGAATCGAGACGTAGGCCATTGTGTTAAACCTAATAACTCAGATACAGAAAGACAAGTAGTGCAGGGTTTCTCTCTCACCCATCATGTGTGTAAATAAGAATCATAATCAATGACAAAAAAGATGACCTGAAAATAGTAGAGGGACAACTAGGGACTGTAAGGGGACCAGGCAGATCAAAGGGTGGGAAGGGTGGTGGGAAGACGGGTCCAACCAAAGTGCAGCCTGTACAAGTATGGGCATGCTTCAGCCAAACCCACTAATATGCCAACTGATGTGAATTACTGTAGCAATAAACTTGCAAGAAGAACCTGTAAGGCTGCCACTCATTGTCCTCCTCCCCTGGCCTGGGTTCTAAGCCTCCTGTTAAAGTAAATGGCTTTCTGTGTGACATTAAGGTAAATGACATTAAGGTCTCTGTGTGATGTAGGCAGCTTCACAATTATGTCAGGTTTAAGCTTTGCAGGGAAGTAATTTTGAACCAAAAACTTCATTATTTCCATACAACTCACTCCTCTGTCTCCCTTCCTTCCCTCCCTTCTCTAGTCTCCCCATCTTCCTCCTGTGCAACGGTTCAACAGCTCTGCCAGTAAACAGTGCTCAGCCATTCTCTCTCCCTGCTTTTCAGTCCTCTCTCCTTTTCACACCAGAGTCCCTCTGACACCAATGACCAGGGAAAGGACTGGGTGAGAGACATGATTTCAAATCAATCTCACCCTCTACACACTCTCACAACACTCTCTCACACACACACACAAGCACACACTCACATATACTCACACACACACTCATACACACATGCACACACTCACATACTTATATACACACTCATACATGCACACACTCACAGACATGCACACACTCACATACTTATACACACATTCATACATGCACACACTCACACACATACACACTCACATACTTATACATACACTCATACATGCACACGCTCACACACATGTCACTATATAGTTAGGTTGCAGAAACCCGAGAGACTTTCAGCACTCCCTCGTGCTGGCACAGGTACTCTGGAAGTCGTTAGCCTGCTTTCCTGGCATTCTCCCCAGCCCCACCCCTGCCCTTCTGGTGCATATTCTGCTCTGAGGACAGCCTGTCACTTTCTACAGTGACCTGCCATCGCCCCGACCTCTAGCTTGCTTTAGATGGCATTTCAGTTTGCCTTGGGTTACTTACACATCTTTTAAGTGAGCACTAGATCGCTGGGTTTCTGAGCAGTGGGATACATTCAGCACATCTGTTTTGATGAGTTGAGTCAGAGGCACAGTTCACAGGAGCAAGACCCCTATCTCACTGGAGCACAAGGGTGCCAGTACGTGGTCAGAGAGACTCTCAGGCTGACTCAAATGAGAGAAACATGGACAACAGTTTCCCAGGTAGGCAGGGGCCTAGTTTTCCAATGTCATTACATGTGGATATGGAGTTCCAGTCACCGAGCCTTGTCCCCCCTCTGTCATGGTTCTTCATGCATAGCGTGCCTCCTATGTGTGATGGTGCATCCCCTACCTGTGCTTGTGATCCTTACTATTACAGTGGGATAGTGCTAGTCCAGTATGTCTTAGGGACTGTCTATGTGTCCGTGTACTTTAGGGATTGTCTATGTATACGCATATTTCTCACTGTCAGGGGAAGGGCTAACCCTGTTCTACAGCAAGCTGAGTTAATGTAATGTCATAGTGGACGTGCACAGAAGCTCGGGCTTCAAAGCCATGGTTACTTTAATCCTGTGCTGGGGCCATGACTTGGTTTTTCCCCCTTTCTCTTTGCATCTCTGTGTCCTTTCCTGGTGGACTTGGTGAGCACAGAGCTTTTAAAGACAGCTTTGAGCTGTTTTATGTTTCCTTGCCTTTGTCCTTTGTGACCCGGTTTGTTTGAAGCTGCAATAATTCTCAGAGCCACAAGGCTCCCCTAAATCCCCACTGCAGACTGCGATGAGAAACTTCCATTGGGGTGAAATCGACTCTATTGATTTGGGAGCAAGGAGCACAAAGTCTGGTGAATAGTCCTTGGAGTGATGCCAGCCTGGGAAATGGAAACCGGAACACGTTTGCTTCCCTGGTCCCATTTCCTGAGACTTGCTGGGCAAGTATTTGCTTGACTGAAGGTCAAATACAGCATTAAGGATGTGATCTCTGTTTACACTTCAGCCAGGAGAGGTGAACCCTGCTTATCTGGTTCTTTTCTCCACCCCTGCCCCAGATTATGTGATGATTAGTGACAACTAAGCTAAATAAAACCCAGGCTTGTTTTTAATTCTTTTCTTAGTATTTTAAATGTGTATTGGATGTGTGTATGTGTATGTGTGTGTATATGAGTGCCACCATGCACATGTGGCAATCAGAGACAACTTGAGAGAAGTCTGTTCTCGCCTTCTTCAATGTAGAGCCTGGGATTGAACTCAGGCTGGCAGGCTTGGGGCCAGTGCCTTTACCACTGATCCCTATCTAGTCTCTGGATCTTCCTGCCTCAGTCTTCTGAGATCTAAAATTGCAGGGAGGCATTGCCATGCCTCACCTTAACATTTACTAGTAAGAGAAATTACACGCATTTCAATAATCAGAGTGATATATTAACTAGGGTGATCTTTAAAAAAATCAAGGGGACATACTTATAGGTAGGTTCTGTGACTAAAATAAAGGGGAAAAATCATGAATTCAAAAATCATGAGTTCACTGCTCTCTCACTCTCTGCTTTTTAACACATTGACCTGTCAGTTGTTATAGTGAAAAGTGTAGAATACATTATTTCTAGAAGCATCTTTGTAATAAATCTTCAAATCTAAGTTGTCTAAAGCTGAATTTTAACATACCGTTGCTGTAGCTGTTTTTGTTGTTTGTTTTGTTTTGTTTTTTTTGTTTTGTTTTGTTTTGTTTTTATCCTTACTACATGAAGTCAACAGGTGTCATGCCCTGGTGCTGTGGTCCAGGCCCTCAGAGGCCTCCCTTAGATCCACTCATTTTGTTTGTCTGTTGTGTTCCGAGGCAGGGTTTCTCTGTGTATCCCTGGCTGTCCTGCAACTCACTCTGTTGAGCAGGCTGGCCTGGAACTCACAGAGATCAGCCTGACTCTGCCTCCTGAGTGCTGGGATCAAAGGCTTGTGCCACCACCGCCTGGCCTAATTCGTCTTTGTAACAACCTAGGAGGTTTGATATTTCTTTCGTGACCAGCAAGGAGGCTAAGTGCTCAGAGAAAGTGCATCTCTTTCCTGAGGAGACCCTGCTAGAAGCAGGCCTTTGTGCTTGTTTTGACTGAGATTAGAAGGAAGAGACTAAGCAGGGAGACAATGAGGAGTTGGGGAAGAAGGAAAGCAAGGGCCAACCTCAGGCCTCAGAAACACAGCCTTCAGTATACAAATCAGGAGACGGAGAAAGTGAGGCAGAGCCTCCCTGTTGTTGCTGTCCTTAGCCAGCTGTCAGGAGTTACATGCCTGTGACTTCTGTGGCTGGATGGGGCAGCCACATTTGCCACTTTTCAGAGGTCAGTTCTTTGGGGGAAGAATAACAAACCTCTCTTGTGAATCTGAGCTTGCAACCAGACCGCCTCCAGCTTCTCAAGTAGGCTGGGATGCAATCCATCACCTTCCAGGGGCCCTGATCTGGTCACCGAATCTCTGTCTCCTCCCTACTCTCCAGCTTCCCCTCTTTCTTCAACCCACTCGACAGCAAATGCTGTGGCATCTCATTGGGTGTCCTGCTGTTTTTATAAAATAGTGAATCTAAGGACCATTCCTTTCCGAGCCCTGTGGTCCCGTCATTGTCATCCCTCTTGCAGAGAGACTGTTTGCACACATGACTTCTCCAAGACACTGTCACAATTTCAGGACCCTGGCTTGCATCCTTTGTGGACACGTATTTATAATGGTTTGTGACCCAGTCCCCCTTTCTTAGTGCCAGTAAAAACTTGTTGAAAGTTCTGCAGAAATGGCTCAGCAGCTAAAAACACTTGCTGTACTTTGTAGACTCAGGTTCAGCTCCTAGCTCCCCCCACATCAGGTGGCTCGAAACATCCTCTAACTCCACCTCCAAGGGATCCAACAGCCTCTTCTAGCCTCCAAGAGCACTGCACACACACACACACACACACACACACACACACACACACACACACACACACACACACTAAAACAAATTAAACACCCTCATTTGTATGGTTGTTTCAGTTTGCCGCAGGTAGGGCTGGATGCGTGTTTTCGCTGTGGTCCACTCACACATGTGAGCTCGTCAAGACCACTTGCCAGTATCTACTGCTCTGTGCTTAGTTAGGATCCACTTTCATTATAGTGTTTTGAGGATTGACTTTTATAAAGTTCTTGGGGGTGTCTTTTTTTTCTGCTTACTCTTATGGACTAGATCTTTGTTTTAGAGTCCCCACAACACTTATGAAGAGTGCGAGAGAATATTTTCCTCTGGCCCCTGGGTGCATGCAGGTAGATGCATCCACATACAAGCCTGCTCAGTACAGCAACCCTCCCCACACGTAGGCGCATATACCCACATTCACACCTGCGCATGCAGCAGTCTCCATAAGCACATATATTCACACACACACACACACACACACACACACACACACACACACACACACACACCCTCGGAAAAAACAGCTTAGGAAAGTAGACAGTCTCTTAGAAGATGCTCATCTTTGAAAGGACCCTGGGAATGTCTTTGGAGCAACAGCACAGTCATGTTGGAAATGATAACAGAATCCCGTGTCCTCACACAAGCTCCTTTCTTATGGGTCTTCTGTTCTCACAGTCTGCAGCCTTCCATCTTCTCTTGTCCATATTCCACACACAGGAAAGAGCAGCCATCTACTCTGTGCCAGCATGGAGACAGTGTGATCAGTGTGCAAATGGCAGATCCTTATTTGGATCAGAAGGAAGGGAGAGGCCAGAAGGGAGGAAAAGCACTGGCTGTGGGAACCCATCTAGGATGATAAATAGCCTGGCCTTTGGCCTTAATCTTCACCAAGCAGAATGACAATTATGTCTGTCTTAGTAGAGAGACAGAAGGCACAGGCAGTTCCATGCATCTGGACATACCATGCTCCTGTAGGTTCCGGGTACCCTGTCAAGGCAGGAAGTGTGGAGAAAGCCATTAGCTGCTACCCAGAGGCCCTTTGTCTAGCCTGCACAGACGCAGGCAGGAAGATATAGCTTCAGGGAAATGAGTGTGTAAACACAGGCAGTAAGAATTTAATATTGCTTAGTTTCATGCCCTAAGGTAGTTTCTGAAATTAATAGGCATCAATTTAGTTCAGTCTTCCCCAGAAAATATCTCCCACAAAGATTTTTTTGGAAAGACTTTTTTTTTTCCTGGGCAGGTCTGGTCTTGATAGCAGAGACGTAAAGGGAGGATTAGTTCCTTGGTATTATTAACTCCAGGCACTTAAAAATCAAATCATTGTTTGAAGGAGAACAAGTGGGGGGAGGGGTGCATTGTAAAGGTCAGCTTCCTAAAATGTTAAACGCTTAGAAATACTTTTTATTGTGCAGAGAAATTTCTCTCCCCAGATATTTTGGACGGCCACGTGAGCTTTGATTATCCTACTTTAGGTAAATGTATAGTTTTGATTACAGAAGTATGTTTCTCCATCATGAGCACTGCTTTAGTCTTTCTAAGTAGAAGAAGTGATGTTAAGCTCCATCGCTGGAGGGATAATGACCAGGGCTCCATGGGACGTGGCTGCCATTTGCACTAGCAAAGCTATAATGCCCCCATGATGCATCCAATGGTAATCTACAGAGTGCTGCTGGTTAACTAGTGTAGCATAACGAATGGTACCGCACCGAATCCTGGTTTTCATTTCAGCTAATTAAGTAAGGACTTAATGAGAACAGATCAGGCTTTATTTAGGATTGGAGGAGCAGGGGTGACTTGACAGTAAGTGTCCTAATTGGGAAGGTGTCCTGATTTCTCAGAAGTCGTACACTAGGCAGAGATACCTCAGTGTCTAACTATTCAGGGACAGTGTATCTTCCAATATAAGCATGTCTGCAATGGTAGGAAGATAGCTGTTAGCGTTTGACTTTCTCTCCAAAGAAAGCCTGTGTCAGGTCTTTGACAAGGACGGGCCTCTGCCTGTGGAGACTTGTGTCCTGGAAGTCAGCCTCTAATATTAAGGTCTGATCTACCCATCCTAAGCACATGTCCCTCTAAGAACTCTAAGCCCATTATATCATATACATTATTCATGTGCCTCTCAGTCTCTGCTGTGGTTATAGTTTCTGCTGGCATTGTCTCAAGGGACAGCAGTCTGGTGATTATGGCTTTGGAGTCGCAACCTGAGCAAGTCTGGCCCTGAGCTTAGAGAAAGGAATCCTTACTGAATTGTACCACCAGGAAGAACAGGCTCCCAAGAGGCTCTGGAGGTAGATTTTGCTGCTACCTGCCTCTAACCCAGCTGGCATTATAAATGCACACAGTGCTCAGTGCTGGGGAAGAACCCACTTCTCACTCCCAAACTGGGTTGATCTGAGATAAATTGTTTCCCAGCTCCATCTCATCTGTAAAATGACAATTAAGCGGGGCCCATACATTGGAGCTATTTACATTCGCATATACAAAGTGCTCTGAGCTGCATCCTCTCTGTGAGCTACACAGAACATCAGTGAGTCGGAAAGCAGTGTCCTCCCTCAGCCCCATCAGCTCTCAAACATCCCTTTTGTTGTGCCTCTTGCTCCTTGGAAGTGAAAGCTTGAAGTCCTCCCCAGGAGGGCCCTGTAAGGAACATTTGCCCTGGGTGCCTCAGGGAAAAGAGGATTTGGGAAAATCTGGTTTGAGACCAGACTCCTCTAGCCCTAGCTGTAGGTAGAGGGTGAAAAAGGTAATTCTCTGTTCCTTGGGCTTTTCATGAAGACCCCCAAGTCATGAGTCAGACTACTCAGAGGGACTCCAGAGGGATTTTGTGCTCCTGGGCACACGAGTTCTCATTACACAGGATTACGCAGTCACACAGAATTTAAGCCCAAGTGTTCATTCAACAGGAGAGGCAGCAGCTTGCAAAACATTTGCCCCTTGTGAATCAGTCATTTGGATGGTTTCAGAACTCTTTTATTTTTGTAGTAAAAAATCAGACATTTCTGGATTTGTACACAGAGGGACTAAAAACAAAACAAAACAAAAAAACAGCCAAAAACCAAACAGACAAAAACAACAACAAAACAACAGACATAAAAGTAGAAGGAGGGTTATTTGGGAACAGGGTCAGCAGATGAAGGCAAGACACATGAACAAATGGGGAGTAAATATGATCAAAGTACATCACATACTTGCATAATTAATGTGCTAATAAAGAAGTATGGCCTAGTGGGACCAAGTTAGGCCATTGGAGGCATGCCCTGGACAGGGCATCTGGGCTTGGTGCAGTTACTCATGTTCTCTCTCTCTCCCTGTCTCTCTCCCTCTCTCACTCCTCCCCCTTCTCTCCTTGTGAACCTCTGTGAAGGGAGTAGTTTCCATCCCCCCATGCTCTCTACTTTGATGGGCTGTCAGCTCAAGTCCAAAGGCAGCTAGCCTGAGCAAACACAGACTGAGGTATCTACCACCGTGACCCGAGTGAACCTTTCCTCCATATGAGCTGAATTTCCAGGTGTTTTGTCATAGAGTCAGGGAAAGGACTTACACGTGGGTTAATTTTTTTTCTGCTGAATTCGCTATAATCCAGATGCTGGTAACATACCCCTACCATTTCCTTATACTTTTAGTCTTAGGTCCATGGAGACCACAGCAAAATATCTGGCAAACTGGCCATGATATCCCCTCACAGCAGAGTGCTTGCTTAGACCCAAGTGAAATCAGAGCTCAGGGGGAATTCTGCAGAGGGAGACATTACTTTTATTCTGTTTTGAAAACCAAGAGGAAGGAGTCTGCATCCTGTTCAGGGAGATCACCTCTCAAGCCACATTAGCTAACATACCTCTTCCCTGAGAACTTCACCTTCTGAAGTCCACTAGGCTGTCTTTATTCTGTTGTTAGGTGAATTTTAAATGTCAACTATGACAGACATTAACCAACTGATGGCAATTATGTAGCCATGGTGATGAAGTATACACAGTAGATAATATCCCCAACCAGGAAGAATTAGGGATAGAAAAGGAACTGAATGGTCTCCCCTGTGCCTCAGACATGCCATTTTTTTTTTATATTCCATGTAATTTCCATAACAGGAAGTACATTCCTATATTTTTCTCAAATGTTTGTCAAAAATTAATGTATTTGTTGTCACCCCTGCCGTTTAAAGTTTAAATCAAATCTCTATACAACTGGATCATTGCTTGAACTAGGGAGAAGGGTGTTTCTTCATTCTGTTGGACTGTGACCAACATCCCTGTCTGGCGTTGAGTACAATCTCTAAAGACTGCATGTGAGGTCTGCAGCCAGCGACCTCAACTGTACAGAGAACAGTGTTTACAATGTCTCATTCCCATTAACTTCAGGCTAGTGAGAACTCCTTGCTTTAGCTTTGGCCTTGGCGATCGGCCAGATAATCAGAATAATTCTCTGTGTCATACATCCAAGTGCTCTACAATTTTAAAAAATGCTTTAAAATAACTGTCCATGGAAACCAAACTTCAGAAAAATTTATTTTTATTTATATATCGTGTATGGGTATGTTCACAAGAGGGCAGGTGCCCAAGGAGGCCAGAGGCATCAATTTCCTGGACTTAGCATTAACCCATGGTATTGAGGCATCTGATGTGGGTGCTGGGAACTGAACTCAGGTCCTCTGCATGAGCAGTATATGCTTTTAGCCACTAATCTATCACTCGGTCTGGACACTAAATTCTTATTTCCTGATAGACTAGTGTTTTGCTGTTGCTTTCATCTTTTTTTTTTTTTTTTTTTTTTGCTGGTGTCTGAGACCCAGGGGCTTATGTAGACTAGGTGAGTGCTTTGTTACTGATGCAAATACTGAACCTGCCCCCCCCTTTAAAGTTGTTTCTAATTTAATTTAATTTTTTATTGTGACAAGGTCTAGTATTATGTTCTAGGCTGTTGTAACCTCCCCAAGTGCTGGGATTATAGGTGTATACCACCATGCCTAGCGTAGAAAAGGAGTTTTTAAAAATCATTTTCTTTGCAGAAAGATTTCAATTAGGAAAAGGTAATCTTGCTTCAGTGCATTTAAGTAGTGGCACTGGAGATAAACAGGCCAAGACCTCAGTTAGAACTGCCGCCACAATGACTTCAATGGGTGCTAATTCTGCATTCTTACCAATTCGTCATCCATCCATTCATTCATTCACTCAACCACTCCTGTACTCATTCATCCATAGACAGACAGATGTTGGATGCTTATCACATATATTCACTGAGGATCCAAAATTATATGCTTCTTCTATGCTAGAAAGACTTGATTCAACAAGACTGCAGATTCTGGAATCAGGTTCTTGGATTCTGTTAAGGCTTAATGAGAGAGGCTTTGAAGCACACATTGAATATATGTGCCTGTGGAGAGACTGTTATTTGTTACATTGGGATGATGTCATCCCAGACTGTCTATAGTCTCCCATCATAGGTAGTCTGAGATTGTCCCCGGCAGGGATTTGAGTGAGGAGCAGACACAGGAATACTGCCTGGCCCATCCCACCTCCAGCTACGAGCAGTGTGCAGGTGAAGGTCAACCAAGTGTCTGAGCTCTCAGGGACTCAAAAATTAGGTCGGTGGTAAAAGCCTCCTTTGGGGCAGTGAATGGAGGCGCTCTCATCCCTGAAAATAGTTGTAACCAGCTTCTAAGAGCGAGTTCCACGGGTCCTTCATCACTAGTGGTTTACACAGAGATCATTCTCAAGATCTCCCAGCATTTGTCTCTTTAGGATGTTTGTGTTATATGTGTGTGTGGTGTGTACATACTTGTGTGTCGGTGGTGCACCTGTATGTACACATGTGGAGTTCAGAGACTGACACCAGTGTCTTCCTCTATGGTTCTACACCATTTATCTGTATGTCTGTATATATAGATATAGATAGATGTGTGTGTGTGTGTGTGTGTGTGTGTGTGTGTGTGTGTGTGTGTGTACAAACACATACGTTATATATTTGGATGAGACTGTGTGTGGTGAATGTGTGTGTGTGTGTGTGTGTGTGTGTGTGTATGTATGTGCTCATATGTGCACACAGAGTCAAGAGGAGGACAACATTGTTCCACTCTGTCACCCTCTGTCTTATTACATTGTCTCTCGATGATGTTGGATCGTGGCTGCCCCCCAACTCTCCTGTCTGTACCCCTGTAGTCCTAAGGCAGCAGCGGTTCTCAACCTGTGGATCACAAACCCTCTGGAGAGGTCACATATCAGATATTTACATCAGAATTCACAAGAGTAGCAAAGTTACAGTTATGAAGCAGCAATGAAATAATGTTATGGTTTGGGGTCAGCACAGCACGACTGTAAAAGAGTAGTGGCATTAGGAAGGTTGAGAACCACTGTCTTAGAGTTACAGACACTGCAGCTATGCTTAGCTTGGCTTGGGATTCAAACTCAGGCCCCCAACCCTTTGCAGCGAGTATTCGTATCCACTGGGTCACTTTCTACGCCGTCTACCTTAGTATATGAGACAGGGTCACTCGCTGAACTTTGAGCTTGTCATTCTGGCCGGACCGGCTGGTCAGTATGCCTGCAGGATAGCCACGTCTCCAGCTCTGGGTTCACACGCATGCTACCATGCCCAACTTTTACGTGAGGCTAAGGTTTTGAACCTACTGAGCTGTGTCTACAGCTCTCTCTAAAGTTTTTTTTTTAATTTGATATATTTGCTTTTATTGTGATGTTATTAATAATAAAGTAACCTTAATACAGGCTTATTCTAGCTCATTAGAATGACCACTTCACGATTACTTACTCCAGGTGGTGAGTGATGTTGTCAACAAGACAGACTAGAACAGTAGCTTTAAACTTAGGGGTCTCTACCCTCCACAGAGGTCACATACCAGACACTTACACTACGGTTCATAATAGTATCAAAACTACAGTTGTGAAGTAGCAATAAAACAATTCTATGACTGGGGTCACCACAACATGAAGAACTGTATTAACAGGTCGCAGCATCAGGAAGGTTGAGGACCACTGGTCTAGCATCAGCTAGGAGGAAAGCCTCTGGATGTGTCTCAGTGATTTCTAGGTTTGGTTAACTGAAGTGGGAAGGCCCACCCTAAATGTGGTAATACCACTCCCTGGGCTGAAGCTCTAGACCGAAAAGAATAAAGAAAACAAGTTGAACACCGGTATTCCCTTCCTCTCCTGAATGGTGATGTAATGTGACCAGCTGTCTCCAGCTCTTGCCACCACAGCATCCCTTCCGGTTTTGAAAAACAGTGTTCTGTTCGGACATTTCCTGCTGGTGGCTGATGAGGCCACCACTAGAAGTGGCGGCAGCCTACTCTGAATCTCAGTACTGAGGCTGGGGCATGCTGTCCTTCCCTCCACAGCACAGCTCTCGGGGACTAACACCAGACAAGATCTTTCCGTTAGCTCCTAAACTACTAACAGACCAACTCTACGCTCAGCCCTAGCCAGTTCGCTTTTCTCGATGGTTCTGAGGTCTGCGTGTTAGGAGAGAAAGAGGGTAGAAACTACAGACCTTGAATTAATGCAGCCTGGTTGGCTCCATTTCACAAAGGGATTGTTTTGGTTTTGTGATTTTTTAATATTTTTAAACTTACCTAGAAAGTGTTACCATCTTGATAATGGAGAAATTGGCACTTTGCTTTTTCAACTGCTCTTTCTGGCACTCTTACACTCAAATTTTCTCATTAAGGTAATTCTAAGAGTCTACCCAGTTTGACAGGAAGCTGTGACCAAGATCGAAAAACAATAAAAGAAAGTATGTCAGTTTGGTTGGGCATGTTGTCTCCTTTTAAACTCTCAGTGACAACGGCAGTCAGTAATCCAAGGTGAGGCTAGTGTGATGAGGAGCTGTGGGGGAGAGATATTGCTCTTATTCATAAAGATGTGCACAGCACACAGGGGTAATTACTAGGAATTATTGGTGTTTAGATGTCATAACCTGCAGACACAGTGAGGTATTTGTCATCGGGAAGCCCTATGATGATACCCAAAATATGGTGTAATCACATAGCCTGAGAAAGGTTCAATCTCTTAACGAGAAAGTTGAAAGTCATAAAAGGGAGAGATGAGTGAGAAAAATAAGGGGTACATAAACCATTGCATTATTATAGTTTATTATGTATAGTTCTGTATTCTATATAGTTTATAAACTTTTATATTGGGATTATAAAGTCTGAAGAGTAATGAGATATTACTCAATGAGCATGGAGGACTGTGGGTAGGATCCAGTGTCCTGAAGAGGACAGGGGGACAGTGAGGCATGTTCATGAGGAGAAAGAATGACAGTTCAGAGGAAATGGGAATCTTTTCAGAGAAAAATGAAGAAGACTGTTGCTGTAGAGCAGTGAGGATGCTTTAGTAGCTGCTGGAGAGTGGAAGGAAGGCCTAGGGAGGAAGCACTTCCAAGGCTTTGTTAAGGTGGAATGGTAGTATTGATTTCCTGATGAGCTCTCTTCACTAACCACAGGGCCCTGAGGACCAGCCAGCCACTGCCAGAACCCAGACTCATCCAGCAGTACAGCAGGTCACTCAGTGAATGTTTGCTGGTGAGCAAAAGATCGAATAGTAGATGAGCTCTCTGGGGCATACAAAGAGCTCCTATGGAAGAATCATACCTGAGATCCCAGCTTTGCTCTGGTCACTTGCTGTGTCCTCAGGATCAAAAGAAAGGGGCAAGGGAGATGATTTCAAACTTGACTCTGGGATGTGGGCACCTCTGCTCCTTCTGTTTCTTAGCTTCCAGGTTTTCCCCTCCAGTGTTCAAGAATGTAAGTCACTGGGAAAGGGACAGCAGCCATTGGATTTCTCAGAATGCTCCTTCCTAGCTTCTCCGTGTCATTTCCCAGTGGCTAACTTAAACATCAGTCATTACTTCCAAAGACAGAAAAGCAGACTCTGGACCTTGTAGGAACTGTAGAATGTGGGTGGTAATAAGTTCTGGGTAGGGGCTAGGAGAATGGGCCCTGGAGGTTAGACCTAGATGGAGGCGTTGGGTTGGGTCTCAAGGGTTGATAAAGATCTAGGTGGAGATGGGCTCTGAGTCAGGAGACATGGGCTATTGAGTCGATTCCAGAATAGGCATTCATACACTAGAGTAGTTCTAGACACCATCGAGCCAGACGATCCTGCTGTAAGACCACAAAACATGAGCACTCTTCAGAAATTCCCTCACAATAGCAAGCCCACTGTCACATGCCAGATGTTATCCTGTGGGCCTTGGGAGCAGATGGCATCTCTTAGCCCATTCCTTATAGCCTGAGCAGCCAAACCAGGGCTCAAGGCAGCCTAACCAAAACCCCAGGTAGCTCAGTGTGCTTTCCATTGCATGACAATAGGTGATTTATAACAAATACAGGCTCACTGTTTGGACAAATGTCCCTGAAAGCCCACTTGTTGAAGGTTTGGTCCCAGGGTGGCACTCTTGATCGATGGTGGATCCTGCACCAAGAGGAGAAGCTTGGCAGGTGCTCTTGGGTCAGTGGGATATGCTCCTGCAAGGAATCCTGGGAACTTTTTTTCCCTGGCAATGAGATGAGCAATTTGCTCTGCCATGTGCCTCCTGCCAATACCACCTGGTACTCTACCCAGAGGCCTGAAGCAGTGGGTCTGCCCAGTTTTGAACTGCAATCTCTATGATTCAGGATAAGCCTTTTCATGTATGAGCTGATATCTCATCCATTTCAAGGTGGACACAGGAAGCTAATGCAAAGATTTATTATTACTCAGAATGTGGTTCTGGGGGCTGGGAGGTGGAAGAGCTTGACTCTCCCATTTGGAGGCCTTCTTACTGGCTTATCATAACAGGGCTAAAGATAGTCACATGGCAAGACAGAGCAGGTAAGCTAGTTCAGTCCTCTGCCTCTTGTATTGACTCAGTAGTCGGCCATTACAGTGGCTGTGGTGTGCATACGTCTTCTCCATGTTCCCTTCTCATATCATCAGAGACAACAGAGGTGTGTGTTTCTATGCCCAGCAAGGTGTCATGCCCACACATGTGCTGTTGCATGATGGAATCTCAAGCCTCCTGGACAGGAACTCTACTTCCCCTGGCCGTTTTCAGTGCTATTAACCATGGTGATCAGGCACTAACATTTAGAACACAATCTTACAAGTTACTTTCTCATCTCAGACCCAGTCCCTGTCACAGTTAGCTTTAGTTGTCAGCGTCACACACCTGCAAAGAGGGAAGGTCAGTTGAGGAATTGCCTTCATCAGAGTAGCCCGTGGACATTTTCACAGAGCATTCATTTTCTCGATTGCTCATTGTCAGCTTTTGGGCCGACCCGTGCAAATCTTGTCTTCTGGACCTGGGATCTGAGGGCCTGAACGAACAGGGCAGACTACAGTCTAATGCTGTAGACAACTTTACTTCAGTTCCAGTGTGCTTTTATACACAAATGTAACGGAGAAAGCAATGATCCACGGAAGGCTTTTTGAGTTCAGAAAAACATGTACATAAATATCGGTACACACACACCTCAGATTAACAGAGCAGCCCTTTCCCAGAACTTTCTCAGGACAGACCAATTCAAACACAACTGTCTGGCATGCACTATAGATTATATCTGAGAAAGCATGAAAGCAAGGCAGAAGGCCATGTCCGGATTCAGAGCACCCCTCAGACAGCATTCCACACGTCCTTTCACCGGGTTAGGTTCTACAGCCATGTTCTGATACCTAACAAAGGTGAACATTCTTATAAATCGAATGTAAATGTTAGTCGTATGAGGCACAAATCGTGTCCCCAAACAATCCAGGAACAAAATGCACCTGAGATAAAAGGCCCTCTGCCCTTTCCCCTGGCGCCTCTCTCACTGTTCCTCAAGGCGATGCTCGCCATGCATCATTCTTTTGACAGTGTTCCAGCACTCATTGAGGTAGGAGGGCCCATCCCACTGTTGGTGGTACCCTCCCTGCGCAGGTCGGCCTGGATTTTTTTTTTTTTTTTTAATGAGAGGTAGCTGAATGGGAGTGGGGAGGTCTGGGTGGCAGTTGGGAAGCAAGCAGCTCTTCCACGGCCTCTGCTTCAATTTTTGCCTCCAAGTTCCTGCCTCAGTTTCCCTTGATGGTAGACTCTAATCTGTAAATGAGATCTAGAGTTTCTTTTATTCATGGAGTTTATCACAGCAACAGAAAAGTAACTAGAATCTGTCTTTCTCCTTACTTTAAATTTAAATGCTATTTTTAAAAATCTGCCCTAGTTTCATGACCCAAGAAGGGGCATCTACAGCAGTAGTTCTCATGTGGGCCATGACCCATGAGGGTCAAATTACCCTTTCACAGGAGTCACCTAAGACCATTGGAAAACACAGATATTTACATTATGATGGATAACAATAGCAAAATTACAGTTCTGAAATAGCAGTGATAATAATTTTATAGTTGAGGGTCACTAAACATGAAGACCTGTATCAAAGGGTCGCAGCATTAGGAAGGTTGAGAATCACTGGTCTATAGTTTTCGAAACCCTTCCCTGTAGAATGTTAGCTTATCTTCCCACTTGGGAAGATGGGTAGGAAGATGGATCTCCCAGTGTAGCAACAGGCTACATGACTTTCCGGACAGTGACCACTAGTGAATAGAGAAGTGAGACTTAACACCCTCTGATTTCTCTGCCCCTCAGGGCCCCTCATAGTCACCGTGTATATGATTTCACACAAGGAAATACAACCATCTAAACATCTTTGGATTGCTGGGTACTCTCCCAAATTTAGAAATAAACAAGTTAATTATTTGAGGGGATATTCTTGGCAATTATTTCAAATTATCTTTTGGTAATTTTCTAATTGTTT
Organism: Cricetiscus sungorus; assembly: GCA_030556225.1. NCBI lineage: Eukaryota > Metazoa > Chordata > Mammalia > Rodentia > Cricetidae > Cricetiscus > Cricetiscus sungorus. The sequence goes on from JANBXA010000729.1 coordinate 21,284,344, forward strand.
AGCTGGCTCATTGTGAAAGTTGGCACTTATTCTCTGAACCATGCTGAAGGATGCCAAGGAGGCTTGAGGCCCTGGGATGGACTGCATGGACATGGGGCTCTGACCCAGTTCGCTTGGGTCCATTCAAAGGGGTGAGCAAAGACCAGACAGCCTAAGGCTTACAAAAAGGGAACTGTCTGCCCTTACGCAAACTTTCCGGGAACTTGCACCATGAAAAGCAAAAACCAGGCAGATGTCTTTGAGTCACTGCTTGCTGCTCATGCTAATGGGGAAAACAAATCTTCTTAAGCATATACAAGCAAAGCATATATACAGACTAATGTTGGGAAATAGTCTGTTAATTCCCTAGAATTCCTCGCACACACTGAAGTTAAAGGTATAAAAATACCATCTAAAGCAGTAGTGACTGAATAGCTTTCGTATGCAGTAGAGTCCCCAACAGAGCCCTGACACCTGCTTCGCATATGGCACACCTAGGAAGTTAAAGGATTTCAGCACACCCCAAGGCTCCCTGAAACTGCCACCGGGTCGAGGGGTCAGGCGTGCTTGTCAGTGTCTCCCAGAGCAGCACTGGACGGCTGTGACAAAGGGAAGACGAAGGGTTGGGTGGGCATGAAGTACAATGGCTTGCCTATCTGGACAGTCACAACCACATTTTGCTGTAGCCAGGGGAATCCCCAAGAGGACAGACACCTCTCTCCTCGTCACATCATCTTCAGGCCACCGTGAGCTATGAAGAGAACCTGGCTTCCTGGTCTGTCCTCTAGACTTCAGAGCCTTTGTCCCTCACCAGGCCAAGGGCAGGAGTTTGGCAGTGGGCAAGTGCTGAGGTATGGCACCTAATGTCCCTGCCCACACTCAGCTGAAGGCAAATGCTTGTTGACCACTCTAAGCCTTACCCTGCCAGAGGCAATATCACAAGGATGAAGGAGGGTCATGTGTAAAAGGACAAGGATGGTAGCTCAGTGGCATTCCTTTGTCATTTGTGTAGTAGCTGACCAACAAGCAGACCCACACAGTTTGAAGAAGCACCTTGAATTCAAACAGAAACAGAAAGCAATGTGTGGCGGCACAGCCTGGAATCCCTATACTGAGACTGTGGAGGCAGGAGCTTGGAGAGCCCAAAGGCAGCGTGGGCCGCACAGCGAGACCAGCTCTCAAAAAAGCAAAGCAGAACAAGGGAATCCACTTGGTTTGTGTTTTCCCTCTCCATTACTGTCTCTAACCCTGTCCTTTCAATACGAATGACAGAAAGTGGAGCTAACACTTCTGTCTGTGTCATCTGCATCAGGGGATATTTGTTGATCCTCTGAAAAGGTGTAGCCTTTATTCAGGCTGCTATAACCACCCAAGGAAGAACAAAATCCCTTCTGCTTATCCAGTGATGACATTGGTTGAAAGACATTGGCATAGAAGGAATTCTTGCATACAACTATTGATGATGATGATGTTTGGTTTATTTGGTTGGTTGATTTGTTTTTTGAGGCAGAGCTTCTTTGTGTAGCTGGAACTGGAACTTGCTCTGTAGATCAGACTGGCCTAGAACTCAAAGAGATCCACCTGCCTCTGTGCCTTCTGAGTGCTGCGATTAAAGGTGTGTGCCACCAACAACCAACATACAATTATCATTTTATTTTAAATATATATATATATATACATATATACACACATATATATATAATTTTTCTTATTTTACATATCCATCCCAGTTCACTGCCCCTCCCTCCCATGCCCCCCAATCCTCCCTCCCATGTACCCTAACACCCCTTCCCACACCACCACCACCCCACTCCACAGGGAGGGTGATGCTTTCCAGGAGAGATCATCAAAATCTGTCAAGTCATTTAGAGTAGGGTCTAGGCCGGTCCTCCTGTATCTAGGCTAAGGGAGTATCTCTCCATGGGCAATGTGCTCCCAAAGTCCTTTTGTGCATTTTAAAATGTTTTACAGTATTTACTTATTTTTGGTTTTTGTTTTTCGAGACAGGGTTTCTCTGTGGCTTTGGAAGCTGTCCTGGAATTAGCTCTTGTAGACCAGGCTGGCCTCGAACTCAAAGATCTGCCTGCCTCTGCCTCCCTAGTGCTGGGATTAAAGACATGCACCACCAACACCCAGCCAGTGTTTAATTTTATATGATCCCATCTTTCATCGCATTGCTATGTTTCATTAAATTCTAGAGTAGATTGAGACAGTGTTGAAAAAGTCCATCCTTCCCTAGACCTAGTTTATGTGAAAATCCTTTAAATGAGCAAAGTGTACTGCAGTACAGCGGGCCCTTGATATCCATTGGCTGCAAGTAACCATAGGACTTCACATGGAAGCTGTTGAGGCAAAGATTATTTCTGTACTGAGTGTGTCACATACTTCCTCTTAGCAGCATTGCCTTTTGAACAATGTTGTACAACGGCTACTTCAGATGTTTTAAAGCACCACATGGGAGGAGGCTCGTAGGTGAGGCAGCAGCTTTGTGCCACGAGCATCGTGCCAAGAGCGTTGTACCATGAGCACTGGTGGCTTTTGAAACCCTTGGGGCAGTCTAGATTGTATGTGTGGATTTTTTGCGTGTAGTTTTCTCCAGGAAGATTAACAAGCTTATTGTTGAAGGCATAATTTTAAGTTTAGAAACAACGTAACAAGACGTGTTTTATTACATTTTAAATTCATCATTACTCTAAAATTCCTCATCAGTAAATAAAGTAATAATACACAAAAATAATTTCCCACACCTTTTATCTTTGCTCACCATTCCCCAGCTGGAGATATATACAATGGGTGACAGTTGCAGCTGTCACAACCATTGCTGATAAATTGCTGTGTGTCAGTGTGGCACGTTTACAGCAAGCAGCGCAGGCAGATAACACTTCCTTGGAAGCAATTTTGAAAAAAAAAAAATGCTTCTCCACCCTAGCATGCCCCTTTCACTGTACTGGTGAGCCTGAGTTCTAGACACTGTGGGTATCTCTCAGAATAATTTACATGCTGTTTCTAGGCCAAACCTGGGCAACTTCTTAGGAAATCTCACGTGGGTCTGATGTGTCCCATAATGAACCCAACTACACTGGAGGGCACTTTCAGATACTGGAAAGTAGTGATGTTACCCTAGACACCCTTGTATGACAGGGATGGAGGCTGATCATGGCTCTGCATCTGTGAAAGTTTTCTCACATGGTTTACCCATTTGCTGGTGCCATGGTCTTCTTCCAGCTCCACTTTCTGTGTTGAAAATGTATGTGGACCTCAGAGTGTGCTGATATATGATTTATGATTTGTTAAAGGTTGCCTGAGGATTCAGAAAGCAATGTCAGCCTTAGGCTATAGAGATCAGGCTGTGGTGGTACACACATTTAATTCCACCACTTGAGGGGGTAGAAGTAGATGGATCTCTGTTAGTTCAAGGCCACACTGAGCTGCACAAAATATTTCCAGTTCTAAAGAGAAACAGCTCACACAAAGATGATCTCAGCACTTGGGATCACATGCTTTTAATCCCAGGACTCATGAGAGGCATTTAAGACAAGAACAGGGTCTCAGAGCTGACATTCATTCTCCAGCCACATTGAAGATAGGAAGGCACTGAAGTCTGTAGCCACACTGAGGAGAGCATAGCAGTAGCAGTCTGGGATTTCAGTCTGAGGCTTGCTGGAGCCAGGATCACCTTTCAGCCTGAGCTAGAAGTAAGAGCAAGTGCCGGCTGTTTTGCTTTTCTTATCTTTCACTTAATGCTTGAACCCCAATAGTAGCCTCTGGCTCTTTTTTTTTAATGCTACATTAGAGATTGCTCTCATGTAACTGTCACAAACTGAGGTTTCTCTGTGAAGCATCCCTCTCTTGAGGTTCCCAAAGCTGGAATTTTTCCTAGGAGGGAATACAGGTGCATCGTGCTGAAGTCACACAAGACTCCTCCACATCAAGGCTGCTGTGTCTGCCTGTAAATAGCAAAGTTAGTTTAATCACACTTCTGCAGCTGTACTTTTTGTCTCTTTTCAAATACTCAGATGCAGAGCTGGAAAGCATATTATTAAATTGTGGTTAATGCGGGGCACCTTGAGCAACACTTGGCTGGTGGTAGTGTAAAACGGGCATGTGCTCAAAGGCCCATGGAACCACAGGGGTCACTTGGGGTTTATTTGGGCTCTGAGTAGTACTAAACAGAGACTCCTTCAAGTTATGTTGAATCCAATTACCTGGTTTGGTTGCTAGGATACCTGGCCTGGAAGCCAGGCCTGGAACACCAAAGTAACCAAGGGAGACAGCTGGGCGCTGGGCGGAAGTGGCTATCTATTCTTGCTCTCTGGTTCTCCAGGGTGCCATATGACCCCCTGATGGCTGGCATCTTTCCTCACCTCTGCTCCCTTCCCACTGATGGCTGGCTTCCTTAGCACAGCTTTTTGTCTTCAGCATCAGCAGCTGAGTGGACTGCCTTGCTTGATGCATGCTGTTTTCATGAAGTCCTTTCCACACCCACTTCCCATAGCTATGTGGCTTTTCTCTTCTGGTTTCTCAACTCACAGCCACGAGGAGTGTGTGATGGGTGCCTTCTCTCTTCACTCTGGGATACAGACTAGTCCTGTGTCTCTTCCAGTTGTGTCCTGGTCTATAGTGGGCTGAGGTAGCCTGTTCTATACAATATGACACATGGCCTCCTCAGGTCTGTTCCCATACATTATTCTAGGGGTGCCCCGACCCACGGGGCCTAGTTATTCGTGGGTCGAGGTGGGCTAGAACCTGAAAATAATGGGAGAGAAAGAAGGAAGGAGACCAAGCAGTGCATTTGTCAAGGTCTAACTTTATTGATGTAAAAGGAGTATTTAAAGCAAAGCTGGGAGGAAATAGGGAGGGGTAGCAAGGATGGAGGAAATGGGGAGGGGTAGCTTCTGCTAACTCCGGGGTCCTGGTAATTATCCCAGACAGTAAACATCAGACAGTAAACATCTGCTTATCTTAGTTCCTGGGCCAGGCCCATCTCAGTTCCGGGCACTCAGTACCTGGAATGAGTGGAAGAGACCACCTGTTAAGCAGGTTCCTGTATACCAAGATAAGGCTCAATTAGAGTTCTAAGGTGTAAGCAATTCTGCAAGAGAATGTAACTCAAGGTCGGCTCCCAACATAGGGGTTGCTAGTTCTTATGGTAGCCAGTGGCCCGCATAGAAAATAGTAGGAGCCGATTTCAGTGTCATTATTGATAATGACACTCCTACAGTGGGTTCTTCATTACAGTGTTTTGGTAGTCTAGATTATTTCTCTATTACATTGTTATAATGTATATATTTTATAACCATGAGTAAGAATATTTATGACAGTTCTAACAGTGTAACAATCTTTAAAATATAGCAGAAGAGTGGGTAATGTGCTTACCTCACAAATAAACATGAGGACCAAATTAATCCCCACATAAGAGTGTTGGGTGTGGAAGCATGCACATGTACCCAGCTAATGGGGTGGGGGTAGACAGCAGAACCCTGGGCCTCACTGCACAGCCAGCCTTGTCTAATTGGTAAACCCCAATGATGTCCTTGAGAATGAGATTGTCTTCCGCCTTTCAAAAACATGCATATACATATGTGCATGCACACCCCAAAAAAATATTCACACACATATGAATAAAACCATACACCACCCCAAGCTCAAGAAAGGGTGTGATTTTGAGGTGAGGAGATGAATCAGTTGGCAAAGTGAGGACCTGAGTTCAGATCCCCAGTACCACCTGAAAAGCTGGGCAAATAAGTACATGTCGGTAACATCAGTGCTGGGGAGGCAGAGACAGGAGGATGCCTGGGACTTGGCACCCCATCTAGAGGGAATTATGGGCTCCAAACATAGTGAAGGATCCAGTCTCAAAACATGAGGTGGAGAGTGACAGAGGAAGACACCAACAGCCACCTTCTATACACTCATATGAATGCGTGGGCATGCGCGAGCACACACACGTACATGGATACAGATACACAAACACACACACACACACACAGAACTGGAAGACTTGCCTCTTCCACATCAGTGAAGACAGCCATTAGCCATAGTTTACTGTGCACCCTTATAGAGGTCTTCTAAGCTGAAATAAGCACAGAACTCTCTTTGCTTATGTGTAGAAGTCCAAAGACTGTGCATCAAATGGCTACACAGTGGTGGAAACGCTGTCATTCATTCACTGACTCACTTAATTTCCACAGCTTTCAAGGCTTAGATGAACACGCAGCTCCTGAGACTGGGAAGCAGCACTGGCTGTGCAGACTGATATGCACTTTGAGCTGCACACAACAGAGGAAGGGAAGAGAATTCTAGAATGCAAGGTCAGCTCCTTTGTCACTCAAGTGTGCTTTGGGATTGGTAGTCAAATACTTGCCAGTGTTTTCATGTTACACAGAGCCTTGGGTAGACTAAATTCTATAGCTGAGGATAGGCTTGAACTCCTGATCCCTTCCTGCCCCACCCCCCTAAATGCTAGGATTCTGGGCATGAGCAGCATACACTGTTGGGTACCCAGTTTATGAGATGCTGGCACTGAATTCAGGGCTTCCTGGATGCTAGGCAAACATCCACCATCTGAGATACATCTCCAGCTTTCTAGAGACAGGATTGCTAATGCCAGGCAGTAGCAGTCATTATAAACACCTCAGCTATGTGTTCACTTGAGGGTGTGATCTCTCTGTGGGTGTCAGTATAACTAACCAATACAGTTGGAAATATTTGTTTAATTATCCTGTTTTCTCACTATAAAATGCTTAATGAACATCTGAGGATTTTTTCAATTTATTTAATGTTTAGGTGTGTGTGAGTGTGTGTGTGTGTGTGTGTGTGTGTGTGTGTGTATACGTGCACGTGCGCGAGCACACGCACATGTGCACCGTCATGCATTTCCCTGTGGAGGGCAGAAGAAATCCGATCCCCTAGACTTTGAGTCACAGGTATCTCTGAACTGCCCAGTGTGGGTGCTGGGGACAGAACTTGGGTCCTTTGCCATCTCTCTGCCCCTGAGAAATCTTTAAAAAATGAGATTTAAGAAAACTTAAAAATGTTTTATCTCACTCCCTAATGTTAATATTTATATCTGGTTTTTGTAATCTTTAACGGATATGTACTTTTCAATATAAGTGATATTTTGACAAATTTGGTCATACAAAACAAATATTAGTTTTAGGTTTTTTTTTCTTTTTTCCATATAATACAGTAGGTGCATTTCACCATGCCATTAAACAATTGTTTGGAGATACAATTTTAAATGTCTCAGTATTGTTTTATAGAAATGCTTTATTTAGATACTTTAAGTTATCATAGAAGTGTAATTTTCAATTCAGCACTACTTTGCTTCATAGCATTTCATTATGCCTGGTGTGGTAGTGCACACATTTAATTCCAGGACTCAGGAGGCAAAGGCAGGCAGATCTTTGAGTTTAAGGCCATTCTGGTCTACAGAGAGAGTTCTAGGACAGTCAAGGTACACAGAGAAACCCTGCCTCAAAACACTGATAATAACAATCATAATAGTAATAATAACAACACTTCATCATGGAGGCTGTTTTCTAGCTAATATATACTGTCATGTATTCAAAGGTGGAAGCCCTATTGAGTCAGGAGAAGGTCTGGAACAGTGGCTCTTGTCAATGTCACTCCGTGAGAGTGGGGTCTGAGGAGCATCAGGCCCACAAGCACCCTGGAAGAGCTGGTCTCGCCCTGTAAAGGAGAGCAACCTCAGCACCAGAAGCCCCCCCCCCCATTCTCCCTGTTTCAGAGCTGACCTTGGCTGGCCCAGCTATCTTTTCATGTTTTCAGACCTGTAAACAAGATTAGAATCAGTACACCTTCCTGCTGTGCAAGTGGAGGCAGCTGTAAAACTAACGGACCGACCGGCAGCTGTCCCTCACTGCTGCCAGCTTGTGACTGTGGTACCTTTCATCTGACTTCAGTCTCTCATCCCATTGGTCTGTGATGGAGCAGAATTGATCGCAGGTGAAAGGCAGAGGACAGCAAGCGAGTGTGTGAGATGAGAGCACCAGCTGGGGCCAGGCTGCTTCCTGGGTGAACCGTCCGGAAGAGGCACCTGCCGTTTTAATGTCCTAATGGTGCCATCTTGGAATTTCTTTCTAACAAAAGAGATCCATATTCTTCCCCGCTAAGCTGTGTGTGTGTGTGTGTGTGTGTGTGTGTGTGTGTGTGTCTGTGTCTGTGTTGCCAGGAGTGTATGTCCAGCATCTTCCTCCATGGCTCTCCCCTCTACTTTTTAAGACAAGTTCTCTTTCTGAATTTGGCTAGACTGGCCGGCCAGCAAGCCCCCAGGAGCTTTTCGTCTCTGCTTCCTCAGTTTCGACATCACAGGTACTTGCTGGCCTTTTACACAGGTGCTTCAGATCTGGCCTCAGGGCCTCATGCCAGCACCAGATACCTACCGTATTGACTGAGCCATCTCTCTGGCTGTAGTACCCGCACTTTTGTTCATGTGCTGGGCCCTGCATATCCAACCATTTGAAAATGTGACAGCATTGTCATCTGTGAAGTTCATGAAGAGTACGGGTGTGTTACAACGAAGAAAAAGGAAAAATCAAATAATATCTTAAGTAAACTTATGATTTGATGTTGAGCCATTCCTCCCATAGCTATCCTCAGCTGCATTCAGGATGAGGGCTGGGCAGGCCTCACTAATCCTGAGTGGGATGTAAAGTAAGGTTTTGCACTGAGAGGTAGTTCAGTGATCCCTTTAAGCCACTGCCCCAAAGGGAAAGCAAAAAGTCATCCATCGCAGCTGCTCTCCCTTTATGCAAGAGAGTGAGGCAAGTGCGATGACTTTAAAAGGATGTCCTTCTGGGCAAACTGGAACAGCTCTTAGAAGACTTGGCCTTCAATGTTCCTGGGAGCCTGGAGCAGCACACACACACACTAATTGGCTGTCTCCCAAAGGCTCCGCAGATAAAATGCTCTCCAATGGCAGCCTCCTGCCCTGTTTGTTTAGTTAGAAGCCAGCCTGTGCTTTCTCTTTTGAGGCAGGAAACAGAAAAGCTCCAGCTGCCTTCTCTCCTACTGAGTGTTCACATGCTGTGTTCTTCCAAAAGCGTGGGTGCCACAGACCCTGAGATACAGCCACACAGAGCAGGCCTTCCACCTGCCTGGGCTCTGTCTTATGCTCTTTAAGCCTGCTTTCCTCTGCGAGATGAGGTAAGGGCCCCTAGGGATTACTCAATACACTAGATCAGGTTCTCACCACTTGGAAGATGGTGCCCCATGGGAATCCGTGCCCAGTGGAAAAAAAAACCTCCTTTCTCCTCCATTCATGAAATCTTGCTTTCAACTGAGAAATTATGTTGGTTCTTATTTTCATTTTCACTGTGAGAACAATATATTTTCTCATGCTGAAAGCTGTTACAGAACTGAAGGCTATTTCTAAAATCTGTACATACGATTCTATTAAGCCAACTCCAGAGGAAATGCCTACCCTAGAGTCCCCCTCCCCCTTCGTTTAGTGCTACCTGGTTTGCTTATTGTTATTATTACTTTTGAGACAGCGTCTCACTCTGTGGTCCAGGCTTATCTCAAACTGAGCATCCTCTTGCAGGATCCTTCTGAATGCAGGTATGCATCACCACACTTGGCTTGGGCAGTATCATTTAAAAGACAGGGCTTTGAACTGTTTCTTACTGTTCTGCTTCCAGTTACAAATAGAAACTTGAGAGTAAGCATCTAGAAATTTAGAGCAATTTATCTGTTGAATTTAACAATAAATCATGGTTGCTTTGTGATCTTTTGTTTTTAATTATTAAGGTAGACTTGTTAAAGTCCATTTTGCTGAGAACTGGCAGGAAAATGAGGAAGTTTGGAAGCAACTCTTGGCTTCTGCCATCAGAAAGCTTGGTAGTTCTTTTGTTTTGGACAGTAGTCTAATAGCCAGCACCATGTTCGGAACATGACTGGGGAATTCAAAGCTGAGTGCTTTCCCTTAAAGAACTCAAGGCATCATGGAAGGAAACAATATTTGAAGATTTTTTTTAATTGGCAAATAATGTGCTAATTCCTGTAGTAGTGTAAAATGAACAGTAGCTGGCAGAACCCAGAAAAGGGATTAGTTACCAGGAGCCTTGGAGGTGGGTCATACTGGGTGTTAACCCAGGAAGAGTACTGGAATAAAATAGTACCCACAAGCTGGGTAAACCTTGTAGATAGTGAAAGGTGTAGAAGTATACCAGGAAGGGGAAAACAAAAGAAAGGACTCTTGAGATCACAGGACGCACTGTGCAGTGCCTTGAAAACATAAAAAACAAATCCGCAAGCACAGGAGCCATGCTGAAAGGCATGAGACACCTGACACGAACCATCTTAGTTTGATTTCTTTCTGTGCCATATCATGTGGCTTACATAAATGCTAAGACATCCTGGGAGTGATCGTTTACATCTAAGGAGGAACAGCCAGAATAAGGCGCAAGCTCGCAACCTCCAGAACCCTTCTATTGCCCCAGATAAGGAGACAGACACGGCATGATTCTTGGGGCTACATACATCAATCCAAAATGTTCGATTTATATGGAAAATTCCTGAAGAAACAAGCCTGAGCACACTGCTTCTCTAGCTTTAGAATGATCAATGAATGTCTGCTGACATGAATAGAAATTGACTGGTTGTGCCAGTCAAGGCCTCCAAAAGTGAGAAGTCCCAGAATGGAATGTCCAACCTGACCTCTTCAACAAACAGCAGCACAAGAGAAATGACAGATTACTCACTGTGAAGGAACAGGCTTACCTACTCAGCTGCTGAACAACCAGAGAAATGCCAACTAAAACACACAACATGTAGATACCATTTTTTTTTTATCTTTTGGACTGGCTAAAAATAAGTAAGTCCTGTAGAACTGAATATTGAAAGTGTCATGGGGAGACAGACACTATCAGGTTCTTGGATAGACTGCACAGCACCTTTGAGAGTAGTTCTGTAACATCTAATAAGGTTTAGGGATATACTTACTCTAGTATACAAATCCATTCTAAAGAGATGTGCTCATGTGACTAAGAATTTATTATCCAGAGTATAATTGCATGGCTATTATTGTAAAAGAAAAAAAAAGAAATGAAAAGAAAATAATAAGAGGGTGGTGGTAAATTCAAAGGCCCTTTACTAAGAAAATGAATGTAACAGCATGGTTATATAATGAAATATTGCATGTTTAAAGTAAATCAATCAACTTTATTAGCAGATTCACAATCCTGGGTTATGCAGTTGGGGGAGTGAATCCAGGACCTCCTGCATGGAAGCCCCAGGGTATCTGCTTTTTTTTTTTTTTTTAATCATGGATATAAATTACAAAGCAATCTGTGTTAACATGTGTATACACACACGGGCCAATTTGTGTTAACACGTGTACATACTCATGGGCCAACCAAAGTTATTAAGAGTCTAGAGAAAAAGCAAGGACTGTAGAACCATGAAAGCTCCTTTCTGTGTGCACTCCATCGTCTTCCTTTGACCAAACAAACTGCAGCTGATGAGGAAGAATGGTCCATTGAGTTTCCAAGTTCTTTACTTTTCTATGGCTCCTCATATTTCATTAAACACACACCTTCAGCCACTCTCTAAGGTAAGTGCTATTTTCCATTCTGTACCTGGAAGTAGTCACATGAAGGAAATACAAGGCCAGGACATGAGCCAAGGCAGAGCCCACTCCCCTTCCCACGGTCACAGCCTTATCTCAGAAGGATGAGATGGGGTATTGGGCGAGCACCAGATCCTTCCCAACTCTGTATGAGGTTGTCTGAGATCATTCACAAATGATGAATGTCATGAGCACTGACCTATGACATGCACACTTTCCTGAAACATCCCTGCCTGCTCCTTCATGGGAGTGTCTTCTACACACTACAGACCAGCCACCATGTGCTGGGCACAGTCAGTGCTGCAGATATGGAAGGTGACCATGTGCTACACACCCTCTAGTCACCTCTACCGAGGGGAAAGCTTGGGAGCATAGCTTTCCCTGTGTTTTCTGAGTCTGCTTGAAAACAGAGCTCTGCTTAGTAAGAAGCCCCTGAGCTGAAGCAGAGGGAAGATCAGACAATAGTTATTTTGAGGGCCATAATTTGGTTTCATTATCTCAGGCGATCAAAGATTGTTTAACACCAGAAATAGCTGACTGGGGCAGCTGTTCAAACAGTGCTTTGTGCAGGAGATGATGACAGTGCAGTGTTGTGACAGCTACTCCAGAGCTCCATAAGAGGCCTTCTAAGAAAATCCCGATTGTTGCTTCTTTTCCCTCTCCCTCCCTCTCCCTCTCCCTCTCCCCCCTTTCTTCTCCTCAATCTCTCTTCTTCTTTTTCCCATTCCCCGTCTTTTTTTAGAGCAGATCATCCCTCTTTTACTATTCTAAATAAACAGAAGGTGCATCCAAGAGTCTTCACTTGTGTCAATCAAGCTTGGGTAGCACTGGAATAATTCATCTGGACTTTAAAAAATACCCACCTCATTTCTCTGTCAAACACATGTCCTGACTGGCTTCCCATCAAAGTGCAGAACCTGTGGGCTCTGCAGAATCAACTTTTCCCAGCTGTCAGGGAACTCCCTGTGAGGAGAGCAAGAGAGGTGCAAGGCAAGATGGAAAGATACTCAATAAATGCAGCCAGTGCTGTGGGAACAGAACTGAGTCAAGTTAGAGAGAAGTATCGTTTAGTAATTAGGAGTCTGCCATTCCAGGTGCTGAGAGCCAAGAGCAGACGGCAACGTTCCAAATGGGATGAAAGTGTTGGAGCTGGAGAGATGGCTCAGTGGTTAACATCACACACTGCCCTTGCAGAGGATCTGAGTTCAGTTCCCAGTACCCACATCAGGTGGCTCACAACCTCCTGTAACTCCAACTCTGCTGACACTTTCTTCTGGTCTGGAGACACCTGCACTCTCATGTATACATAGACACATAATAAATATAATTTTTAAAACTATCTGGTCACTGTGACTAAGATATGAATAGGCCTAGGATTCTGGTTAACACTGAAAGTATGCATTTATTGACTTGAGTGGCCAACAGCACAGCTCAGTTTGCAATCTTCTGTTTGAATATCTACTGCTTTGAATTTTCATACAGAAAAAAACTGATGTAAATTTCTAACTCAATGGGATATCCCAGCATTACACTGCTTCTATAAAATGTGTCAGCCTGTGGAAAGCATTTGTATCCATGTATTTTTATGTTAACTATTTATTAGATTTTGTCTAATTCTCAGTGGCGTTGGTGGTGCTGGTGTGAAGGGAGACTCAACAGTAGATGAGCTGGCAGTTCTCGAAGCCTCACTGGGGGCTCCATTGTAAGCAGCTCCCTTCTCTGGGTCTCTGATTGGCACGGCACTATAATTAAACTTGTGATATTGGGGATGAATGATCAAGATATGTGGGTCGACTGGGCTTTTCCAGAAGCAGTGTGTGTGTGTGTGTGTGTGTGTGTGTGTGTGTGTGTGTGGTACAGAGTACAAAAATTTAGTGACCCAACAAGGATGGCAAAACTGAGTCTGGGAGGCAGGTTCTTAGAAGCCGGGAATGAGGTACCCTAGACCCTGGGCTGCCAGTGTGCACTGCTCTTGGCCTGCTCATGGGAGGGAGTCCACCTATGAGGATGCTCAACAGGCATTAGACACAGTGGCTGATCCTTGCCTCCAGCTCTCTAACCTCAGCCTGAAGTCTACATGCCCAAGAACAGACATGCATGAGTTACAGGATGCTGGGCATTCTCTCTTCTCGGGACTCAAGAAGAAAGCCATGTTAGCAACACAATTGGTAGTGATGCAGCTGCTCTCCCAGTGTCCCAGTGGGTGTCTCCTGACCCTGCATCACTTCTCGCTAGCAATGGAGGAAAACTGCTTTTCTCAGCCAGCCTTGCTGTCTGTCTCTCCTGTTGCTACGCTTTCCCCTCCATGGGTAAATGAAAATAACTAGAGATTTTGAGAAGACATGGGTCACAACAAAGCAGACAAAAATGCATTTGTCAATGATGTTGTGTGGAAACCTAACCCAAACTCTGCAGGGTCAACGAATTTTACTTTTATTTTTAAAGAGTTTTACAATATTTTATCTGGTTCACAGAAAACTAATTTCCACTTTAGAAATTCTAGGATTGTGTTTTGTTGTTGTTGTTCTGTGATATGCTCCGGTCAGCTGATGACAGTGTGCTTTGCAAGGAGTCTAAATGGATGCTTTGCCCTTGAACAGTGACTAAGGACAGGTGTAGGACTTCCCTGTGGTCTACCTCACATAGGCTTCCGAACTCCAGTTCAGGAAGACAAGCGCTACAGTGATCCCTTTACAACTGAGGAAATCAGCCACGTGAAGCTAAATGGCTTGCCCTGCTCCGCTGAACTCGTTCCGGCCTGGCACTAAGCTTTTCATCAAGAGCTGACTACTCCGTATCTCCTTCTGGCACTCAGGCTGCCAGAGCTAAGTAAGGTGGTCTGTGGCGGATTGTGTACCAAGGTGCTGCTTGGTGTGGTCAGAAACAAAACCCAGGACGTTGTGGGAAAGTGTCCTATCAGGAGAGCCTAGTGGCGGCGTTTTCTGCTGAACACATAAGCCCCGCCTCAACAGAACTTCATGGGAAGCTTACTGTGGCTGGCCCTACGCGTGAACCTTTACAGGAGGCTGCTCACTGTTGAAGCACACCATACCAGACCTTAGTCTCCTCTCCCAGCATCAACCACCATCCTGTCCCCCCAGTGCCATTCCCAGTAAGCTACACCCTTACATAAAGGTAGACTGCAGGGGCTGAAGAGATGGCTCAAAGGTTAAGAGCACTGGCTGCTCTTCCAGAGGTCCCGAGTTCAGTTCCCAACAACCACATGGTGACGCACAACTATCTATAATGAGATCTGGTGCCCTCTTCTGGAGTGCAGGCATGCATGCAGACAGAACAATGTATTCATAGTAAATAAATAAATCTTCGAAAAAGAAAAATAAGCAGACAGCGAATAGAGTCTTGGAATGTTTTAGTCAGGTTCCCGTTGAATCTTGGGAAGGTTCTTGCTTTCTAAACAGCCTGTCGCCTCTACCTATGCCCTACTCCCCCAGTCCTCAGAAGCTAGCTAGTGATTTGATTGCCCCCTTTCCATAACTGAGAAAACAGTTTTAAAATTCTGCCACACAGACACCCACAATTGCACATCATGACAGGCAGACACAACAGGGTCGCCTCAAGTGCAAGGCCAGTCTTGCTTTCAGTGTGGGTTTAAGGCCAGTGGGGAATGCATCTGGAGACCTTGTTGAAATACCCCCTTTCCACACACAACAGAAAATTAGCATCGAAGGAGTGAGTGGGGGATGGGATGGGAAAGGGGGATGGGGGATGGGAGGAAAGGAGGAAGAGGGAACTAGGATCCATATGTAAGAATATTAAAATATATTTAAATAAAATAAAATTTAAAAATTGAAAGGAAAAAAAAGGAAGTGTCATGTCCTAAGGTTATTTAGCCATTCGGAGACTTTAATTGCCCCTTCTGAGTCCAAGCCCTACTGTATATTGGGTCCTATGTAACCTTGGGCTAATTAGAGAGATTTAAATGGTGGGAACCATTTAATGCTTGAGACAACTTGAATTACTGTAATGAAATACCTGAGGTGATTAAACTTATAAAACAAAAGGCTTATTTAGCCCCCTGTCCATCAGACCATTTCTATTTTGGCAGATGGATAGGCTGACAGTTCCAAGAGCACACCTCAGAGAAAACTGTCACCTCACAGTCAGGGAGGAAAGGGACAAGGGGCCCACAGTCATTTAAAGATTCCAGTGGTCTAGGACCCCCCACCAGGTTCCACCATCTAAAGCTTCCAGGACCTTCCCAGGGTGTTGCCCTGAGTACCAAGCCTTTTACGCACAGATCTTGGGAGACATTCATCCAAACCCTACAACCTCTGCTCTTGACTAAATTATTCATTCTCAGAAAATAGCCTGGCTGGCCGTTTTGCTATCCTTTAGTGGATCCATGGAGGACACTTGCCCCAATGATAGCAGGAATGTTTCAAATTTGTTCAATCAAGTATCGCATCTGATTTATGAAACCTCACAGAATTTGTGGATGTGACTCCCCATCCACTCATTTTTGTTATTTTAGAATAGTGTAGGAGAGGTCTCCACTGGTGTGCAATGCTGGCCCAGGGTGGACAAAGGGGACACTGGATGGAAAGTGGTTGTAAGGAACACGTGCTGATGACAGGCTCTCACTTCAAAGCAGTCGTCCGTCCCCACACCTGGCAGGTGGGCGTAGAGTTCTGAGAAGTGTGACCTGGGCCGAGAAAAGGTGGTGTCTTCCCGGGCTGACTGCTCTCAAACCAGGAGCCCGGGCAGTGACTCCTTACAGACCCCTCCCGGCTTCTTCTTAAGGAGCCTCTTGAAGACATGTCACTTTGTACCAGTAGATGGCTAAGCACCCTTATTGCATGGCTACACTTCTCCAGACTTGGGCCAAGTGAGCAGGTTTCCCTGAGGTCCAGGGACTTTGTGCTGCCGAGAGATACTAGACTATAAGATACGTCATTGTGGTTGGTTTAATTAAAAAGCTAAACAGCTAATAGCTAGACAGGAGGTATAGCAAGGATTTCTGGACAGAGAGCACCCTGGGAAGAAGAAAGGTGGGGTCACCAGGCAGACACAGAGGAAGCAGGATGGGCAGTACAGAGCAAAGGTGATGGAAAAGAACACAGATTAATAAATACTGGTTTATTTATGTTATAAGAGCTAGTTGTACCTAAACAAGTCTAAGCTAAAGCCAAGCTTTCATAATTAATATTGTCTCCACATTGTTTTTGTGTCCTGGCAAGCTGAAAAGATGAGTCCGTCTACACTGTGTCTGTGGGACATTGAAGATCTACACCCAGAAGTTAGCTTTGTGCAACCAGCAATGCATGACCTGGCCCTCAGCCTTACTGATGGATAATTTCAGAGTTCCGAGCTGGCTGCCATGACCTCTAGCCAGAGTGAAGGTGCCACAGATGGCCAAGAACTACTTTCTGCCTTCCTTTGCAGGTGCCCTGGGGACAACTGCGCCCTTGAATGAAGTAGAACGTTGTTAGTTTGTGTTGTACTGAATTTTTCAATGCAACAGAAAAGTTCGGCAGATTAAACTACAGGCAGAACACCCTGACACCAAATCAGATACCACAGTTCCCATTGCTTTGTCCAGTTACTCAGTCAGAGGTGTCTTTCAAAGGGAGAAGATGCCAGTGTGGGGGTATTTATGGTTTTCCTATTATTAACAGCATCTGTGAAAAGCACCATATACCAGGGACTCTGCTGGAACATGAGCTCTATATGGTTGTAAAGCCTTCCGTTTTTCAGTTTCAGCTCCTCTTGGAGACCACTGAAACAAGTAACAGGGGCCGACATCCTGTGCCATGAACACTTTGTCAGGGTGCCCTGCGGTGGAGGGGAGGGTGGCCATCAGGAGATCCAGCTGGAGAGCCGAGCTCACATCGGTGATTGGATTCTGGCATGGAAATCCTGACCTGTTTCCCATTTCTCTGCTTCAGGCCTGCTAGTGGGTACCCTTGATGTCGTATTGGACTCCAGCGCCCGCGTTGCACCATACCGAATCCTGTACCAGACTCCAGATTCTCTCATCTATTGGACCATTGCCTGTGGTAAGTCCCAGGGTTCCGTGATGCACGTTTGCAGGACAAACTTCCACACAGCAGCTTCTGAAAGGATGTGCTTGCTGGGAGCAATCTCATGAGTTTAGAGTAGTGATCCTCCATCACCTCGACACCAAAGTGTTGGTGGCTTACCATGGTAAAATTTCTCCACGAGTAAGATTTTTTTATCTCTTCCTGATAAATCTGCCACGTCCTGTGCTTACAACAGCAGCAAGCAGCCGGCTAGTGTAGGCATTCACAGAATGGCCAAGACATGTGCACTCGCTGTTTACTTGTGGCAAGGAGTAGGCAAGAGTGCCAGTTTACTGTTTTATTCTATTATTTTATTTTGTCCCTTTTAACTTTTTTTTTACATTAATAGGCTCTATTTTTAGAACAGTTTTAAGCTTATAGGAAAACTGAACAGGTAGCTCCAAGACCTCCCACCCACAGGCCCACTATTATTAACACCTCCCTACAGTCAGTGAACCAGTCTTGACAGACTAATAAAAGGCCACAGCTTATTCAGAATTCCATAAATCTTCTCAGTGTTCTGTTTTGTTTTATTTTTATTTTTTTCTGTTCTGAGATACCACCAGTAAACCACATTATCTTGCCATAGCCTCTTAGGTTTGCCTTGATGAGGAAGTTTCCCAGGATACCTGGCTTGGTTGCCCTTGACAGTTTTGAAGGATGGGTTAATGCTGCATTGCTCCTCTATTGTATCATTTATTTCTTTATCTATTGACTACTGAGGACTGAACCCAGGATTTCACACCAATACATACCAATACTATAACAGGAAGCTGGGGGAAGTGTCTTCTGGGTTGTGCTGGTAGGTGGTTGGGAAAGTTGGAAAACAGTCTAGAATAATGTTACAACTGACATCAGAAGCCTGAAGTGTATACTTAAAAACAAGTGACAGGGAGGAGGAAATGACTCAATAGGTAAAGTGCTTATTGGGCCTGATATTGGCCCCCCAGAATCCACATAAAAAACTGGTGTGATGTGCACATTTGTAATACCAGTACTGGGGACAGAGAGGCAGGCAGATCCCTGAGGTACATTTCCTTCTTAGCTGCTCACGACCAGTGAGGACCCTGGTGGGCAGTCCCTGAGTGACAACACTCAAGGTTGTCCTGTGGCTTTCCCAAGCATGCGCACATACTTGTACATGTATGTGCACTTCTATATGCCTGAATTGTTCATGTGCATGCACACACACACGCACACGTGCACACACAAACCCACAAAGGACATGAAAGATCATAGAGAGCTCTCATAAACCTTGGCTTTATGAGGACATGACTCTCCTCACTCACCTGCAGTTCTTCATTTCTTGGGTCCTGACGCCTTAGGAATCCTCACAGCTCTCAGATCTCTTTGCAGCCTTCAGGCCCCTGGTCAGGTTTCAGGGATGTGAGAGCTGCCTGGTGCCTCTGGCTTTCTTCCGTCTTTTCAGTTGTCCCCTTTCCCGCTCATTCTGACACCAGCACTGTTCAGCTGGCTTCTGGGGCACGGCCATCCATCCCACAATGCAGCTCCTCCATGAACACGCGCGTGGGGTGGAACCCAGCCATGAAGTTCCGTTGTTTGTTAATTACCTGCTGAACCAAGGTGAAGAAATAGCAGGCTGTAACTGCTGGTGGCATAATTTATACCCCTAAAAGGTGCACCTTCATTTCTCTATTAGCTAATGCCTGTCACAACTGCATGACCTCATTGTAGTATACCCAGGATGGCTTCGTCTTTTATGTATACGGATTATGTAAGGATTCAGGCGTTATGCTGGCCTGCCCCTATCACCTGGCAGAATGCACTCAGGCGGTACCCAGGTCAGCCCAGGGCTCCATGGTTGCTGTAGTCTGCACACAGGCGCAAAGGACCCCTTTAAAAAGAAACACACACACACACACACACACACACACACACACACACACACACACACACACACACACACACACACACACACTTTCTGCTCTCTCTTTCAACTCTCTGTTTCCCGCTCTCTTTCCTGCTGTTCCCTTGGGGCAGACGGGACTTTTCCTTTTTCCCTCTTCTGTTTTCTCTCTGACTCTGTCTCTTTGCCTCTTTTCTCTTTCCTACCCACCCCTTCCCTTTCTAATAAAACTTCTCACTAATCTCTGTCTGCCTGGCATGTTTGTACCCCACCTCAGTCACCCTCACCTGCCATGGAATCTGCCAAAAGTTCCTCATGCTTTATCATAGCAGATTATCCATAGAGACTGCCTAGAATCTCCTCACAGAAGACTCCAAGGAAGTGACAGCCATTGGCCATTAATTATTCTTTCTTAAGAATTTTTAAGATTAGAAACTCCTACCAAGCATTTCTTCAATATGCTGATCTTACTGCCTGTGATTTTAATGTTAAACTGAGGAGTTGGTAATTGGTAGAAAATGTGTCAAAGGCTTTAAAATTTATGTGTATTTCATGAACTTTTGTAAGAAAAACTTTGGAAAGTCGTAAGATAGCAAAGCCTTGTCATACATCATGTTGTAAGTTATCCATGAGAGTGCTGACATGCCATGTCTGCCACTCCTATCTTGACATGGACCATTCTCTGTAGATCAGCAAGAGTCTGGACCATACATCCTGGGTGTATGATTTGCCTTAGATTGGAGACACCCAAAACTAGGCAGAGGAATTTTCTGGACCTGTGGGTGAGTGTGGCTCTCTGCTAAAGTAACCATGCAGGCTGCATTGTCTGATGGATACCCCACATATCACACAGCCCTGAGCAGAGCCTTGGGTTGGCTGCCCATTGATTCAGGCTAACTTTATTTGCCAACCTAGGATTTCATCAGGGTCTTTTCAACCATTTTGTTTCAGAACTGACAGGTCCATCAGCCATCACTTTATCAACCATCATTTGAGGAGAGTAAGGAGGGCCAGTGTTCTTATTTCCAGGTATAGCCAATTGTGTAGAGCTCAGCACTCATTCTCATATCCCTGTGTTCTGTTCTGGCACCATGTATGGGACACCATGCTGGCTTCATGGTTAAACATTCTTTTAGTGAGTAGCTGTAAGACTCAAAGAGTAATTTAACATTGCTAATGGTTTTGCTACAGTAAACAAACAAAAAAAGTAAAAAAGTCAGCTTAATTTTCCTTCCACATAGATAGACAATGTGGGAGTTGATAGGCAATTTTAGCATCATAGTTTTAGTCTGTGTAGTTCAAAAACTATTCTTGTATGTGTACATATGCATATGTATGTGAATTCTCGTATGTGCAGGTGCATGTGTGTGATGGTGTGTATACATATGTAGGCATGAACATGAGGACTAGAAGACAATACAAGTTGTTGCTGTGGAATATTTAACTATGCAAGGCTGTGTTATACTTGATTATGCTGCATTTGTCTAATTATGTAAAGATGTGTTGTTGTTTTACCTTCCCTGCCTAAGGCACCTGATTGGTCTACCAAACAGGTGACACAAAAGTAGGAAAGAAAGGCAAAAAGCCCCAAGACAAAATGTAGATGAAGCAAAACAGGTTCAAATAAGTTACAAGAGCTGGTGAAACAAGCATAAGATAAGGCTGAGCATTCACAATTAATAATGAGTCCCCATGTCATGATTTGGAAGCTGGTTGGTGACCCACAAGAAAGCATGCTACAGACTGTGGCAACTCTTATAAAGGAAAACATTTAATTGATGCTAGCTTACAGTTTTAGAGGCTTAGTTAGTTCGTTATCATCATGATGGCAAACATGGCTGCATGCAAGCAGACATGGTGCTGGAGAAGGAACTAAGTTCTCCTTGATCTGAAGGCAGCAGAGGGAGACTGTGACACTAGGCCTAGTTGGAGCATTTATGTAAAACCTGAAAGCCCACCTCCACAGTGACACACTCCCTCCAACAAGGCCACACCTACTCCAACAAGGCCACACCTCCTAATAGTGCCACTCCCTGTGGGCCAAGCACTCAAACACAAGTCCTTGGGGGCATTTGATTCAAACCACCTCAGGTGTTCTTATTGTTTGCCTTCTATTTGATTAACTCTGAAATGGTATGTTTAAACACTGAAACATGTCAGAGATCCACTCAGCCTGTTCCTCATCTGAAAATACCACACTGCTGCTTAGAAGACTCAGTAGACTTTGCTTTCCACTGTTACAGTTTGTTTGTTTGTTTAATTTGCAGGCAAACTTGTTTTCTCTGTCTTCTCCCCTCCACCCCCAACAGTGAGAAAATTTTAGGGTAGTGTTCTGGTCTCAGGACTCCAACACATAAGCTAGCTACCAAATATCAGTTCCCAGGAGACCCTACCTCAAAAATCATGTAAATGACATCAGAGGAATGATGCCCAAGGCTGACCTCTCTCTCTCTCTCTCTCTCTCTCTCTCTCTCTCTCTCTCTCTCTCTCTCTCTCTCTCTCTCTCTCTCTCACACACACACACACACACACACACACACACACACACACACACACCACAGGTTCTAGTGTGATTTCTCTTGTAATGGGCGGAGTATGCTAAGATCACTCAAGAAGCAGACCTCTGTTGCCAGACCTCACCCAGCTTCAGGCAGTCATGATGGAGTCAGATAAAGCGCACAAGAGGTGAAAGCAGAGGCTAGGAGCTGTGTGGAGGGGACATTCAGAGGCTCTGCAACCCTGTGTGTCTCTCCATGGACCTCTTTCCTGAGGTGCAGTGCATCTAGTCATGCCAACAAGCACAGACAGAACTGTGGATGGCCGGTACTCACCCTTCGAGGTGCCCTTCTTGTCAGTAGCATCCCACAGCTCATGGGGTCAGTGACAAGGACAAAAAAGGGTTTGGGTTTTGGGTGACAAATTCATACAGTTTGAGGAGATAACCAGAGTATGAGAGGCCCGCAGTTTTGTTTTGATTTAACTTTTTACCAATTATTATTTAAATTCTTACTCTAAAGAGTTAAAAATTCTCTGTCAAACTCCTCAAATTGATAGTTTCCTAAATATTCCAAATAACAATTGCATTTTGCATTTGAAAGAATTACCTAGTTTCTAAGCTGTGTCTATAGATAGTCTACAGGGCTAGTTTGAGGGGGAGGAGGGGTCATTGTTCACGTGTTCATGTCTCCTGTAGAGAATTTGAGATGGTTATTAAAAACTGTCTAAAGATAGACAGTTAACTCATGGCAGCCAGATGGAGGGGCCAGGTTAACCTGAGCTTCAGGTATTGCCACAACATTGTGTGGTGCTGGCGGCATATTGCTCTCACAGGTGCTTGCTCTTGGCCCAGAGCCGTGGAAAGCATCCATGATGCAGACAGAAGCTCTCATCTTTAGAGTCTTACACGGCTGCTCTGCTAAGAAACCTTCTAATTACCCTTTATGAGAGCATCATTTTTTTTTTTACAACTTTATATTTTTATTGAAGTCCTTGGGACTTGGGCCTTGCACATGTTAGCTGAGCACCACGCTAGTCTCACATAAGTATCCATTATCAGCCATTTTGGTGGTTAGCCCTAAAGTGAAAGAACAGGAGCTTGGATTTCCTTTTTCTTTTTGTCTTCTCTCTGAGAGTGGTCCTGGGGTCTCTAGAGCATGCCTGTCATTCTTAATGATATTTTAGATCACAGACCAGAGATCTGAGTGTAATTGCAAACAACACCTATGTCTTTCACCTTCCTTTCTGTGTTGGGAATCAGCTTGCGATATCTTGAATGTCCAGTGATGAAGAATGTAGAAATTGGGCATTCTTGAGATCTCAAATAAATATCAAATAAAGATAACTTGGGAATCTTGGCACCAGCAGCTCACTCCTTGGTGTGGAGATAGGAAGCACGTGCCGTTGATGTGTGTAGCTGCAGATAGGTTATCTCTAAAGCTTTTCCCCCATAAGATAATGATAAAGGAAATCTATTCTATCATTGTCTAACTTCATCCTGATGGTCACCTTGTTATGCCCTGCAGGGTAGCTACATATATTCCAAGGCTAGGATGGTTAATTCGGAGATTTCCAAGTGAGGTGGCATGTGTTTCTTAGCAACTGGCAGAAATGTGGGCTTGGTTGGAACCTGCAAGGATGAATTCCTCTCTGTGTTTGAAGGCAGCTGCACTGGGGAGGGTGGCTGCCGTCCTCTAGCGATAGTCTATTTTCATATCTCATTCATAATTCAACAAGGCTCATTTTTGGCCCTTATCTGAGATGGTTCCATAATATCTCCATGGGCACACCATAGCTTACACAGTGTTACAGCTTAACCACAGAAAACTCACATCATGGCAAGATCTATGTCACCCTGTAAATTACACATTCTGGAAGGGAGAAGAAAAGAGTTAAATTCCCAGCTGATACATCTTTGCAGTGTATGTGGCTACATCAACTAAACCAGTCTCAGTTTCTGGAATGACCTTGTTGGGATAATCTAGAACACAGTGCTTGCTCTTGGGTGTCCCTATATTCATGGTCTTGTGTGTCTCTTCTCTGAGGGGTTGAAGTCAGAACTCTGGGAATGGCAAGCAGTCTCCTCTGCCAGCGTTGAATGCTGGTGAAGTAAGCTTGGTTCTTAATATGTCTTCGGTGTAAAAGTTGATGTCCCTTGCTGCCCCCTCTGCTTCTCTGCAGGTGGTTCCAGGAAGGAGGTTACTGAGCACTGGGAATGGCTCGAACAGAATCTATTGCAGACACTCTCCATCTTCGAGAATGAGAATGACATCACCACATTTGTAAGAGGAAAAATACAGGTAGTAGGCTTTTCATTTTGTTTTGGCTGAATGTTATTGAAATACATAGTATGCATGTATAAAATTCTCAAAGAGTAAAAAAATTCTAAGCATACTACAGCCTTTAAATTGGAAAAAATCTAAAATGTGCAGAAATATTGCAAAAATAAGGAGTATATATAACTCAAATGTGTCCTTCACTTGGACTTAGCTGTCAGAACATTCTACCCCACTTACTTAGGATTCTTAAGGCTAACACTCCTTCAAGTGTGTGGTTCCAATAGTGATATTTGATGGAAAAATAAACATTATTATCAATGTCTATAATTGTATAATTATTACAGCACTTTAATATTTAGCATGTATTCTAACTTTTAAAAAATTTAGAGTTATTTATGTGTATAAGTGTTCTGTGTACATGCGTATATGCGCACCATGTGTGTATGTGGCCTTGGACTGGTGCTGTCCAAGGTCAGAAAAGGGCATCAGGGCCTCTGGAACTAGATTTACAGATATCTGGGAGCTCCTGTGAGGATGCTAAGAATCAAACCCTGCAAGATCAGTCAGTGCTCTTAACCACTGAGCCATCTCCCCAGTCACACATAGTCTAATATAAATTGGGTTGATAGTACCCTTGACGGCTATGTTTTTCAGCCTATGACTGAACTGAATTTAGTTTGCACCTCTTAAGTCTCCTTCAATCTGGAAATTTCCATGACCATTCCTTTTGTCTTACAACATTGATGTTATTAAATTGTGCCCTTCTGGTTTTTGTAAAAGGATGTTTCATTTGAGATTCTGTCAGATGTCTCTCTGTGATTGAATTCAAGTTTTGTCTTCCTGGAATGGAGTACTACATGAGCTATCTTGTGTCCTCCTTGGCTATTGTGTCCTGAGGCACATGAAATTCATCTGGCACCCACTGGTGTCCTGAACCCATTCAAAGTGTTATCCATTTTTCCACTGCAGAATTCATATTTTTATGTTTGTAAATAACGGTATTTCTATAGGAAAACATTTTAAATCACCAATACCCCATTTTTTTGTCCAAGTTTCCCTGTTGGTCTAGTATCCATTAATAATTTTTAAAAATCTGAATAGTTCTTCAGTGTGAAAGTTTTCAAATGATGGTTTTATTAAGTGTGAATTCACAGATAGACTACTATTAATTAACTGCAGACTTTATTTCAATATTATCATTTTGAAAATGCCACATCCTTTTTTTTTTTCATTTCACAGTCCAATCCAGAATTAGACTTCCTTTATGCCCTCATTCTTTTTGCATCTCTGTGTTTGGTTGTGTGCTGTAATTAGTTCAATCACTACCTGTGCTTTGATATTTAGGTGCCATTCAACATTTTGCAATTATAAATGTTGCTACATTTGGAATTTCATGCATCAGTACTTGCATATGATTGAGGCTGTGCCTTTAGGATGACGTGGGATCTCCAGATTGAAGGCTAAATGCACGTGCTGTTTTGCTAACTATTCTCAGTTCCCCTCCAGGATGCTGTGCCATTTTATATTCCCACTGGCATGTGTACAAACACCTCCTTCCCTGCAGCTTCTCCAGTAACAGAATCTTCAGCTTTCCAACTTCTGCCAGCTTTATGGCGAAGGAGACCACTTCACTAGTGCTTGACTTGTATTTGTCTGAGAACTTGGGCAGCATTTCCTGTGTCTATTTATACACCGCTGTGTGTTGCTTTTTGTTTATCTCTTATAGGATTGGGGGTGTTCTTATTTTTCTTTCATGCTTTGTGTATGTGTGTGAAGACCAGAGGACAATCCATGGTGCCATTCCTCAAGTGTGGTCTGCCTCTTCTTTGTTTATTAAAGCCAGAATCCCTCTCTGGACCGGGACTTGCAAGGACACCAAGCTGCCTGGCCTGAGCCCTAGGAACCCACCTGTCTGTCTCTGTCCCCACAGTGCTGGGATACTCCACCACGCCCAGCTTTGGTTTAGTGGGTTCTAAGGATTGAATTTAGGCCCTCCTTCCTACAAGCCAAGCACTTTGTAGGTTGAGCTATGCTTCCAGCCCCCTTTTTCTAATTCCAAAATATTATTTGGTGACTCAGATGTGTTATAGCTATTTCTCCCATTTGTCATCAGACTTTGCTCATGACAATTTTTGCCACACAAAGTTGTGAGGTGACTGTATGGGGGTGGAGGTGCTCAAAAGGACCAATTTTTTATTTTTTAGCAACTGGGGTTTTAGACATGGTTACAAAACCTTCTTTAGATCCAAAATAAGGACTCTAATGTAATGGTCTGGTGGAATGCTGTTGTAAAATCCCATAGAACGGCCAGTGTTCTCTTTCCTCTTTCTCCCTGACTAAACTTTTCCCAAGCACATAATAACTAAAAGAGTAAAGTTGATAACAAATGAAAGTCTGATGTGTTTGAAGTATGGAGCTGAATTTGAATGAAGCAGGCCATATGCAACTCAAAATAAACTGTAGAAAAAGTCCATCCAGTAACCCCAGCCTGATTCTCAGGCCCAGCTTTCCCTCAGAAGGAATGCACATTCTCTGTTTAGGATGCCCTATTAGAGACTAAGAAATGGGGAGGGGTAGTAATACATTGGAGAGGGCCAGATACAGACAACTTTCCAGCGTGTGTGTGTGTGTGTGTGTGTGTGTGTGTGTGTGTGTGTGTGTGTCGTGTGTGTGTGTGTGTGTGTGTGTGTGTGTGTGTGTGTGTGTGTGTGTGTGTGTGTATGTTGGGAGCCTTTATCATTTCTTACAGAAGTAGCAATTAATATTCCAGAATATTTGTTCCTATGAATTTGACTGTATATACAGTACATACTGAGTATGTTGTATTCTCAAATAGGGAAAGAAAATTCCTTCTCACTGGGGCATCAGCAGTAAGAGCTGCAACTCCAAGATCTCACAGTACATAGCCTAAGTTCCCCCTTTGATATAGCACTGGGAAGCCCCCTTTAATCAGTTAACAGTTGTAAGTCCGTCCAAGTGGGAGACACGATCTTCCTGGCTCTGAGAGATATGCATGCCCTATTGTCAGAGAGCTGTTAATTGTGCCTGTGGATATAAAAACTTTCCCTCTTACCCTCAAACTCCTTTTAGAAAAACCCTGTCCACCTGCTGTCTAGCCCCTAGCCTGGACCCTGGGAGAGCATCAAGGCTGGAACTCGAATGCTCTGTGTGTCTGGGGAGGGGGGAATTGAGGGTTGTGTGGCGAAATTCAGACTCTATGTATGATGCATGCATGAGAATATGGAGATCAGGAGAGCTTCTAGTTATTTCATGTATGAGGGGCTGGAGGAAAGAGGGCAGCCAGCTGGAGTGGAAAAGACACACAGTCATGAGATTACATAGGTAACCAGAGGCCACTTCGCAGTCCTGCCTCTGGTATAGAGGAAAATCAAAGCTTCCCAGGGAAGAACAAATTATGTCAAATAGTTTGTCTTCTCGCTACATTAAGTCCATCAGCTTTATTTCCCCTGAAACTATTTATGAGGAGGGAATTCCCATTAATGCAATAATGTGTGAAAGAATGTCATTCATGTGTAAATGAATGGCTTGTTGGTTCACAGGCTGTCTAATAATTAAGGAAACTAGCAGGCTTATTTGTTATGAAATCTAACTAACTTTTGTTAATTATGAATGTAATAATTACCTGTACAGGCAACAGGATTTTTTGTATACTTACTTCTTGAAGTTTCGACACGTTGATCATAATGGTCATATTCTGTGCTCTTGTGTTGCCTGACTAATAATTACTGTATTTATATAATTATAATTGTTGGGTTTTGAAATTTTTTGTGTTATTTTTTGAGAAAGAGTTTCTCTGTGTATGCTTGGCTGTCCTGTAATTCGTTGTGTAAACCAGGCTGGCTTCAGACTCACAGAGATCCACCTGCCTCTGCTTCCCAAGTGCTGGGAGGTGTGTGCCACCAATGCCAGGCTAATTGTAGTTGTTTTAATAAGAATATAACTCTCAATAATTTACTTTCTTGTCTTTCTAGAAGTTACCTTTACTTCTAAATTAGCAGGGGATAAGGCAAGCACAAATAAAAGTAGAATTACTTTAGTTTGCCACAAATTATATTTCGCCAATCTCTTTTAAGATAAAGACTAATAGATGAAGTGATTAAAACATTTTAATGAACCAACATATTTTAATAGACCTTAAGTATAGCTTTTTTTTACCATAATCCCCTATACTTGCTTTCAGTCTTGAAAATGTTAAAGGCTTATTTTTTTTTTTATTTTAACTAGATGTTTACATGTGTGTGTGGGGGGGGGTATATATGCACAATAGTGCATGTGTCTGCAGAGCTGGAGTTACAGGTGGTTGTGAGTCACCAGATGTGTGTGCTGGGAACTGAACTTGTGTCCTCTCAAAGAGCAAGCAACATTTGCTCTTAGCCATTTCTCCATCTTATTTTTAAAATGGCTTTCAAGTTTAATGTCTTCATGCTTTAATTTTGTGTCCTCAATTATAAAGCTAACATTTCCTTGTGTTTACCAAGTTTGGTTGGTTGGGTTTCGTTTTTTGTTTGTTTGTTTTTGTTTTGTTTTTTGTTTTTTGCTTTGTTTTGTTTTTTAATGTATATTTGTTTTGTTTTGTTTTGGGACAGGGTCTCACTATGCAGTCCTGGCATGTCTGAAATTTATTGAACTCACCAAGATCTCTCTGCCTCTTCCTCTGCCTCCCAAGTGCTGAGATTAAAGCATACACCATGATGGATAGCCTCTGGTTTACTAAGTTAATTTTACTCTTTTAGTATACCTTTACATATTTAAATTTACATTAGGCATCCAATGTGTTAGATATATTGAATTTCAGACGTTATGAAGCGCTGTTGCCTAGAACCAGAGTGATTTGTTTTAGAATAAGTAGAACCCATAGAACTTAGAGGAAAGAAACACTCCAACCCTGTGTTCAGTCCACCTGGCCTTCTGGCTGAACATTCACAGAAAAGATAAGGAAAGCTTGGGCATTCCGAACTCTGTCTTTTCTTAAAGGTGAGAAAGTTGGAAGGGGGAACTATTGACTGGTCTATTGACAAATGTATATTATGCCTCAGAATGTCTCCAACTATCTGTTCTTAGTTTCATACTTCCATAAATCCATTCATACTTAACAAACATTTTGAAGTTTAAATGAACATTCTAGAAGTTGGTATTTAGCATAGTGTTTTTGTTCCAAAATATACAGGGCCTTACATGTGGTATGCTGTGTAATACAGAACCTCACACGTGGTCTGTTGTGTTATATCACTATTTTAATGTTCTCCATATTCTGACTTTGGTAAGAGATCTGCCACAGTGGTCCAGAACAACAGTCATAAGCCCACCTAAGGTTTCCAGGCTGATTCTAGGCCTCTGGCATTGCCTAAGAAACACTATGCTACTTCCTATTACTGGGTTCTCCTTCTCATAATTGTATGTACTTTCTCATTCATTTCTTCTTCTTCTTCTTCTTCTTCTTCTTCTTCTTCTTCTTCTTCTTCTTCTCCTCCTCCTCCTCCTCCTCCTCCTCCTCCTCCTCCTCCTCCTCCTCCTCCTCCTCCTCCTCCTTCTTCTTCTTCTCCCCCCTCTCTGTTATTAGAAACAGTCTCACTAGGTAGCCCAGGTTGACCCAGAAGTTACTATGTAGCCCAGGCTGGCCTCATCAAGATCCTTCTGAACTCTTCCCACCCAGTGGTCCAGTGCCTCACACCACCTCTGGCTGTCTGAAGTTCCTTGTGTATCTCTTACACAAGCCTGCTCATGCCTAGAATAACCTAGGTTCAACTCTTTGGCCTCCATGGGCCTCAACATTTCTGTCCTCCCTGGGGATTTGTAGCAGAACGAATATGAGGGAAACAATCTTATCTTAGATATTCTTCCAGGAAAGAGTGTTGCTGTTTCTGATGCCAGCCATACTGCTACCCTGGGTGATGATGGATGGAGTCCACACCTGAAAACTTAATTTCCTAAACATAGCTCACTATGAAACAACATTGATTCCAAGGTCCCCAATTGAAATCATACAACAAAAACCAAAATATGGCTCCTTAAGAAATATTCTCATTTGGGAACACAACATATTCTCTTCTAAGAATGATGCAGTGGACACATTTCAGATGTTAGGTACTGTAAATGTTCAAGTCACTGTTGTTAGTGTTGGAATTCATTTAATGGTTGAGGAAAATATAAAACAGAATCCAACATAAATTGAAAGAGTAGAGGGTGACAATGGGGTGAGAAAATGGTCAGGGAGCAATCTTATGGTGTGGATTCAGCACAGCACATTTGGTGGAAATGTTGTTGGCAAGTCTGTTTCAGAACATGACTATACAAAACCTGAGTGGGATGAAAATCTTGCCAGGAAGCCACTGTGATAATTCTGGCTTGTGCTGAGGGTCTAGAGGTGCCTATGAAGGTAGAATAGGTTGAAGATGAGCTGTGGGTTTGTGTTCACAGAGAGATTCTACTGTTTGCTCTTAGCTATGCGTCCAAGATTTTCAGGTGCATAAGTGAATGGTGATGAGGATTTTTGGAAGACTGAGGCCATCCCTTCTGCCATGATTTCTCATCACCACCACTGCAGGCAACAAGGAAGAAGGTGTGGCAATAGACATAAAATTCAAGAAACAATTTCAATATATGATGCAGAGAACCGCCAGTGCTTTGTGTGAGGGGAAGGAATCATGGCTAGAAGGTTCACAGGGAGGGGAGAATTAACCAAACCAGGGTGTGAGGGTGGATGATGTGACTAAAACAGTTACAGAGGGACTCTCAGAATGACAGGACCAGAAACGAGAAAGTGAGAGTTATAGATGACGCTGTAGGCCCAGAGGGTATATTGGGCTGGCTAGGCAGAGTTCTCCTGGGAACCTATTCAGATATTCTACAATGAAGGAAAAAGTTTCAGTGTTGATTCGATTAAAAATGAACATGATCTAGTATTTTTGGTGTAACAAAAGCGGTGAACTACTTTTGATGTAGTGAAAAAAAATCTTTTTAAATTAGTTTTACTTATTTTTTGCATTACATATGTGCCTGGTGCCTGTGGAGGTCAGAAAGGGGAGCTGGATCCCCTGAAACTTCAGTTATGGACAGTTGTGAACCACCATGGGGGTCCTGAGAATTGAACCACAGTCCCCTGTAATAGCGCTGAACCATTGCTCCAGTTTCCAAAATCAGCTCTCTCTCTCTCTCTCTCTCTCTCTCTCTCTCTCTCTCTCTCTCTCTCTCTCTCTCTCTCTCTCTCTCTCTCTCCCCCCTCCCTCCCTCCCTCTCTCTCTCTCCCTCCCTCCCTCCCTCCCTCCCTCTCTCTCTCTCTCTCTCTCTCTCTCTCTCTCTCTCTCTCTCTCTCTGTGTGTGTGTGTGTGTGTGTGTGTGTGCATGTGCATGGATGCACACATGTGTGGATGCATGGATGCACATGTGTAGAAGCTAGAGGGAAATGTTAGGATATTCTCAATTGTTCTGCACCTTATTTTTTATTTTAACAATATCTTTCACAGAATCTGGAAGTCTCTAATTCAGCTAGATAGGTGTGTGTGTGAGTATGTGTGTGTGTGTGTATGCATGCTCACACACATATGTGTGTTGCCATGTGTGCCATAGTGCCCATGTGACAATTAAGAGGACAACTTGCAGGAGTCTGTGTCTCCTTCCACTATGTGGGTCCTGGGAATTGAACTCAAGTCATCAGTCTTGGCAGCAAGTGCCTTTATCCACTGAGCCATCTCTCCAGCCCAGGGTAGCTTCTTCTCTAAAGAGATGCACAAAAACATTCTTCAGAAAGCTACAGAGGATTCAGCTAGCAACTAATGCCTTCTCGGGTTACCAGAATGATTCAATAGCAGAGTTAGATTATTAGACCAGTCACTTGCTGTGCAAATATTTTATCTCCTGTCCAGCTTTCAAAGAATTGTGTATCTAATTGACTTCCCTTCTTGTATTCATTTGTTTTCAACTTAGATGACTCCTGAGGTGTGGCATCTTTGGATGGATGTCCATTAGTGACATCCAGTCAGCCCTTCCTCCGTTGACCTTCTATAGTGTTTTGTTTTTTTGAAAGGTAGAAGCTGGCCTTTATGATAACCCTGTCATGATGCTCTTAGAAAACATTGTTCCATCAAGGCTCTTTACATGTCCTTGTTTTCAGATAAAACAGTTCCGTTTCTAGTGAACATAAGAAACTAACAAACAACAATGGATATGTAGTAGTAACCTCAGACAATCTTTTAGTGCACAAATGCTGCTTGTTAATTGGCTAAGCACAAAGGCTCTTGAGAAGCTGACACAGAAGGATCACAGTGAATCCGAGGCCAGGCTGGGCTGCATAATGAATCCCAGGCCAACCTGGAGCTAACTGGAAGCTTAGAAATTGATGGGTTGCCTCAAAGGGCATTAATCATTAAAACAAAGTGAGTCTGGTCTTAGGAAGTGTTTCCTTCTAATCTATTCAGCTGCAGACATAATTCAATCTGTACGTTTTACCCCTGTTAGGGCATCATTGCAGAATATAACAAAATCAACAATGTGAAAGAAGATGACGACACTGAGAAGTTTAAAGAAGCCATTGTGAAGTTCCACAGGCTGTTTGGGATGCCCGAAGAAGAGAAACTTGTCAACTATTACTCTTGCAGCTACTGGAAGGGAAAGGTCCCCCGGCAGGGCTGGATGTACCTCAGCATTAACCACCTGTGCTTTTCCTCTTTCCTGATGGGGAGGGAAGGTGAGTGAGTTCTCTAGTGTTTCAGTGGAAAGTCCACCGAGGCTTTCCTGGAACTCATACACCTGATCAGAATATCCAAAACATGTATGGAGAGGTGAGTCAAGATCGTTTTCTGTTTAATGAGTGAATTCAGTTATTTTCATTCCAACAATTGCAAACAAATTATTCATTGAGTTCTAGAGGTTCACTAAAGGTATAGTTGATTTTGTAGACATGACTTGACTTCAGTTTGTAATAATTCTGATCCCAGAGTTTATGTAGTAAAAGTTACAACTAACAAATGAGGCAATAAAGATAGGGCCGGGAGCTTAAAAGAGTTGGACAGGCTGGGAGCAGGGCTGTGAAGTTACCCTGTCTGGAAAGACACTAAAGTAAGCGTTGACTCGACCTTGTTGCCTGTGCTCAGCCAAGCTGGTGATCCGGTGGGTGGACATCACTCAACTGGAGAAGAACGCCACGTTGCTTCTGCCAGATGTGATCAAAGTGAGCACACGATCCAGTGAGCATTTCTTCTCCGTCTTCCTCAACATCAACGAGACATTCAAGCTGATGGAACAGCTTGCCAACATAGCCATGAGACAGCTCTTGGACAATGAAGGATTTGAACAAGACAGGTCTCTGCCGAAACTCAAGAAGAAATCTCCCAAAAAAGTGTCTGCTCTGAAACGGTGGGTGAGAGAAACTGTAGAACTCAGGAACGGAAAACCTTCCCATTCATGGGGGCACTGAGTTCTGATCAACTTCCAGCTTGTGAGCTCTTTCCTGAGTGTAGGCACAATGAGGAAAGACCAGTCGGTGAGAGACACAGGCATGACAGGTTCCTCCCCAGGTAGTGGGCTCTCTGCTAGTCTTAATCCCACAATGCAGTGGGCCCACAATGACCTCGTGTGACCTCTCAGTGGAGCTGTTCTTTGGGAGGCTCATGGGTTACAGAAAGGTGCACATTTTGTGCAGAAGGATGAACACATGGAGGAAGCCCTAGAGAGAAACACCAAGAGCAGTGGGTCAGAGGCCAGGGAATGGGGTGAGAAGCTGCAGGGAGCCCTGGGAATTTGGGTGTGGGAGTTGAAAGGATTGGCTCAGGATCCCCAAGACCAAATCTCAGCACAAAGGAAATTTATTTGCCCCAGACAGAGGGACAAATGTCAGGTATAAGGGACAAAGGCAGAAGATAGAGGATGAGGGAGAAGAGGAAAGGAACCAGGGAGAAGGAAAGGGGTGTTTGTCTGGGGCGGGGTCGGGTTGGGGTGGAAACAAAGGTTCTGCCTCTGCATAGAGAGGAGACAGACATTGTGGCACATAGGAAAATGGCAGTTTATAAAGGTACAGGGGAAACCCTGTGTTAGGATGAGGTATTTAATTTTGATTGGTAGCTATAAGAAGACTTTTAATTGCTGGACTTCAATACCTTGATAACTGGACCTTGGTGGTCAGACTGGGTAATGAGTCTGGCATAAGAAAGTGTCCAAAGAAGGAACTAGACTTTGGTGGCTAGCTTTAGGAATGTAATCTAACAGTTTTTAGCAAGGCAGAGGGAATGGGGGAAGGGCAAGGTCTAAGAGACATGTTGCCAAGCTGACTAGAGTTCCTTAAAATGAGTGAGAAGGTGTGCCCAGGGCATGAGAGGTTGGTTTTGATTCTGTTGCATAGAGTGACCTCCAGGACATCAGGATGGAGGTCATTGCTGTAAGGGACATGAGGGTGGAAGAGTGGGACCCCGAAAGGAGGCAGTTAGGGTGTCTTTGGGGTTTCACATCCTAGTGAACAACAGGTTTACTAATTACCTTAATGAATTATATATCTGGTAAAATGTCACAGACAATTAACAGAGGAAACATCAAAGGCAACTGACAGAGAAGGCATCAATTTTTCTTTTTTTAAGTTTGGAAAGTATTTGATGCTCTGTGACTTTTTCTACAAGAGAGGGACAAATGTCCAATCTTCCCAGATATGACACCAAAGACAGACCAGAGAAATGATTCACCCAAACCTAGCTTAGTGAACCAGTGAGTTTATTGGGGTTACTCCCAGGAGCCTGAGTTTGTCACTGAGAATTCCACCCTAGCATGAACACCCATGAAGACGTTTGCATCACCTGCACTGTGATGCAGGCCGCTCAGCCTGATGGAAAGCCTTCTCCCAGAAGTTGTTAGCTGCTCCTTAAGCCCTGGAAGGACCCTGGTATGTTTTGTGTCTCTAGAGATTGCTAGGTTTGGAAAGTCTCATTCACTTCCTGGGCAAGTCTTAGGAGTCTCCTCCAGGAAGGGGTGTTGCCATTCAGGGGAAAGTGGCTATACAAGAAAACAGACACCATGCAATAATCTGTTGGGAATACTTTGTTGGTGAGGGTGGGTACCAAATGCAGCCTAAGGATAAAGCTAAGAAAACAGCCTTCAGATGAGATCTGTAGGACTGAGAGGGTGCTGATGTGTGCAGCTCTGGAGCAAATGAGGGCCAAGGTAATTTTACAGACAGCAGAGAGGGTGGGGGGGGGACCCCTCTGCACACACCCTCTTCACCATGGGAAGCCAATCCAAGGGCTAAGTAGCCCCATGCAGCTGGAAGCCCGAGGGGAGAGTTCTGAACAGGGGAGAGGGTAGCAGCAGAGCAGTGCTGCAGTCAGCAGAGGCTTCGGGTGGCATCTGGGACCTTTGCCGCCAGAACTGACCCCAGGTCTCCTCACACTGTCCAGTAGTGCAGGGAGGAGAGTGAAACCCAGCAGACTCACATAGCTGTTTGTACTGCCATTAGGTCTTCCAGGGCTACACAGACATGTCTCAAAACAAACAAACAAAACCAGTCAATCTCCAAAAATGACTCAGGATATAAAAAAGTCTAATGACCTCTTTGGGAATTCTTGAGTTATTTAGAAAAAAAAAAAAAAAAAAAAAAAAGCTCTTTTTCCCAATCCTACTTTACCCAAGATTTTTTTTTCCATTTACAGATGTTAATTGTAAAGTGGCTAGATACAGTAAAATGATGCTGTACAGATCGTGAGGTTGGAGTCTCCCCAATATACTAAGCTAAGGATGGGAGGAATGAGTCTGGGAAGAGAGAGGCAAGGGCTGGGGGCCCTATATGGCCATATTTAAAAAGTGTTGGTACATGTTTCTGAGTAAGCTGAACTGTCGTGTTGGTTTGCAGTGATCTGGATGCCAGGGCAAAGAGTGAGCGATACCGTGCCCTGTTCCGGTTACCCAAAGATGAAAAGCTAGATGGCCACACAGACTGCACCCTCTGGACTCCATTTAACAAAATGCACATTCTGGGTCAAATGTTTGTCTCCACAAATTACATCTGCTTTACCAGCAAGGAGGAAAACCTCTGCAGCCTCATAATTCCACTCCGAGAAGTAAGTGTGAAGTGAAAATCCATATTTCAGGACATCTGCTTATAATGCTTTTCTATGTAAATCAATGTTATGTTTATTTATTCTCTCTGTGTGTGTTTGTGTGTGTGTTGCATGCAAAAGGGTATGCACCATGCCCACAGAGAGAGGCCAGAAGTTGTTGTCAGTTGCCTTCCTCCATCATCTCTGTCTACTTGGAGAAAGCTCCCTCGCTGAGCCAGAAGCTCACAGTTCAGCTAAGATGTGTCAGTGATGCGCCACTGCTAGTGCTACAGCTCAACAGATGCAGGCATGCCTCGGTTTACGTGTGTGCAGAGGCTGCAGGCATGCCTCGGTTTACGTGTGTGCAGAGGCTGCAGGCATGCCTCGGTTTACGTGTGTTTGGAGGCTGCAGGCATGCCTCGGTTTACATGTGTTTAGAGGTTGCAGGCATGCCTCGGTTTACGTGTGTTTGGAGGCTGCAGGCATGCCTCGGTTTACATGTATTTAGAGGTTGCAGGCATGCCTCGGTTTACCTGTGTTCAGAGGCTGCAGGCATGCCTAGCTTTACGTGTGTGCAGAGGCTGCAGGCATGCCTCGGTTTACGTGTGTTTAGAGGCTGCAGGCATGCCTAGGTTTACGTGTGTGCAGAGGCTGCAGGCATGCCTCGGTTTACATGTGTTTAGAGGCTGCAGGCATGCCTAGGTTTACATGTGTTCGGAGGTTGCAGGCATGCCTTGGTTTACGTGTGTTCGGAGGCTGCAGGCATGCCTCGGTTTACATGTGTTTAGAGGTTGCAGGCATGCCTTGGTTTACCTGTGTTCAGAGGCTGCAGGCATGCCTCAGTTTACATGTGTTCAGAGGCTGCAGGCATGCCTCGGTTTATGTGTGTTCGAGCATCCACACTCTGGTCCTTACGTGTATACACTGAGTGCTCTTATCTACACCACACCATTGCTCCAGGGCTCTTCTCTTTTCTTTTCTTCTCTTTTCTTTCTTTCCCTCCTTCCTCCTCCTTCTTAACAAGACAGTGTTCAGGCTTTTGCCATCAGTGAGTACTGATGATGCCTGTCATGTGTAGTGCGGAGTTGGAAGCCCTGTGTTTTCTAATAAGCCAAGCTCCGTCTTTTTCAGAAGTTACGGTGAGCAGATCTTTTGGACTCACTATTAGGAACCTGTGGTAAAGGTTCGGTTCTGCACTGCTGCTCTGCTCTCTCTTTTTAAAGTGTTACCTGAATGATCAAATTTTCCCTTTTTTCCTGTATTTTAAGAGTAATACATTGTTATCATGGCTAATTTTCAAGAGTACAGATAATAAGAAGCTTCTGGAAGAACTTTCCCTGTACATTACTGTGTTTATGTCATATAATTTAGACATAAATTTAGGAGAGTTTTATTTCATCTAACAGTGAGTATACCTTAAAATATTCCCCCAAGTCATTAAACAGCCTTCTATAATGCAATTTTAATGACTATATTTTACTCCATTAAATGTATATACATAATGTGTTCACCTGTTTATCTATGGCTATGTCCTTCCACTCTTGCTGTTTTCCCCCTGTCACATGTATAAATCTCCTTAAGTTATAGATTATAAATCCCTTGAAGCTGATTTTGTCAATCAAAAGAACACAAACTATCAAACAGTTGACCGATCCACTCCATTTTGTCATAGGTTTAAGTAATTGGTATTATAACATATTTTGAGGATGGGATACTTTACTGGGGATGAATTTGAGAAGGCCTGACACCCAGCTCCCAAATAAATCACACAGGGAGGCTTATTTTTAGTTATAAATGCCCCGCCTTAGCTTGCCTTGTTTCTTGCCAGCTTTTCTTAAATTATCCCAACTACTTTTTGTCTCTGGAATTTTTTCTTGCTTACTTCTGTATATCTTACTTTCACTCTTACTCCATGGCTGGCTGTGTGGCTGGGTGGATGTGTGGTTGTGTGGCTGGGTGGCTGGATGGATGTGTGGCTGAGTGGCTGGCTGGCTTTGTGGCTGGCTGTGTGGCTGTGTGGTGGTGTGGCTGGGTGGCTGTATGGCTGGTGGCTGGGTAGTTGTATGGCTGGGTGGCTGTGTGGCTGGGTGGCTGGGTAGTTGTGTGGCTGGGTGGCTGGATGGATGTGTGGCTGAGTGGCTGGCTGACTTTGTGGCTGGCTGTGTGGCTGTGTGGTGGTGTGGCTGGGTGGCTGGCCCTGATGTCCTCCTCCCCTTGTTCTCTTATGGCTCCTTTTCCTCATTTCTTCTTCTATTCATTCTCTCTGCCAGCCAGCCCCACCTATCCTTTCTCCTGCCTTGCTAATGGCCATTCAGCTCTTTATTAAACCAATCAGGTGTTTTAGACAGACAATCACAGATTCACAGAGTTAAACAAATGCACCATAAACAAAAGTCACATACCTTAAAATAATATTCCCCAACACTTGGTTCTAAGCATAATTTTCAATATTTGTGCATGCGTGCGTGCGTGCGCGCGTGCGTGCGTGCGTGCGTGCGTGTGTGTGTGTGTGTGTGTGTGTGTAAGCCACAGCACAAATATGGAGGTCTGAGGACAATGCTGTGGCTGTGACTCTCTTCTAAGTTTAAATTGGTTCCAGGGTGGAATTCAGATCGCCAGGCTCGCACAGTAAGCCCTAAGCCCTTTAGCTGCTGACCCCTTAACATGATTTCCTGCATCAGATTCTGCCTGGACACAGTGTAGCATTTTCCCAGAGCGGCAAGGGAAATGTACTTTGGGGGAAAGAATGGGCATAGTTATCCAATGTGCATATGGAACTTAACAGACTGTAGACTGCAGAGTAGAAGAAATGTCTAAAGACAGAAAGTTGGAGCTATGATGGACACACCACTTCATGTTTGCCTTAAGAGTTTTCTTTCCTAATGTACTAAAGAAAACAGCTTTAGTACATTTATGTTTGTTTGGGGTCGATGAAACTGTTAAAAAAAAAATCATCAGCATGGGGCTTGGGAGGAGGCTGTCAGTAAAGTACTTGATGCTTAGGCATGAAGGCCTGAGTTTGTATCCTCAGGACCCAGGTTTAGATCTAAGCATGACAGTATGCTCCTGTTTGGCAGCTAAGGCTGAAGGGTCCCTGGCACTCCCTGGCCAGCCAAACTACACAAATAAATGAACTACCAGTTCAGTGAGCAGCCCTATCTCGAAAAGTAAGGTCGATAAGTAATTGAGGAAGAAACTCAGAATTTACTTCTGACTTTCCCATGCCTGTGCACACATGTGCACATACCTACATGCACACACAGAAATACACATATTCAAAACATAGTGCTCAAAAAATCAAAGACATGTCTTTTGTTCAAAGACAGATATTTCTTTCACACTGTAGTAGACTTGAATGAACACACACACACACACACACACTCACATGCACACACAGAGTCTGCAGGTGTACATAGGGCTTCAGCTGAGTTGTTTATATCATGTCTGCTCTAAAACAAGTCATTGAAAGCGTTAGCTGCCAAGCCCTAGCATCCATATGACATATCCAATGGACTGGTAGTGTTTTGAAAGCTGTCCTAACCTTTTCTTAGTAAAAGGAGCCAGCATTGGAATTGCTTCCTCGCTTACTGATGATACCGCAGCTAGGAGTCCTGTCTCTTTGGCTCCATGAAACTTTAATGAAAAACGGGAATTCCTTTTTAGTTCTCAATCTTGGCACCCTTGGCATCCGGGGCCACTTATTGCTGCAGCCCTGCACCCCGCAGGGTGTCTGGCAGCATCCCTGACTAGGCAGCTGTCACTTCTCCATATGCATCTGATAAATGTCGGAAAAGCCCTGAAAGACAGTTCTAGTTTCTGGCAGCAGCTACAGTATGATTTGTACAAGGCGTTGTGTTTCGCTGGATTGCCGCTTGTCTAACAGGGGCATGGATGGATGGTCCAGGGCAATAGGACTCCTTTCTTTCTGCTTCACCCTGCTCCTTCCCAGTCCTTCCCATGCAGTACTCCTGATTCCCGTTTCCTCAGGTAACCATTGTGGAGAAGGCTGACAGCTGCAGCGTGCTCCCCAGCCCCTTGTCCATCAGCACCAGGAATAGAATGACCTTCCTGTTCGCCAACTTGAAAGACAGAGACTTCCTGGTGCAGAGGATCTCAGATTTCCTGCAGCAAACGACTTCTCGAATCTACTCAGACAGAGAGTTCTCAGGAAGCTGCAACAGTTCAGATGATGAGGTGGGTGGTAGGGGACGTGGTGGGGGACACCAGACAGAGTGCTCCTGTGCTCAAGCCTGGAGTGTGCATCTCCATGTCCATCTTGACTGTCAAATTTAACAACTGTGCTAGCCCACACACCTTCGCCCCCGGCCCAGGGCCCAGGGCAATATCTCAGCAAGAGTGTCTTGTTACAAGCAACTAATATTTGATCATAGAAAAACAAACAAACCAAGATGACATGGTCCAGCAACTAGCATCCCTTTTTGTTTGTTTGTTAATGAAGATTGAATTTATGACTTCACACATAACTAGGCAAGTACTCAGCTACAGAGCTATAACCCCAGCCTTCACTGAGTTCTCCAGGCTGTCCTTGAACTCACTTCCTAGCCCATGCAGGCTTTGATCTTGCAATCCTTTAGCCTCAGCCTCAGCCTCAGCTGGGATTACAAATTTACACCTTCAGGCTCAGTTTAGTTCTCCTTAAATTGAAAATATTTTAAGTGATTTGACCAAATTACATGGAAAGTGACTCTTCTATTTAGTGACATCAATGGGAAGAATACAGAAGTCTTTAAGTGAAATCAGACTTGAAATATAGCATCATTATGGTGATGTTTCTGTGATAAAATATGTATTAGACCACTATCCAAGGAAACTGAAACCCTGGGGAGACAGGGAACTGGCTAGTGATGGGGGAGTTTCTGTTAGCTAACCCATGTTTTAAAGATTGGTGAGGTTGCATGTACCATTCCTGTCCCTGCTGCCTGACCACTTATGGAGCATTTTTTGAGATGCCAGAAACTAGACAATAGGCAAAACAGTCAGTTTCCAAAGCTTTTGCCTGTTCTGTGTCATGATTTACAAAGAGGCAATTAGTGAAACAGATAACCAACCACTTTTATTGCAATAATAGAAGGGAAATTCTTTATTGTATTAGTTTGTAATTTAACAATAGTACGCTGGTTTCTCTGCAGATAATATAAATCTTTGTACATTTTTTTTTTCTTTTCTTTCTTTTTTTGAGCCATCTCCAGTAGGCCTGGCTGGTCTGGAACCTGCTGGGTAGCTGAAGATGGCCTTGAACTTTTGATCCTGGCTCTACCTCCTCAGTGCTGGGATTATACCCTATGATAGCACACCAAGTTCACCTGGGAAGTCTATTTTGAGCATTAAAACACTGTTGTTTATGACTTTTGCCCCAGTATAACTCCTGAAAAAGCGTTGACATGTTGGCATTTCCCCTGTTTCTTCACATAGCAAGAACTGTAATAGGAAAACATAACCTAGCTAATAATATCTGTACAGAGGACAAAAGAAGCGAATTGTGCTTCGGGGCCCATCCACCTGTGTCCTTCTCCACTGGCAGGTGTACTCTCGACCCAGCAGCCTCGTTTCCTCCAGTCCCCAGAGAAGCACTAGCTCCGACGCGGAAGCAGAGCGCCCCTTTAACCTCAACGGCAACAGTGTTCCCACAGCCACACAGACCCTCATGACCATGTACCGGCGGCGATCTCCAGAAGAATTCAACCCGAAATTGGTAGGTACCTCTTGCTTTTCCCCAAAATTTGCTGTATTATAACAAAACCATTAGAACTACTTTAAGATTGATTTTAGGTAGCTATGCGTATGCGCACACATGCGCATGTGCACGCGCATGTGCAGACCTCTTGGAGCTGGAGCTACAGGCGATTTCAAGACTGCTGACTTACGTGAATGCTGGGATCTGAACTCTGATTGTGTACTCTTGACCATTGAGCCATCTCCCCAGCTCCCATGTAGATATTTTTAATGTAATTAAACTAATTAACATCTATAAAAACAGCCATAAATGTCTGTAGGAAAATCTCTGTTTTTCATAAACAAAACAATTTTTATCCAAATATGTCACTAGGTAGCAGATTGTTTCACATTGGGAGTTATGGTACCTGCATGGCTACTTTTCTATTTCTTTGGTCTTGTTTTAACTATTGTGTAAACCAAACAACAAATGAGTGCATGCTTTCTCAGTCCACATTTACAAGTCACCAATTCACATTCACATAAAAGCACGGCTATGATTAGCAGTCTACTGGCCCGTCTACAGAACAGAAAAGGCTATGATTGGTGGATAAAATTAGAAAGAACTCTAAACATCTGAGTTCTACATCAGATGTAGTTCTGCTCAGAGTCGACTGTCGTTCCACAGGGATCATGATCTGATCTGTCTGTCATTACAGTCCTCAATTCTTCCCCTCAGAGCCTTCTGGAACTTCGGTCGTGTTCCATTATGTCTTTCAGGCCAAAGAGTTTTTGAAAGAACAAGCCTGGAAGATTCACTTTGCTGAGTATGGGCAGGGGATCTGCATGTACCGTACAGAGAAGACGCGGGAGCTGGTGCTGAAGGGGATCCCAGAGAGCATGCGTGGAGAGCTCTGGCTGCTGCTTTCAGGTAGGGTGGGCCAGGAGCAGTGTAACACGGTGATTGTGGGGCTTCCTCCCAACCTCCATCATGCATCAAAGTCCTGTGAGACAAGAGACTGTAAGCAGAGTTTTTCATCAGGACCTCTGGTCAGCTCTGTCCTGCCAGCCAGCTCCCAAATGACCACACAAAGACTTGTTATTAATTATAAGTGCTCAGCCAATAGCTTACGCTTGTTTTTAGCTAATGTGTATGCATGTATATATGTATGTGTATGTATGTATGTATGTGTGTATGTATGTATGTATGTATGTATGTATGTATGTTATATTTGGTTTCTCAAGACAGGGTTTCTCTGTGTAACAGCCCTTGCAGTCCTGGAACTCACTCTGTAGACCAGGCTAGCCTTGAACTCACAGAGATCTGCCAGCTTCTGCCTCCTGAGTGCTGGGCTTAAAGGCAGGTGTGTACCACCATTGCCCAACGCTCCTATAACTTAAATCAACCGATTTCCATCAATCTATGTGCTGCTCCAAGGCTCATCTACATCCTGCTCCTTGTATGGGTCTCTTCCCAACTCCAGAGTCTCTGCCCCCTTCTCCCCAGAAGCCATTGGCCAGCCAGTGAGCTCTTTATTAACAATGAGAGTAACACATATTTACAGTACATAAAAAGATTGCTCCACAGCAAGAGCCGACAAATCAAAGCTAGACCTGGTCTCCTCACGAGGAACTGAAGCCTGCCATAGTAACTCTTCCTTCACAAGGCACCCACAGCCAGCAGTTCCTATTCTCCAATCCTGTCATCTCTCCTGTTTCTCCAGTGAGGCTGTTTAGAGGGAGGGAACAGAAGCTGAAGTAGGACTTTAATAAATACTTTGTGAATTGAAATGGCCCTTTCTCCTGGCACTGTTGACTTCATTGGGAATATTTCAGTGGGCCCTGTTATGTAGGCTTTTCCTGGGGAGATGTGGACTTTGATCTATTCCCCCCAGCTAGGGCCCCCATGACTGACTAAAGGAAGAATTCACTGAGGTCTAGTTAGTACTTAATTAGGCTTATTTATCAGAGCATGGGTGGGAGGGTACTTACAGGAGTATGAACCACTTACTGGCATCTAAACCACTGAAAAAAGTCTCCCAGAAATTACTGGATGCCACTTACATTATGCTTTGTCCTCAGGGAATGCTTTCCAAGACCCCTTTGTCAATGTCTGCAAACACAGCACTATTTGATCCTGTATATACTATAGATTTTCCTTACATACACATGCATATTTATGATAAAGGCTAACTTATTAACTAGGCAAGGTAAATTATTAATGAACAATAATAAGACAAAGCCATTGAAAAATATTCCACAATAAAAGTCATCTAAAATGCTGAACTGATTTCTGTGATTTTGTTCCATTATTCCATTATTTATCTTAGTCTTATAGGATAAGCCACCACTGTTTTCTGCTATCTGGAAACATCCAGTGCACCCCAGGAATCTTTGTACCCCAACCACCAAAACATACCTTTGGTCATTACCAGCCTTCATTTCAATCAGACATCAGTTGCTTTAGCTAATGCAGCTAGGAAACATTACCAGTCTTATTGCATCCATGAAAATGTTTTTATCTGAAACTGGAGATGGCCCCATCCAAGTACCACTGTTAAATCCTTTTATTTAAAAACATAATACT
The DNA here is from genome assembly GCA_030556225.1 of Cricetiscus sungorus. Classification (NCBI taxonomy): domain Eukaryota; kingdom Metazoa; phylum Chordata; class Mammalia; order Rodentia; family Cricetidae; genus Cricetiscus; species Cricetiscus sungorus. The sequence continues at coordinate 21,328,891 of JANBXA010000729.1, forward strand.
GGAACTTAAAAATAAAGTGACTGGACTTACCAGAAAGCCTTACAAACATTTGTGGATCTTTCTAAAAGTAGATATAAATGGTAAAATTATCTATCACAGGATATACCTCAGAAATAAGAAGATCAAATCCAAATAAATAAATAAATAAATAAATAAATAAATAAATAAATAAATAAATAAAAATTGCTTTATCTATTTTATGTAAACTTGATTTGTTAGGCTTTCCCCCTATTTCCTTAAGTAGACCAGACCAAGACCCGTATTTAGAAGTTAAATGTGCACTGGGCATGGTGGTAGATATTTGTAATCCTCAGACTGGGGAGGCTGAGGCAGGACAGTCTTTTCAAGTTTAGGCCAGCCTGGGATGCATAGTGAGTCCATTGCCAAGCTGGACTGTTGGAAACAATGACATTGTTTCCAAAAAAGAAAAAGGAAGGTCAGATTTGAGCTAGGCCATCACTGAATATGCGACATCATCATCACATAGAGTTCTCTTATCCAACCTTCTTGCTCTTCCTGTGTTTGGTGAACTGGTCACCTTGACAACCAGATTCAAAGCACTGACGTAGCACAGGAAAAGTTCGTTTCCCTCATTCTCCTCAAATTAGAATTTATTTTTAGCTATATTTTAGATTCAAATGAATTCACCATGAATCTAGTGTACAGCAGTACCTAACCCACTGACTGAAACAGATGCAAGGAGAGGGTTCTAGTCAGTGTTTTGCTTAACAAAGGATGCTATATATGTGGCCAAAAGGCGGTATGTCTACACAGTGCCCTTTGTTGGATATTTGTCCACACACTCATGGGTGGGGTTCACATGGAAGCCAGCTTGCCCTGAAAGGTCGTCCGGCTTCTGGCTGGAAAGCCCATGTTGAGATCTATTGCTTTGCATGCCCCTTAAGGTGGTGCGTGAGGTCTGTGCTCTGGACCTACTGAAGTCAGGCTTAGTCTGTCCCCAGGGAGAGCAGAGCAGAGGCAATATCAACCAGTTGGTCATTGTCAGGACAACCATTGGTGCTGTGACAATTTTCTAAAATGAAATGTGTTTACTTTGTTATTCCTTTTGTACTTTACCTATTTTAAATTAAACATTTTTTGAGCTATAATTCAAGATTTACCAAAGACTAACAACATAGTGATATCCATAGACTCATGTCATTGTCAGCACAGTTAATTTTAGAACATTGTCATCTTTCTCAAAAAAAAATATTCCATGCTGTTTGTCAGTCATCATTTTCTTCAGCCATGGGAAAGTGGCGACTTACTTCTCTGTCACTGTAGATTGTCTACTCTGGACACCTCCAGTGGATGAAATCAGTGTTCAGTGTTTCATGACTAACTTCTACCTAAGACAAGTGTCCGAAGTATTCAAACATGGTGCAGCCTATATCAGCTTGTTAGAGCCCAGTGCTGGACTTCACACATTTGTCACTTGAAGTTTAGGCTGTTCCTTGCTTCTCATGAGTATTATTGCTGGAGTGTGGACCTGGCTTTTGGATACTGTCGTGTGCACATGAAGTAGAATCTCTGGCTCTTCTAATGACTCCAGGCTTTGCCTTGTAAGCCACCCCTGGGAGGCTGGCCAGAGCATCTAAATCTTCTCACATTCCCTCTGGTGAAGCTTGAGGGTCCAGTTTCTCCACATCACATCTCCACTGTCACCTACTGCCTCCTGTTATCGCTTCCCTAGAGGGTGTGAAGTGCTTTCAGATTGGGGCTTGAGTTTAAGGGAGGTTGGACATTTATGTGTTTGTCTGTTTGTTTGTTTGTTTGTCTGTCTAGACAGGGTTTCTCTTAGCAGTCCTGGCTATCCTGGAACTCACTCTATAGACCAGGCTGCCTCCTGAGTGCTGGGATTAAAGGCATGCTCCACCACCCAGCTTGTGGAGGTTGTTTTTGTTGGTTTGGTTTGGTTACTGTTTTAAATTAGATATAATATTTAATTCATTCTTTGATTATCTCATACATGTATATAATATATTTTCATTATTTCACCCTACCCCTGTCCAAATCTTTCTGGACCTATCACCACTGGCATTCCCACAACTCCCAAATATATGTGTTCTTTGTCTTCCCTCCCTCCCTCCCCTCCTTCCCTCCCTCTCTGCCTGCCTGCCTTCCCAACTGGATCCAATTAATGTTGCACACATGCATATGGGTATATGGCCATACATTGCATGTGGTCAGCATACCAGAGGCTACAACCCTGAAGAAAACTAACTCTTCCTTCCCCAACAGCCATCAATTGTCAGTAGTCAGCTAAGGGTGTGGCTTCGTGAGCTTCTACCCCATCGAGTCCAGTAGACATCATTTGACAACAGTCCTTGCCAACCTCTTCCCGTCTCTCCAGCCCCTGTTCCGTGCTGGCCCCTGGGCTTTGGGGAGGGGTGAAGGGACTGTTCACACACCTCATTCAGAGAGGAGTGTTCCACACTCGGTTATTCTCTGCAGTTTGACCAATTCTCTAATTGTGGTTTTGATTAATTTCCTCAATCAGCTATTGGTTGTTTGTATAATTGTTTTGTGGAAATATCTACTAAGATCTGTGGCCCATTTTTAATTATGTAATATTTCAGTTGCTAAGTTAAGAGAGTTTTTAAAATTGATTTTGGATATAAATCTCCTATGAGAGTTTTCAAACTATTCCATTGTGTTGCCTGTGTTCTCACTGTCTGAATGCTGACCTTTGGAGCAATTTTTTTAATATTCTGATGGAGTCTTTTTCTTTTGTCACTGTACTTTTAAGGCATGAAAGCTTAGACCAGTGGTCCTCAATCTATAGATTGCAATCACAGGTGGATAGCCTTTTCATAAGGGTCACCTAAGACCATCAGAAAACACTACAATTCATAACTATCAAAATTACAGTTGTGAAGTAGCAACAAAGATAATTTTATGGCTGGGGATCACCACAGCATGAGGGACTGTGCCAAGGGATTGCAGCACTAGGGAAACGAAGACTCACTGGCTTGGATCTGTGTTTTCTAGTGAGGCTTGAGATTTAGATTACCGATCCATTTGAGTTACTTTCTGCATGGTAGAAGGAATAACCTACTCCACTCATCTCCATATGAGTGTCATGTTGTCCTGGTCCATTTGAATTACTCTCTGTGTGGAAGAAGGAATGGCCTGACTTTGCTCCTGTCCATATGAGTTGTCCTGGAATTCTCTGATTCCCTGAACTGCGTTGTCTTAACACCTTAAGAAAGGAAAGAAAAACAAAAGACCGTAAATATGAGGATTTAAGTCTAAACTCCAAGTTGTAATCCATTGGTTCATATATCTGCTATGCCAATATCACACAGCCTCAATTACTATATCATTGTAGTAAGTTGTGAGACAAAGGCGTGGGAGTCCTCCAATAATTGTTTTTTTCTTTCAAGATCATTTGGCCACTTAGAGTCACTTACATTTCCAAAGAATTTAGAGTCAGCTAATCAAGTCTCTACAGAAAGGACTCCTGTGATTTTGATGGGTGTTGTGTTAAATCTGTAGGTGAGTTTGGCCTGGGTTTTTCCTATCTTAGCAACTCCAATCTATGGACAGAGGGTCTCCCTCTGTTTGTTTGGATCTTTGTTCATTTCTTTGAGCTGTTTGTAGCTTGCGATATGTCAAGCCTGGCACTTGTTTCATTACACTTATTAAGTATTTCTACTTTTGATCCTATTATGATTGGAATTGTTTTCTTTCATTTGACAGTTGTTCATTGCTACCATCTATACATGGAGTTTATTTTTGCATATTTATCCTGGATCTTTAATATATTTACTTTCCCTATTTTTGATTTTATTTACGTTTTTCTGATGATTAGTAATGGGAGGGCACAGTGGTGTGTCTCTTTTAGAATAATGTCCGTTTCTTTGCCTATTTTTAATTGGGCTTTTGCTGATTTGTTAGTATTTTGTGCTTTTTTTCTATTGCTTTGTATTAATTTTTGTATATTTAAAAGTGATTAGTGTTAGTATTCTTTATGTTTTAGCATGTGTCTGTGAGTATATGCCATTAGTGTAGGTGTTCTTGGAGACCAGTACAGGGCAGTAAGTCCTCTGGGGCAGGAGGTACAAACCTTGTGTGAGATGCCTGATGTGGTTGCCAGGAACTGAACTCAGGTCCTCTGTGAGAGCAGCAGGTACTAAACCATCCCTCCAGTCCCTACTTTTTAATTTTTTTATTTATTATTAATATGTGTAGTGTGTAGTGTGTGTGTGTGTGTGTGTGTGTGTGTGTGTGTGTGTGTGTGTGTGAGCGTGTGTGCGCACGTGCCTGCCTGTGCAGTGCACATGTGGAAGTCAGAGGACAATGTATCCACTATTGATTCTCTCTTTTCACTCCGGGTTCCAGAGATCAAGCTCAGTTGATCAGGCTTGCATGAGGAGTGCTTTTGCTGAGACACCCAAAGTCCGCGTATTGCTTTGTAGCCTGGGTAATTGCTCTTTATTGGATACATTGTTTATTTGTGTTTCCTTCTGTCCTGACAGTTCCCTTTGCACTCTGTTGATTGCTCTCTTTGATGAGCCAAGTTTTTGAACTTACATGATCTTACCTGTTTCTAGTTCTACTGTGCTTGATGTCATATCCAGAACCTAATTGCTCTGACAAGAGATGTCCTCCCTGTTTTCCTCTGGTAGCTTTTTGGCTTATGCTCTAGTCCTTGATAGGTGTTTATTGAGGATGTGGTGTGAGGTAAGGTTGCAGTCTCTTCTGTATATGGGTACTCAGTTTTCCTGATGACAGCGTAAATTCACACTGATAATGAGCTTTACATATGTGCATACCCAGGGCCTTTCTGTCTTTAAGAATCTTAATACAAATATCTCAAATCAGCAATTCTTTGCCCCATCCCAACAACCCAAGGGTCCCCATCAGTAGCAGGGACCCATCCTTACTAGGAGGACTGTCAGCCTCACCACTGTCTGCCGCCTTAGAAATCCCTCAACTCTTTGGAGGCTTCCTTTTCTCTGTCACTATCTTCTTTACAGTTGATCTTTAAGAAACAGGCCTAAAGGCATTCCTGAGAGGTATTCCTCCTTCTCAAGTGAAATCTTAACAAAACTTCTCATAAACCAAGAGCAAAGAGAGCAACTAAGAGTGAGAACTCAGCCTGGCTAATTCTGTCTGCCGGCGCCTACCCCCAAGCATTCCTCAGCATGGTCTGTATACGCTCAGAATGCAATTCTGTGTACCTTAGCTCGTGTGGGAAGGTGGAGTGTTCATGTTGCTGTGGGACTGAGAGAGGGGAGAGGCTACAGGAAAATTACCAGTCTAGATGTAAGTGGAAACACCCTTCAAAATGATTTTCTTTTAACTGTCCCCACCCGATTTCCTTTAATTAGTGGGAAAGCAGAGTTCAGTCAGTCAGTACTCTCTATAGCTGGAACAGCGGGACTTCAGCTTTTTTGATGTCCTATTTGTTGTGTGCTTCCCAGGGGCCATCAACGAAAAGGCCACACACCCCGGGTACTATGAGGACCTAGTGGAGAAGTCTATGGGAAAGTACAATCTTGCCACCGAGGAGATTGAGAGAGACTTACACCGTTCCCTTCCCGAACACCCAGCTTTCCAGAACGAAATGGGCATCGCAGCTCTGAGGAGAGTTTTAACGGCTTATGCTTTTCACAATCCCAACATAGGGTATTGCCAGGTAACTGCCACGACTTTATGTTTGGGAAGAGCTCTAAGTGTCCTCCAATCTCGATCCAACCTCAGTTCCTGCCATCCTGAAAGAGGGACATTCAGATGAGACTCTGCACCAGATCAACCAGCCAGGAGTTTAATTAGAGCAAGCAAGGAAGCCAGAGCTGGCCCAGCCAAGCAGCAATGGTCCCAACCCCGGCAGGCAGGGGGTTTGCAATCCCCTTCTCCCAGTTGCCACCCCATCATGCCTCCCTCAGGGCGATCACTTATAGGAAAGGGGCTGTTTTTTGTATTTTTTGTTTTATTTTGTTTTGTCTTGTTTGTCTCAAACATGTTATCTATGTTATACATGAAACCTATGTTATACATAGATTTCAGTGTGCTGTGAGTAGACACTTAGGAAGCAAGAATACATGCATGGGGGTTTAAGAACCACAGTTGAAAAAGTTCACTTGGGGAATGGTGACTGCACTCTTCTCCTGGGTGAGTAAGCTGGCCAGGCTGCCCCACTATTGGCTCTTGATCCTGAACTCTGTTTGGGGGACTCTGAGAGGACCCACCCACTGTTCCCCATGTCCAGTCTTTGGGGCCTAGTTGGTCAGTCCCCTGCAGAGCTAACCTCCTGCCTAACATTTATACTGACAAACTAAACATTGTTTTGTTTTGTTTGCCAGCAGATAATGGACACAAAGGCTCTCTCTATGGCTAATGGGAGTCAGTGCAGCAGGGTGTCTCAACCGTGGCACTATCAGCACGGTAGTCAGAGTGATGCAGCAGAAACTCAAAACGATAGAACTGGTGTATAAAGGCTGTTAGCAGATCTGTTTAGGAAACATTAAATCACACAAAGTAGAATTCAGCTAAGGGGGCACTGTTCCCTAAGTATGCCAAAGATAAGTCTATGCTAACCAGACCTTTAAAGATAAGCAAAATTGATGCTAGGATGTTAATATCTGTTCACCAAGATTGACCAGCCACCAGGCCCTTCCCCAAAGAATATGCCTCTACAGGCAGCTCAAGGGGACAACACAGGGTGACAGCCAGTGTTAAGTCCTGAACTGCCATAAAGCCCCCAGTTCTCTTCTTGAGAAAAAGCCAGATGTGCAGATGCCCCAGGTGAGAACTATTTAAAAAGAACAGCACTGGTGAATTCAAAACATAGCTGTGATGCCATCTTTGCTGAGTCTCCATCTGCCTGATGGCCACACTCACAAGCCCTGCCTGTTTAAATTGTTCCAAGTGTAAGTGTAGCTGGGGCTGAGGAGATTTGAGGATGACAGTGTGTGTGAAAGGCATCACCCTGAGGTTCATACGAGTTAGTAAAATCTCCAGCTAGGGCCAAATCCTTTTGGGGTGTTAACTCCAGTCTGCCATGCACATACTCTAGTAAAGTACCGTTCCATCATGTCTAAGTGTGTGGAGTGATTTCTCACTGGGAGTGTATTAGTTCTCAAGCAAGAAACTTCTTTGTCCTGTGTGCTGCTCAGTGCTGTGTTGCATGTTCAGCAGCATCTCCAACTCCTATCCACTAACAACAGTATAAATCCCACTCTGAAGATCGAAATCCCCTCTAAATGTTGGCATGCTCTCCCAAGGGGCACCATTACTCTGATAGACAACTACTGCCCTGAGAAGGGACCAACAATGGCATTTCTGTCCAGTCCTTGTCGTCTAGCTGAGTGACTAGTGAGGGTCTTGGGATCACCCACTGGCCCACCTCCCATAACATCCTATATGCAGAGTACCCAGCCCCACGCATTCTTGTTAGGATTGCCCTTCTGCTCCTACTACGTCTTCTTATGCCATGACTGCTCAAGCCACTGAACATGAACCTTTTCACGCACCAGGGCTGTGGTTTTACACAGGTTGAAGTAAATGTTCTATTGCAGTCTAACAAAAAAATATTGCCCACATAAAATTAAGATAATGACTTGTAGTAGTACCTGGAACATAAGTGGCTGTTAGAAAGCTCTAAGATAATGTGATCGCAGACACAAAGACCACATTATCCATGGAAAACCTGAAGGAGATTTAACTCTTAGACACATTTGTCTTTCTCCTACATGTGCATGTATATACACACACTTCTTGTCACACACACTCTCTCTCTCTCTCTCTCTCTCTCTCTCTCTCACACACACACACACACACACACACACACACACACACACACACACACGCTCTCCTATGCCACAATATTTATCTTTGTGATAACACTTAATTTAAATGTATCTCCAAATTGATTCATTAACTTTATAGTGTTGTTTTCCGTCTGTGGCACCAGCACTCACGGCTGGTGAGCCCCTCCCCCCACCCAACCCCCCTCACGTCTCATAGGAACCCATGAGAGCCATGGAACTCTGTCTTGCCTGAGGCTGACCTTGGTCATGACCATGGACTGGAACCGTCAGGCTAATTCTCATGTAGAATTTTAATAACCACTTCCCTTGGAATACCAAGGCTTGCAAGAAAGAACCTTTTCAGTCAAACACCTGTTAGGGGATTTGTATTGCACAAGTCTGATTGGTTTCTGAAAGATCAAAGACACTCAGGAGCTACTTGGCTCCTGACAGAATAGAATTCATTTTTATCTTTTGATCTCCGTTTTTTAATTAAAGGACAGTTACCTTTGAGCCGATTAGTGGTTAGGCACTTTCTGATAATATCTTTTAATAAAATCCGGGCACTATAGAGTTTGAATCGCCTTTATTCATCTTGAACAACCTTTCCTAGGTGGAAATAAGGGAGGAGGGCTCCAGCTCTGAAAGGGTCCCTTGTTCTCTGCGGACAACCTGGAGCCCATGTACTTGCTCATAGGAACTATTTATGGAGGGTAAAGGGAAATATTTACCTCCACCCACCGAGTTAAGGATTAAGAATACTGAAAGGATTTAGCAGGATGAAGGCTCTGTCAGAGGGGCTTGGGGCAGACGCTCTACAGTAAGGGCTTGCCTGTGCATGCTTGAGTCAGGCAGACAATAGTACCCGTGAAGAAAGACCCTGCAGGATCGCTGAGGGTACTAATGGCTTCCATTCTGAAGGGCCATAAGCAAACACAACAAGAAGGAAACTCGCCAGGCCTCTGTGCTCTGGAAATCCTGGCTTTTTTTGGAAGTTTATTGGCACCTGCAAGAATGACTAATTTTTCTTTTTTCTTTCTTTCTTCCTTCCTTTCTTTTTTTTCTTTTTGGTCAATGTTGTTGTGAGTGAACTGTATCAAAAACATAGATTAACAGGCATGTGTCTTTCCATAATGCCAAAATTTACTGAATGACAATAAATTCACAAGGTCTTGGGATTTAGCGGTAGCAATTTTGTCAGCTACTTCCACCTTCTTGGCAGTCTGGCCCAGCTTAAAACAAGTTTTTAATTCCAATCTCGATTACTACTATTAACTCTCATGTCATACATCCTACATTCTGTCTGTCTGTCTATCTGGATCCAGAGGCTGTGGGAGAGTGGAGTTTAAGCCACAGGTTGACATAAATGTAAATAGAGACTGTATTGATAAGGAGCCCAGTCTGACTGCCAGGAGGAAGCTGCTGCAAAAGCATTGGGTGCTGAGGGTCACAGATCTGACAGAGTGATAGGGCCCAGTCCAGCTGCAGGAGCATACAGGCAGGCCCGAATGAGAGAGAGCAAGAAACCCACAGATGGATGGGTGGGTAGAGGCCCTGACAAGTTGGCCTTGTCAACAGTGGGAACCAGACACTTGGATAACCCTGGGACAATGTGGAGTTCTCTGCCTCTCTGCATGCACTCACTAGGTATCAGAAAACAAGTTGGTGGCAGCTGTTCCCATAGCAGTCAGGGTGCCCCTCTCTTTGTGGGGTCTGGCTAAGGATGTTGCACCTTTCCTTCAGTCTGGCATGTTCAGTGAGTTCTTGGGCCTGGATTTCCTGAGTCTGATGCCTTTGTATGCCCTTACAGTCTCCATTCAGCCCAATAAAATTATAGAATGACAGTTACATACTTGCAGGAATAGATCTTTTTCGTTTTGGTTTGAGTTTTGTTTTGTTTTTGCATTTTGGCCTCTGCTGTGAGGATGGCACCAGACAGATGGTGTTTTTTGCCGGTTCACCCAGGTGCACAATCGCCCTTCATCCTCTAAATGGGGTCAGAAGCTGCTTGTCAAATGGCATGCTCTGAGGTCCTGCTGGCTTCCAGTCAAGATGGCTTCTACATAGAATACACTTGACGCATGCAGACTGTGATGGTGTCCTCTCTCCTTCCATTAGGCCATGAACATTGTCACTTCAGTGTTGCTTCTGTATGCCAAAGAGGAGGAGGCGTTCTGGCTGCTCGTGGCCTTGTGTGAGAGGATGCTTCCCGACTACTACAACACCAGAGTTGTAGGTATGTGTGGTTGTGGTTAAACACCTTAGCCTGTCTCATGGGAAACAATTGTAACATCATATTAGTTCTCCTCCTCAGAGCTGTGACAAAATACCTAGCCAAAAATCAGCTCAAGGGAGGAGGGGTTTGTTGTGGCTTGGATTATGCCCATACTGTCCACCATACAGGGAAGTCACAGCGGAGAGAACACATGGCAACTGTTACATTGGGCCAGGAAACCCAAGTGAATATTGGAACTCAGTCTGCTTTCTCCTTTTTTATTTAGTTCAGGACCCCAGCCCTTTGGGAAAGTGATGCCCACATTCAGAGTGGCCTCTCGAATACTAGTTACACTTCCCCGACAACACTTTCCCGGGAATGCTGAAATATGTATCTCCCAGGTGATTCAAAATCCAATAAAAATGGTCATCGCCTGTGTGGTACAGCTTAAAATGTCAGCAAGCAGGGTATGATGTGTACAGCTAAAAATCTCAAAGAAAAAGATCCTTAACTAAATACTGAGTCAAACTAGAATCCAGATGCAGAGAGAGAGGACAAGACCAGATTGCAGAAACACACAAAGAGAGCTGACCTGAACAAGGAGGAGCTAATGCCTCCCCCACCCCCCAGACTGATAGCTGGGAATCCAGCATGGGACTGACTCAGACTCCCTGAATATGGGTCTCAACTAGAAGGATTGAGCAGTCTAAGGGACCTCAGACAGTAGAACCAGGATGTATTCCTGGTGCACAAAGGGACCTTGTGGACACATCCCCCATGGAGGGATACCCCCTTAACCTAGAGACAGAAGTCCTAGTCCCTACTTCAAATGACTTGACAGATTTACATGACACAGCATAGCCCTACTTGTGGAATGGGGGTGGGGGGATGGGAGGGGAGGGTGGTCAGGGTGCATGTGAGGGGGGAGAGAGGGTAAGAGGGAGGGAAGAAGGGAGGGAGGGAGAGGAAACTGGGATCAACATGTAAAATTTTTAAATTATATTATTAATAAAAAAAAAAAGAGCCTTGAAAAGCAATCCATGCCTTGGGACCCCACAGCTAAAGAGTATTTACATAAATAAGGACTTAGCAAGTGCCATGATCAGGTCCTACTGTTGGTTTGTCATAACCCACAATCACCTGGGAAGAGACTCTCATTGAGGCATTGGATGTCTGTAGAGGACTGTCCCAACAGCCTGAGTGGGCAGCACCACTCTCTGTCTGGGGGCCCTGGGCTGTGTAAGCATAGAGAAAGCTAGCTGAGCACAAAGCATGCATTGCTCAATGCTCTCAGCTCTTGCCTGTGGATGTGAACAGCTGCAGGCCCGTGCTGCTGCCTGGAGTTCGCTGCAGTGCTGCACTACGTGCTGGAACCACGACCTAAATTGAACCCTTTCTCCCCTAAGTTGCTTTCATCAAGGCATTTTGTTACCGCCACAGAAATGAAAGCAGAACACAATGCATCCATTTGATTCGGCTCTCCGGGAAGGCGCAGGCGAACTGATCATTTTGTGTCACCCACTCAGGTGCCCTGGTGGACCAGGGAGTCTTCGAGGAGCTGGCACGAGACTATGTCCCACAGCTGTATGACTGCATGCAGGACCTGGGTGTGATTTCCACCATCTCCCTGTCATGGTTCCTTACACTGTTTCTCAGTGTGATGCCGTTTGAGAGTGCAGTGGTGGTTGTGGACTGTTTCTTCTATGAAGGAATCAAAGTGATATTCCAGTTGGCCCTTGCTGTACTGGATGCCAACGTGGATAAACTATTAAATTGCAAGGATGATGGAGAGGCCATGACTGTTTTGGGAAGGTACTATACTATGTCTGGTTTAGGGGCCACCTTCTCAGTTTGACTTAATTGATCAAATGGCTTATTATTCTCTGTAGCCAAGGACATATTTTCATATTCTTTTTCACTTTTAACATTTATTTATCATCTGGTTGTGTATGATATGTATGTGCATATATATGAAGGTAGATGCATCTGTGCGCATATGCAGAGGGCATTGGTATTTTTGTCCATCACTCTCTACCCATCATTTTGAGGCAGGGTCATTCCCTAAACCTGAGACTCATGTTCCCTGGCTAAGGTGGAAGGCAGTGAACCCCAGAGATCCTCCTGTCTTCTGTCTTTGCCTCCCCTAGAGTTGGAGTTACAGTGTGCTGGATACATGGGTTGTTATGTGAGTACTGGGATCCAAACTCCAGCCCTCAGTATACTACAGCAAGTGACCTTAACGCCATATCTTCGGCCCAATATTCTTTCTCTTTAAAGATAAAGGGAGTTTCTTTCTGTTTTTAAGAAAGTCTAGTAAGGCATGGTGTTGCACACTGTAATCCCAGCTGTTCAGAGAACTGAGGCAGGGGAATCATATTCAAAGCCAGCCTGGCCAACTTAGTAAGAACCAATCTCAAAATAAAAATTAGAATGGGGGCTGGGGCCGCAGAGTTGCTTAGCATGCAGAAGGTGCTAGGTCCAGTCCCAGGTACTCCAAAGAGAAAGAGAAAAACAAACAACAAAAAGAAACAAGAAAATGTTAGATTTTTGTTTTAATATGTACAATTAGAGATCTGTAAGTGAGGCATTCCAGTTTCTTTCCAGTGATAGCTGGTTCGTGTCTTATCTAAGGTACTTAGACAGTGTGACCAACAAAGACAGCACCCTGCCTCCCATCCCTCATCTCCACTCCCTGCTCAGTGATGATGTGGGGCCCTACCCTGCGGTGGACATCTTCAGACTCATAGGAACATCCTACGAGGTAGGTGTGCTACCGTGAGATAACAGTGTTCCAGTGCTGCACCCCCCCCAGCTCAGCTGCCTCATAAAGATTAAGGATGGATTTCTCATAGTTCTAGAGCTTTGTACTCTAGAGCTGGGTGCTTATGGGATATAGCCCCATCCTTCTGTCTGCGTCCTGCAGGTGGGAGGGTCCACTGCCTCACAAGGCAGAAGCTCAGGAGAAGTATCCTGCTTCTGCAAGCCCTTTCCATAGCATCCTTTCTAACCTAAACTCCCTTCCTGTCACTGCTGCAGCAGTCAGGGATTAAATCTGGCATAGACAGAAATCTTGTCCCCTATTACGTTGTGAGGAGTGGTTGTCAGAGACAGGCCCGACTGCCTGTAAGCTAACAGTTTTGGTCTCAGAGATTGACACTGAGTGGACCCTGGGATTCCTCTTGGTCTTTAACTTGTTGTTAATGGTATGGCAATCCTGGGCCTCTGGTAAATGATCTAGAAGCATGTCAGATTCAACTCTCAGTAGAGTGAGGCGTCATCACGGGAGATGAATCACCTTCATAGGTGATTCATTCCCCTTTCCCACACTAAGTAGTTAGAACTCCCCTGAAGTAGATGTGACATTTATTTATCTGTTTATTTTTAATTTCTCTTTCTTTTTATTGAGAAGAAGTCTTGTTATGTATCTTGGGTTATCCTTGAAGTGTTACTGGTGTCCCACTAGAGATGAGCACTCAGACAAAGTTTACAGCCAATTGAAAGTCTTAACTGGGACCATACCCAGGTATTAAGACCACTGGGTTTTTAAAAGGCATAAACCATGTCCTTGTATCTCACTTGGCAGCTTCACAGAAGCAAACAGTTTAACAGACACTCAGATAACCAGTTAGCTATAGGGGTTCACACAAGCAGGCTAAGGTAAGTCAGATAAGTCAGTTAGGACATCCTGACCTCAGATTCCTAGAATAGAGCTGGGTAATTCTCTGTAAGGTTCTCCATTAAGGACCGTGAATTCTAGTCAAGCCTGCAATGGCCTCAGAAAGAATATAGGAGGGACCTCAGCAGAACCCTGCCTTGTCCCAGAAGTGAAGTGAACACTCCTAGCTCAGCCTCTAGAGTCCTAAAAAAAAAAAAATCTTAGCAAGGCCTATGCCACTAAATTGGTCCCTTGATGGGTGTGTGTGTGTGTGTGTGTGTGTGTGTGTGTGTGTGTGTGTGTGTACAGGCATGTGGTGGCTAGATGTTGACATCAGTTTTCTTCACTAATTGCTTGCACTTTAGTTTTCTGAGATAGGATCTTCTTGCTGAACATGGAGCCCCACAGGTTGGCTACCTTTCCAGAAGCCCCATAAATCCCTCCTGTTTCTGTCTTCCCAGTACTGATATAGGCTTTTTCTGTGAGGCTTGTGGGGATTAGAACTTGGGTCCTCAACCCTGAGCAGCAAGCGCTTTACTGGCTGAGCCATCACCCAGCCCCACAGTCAATGTAGATGCCACTGAGCAGCTGAAGACTTTCCCTCTGGGAGCGTCTCTTTCCCAGCCACAGTTAATAAATCATTTCATCATTAATGACAATTCTTATTTACTCCTGAATTGGGCTGTTTTGTGGAAGTAAATTTATGTCTTCCTGTCTTGTCTGCATTGGGAAAACAGACAGGCACGCTGGGCAGGTTAGCGTTTGAAGATGGCCAGGTCACAGAATGCCCGTGTGGGTTTCTGATCCCACCAGATGTGGTTGAAGGAGCTTGAAGATGGACCAACACTCCTCCTAGCCTCTTCATCTCCCAGCCTCAGAGCAGATGGTGTCCTTGTCCATCACTCACAAAATCCATCACACACAGCCTCACAGCCAAGCTTTCTTCCGGATAGGCTGTTGACTCAGGGCAAACACATGTGACTGAAACTTAGTTCTGTTGCTAGACATGTGAGAATCTCCAGATTAGTAACGCCTAACCCCTCAGTGGCTTTCCAACATAAAGTCCAGTCTAGGTCACTGTCATGCAGAGAGCCATTCATTCTGTGTCGTGAACATTCCCACCAGTCTGCAGGTGTCCCTGTGTATTCCAGCACATTTGTCTCAGAAACACCAATGTTGCTCCTCCTTTCCAGAAATTCGGAACTATCCGGGCAGATTTGATTGAGCAGATGAGATTCAAGCAGAGGCTGAAAGTGATCCAGACCCTGGAGGACACCACCAAGCGCAACGTGGTAAGTCTTTAAGGGCAGCTGGGATGGGGGTGCCTCACTTTCCCCCTCCACACACACACTCCAGCGGGCTACTCAGTTCCAGCTTGGCAGGACTTGGCAGAACTTAGAGGCATGCTCTCTCTCTCTCAGTGGGACATGTTTTGGATCTGGGAGTCACTGTGCTCACCCCTTTATAGGTGCGAACCATTGTGACTGAGACCTCGTTTACCATGGATGAGCTGGAAGAACTGTATGCCCTTTTCAAGGTGAGTTCCAAAGGAAATTTACGTCCATTTAAAGGGACAGAAGGATTGGCTGTAATTGTTTCAGGAGTTCTTGTCTTTCTGTTAGGTGGTTTAGGGGTTCCACAGGTCCCCAACACACATAAGGAGGAGATAGCTGGGAGAACAAAGCTGTCGTACTTAGTAGGAAAAGTAAATCAAATATTAGCAGTCATCTAAATTTATATTTTAGCTCACTTCCTCAAGAGATAAGTTGTTTTCTTGGACCTTAGAACATGGAACCTAGATTTCCATAGAACACTGGTAATCAAGTTCAAATACTGCCTGAAATTGTTATAATTTCTCCTACTAAGCCCCAGTCACCCTTTAGGGAAAAAAATAACATAGATAATAGAAGAAGCATAGTATGTTAGGAGGCCTGGTTAGTTTGAATTCACTGTTTCAGAAGTCTCCTGACCTGTGGTTGGCCTGCTCTGTCAGTCCTGGGCTGTGGTGATGCAGAGCATCATGGTAAAGGGGCCTGGAGGAGCAGAGTCCTCACATCATGGCAGCCAGGGGACAGAAATACACCAAGAGAGGGTCCAAGGCAAGGCACACACTTTCTTCAACCAGGCTCCACTTTGAGAAGTTTCTATCATGTCCCAATAAGGCAAAAAATGATTACTCCATTGATGAAGGCCAGGCTGTCATAATTGAGTCACCTCTAGATGATCAAATTTGTCTTCTGGGGACCAACTTTTTAACATATGGCATTATTGTATGGAAGGTTCGTACCCAAACCCTACATGTCCACACGTCTAGGGGAGAGCATCGTCGGTTCAATTTCCATGTTTCCTGTTTTTTTCTCCACTGAACCACTATTAGTGCTGATCTTTAACAAGAAAAACAGCAATCTAATAATTTTTGTGTAGTTTCTAATTATTAATAATTCAATTATCATATTAAAGTGTACATAGATGATTTACCAATTTTTTCTCTTTATTAATTTACTTTTTACATTCCAATCCCAGTTCCTCCTCCCTCCTCTATTTCCATTCCCCCTACCTCCCATCTGCTCCTCAGAGAGGGCAAGGCCTCCCTTAGGAAGTATACTAAGTCTGCCCCATCATCTCATTGAGGCAGGAACAAGGCACCTCTCCACCCCTCCATACCCCTGTGCCTAGGCTGGGCATGGTATCTCTCCATATAGAATGGGCTCCACTAAGTCAGGTTGTGCACTAGTGTTAAGTCTTGAACCCACTGACAGTGGCCTCATATATTGTCCCAGTGACACCATTGTTACCTATATTAGGAAGTCTAGTTCAGTCTTATGCAGGTTCCCCCTTTGTCAGACCTGAGTCAGTGATTGCTCACTAGCTTGGGTTATCTCATTCTGTGGGTTTCCCCATCATGGTCTTGACTCCTTTGTTCATATTATCGCTCCTCCCTCACTTCGATTAAACTCTAGGAGCTCGGCCCAATGGTTAGTTGTGGATTTCTGCATCTGCTTCCATCTTTTTCTGGAAGAGAGTTCTAGCTCCTCTGGAGTTATGGATTATAGGCTGGGTACCTTTTGCTCTGTATCTGGTATTCTCTTATGAGTGAGTACATACTATATTTGTCTTTCTGGTTTTGGGTTACCTCACTTAGGAGGGTTTATTCTAATTCTGTTTATTTGCCTTTGAATTTCAAGATGTCATTGTGTCTTACCATTGAGTAGTACTCCATTGTGCAAATATACCACATTTTCTTTATCCATTCTTCAGTTGAGGGACATCTAGGCTGTTTCCAAGATCTGGCTGGCTGTTATAACTAATGTTGCTATGAACACAGTTGAGCAAATATCCTTGTGGTGTGAATGTGCCTCCTTTGGGTATATGCCCAACAGTGGTATTGCAGGGTCTTGAGGTAGGTTGATCCCTAATTTTCTGAGAAATCGCCATATTCATTTCCACAGTGGTTGTACAAGTTTGCACTCCCACCAGCAATGGAGGAGTGTTCCCCTTTCGCTACATCCTCTCCAGTATTATCACTGGTGTTTCTGATCTTAGCCATTCTGATCTGTGTAACATGGAATCTCAGAGTGGTTTTGATTTGCATATCCCTGATGACTAAGGATGCTGAGCATTTCCATAAGTATCTTTCTATCATTTGAGATTGTTCTATTGAGAGTTCTGTTTAGATCTTAATTTTTAAAATGTAATTCTTCTACCTAAAAAGGTTTGTCATCTATTGTGGTCATTGTCACAGATCAGAATGTGGCAGTTGGCAGGGAAAAGGTTTAAGAGATTCCCAGCATGCAAGGAACAATCTCACCGCAATCTCTAATTTACTCCCTGAACTAAATCTGCAGTTAGATGTGGCTGCTTCCTCTCATCCCAATACCTGGGAGTTGGAGGCAGGGGGGAACATCAGGAGTTCAAGGTCATCCTTGACTACAGAAAAAATTTGAGGCCAGCCTAGCTTGCATGAAACATGGTCTCAAAAAGAAAAAGCCACAAACAGATCTCAATGTGGCTCTTTGGAGCAGTTCAAAGATAGTCCAGGAGCAAATGTAAAGGACAACACCAATGTCCTGTGAAGATCTAGGGAACAGAGTTTGGGATTGAGAGGTCTCCCTAAACACCCACTGAACTCTTAGCCACTAGAGGGCACCACTATCCCTCTTTTTGGTAGGTAGACCAAATGTATGTTGACTTGGTACATGATTGATGTAGTATGGTCCTACATTCTTCTAATGAGATGCTGGTTTCTATGCACAACATCAGGAAGGTGTTGCTGAGCCTAGCTCTTTATTCTAATCATGGCATCTCCTAGGCTTACAGGTTCTCCAGTTAGGTACACCTGTGTATGATAGGAAGAGCACACACTTGCAGATTGAACACTACCTAGGATAATATGTGATTTGGGGCTACATATGTGGGAATAACCACTCTGTATCCTTTTCCAGGCTGAGCATCTAACCAGCTGCTACTGGGGTGGGAGCAGCAATGCCCTGGACCGGCACGACCCCAGCCTGCCGTACCTGGAGCAGTACCGAATTGACTTTGAGCAGTTCAAGGGCATGTTTGTGCTTCTCTTTCCCTGGGCATGTGGCACCCACTCTGACGTGCTGGCCTCACGCCTGTTCCAGCTGTTAGATGAGAATGGGGACTCCTTAATTAACTTCCGAGAATTCGTCTCTGGGCTGAGTAAGGATTCTGTGTTCTTGCATGAGTTGGGTGGGGTCAGTGGGGCTGTAACCTGGGGTCCCCTTCTGCTTCCCTCAGGGGCCCCACACTGGGTCTAGAAGAAAGAGGAGCATTTATGAGGATTCTCTGATGGTTGTAAGATTGCGTTTAGTTAATAGATGTATTATATACAATGTATGGCCTTCTACATGAGACAGATGTCAGCCTGAGTTCAAAATATTTTATCACAGGGTTTGTAAGGTGGCTCAGCAGGTGACTCCTCATGCCAAGCCTGGTGATCTGAGTTCAATCCCCAGGACCCTTATAGTGCAGAAAAAAGGCCACCTCCTAAAGAGTGTCCTCTGACATTCACACAAGAGCTGTGATACACGGGCACTCACACACACATACACACACAGACATAAGTAACCAACATGATGTAGTCTTTTAAAAAATGCATATGGTAGTAAAATACTAACATAATTGTTTTCCCAGAGAAAAAGAAAATATATACCAATGTTTCTCAACCTGTGGGTCATGATCCCTTTGGATCATAGTCAAACAGCCCTTTCACACGGATCTCCCAAGAGTATTGGAAAATACAGATATTTACATTACAACTAATAACTGTAGCAAAATTATAGTTAAGTAGCAACACAAATATTTTTATAGTTGGGGATCACTACAACTTGAGGAACTGTATTAAAGGGTCACAGCGTTAGGAAGGTTGAGAACACTAATCTAGATGGTGGATTAGATAATTATGATATGATAATTAAAAATATGCCTATGTAAAAATAATTGCATATAGGTAAACCTTTCTACTATACAATTTCATACTATTTCTAAGTAACATTAAACCTATTTTAATAAAAGACTGGAAAACCATAGCATCTCACTGTCTAAATGGAAGTCTTTCCTGCCTGTTTCCTGGCTGAAGGACTACCCATAGTTTGGACGAATGAGCACACACACATGCACACACACAGGCACACACAAACACGCATGCGTGCACACACACACAGACACACACACAGGCATACACACACACACACAGGCACACGCACACATACACACACACACACACACACACACACACACGCACACACACACACAGGCATACACACACACACACATACCATACACCTGACCAGCAGGACACGGGTTACTACCCATCCACCTTGCTCACTTCCCTGTATTGTTATTGGGCTCTTGTTCCACTTATAAGTGGATGAAGAAAATGGTGCATGGTAAAAGAGCTTGGTTGGATGTGAGGTCAGGGCTCAGCAAGCTTTGTATCTGGCTGTCAGATGAATTTTTCTGAGAGGAGAGTGCCAATCTGATACCTTTGCATCCATTCCTTTTCTCTTCCTATGACAAAGTATCTAACAACTTAAGCAACTTAAGAAGGAAGGGCTTGCTTTGGCTCTCAGTTTGCATTGGCCTCAGGAGCATGAAGCATCTACAGGTCACACTGCACCTGCAGTCAGGAGCTCAGCTACCACCTCACCTCTGTTTAGCCTGGGACCCCAACTCTGGGGGTCCTCTGACCCCACTCACTAAGGCCCTGGGAGGCTGTCAGAGGTCAGCAGTTTACTGAGGACAAAGAGAGAGGACAAACAAGGGAGGAAGTACACCTAATTTGCATATGTGAACTTGATTGAAGATGGGCCAGCCTTAAAGGCACAGATTCTATGCCTGTGGGAGAGTGCAGGAGGCAGGGACCGTCTAAGCTATAAGAGGTTAGCAGACTGCCAGTCACATGACTTTTGAGGGGCCAGTTCTCTGGTGGGGAAACAAACTCATCTGACTCTAACATGACATGGCCTTTGTGTCTATGGAGCTGAGTAGGTCCCGGCCTGATTTGCACAGGGAGAAACCCCTCTCCTGCTGTGCTCTCTGAGAGCTGTCTGTGGTGTGGGCAAAGCTCTACTGTCCATTACCTGCCTGGGAGCTCACACAACCCACTCATATCTAGGATGTGTCTCCCAACATCAGTGCACTCAATCTAGAAACTCCCTCCTAGATGCCTAGGTGACTCTAGGTACAATTAAATGGGCAATCAGTAGTAACCAATTGTGCCTTGCCATCTGCTTTAAATGGTATAATCCAGGCCAAGATGACAGACCAGACATAGAGACAGTGGTGGTTCCTGAGAGCAGTCCCCTCTGCAGGAATGATGCTGAGGAGGTGAGATTAGAGGATGCTGCAAGTGTGTTACACGGGAAAGTCCTCTTGGATTAAGTCTGTCCTCATAATTATATAAAGCCTTGTGCACATACTTCGGGTGGGCTTATGCAGAGGAGCGTGAGTATACATAATGCAAACAGTCCTTTGAACTAATGATGGTGGCTGACACTCCTACAGTGTTCTCACGCCAGACACTGACCCAGTGGTTCACGTAATGCACGTATTACTTTGCCCTAAGGCTCCAGTTACAAACTGCAGGTTTGAATCCCAACAGTCCATAGGCATAGTTTGTGTAGACATTGCCACACTGAGTAAGATGCCATAGTTTGTGCAGCCACTGCTGCACTGAGTAAGATGTCATTGTGCAGCCACTGTCACACTGAGTAAGATGTCACAGTTTGTGCAGCCACTGTCACACTGAGTAAGATGTCATAGTTTGTGCAGTCACTGTCACACTGAGACTGTCACAGTTTGTGCAGTCACTGTCACACTGAATAAAATGTCATAGTTTGTGCAGCCACTGTCACACTGAGTAAGATGTCATAGTTTGTGCAGTTCAGTCACTGTCACACTGAGTAGGACTGTCACCTGTCTCAGTCAGTTGCTCTGACAAAGCACTTTTTAGAC
The DNA here is from genome assembly GCA_030556225.1 of Cricetiscus sungorus. NCBI lineage: Eukaryota > Metazoa > Chordata > Mammalia > Rodentia > Cricetidae > Cricetiscus > Cricetiscus sungorus. Next base: position 21,349,997 of record JANBXA010000729.1, read on the forward strand.
TGAGTAATTTTCACACAGAAGAAATGAATGGCTTGCAGTTATAGAGGGTGAGAACCCCAAGATCAAGGGAGCATGACATTCAGTTTACACAGTGGATCACAGTTTACACAGTGGATCACAGTTTATACAGTGGATCACAGTTTACACAGTGGATCACAGTTTATACAGTGGATCACAGTTTACACAGTGGATCACAGTCTACACAGTGGATCACAGTTTACACAGTGGATCACCGTTTACACAGTGGATCACAGCCAGTCTACACAGTGGATCACAGTTTACACAGTGGGTCACAGTTTACACAGTGGATCACAGTTTATACAGTGGATCACCATTTACACAGTGGATCACAGTCTACACAGTGGATCACAGTCAGTTTACACAGTGGATCACAGTTTACACAGTGGATCACAGTTTATACAGTGGATCACCATTTACACAGTGGATCACAGCCAGTCTACACAGTGGATCACAGTCAGTTTACACAGTGGATCACAGTTTACACAGTGGATCACAGTCAGTTTACACAGTGGATCACAGTTTACACAGTGGATCACAGTCAGTTTACACAGTGGATCACAGTTTACACAGTGGATCACTGTCAGTTTACACAGTGGATCACTGTTTACACAGTGGATCACAGTCAGCTGATACGGTAGACAGACAGTTCCTTCTATATTTGAAGCATGGCTTACACACAAGCATCCTCCCTGGAGTCCCTTTGGTAAGGGGAGCATTTTCATTGTGCGCCTTCATGACCGACTCACCAGTCAAAGCCAATGGCTCTATCATATTGGAGGTCAAGGTTCAGCATAGGACTCGTGGGGTGACACCAACATTTTGGGCCACAGCATTACCTGCCTGCCTACTGTTAACACTGCTGTTGATAGCTGAGGAAGCAAAAGCTTGGCGAAGTCAGGTGACTTGTTGAGATTTGGCTTTTTAGGCAGCTGTAAATTCCCGCTACCAAACCCAACTGAGAGGTACATGCAGTTCACACAGGTCAGAGCCAGGCTGTACATGAGGGTTATCTGCCCCAATGCCTGGCCTCCATGCACTCTAGGTCACTCTTCAGAGGCATTGTTCTGAGCTAGCTGAAGCTGGCTGTGGATAAGAATCCAAGGGGAGCAATAGTTTGGTCAGAATCACCATAATGGCCCTTCCCCCATGGATTCCCAGTCCTCTCTCCCTCTTCCCAAGCTGGCTCATCTTCAGGGACTTCAGTAAATATTCCAAAAGATTTTCTGATTCCAGGAGTAACTCAGAGTTTAAAGGGGAAGTAGCAGGATTCTTAGGATTGAGCCTTATAAGCCAGAATAAATTAAAATCAAAGTTAGAGCAAAATCAAAACATATTCCAGGGAACTCAAAAAACATTGAAAAAGAATTCCTCAAATAAGTAATTTGGAGTTAACCTTAAATGTACTCTTCTTTTATTTCTGAATTCATAGTTGTCTAGGATGTTAAGGCCCAATTTTATGATCTTTCCCATTAATAAATCACTTATAATACATATAGCTATTAATCTAACTGATGCATTTGAAATCTGTGTGTGTATTAACATATATAGTTTTATGTGTGTCCCAGTGTCAAGATCACTGGTAGGTTTTTCTGTTATCGTCTAGCGTTACAAAGGGGAAACTGAGGACAGGAGAGGCTGTCTCTTCTGAAGCTCACAGTTAAGTATGAAGCACTTAGAACCAAACCTCCTGGTTTGAGAATCTTAACCCAAGCAGGTCATAGGCAGAACTGGGGCATAGCTAACTCACAAGACCTGTTTCACACTGGTTCTTCATGATTTCTAGGTGCTGCGTGTCATGGGGACCTCACGGAGAAACTCAAACTCCTCTACAAAATGCATGTCTTGCCGGGTAAGTGAGCCACGCAGAGTAGCATGGCTCTGGTGCCCCGGACCTGGCTGTACGTCTCTTCCTTTGGTGGCATCCGTCTGTCTGTCCTTCTTTGTCAAAGTCTGGGCCAAGTTGCTACTTTTCACATGAGTTCCTCAATGAGGTTGTCCTTGATTGATTGCCATCTGCCTGTCTCAGAAATGGATTGGGCTCATAGAAAATTTCACACCTCTCTTCAAGAGAAAGGCTACAGAGTCTTTGGTGACAGGTAGGACGCAAGCATTCCAAGGGGGGGAAATGAGATACTGAGGGCTTGTGTCTTGAGAAGGAGTTTCAGCATTGGTGGGGACAGATGGACATGCTGCTGAGGCTTGAGTTTCAGTTTTAAACAGATCTACCAAATACCGAAAAAAACAAAAATAAAAGTGAAGGCAGATTAGCCCTCACACCCAAGATGGGAATAAATGATGGGAGTGTATACAGCAGACCCATCAAGTATTATTTCAAAGTCTTTGGGAAATTGCCCTGACAGAGAGGAAAATGCAGAGGGACACTGGTGCGGGGTTAAGATGATGGAGTTAAAAACAGTGACCCGCCCCCCACCCCGCAGAGGCCTTCCAGGTGTCTCTGTCCTCCAACTCACTTCGATGACTTCAGATTTTATCTTTCACTGTCATTTTGAGTCACAGCCCCAACACTCTCCCACAGAGCCATCCTCTGATCAAGATGAGCCTGACTCTGCCTTTGAAGCGACTCAGTACTTCTTTGAAGACATCACCCCAGAATGCACACACGGTGGGTGACGTTTCTCCCTGCAGGGACTGTGTTCAGGTCCTGCTGTTACTGGGGAAAGCCTTACTCCAAAGTTAGTCAAAGAAGGGGATAAATTAGCTTGTCTAATAGGGACCTCCACATTTTTGAGGGTAAGCATCTTGGGGAGCAGGGACCATCCCCACTGCATCCTGCTGGCTCGGCAAAACCAGGGCTTGTAGTGCCACACGCTTTTCTCTCCTTCCCTCTGTTTCTCTGTGGATAATGGAGATGATAGCTGCCAAATTGTGGGTGTTAGAGACCTAATGAGATCACACAGTCGGTAATCAGGGCCTCTCACGTGTTCCTGAGCACAACCACTGTTCGTCATATGGGCAGCTGTGCATCTGTAACACGTTGGCCTTACCTGGTTAGGGATGCCCATTTCAGAGAGGAGTCCCCTCTTAACACAAAAGCTTCTGAGACAGCTACATGCCACACCACGGAATGTCCTTAAATGATGCCTGTTCAGAGTGCTTTTCTAATCCCAGAAGTACTATTGCTTCATGGGGGATGTTTTGAAATAAAGATTAAAATATACAAGATAGGCTGGGCAGTAGGTGGAGCCTGCTTTTAATCTCAGCACTCAGGAGGCAGAGACAGGTGGATCTCTGTGAGTTTGAGGGCAGCCTGGTCTACAGCGCTAGTTCTAGGACAGCCAAAGCTACACAGAGAAACTGTCTCAAGAACAAACAAATTACATATATATCCTGAAAAACTTACTCATACTCACTTATATCTTGAAATACTCCTATTCCTTATTTTCCTATACTGTGTGTGACTGTGTACATATACAATATACCCATCTTAAAACTGGGGTCAGACTCTGTGTGTGTGTGTGTGTGTGTGTGTGTGTGTGTGTGTGTGTGTGTGTGTGTGTGTGTGGTCAGAGGACAACTTGCCTGCCGGAGTCAGTTCTCTTCTTGTGCCATGTGGATGCTGAGACTCAAACTCAGGGCCCCTCCCCTGCAGGAGAATCCATCATAGCTTGAACAGCTGAGCCGACTCCCAGGCCACTGTGCCTGCATGATCTTTGTGTCTCACTGCTAAGCCTGTGATTATGTTCTGTAAGCCCTTCTTTCTTCCCAATATTCCTGACAGTCATTGGGTTGGACAGCAGAAGCAAACAGACTGCAGAAGATGGCTTCGTCACTGTGAGTCTGAAGCAGGACAAAGGTACACTATCTTCCTCCCTCTTTACCTGCTTGCTGCCTAATTCCTGTTTCATGACCTATATGACCCTCATCTCTTGCATTTGGTTGTAGGGAAGAGGACGAATTCTCAAGAAAACCGCAATTATCTGAAACTCTGGACTGCAGAAAATAAGTCAAAATCAAAGAATGCAAAGGACTTGCCCAAGTTGAATCAGGTAAGAGACTATATAATTTAGAATAAGTACTGTTTTGTTTTGTGGGGTGTTTTGCTTGTTTTTTTAAGACAGGATATCATATGGTCCAGACTGGCCTCCAACATACTATGTAGCTGAGGATGACTTTGAGTTTCTGATCCTCTTGCCTCCACCTCCCAAATGCTAAGATTGCTGGCATGTGCCCACCACATCAGCTGGACGTTGAAGCCAGGGCCTCATGCATGCAGGCCAGCACTCTACCTGCTGAACTGCATCTCCAGTCCTGTCTGGATGTATTTCTCTTCCATCAAAATTGTGCTCGGCTGTGAGAAAATGTTTGAGGGTGCACCCATCCATCCATCCCTGTCAGTAGAATTCCCTTCAGACACCCAAGCTCATGCTGTCTTCATATCACTGTGCTCAGCAATACAAATGTCTAACAGGTTTTTCTTAAAAGCTAAGACATAATTGGAGGAAGGATGTAAGTGGTTATAATCATGAAATAGTGAGTCTCCAGCTCAGGAGCAGAAGGGGCAGCAGGTGGGAAGTGAAGTCATCTCTTCTGTGCAGGGGAGTGAGGAGCTGTGTCATGGTCAAGGCTATTATAGTTAACCTTGGGAAAGTCTCCCAAACTTCAGAGATGTAAGGCAAGATGAGTCTTCTGCCTCCTCAAGATTCTGTATCAAGGAGAAAGAGACAATAAAGAAAAAGAAAACACGATGTAGTGCCTAGCATGGTGGCCCACGTCTATAGTCCTGGTGCTGAGGAGGTAGAGAAAAGAGGATAATGACTTGGAAGATAACCTGGGCTTCATAGTGAAACCCTGTCTCAAAACAACCAAAGTGGAGGAGGCAGCAGAAGAAGAAATTAAGCAAAGTGTAGCTTAGTCGTTGTGAGTGAAGGGTGTGGTTTCATGTGCACAGGTGCACACGTGTGGGTGCAAGTGTGGATATATGCGTGGAAGTCAGAGGATAGCCTCATTCCCCCATCCCTCAGGACCAACCCACCTTGTGTTCTCAGACGATCTTATTGGCCCATAGCTCACCAAGTAGGCAACGCTGGCTGGCCAGTGAGCCAGCCCTAAGGACCCATCTGTCTCTGTCCCCCAGGTTCTGGGACAGGACTGTGCATGCCACCACACCTCTCCTCAGTTCTTGGGAGACTTCATGACAGATACTTTCCTGCCCTGCCGTAGTCATTTGTGACTCCTGGTGATGGGTCTACAAGGGCTTGTATCATATCATTCTTGCTAGTTTCATGGGTGTTTCAAAATTTTTAATCAAAACAGAAATACACTAATCAAGAGCCCCTAACAGTGGGTCCCTCCCTTCTCCATAGAGCATTTATTTTCCTGGAAAGTTTGAGACTTGTGGTTTCATGGTTGCTTAGTCCTTGCTCTTAGCGCCTTGCCTTCCCTGCTCGCTCTCCAGGGGCAGTTTATCGAGCTCTGTAAGACGATGTACAACATGTTCAGTGAAGACCCCAATGAGCAGGAGCTGTACCATGCTACAGCTGCGGTGACCAGCCTCCTGCTGGAGATTGGAGAAGTGGGCAAGTTCTTCATCACCCAGCCTGTCAAGGAGGATGGGGTTACCGGGCCACCCTGCAGCCAGGCCATCCCAGGCATGCTATTCCCCAAGAAGGGGTCCAGCCAGCCCTACACCGTGGGATCCACAGAACCACTCCCAGCCAGCCTGGCAGTTGACAGTGAGGAGCACTCCCTGGGAGGACAGATGGAGGACATTAAACTGGAGGACTCCTCACCCAGGGACAACGGGGCCTGCTCCTCCATGCTAATCTCCGATGATGATACCAAGGACGACAGCTCCATGTCATCCTACTCGGTGCTGAGTGCTGGCTCCCACGAGGAGGACAAATTGCACTGTGAGGACATTGGGGAGGACACGGTCCTGGTGCGTAGCAGCCAGGGCACAGCCACCCTGCCCCGGAGCAACAGCCTGGACCGAGACTGGGCCATCACCTTCGAGCAGTTCCTGGCCTCTCTCTTGACAGAGCCCGCCCTGGTGAAATACTTTGACAAGCCAGTGTGCATGATGGCCAGGGTCACCAGTGCCAAGAACATGCGCATGATGGGCAAGCCCCTCACCTCGGCCAGTGACTATGAAATCTCCGCCCTGTCTGGCTGATACCGGAAGGGAGGCAAGGGACTTTTTTATGTTCTTCTGTGTTGGGGGGTTTCTTTTCTTTTCAATTAAATATTTATTAGTACCTGGCTTGAAGCCTAGTGTTTTCATAATGTGATACAATGAAAACTGGTGAGAAATAGATAAACACCCCAAAGGAAGGCACTAGCAGTTTGCCTGTGGGGTACAGCGACCAGAATCTAGTTTATTCTGTGAATCCCTCCCCCCAAAGCCCAAACTGTCAGTGATATGTGTATTATAACTTAGTACTCTTGCTGTTCAGCTGTATCCATGGTGTAAAAATAGTGCTGTCGGATGCTATTAGACAGCCATACTCTGTGCTTTCAGGCTCCAAAATAAAAATCAGATTGGGAGGAAAATGGAGTGTTGCAAACACAAGGCTGTTTTTAGAAGGAAAGGGAATTGTCAGCTGGGCTAAATCTTGAACTACTTTAGTAAGTCTTAAAAGTATTTTTTAAGATTGGAAATATATTTCATAAAAATCCTCTATCCAAAAGGCATATTCTACATTGGTCCCCCTTCAGGGGGACACATTTGGGTTCCAAGCAGTTATGAAAATATAAACGATTTTTACATGATGCTAGAATGACACATTTGATCAGTTTGGATAACGACAGCTTGCTCTGACAGCTGGCCAGAAAAGCATACAAGCCGTCTGAGAATACGAATATGAAAGCCATTAGGACCCAGGATGACACAGGATCAGCTTTCTGTTCAAGTTTTGTTTTTGAAGGGCTAGAAGTCCTGAAGCTTCTCATACTGGGTTTTTAGATTCTTGTCACTCACTGAAAGTACAGCAAAAAAGTAACAAAAAATAAAGCAATGATCCTTACCATCTCCATACTTTCTGTAGAGTCAAGAAACTATCATGTATCATGTATGACCAACTTGCCATTATGTCAGTGTAGACGTTATGTAGGCAGCGAAGGGATTCTGCAGGGTAACATAACTAGATGTTTAAAACAGAACTTGTCACTTTATATAACAATAGAATGTCCTATCTCCTGAAGGGATGTGGAAATCAAAGCTGGCACACCTGCACTTTGAATTCTTGCTCTGTTAGTACTCTTATGCCTTTGTTAGTTACAGACACTGGGAAACTTCTGTCTTACTCTTGGCCTCATAATCATGTTCACATTTCCTTTGCTTATTCTGACAACTCTTTCCACACACTCTCTGCTTTTATCATATAGCCTTCCTTCATTTAGCTGTTACAGCTGTAATTTTTTTATTTTGTTTACAGAATGATTTTTAAATTATCAAATGAAGCAGTATGAACCTCAACTAGGATAAATGTGAATAAATAAAATACTTCAGATATGGATTTGTGTCTCTGTGCTTGAGTCTCTGCCTGAGACCCTGTGTTGTTTCTTTGACAGTTTTGTAGGGAAACTATCAGTAGACAGTTATTTTGACTAAGTCTATAAAATTTTATGAGAGGATTTTTGAGCTGAGAAAATGACTCAGCAGTTAAGTGCTTGGTATGCCTGGATAGGGCTGGTGTTTGGATCCCGAGGACCAGTCAGTGTAAAGCATGTTGGAGTGAGTGGGTGTCTGTAATGCAGGTGCTCTAGGGTGAGATGAGGGGTGAAGAGTCATACAGCCAGGAGCATCAAAAACAAAAAGAGAGCCTATCCCTGGCCTCCATATGCAAGCTGTGGTAAGTGTGGGCTCATACACAGGAATACATACCCCAAACACCAACATATAAACATAATACACACATGGTGCATACACACAGATTTTTAAAAAGACATACAATGTAGCATTCCAAGAATGTTTGAAACAAACAAAGACAATTGTTACCAGTTATCTAATTTAAAGTGCTTGGGGCTGGAGAGATGGCTCTGCAGTTAAGAGCATTTGCTGCTTTTCCAAAGGACTTGAATATTCTGTTCCCAGCACCATGTTGGACAGTTCAAAATGGCCTGTACGACAACTAAGGAGAGTGGAAGAAAGAATCTTCCCAGGGAAGAGCACATAGATTTGAATATCCAATATTGTCTGAGTTAAGGTTTCTATTGCTGTGAGCAGACACCATGACTACGGCAACTCTTATAAAGGAAAACATTGAATTGGGGCTGGCTTTGAGTACAGAGGAAGCATGGTGGCATGGGGACAGACATGGTGCTGGGGAGGTAGCTGACAGTTCTACTTCTGGATCCTTGGGCAGCAGGAAGAGAGAATGACACTAGGCCCAACTTGAGCTCCTGAAACCTCAAAGCCCACTCCGTGACACACTTCCTCCATCAAGGCCACACCTCCAATAATGCCACTCCATATTGGCATATGGAGGCCATTTTTATTCAGAATACCACAGATACCAAATGTCAGCTCTGAAAACAAACATACACTAGCAGACTGAACAGATGTATTCATGTATTATGTATGTAGGTGTGCGTGTCTGGGTGTGACAATTAATGGGAAAAAGAGACCATGAATGGGGAGGGGGGATAAGGAGTTTTATATGGGAGCATTGGAGGGAGGAATAGAAAAGAAAGATATGATCATAATGTCTAAAAGAAGAAAATTTTAAATGGCCTGTGTCTGCAGGGATCTGATCCCTCTGGCCTCTGTGGGCACCTACACTCCTGTCACATACACAATTTGAAAAGGAAGAAAACAAGTTAAAATACTATTCCCACCTGTCAGAACAGGAATACCCGTGCCCGATCCTTATTTATGGTCTATGATACTGTTAGATATGCATTTAGTCGCATCATTTTGAGTCAGTGTCTGACTTAGGTTATTGTCCCTTTATCCCATGTGTTCCTACCTTTAACGATCATTTAAATACGCCTCATGAAGGATTCCAGGTCTGACCCCCACATGCCAAGCACTGCAGAGGGGCTGGGAAGAAACATTTGGAAAAGAACTGCAATGCAGCATTCCAAGTGCATTGACATGACCCCCAGCTGAAAGAGCAAGGTGACTATGGCAGATGGCTGCCCACCGAGGGCCTCATCTCTGCTGACTGAACAATCCTGCTGTGGTGTTGGCATGACATTTGCAAGCACACCCAGAGGCTTTTCCTTGCCACAGCTGTGTGCTACACGATGGTGGTTGGTAGTCTGTTTTCTTCTAAAAGCTACCAGTGCAGGAGCTCCTGGCCCTGAGGTTGTTTCCGTCTTAGTCTGTGAAGGAATAGGCTGGTTATCAGTGTCTGAGAAATCCCTTTCTCCACTGGCCTCTTGGATCTGGTCATTTCAGACAGCTGTGGCCAGGGTTCTCTGTGACTTCAATGGAAGAAAGAAGGCAGTTTGGGGCTCAACACAACTCAATAACTGGTGTTGGTTTGAACTTCAGAAGTCTGACCCCAAGTAGTTTATTTTAAGCAAGCACAACACAATTTGATGAAGATTAGTCTGGTGATTATTAGCTCAGTTTCACATGCATTACAAAGCACACACAGATCTGCTTAAGGGACAAAGAAAGCTAAATGCAGATCAGATGTGAGTGCATTGAAACTCTTGTAAAGTTCATAAAGATGGGTCTGTAGACTGAGGAAAACGCTTGCAGTAAGGGTCTGGAGAGGACCCGATGGCAGGAAAAGTCTCTGGACACACAGACAATGCATAGATCCCTAGGCTAGAAGGCACATCCACTTCAGCCTTCTGGGAGGATAACAGGTATTGCATTCTTTCTCTTGAAAGAACAACCCTGGATGCTTAACATACCTGGTTTCTGCTAGTGCCGATCTATGAGCACAAAGACCTCTCTCAGCTGTGTCCCTCCCCTTGCCTTGCAGAGACGTGATCTGCTCAGTCTCCCCCTCCTAGGACTTGCCCACCTGAGCTCACCCACTCTGATGTTTATAACTCTGACATCCGATGTCTCTCAACCCAAGCCTTCCTCCTAAACCGGCTCCCTGATCAAATGTGCGATAGATACATTGGTGTTCCAGTAGCTGTTAACAGCTGTGACAATAACAAAAACGACAAAGTCTCTGCTCTCATTGCCTGAATTTCATCATATGCATCCCCATAGCTATCATGTTTTCTCTCCATAGCATAGTTCTCCTAGTTACTTCTTAGCTCAATTAATAACATTGATATTCATTTAGTATCAGAACCCAGGCATCATTTTAAATACCTCCTGATTGCTTATGCCCACCGCTGTGGTTAGTTTTGTCAACTAGGCACAATCTAGACTTACCCAGGAAGAAAGTCTCAATGAGGGACAGTCTAGATCAGGTTGACCTGGGGGTTGTCTTGCTTGTCTTAATTAATGTGGAAAGACCATGCCCACTGTGGGTGCCAGCGTTCCCTGGGCTGGGTTCTGGAGTGTACAAGAGTGGACAATGTGAATTGACTAATAAGCAAGCATGCGTTCATTTCGCTCTATTCTTGACAGTGGGTGTCACGTGACTAGCCATGCCACATTCCTATCTTCCCCACAAAGCTGAGACAAACACTTGTGTCCTAAGTTGTTTTTTTGTCAGGGTATTTTATGAAAGCAACAGAAATGAAACTCAGAGGCCCACCTCTAGTTACTAAGGACAATCACCATTTCTTCTCGTCTCCCCTAAAACTCCTGTTCCTCTAGTATTCACTTCACAATGGAGCTCAGCCTTGTAGCTGTTGATTGATCCAAGCAAATATCAGTACACTCATAAATATTTAACATGTCCCCTTTCCTCCCACTTGTGTGTATTTATGTCACATTTCCAATCTTAGTCTGTTTTTATTAGATATGTATATTGCATACGATGTGTATATTTGAGTGTGGGTGCACACATGCCATTTCCATGAAGGTTATAGCAAATCTTTTAGGAGTGAATGCCCCTCCCCTTCATGGGTTCCAGGTCTCCGCCGGGCCTCTGCAGCCAGTGCCTTTACCATCTGCCATTGTACTTTAGGGTTGTTTTCACTTTTTAGTCGTCATATAAAGTAACAAGTCTTCTTATGTCGTTTTTATAGATAGCTGTCATGATTCCCCCCCCCCCGCCGCCCTGCTGTCCTCTTCTCTTCCTTATCCCCCTGCTCCTCCTCCTCCTCAGCTTATACCTTCCACCCCCAGCATTTCCCTCTAATTTTTATATCACGAGTGTTGTACTACATCCCTCGCCCTCCCTCTCTTAAGACCTCTTTTCATGCCTCTCCTGGTTTTCAGCCTTTTTCATAATTACTGTCACATAAATACACATACATAGAACTAGACGCTAAGCTCCAAATGTGATGCTGAGGAGTTGAAGCTACCTAATCTAATATTTTTCAGTTCCATCCATTTTTCTTACAGACTACATAATTTCATCTTTCGTTGTACCTGAATAAAATTCCGTTGTGTACACATAACAAAGTTTTTATTATCCATCCACCTGTTGATGAACACCACCAGCTCCATTTCCTTACACAGTTAGTGGTCGCAGCCTTGGGTCGCACAACAGGAAAAGTCCCCTGTTTTTACTTTGAAAAGAAAATTATCCCCATGAGTTGTGGACCCCGCAGGCTCTCATCATGGCCCGTCTTCTTGGTAACTTACACAATTTTGAGACTCAGCCTTTATGCTCCAACGTGTGACACACATCTCCCGTGCAGGGAACTCAGTTTTGGACTATCCAGTGGGCAACCAAGAATGACTTTGAAGCTTTGATACGCCTCCCTCCACCTCCCCAGTGTTTTGTATGTGTGCCAGGTAAGCTCTCTGTCAACTGGGGAGACCCCACCAGGGACCTCCAGTTCTGTCCTTTCTGCTGTTTTCCACACTCGCTCATAACGTCTATTCTACTGTCTCCCAGTAGAGGGTAGTGTTGAGTTAAAGGTAGTTCCATGAGACTGGATTTGAAGCTCACATTTAATGCATTTCTAGCTGAAGTTTTACTTCTCTGATCAAAATTAACAAAAAAGTGCCCCACCCCTTCAGACAGCTGGGGAGGGAAGGAGGCAGAGCTTTGAATCAAGAGTGGTGGAAACAATACCTAGATGGTTCCAGGCTAGACTCTGAAGGTACCTCCTCTTCCTCCTTCTCTTCCCTTTCTTCTTCCCCTTCCTCCTTTTCTTCCTCTTCCTCTTCCCTTTGGTCTTCCTCCTCCTCCTCCTTGGTCTTACAATTCAGGAAGCCAAGAATAAAAGAGCCACTGGGAGACAGAGACTGTCTCTAACAACACGACTCCCTGCCACTAAATATTTCGGCCGGATTTGATTACTGTTTACCGTGTAATTTCCTCTTAGGTTCATGACAACCCTCCTCCCAGGACCTTGTCAAAGCCACTTCTCCGGCAGAAAAAGCCACATTAGTCACAGAGTCCTCTGCAGCCAGCACATGTGACCCTCTCCCATCAGTGTGCTGGCCAGGACTCAGACAACTCCCTGGTGGCCCTGAAAACCACTGGCTGGCTCACTGAGAAGCACCGTGGTAGGTTGGGGCTGATTTTCCTCTCCAGGTTCTGAAATCATGAGCAAACATAGCCTGGGAAGGCCACCCTTTGACCTTTGAAGGATGGTGTCCCTCCCTCAGAGCACCGAGTTTTGAGGACCCCTTTAGTTTCCTCTGCAAAGAAGGACAACAGCTGCTCTTTACACAGTAAGTGGGCAGACAGGTGTGAGGACCTGAATTTGGTCCCCCAGATCTCACACTTAAAAAATAGAAAAAAAAAAAAAAACTGGGTGAGGACTTTTAATCCCAGTGCTAGGGAGTGAGAGACAGACAGATCCCTGGGGCCCATCCACCAGTCAGTCTAGCCTTCTTGACCAACTATAGGCCAAAGAGTGACCCTGTCTTAAAAAATAAAAATAGGTGAATGACTTCTGAGAAAAGACGCTGAGGCTATCCTTTGTCCTTCACAGTCAAGCACACATGTGCAAGTGTACCTACCTACATCTGTTCACCTGCACATACGTGAACATGCACAGGTGTGTGTGTGCATACATAAGCACTTAAGGGGATGGAACTGGAAGAAAGCCATTCTGAATGAGTTATCCCAGTCACAGAAAGAAGAACATGGTATGTACTCACTCATATATAGATTTTAGACATGGAACAAAGGGTCACCAACCTACAATGCACACCACCAGAAAAGCTAGGAAACAAGGAGGATCCTGAGAGAGACATGCATGGTCCCCTGGAGAAGGGGAAAGGGACAAGAGCTCCCGAGTAAATTGGGAGCATGGGGGGAGAGGGAAGGGAGGTAGGAAAAAGAGAAAGGGAGAAGAGGAGGGAGAGGAGAACAAAAGGGATCAGGAAGACTGAATCAGGGGAGGAATAGAGGAGAGCAAGAAAAGAGATACCATAATAGAGGGAGCCGTTGTAGGTTTTTAAAGAGAAATCTGGCACTAGGGAAATGTTCAGAGATCCACAAAGATGACCCTAACTAAGAATCTAAGCAGTAATGGAGAGGCTGCCTTTGATGCCCTTCCCCTATAATGAGATTGAAGACTACCTTAATTGCCATACTAGAGCTTTCATCCAGTAGCTGATGGAAGCAGAAGAAGGCACCCACAGCTAAGCACTGAGCCATACTCCTGGAATCCAGTTGTTGAGAGGGAGGAGAGACAAGAGAAACAGTTATGACCATGCTGGAGAAACCTACAGAAACAGCTGACCTGACCTAGTGAGAGCACCCGGACCCCAGTCGTAAAGCTGGGGAACCAGCATTGGACCTAAACAAGCCCTCTGAGTGTGGGTGCCTGTTAGGAGCCCTGGGCAGTCTATGGGACCTCTGACAGTGGAACCAGTATTTATCTCTAGTGCACAAACAGACTTTGGGAGCCCATTTCCTATGGAAGGATACTATGGAGGGATCAGCCCAGATACATGAAGGAGGGCCTAGGCCCTCCCCAAAATGATGTGACAGACTTTGATGATCCCCCATGGAAGGCCTCACTATCCTTGGGGAGTGGGTAGGTGATGGGTTGGGGGTCAGTGGAGAGCATGGGAAGATAGGAGGGAGAGGAAAAGGGGGATTGATATGTAAAATAAGATTGCCTCTAAATAAAAAAATATTTAAAAAATAAACATTTAAGGACTAAATGAAACTGAAGCAAATTCTCAAAGGACTCAAACTAAATGAACAAAAGTCACAGAATGAGTCAAGGACAGGACTTGAAGCATAAGACAGCCTGAATCTTCTCAAAGAAGGGATGTGGGGTGCCCTTCCACTAAGAAAGCTCATAGATGATGCCACCAGCAGACAAAATGGTGCCCTTGTCATCCCAAAATATGGAAATAATGTTGATGAGAAGAAATAAAGATGAGCTCTGAGCAGAATAGTGAAGCTAAATGTCATAACACTGGGGAGAAGGCTGTCAGTGTCGTGTGTGTGTGTGTGTGTGTGTGTGTGTGTGTGTGTGTGTGTGTGTGTGTGTGCGCGCGAGCGCGCGCGCGCGCAAAAGGACCTTCCATACAGGCAGCATTTTACCAACTGAGCTATCTCCCTAGCTTCCCAAATGACACCTTCAGTGGTGATATCACAAGGCATTGAGGGGGCAAGGGACAGGGGCAGCTGAGCCAGGTGTCAATAGGAAACTTTCGTACACAACCACGTGCCCAGCAGTCCTCCGTCCCTGTCTACAGAGAAAGCACACACACAGAAGTGAAAAGAGACCTTATGGCCCTGAAAGTCTGCCCTGACCTGATTGACTCCTGTCTGGTGCCAGCTGCCATTGGGGTGGCTGGGCGTGGAGAAGCAAGACCTAGGTGTAAGTGAGCACGGAGGAAATTCAGAGAAACCAAGCCATAGACAGACTCAGTCCTTGTCACCTGCTTTTCTTATTCTTTTCTTTTGTGAGAAGTTTTATTAGAAAGAGGAGAAAAGAGAAAAGAGGTAAAGAGACACAGAAACAGAGAGACAGAGAGAAGACAGAAGAGTAGAGGGAGATAGGAAAAATCCTGTCTGCCCCAGGGGAACAGCAAGAAGAGAGCACAAGGAAAGAGAGCAGAAACATCACCTGTTCTTCATTCTGCCTATTTTTCCAAATACTATTTACATAACAACCCAAAACTCCAACAGCCAGAGAGAGCTAGTCGGACTCTGAGCTGTCCTTAAGGACAGCCCATGGGTGTCCTGCTTCACTGGGCCTGTTTTATGCATCCTCTGACTGTGCCTATGCACATACCTGCTCCAGGGGAGGAGAAAGGGTGATAAAGAGAGCTGTGAGAGCTTCTACTCATACTGCATTCTGGTACCCAGGATGCTCTGTCCCACACAGCTCCAAGTCCCTTTGGGGATATCCAGTCTTCCTCTCATACCCAAGAGCAGAGCCGTGATTAGCAGGCATCCCCGCCATGGACAGAAATGTCCACAGGGGGTTACAGAAGCAAGGATTGCTCCTGGAGCCACTGTGTTTAAAGTGGAAGTCTCGTGATGCAGGAGTTCAGATAAAGAGTAGTTCTGGGCTGGGCGGTGGTGGCACACACCTTTAATCCCAGTACTCGGAAGTCAGAGGCAGGCGGATCTCTGTGAGTTGAGGCCACCTGGTCTACAGGCTCCAAAGCAATACAGAGAAACCCTGTCTCATAAAACAAACAAACAAACAAACAAACAAAGAGTAGTTCTGAAGCCTTCCTGTATACTCCCACACACTGAAACATGCTTGTTTCAGGTCTGCCTGAGTGAATAATCTTTAATTAGAGACAGTAATTACTAAAGCAGGGCTTCATGGCTCAAGGCTGGAATCAAGGTCATCCTTGGCTACCTAGCAAGTTCAAAGCCAGTTTGGAATACATCTGGTCCTATTTCAAAAGAACCAAAAATGAGAGCAAGGAAATGACCAATGTCTTAGTATCTTAGTATAACGTCCCTTTCTAAGTAAAGACTTCACTCAGCCCAGCACGCATGATCCAGCTGGAATAGGGCTGCAGCTCTAAATGTAGTCCTGAACTAAGGCAGTGGACCAGACGTGTCATCAGTAGTTCTAACCCTGGGACCACGCCCTGAATGGCATCAGTATTCAACCGGAGTCTAGAACCCCAGATCTCCATCTCCAAGTCCAGGCTTCCATGTTCCACCCGTAAGGCTGAGAGTCTTTGGCTTCATGGAGGTGCTGACTAGTCAGTCAGACCTGTGATTAGAGCAGGGTACGGGACAGTGGCGCAGGTGTTTGTTAGGGGACAGTGGCACAGGTGCTAAGGTTGTGGTCCTACTCAGGAGAACAAACATCTCCCCCTCTAGCCTGGGGATAACCTAAAGAGAGCAGATGAGTCCTGTGCCAGACACATGAGTTTGTGTTTTTCCGGAAGCTCAGCATTGCCCCCCAGATACAGTCACTACTTTCCTTTTCGTTGTGCTAGAACACCCAACAAAGGCCACGGAAGGAAGGAAGGAAGGAAGGAACGGAGGGAGGGAGGGAGGCAGGGAGGGAGGGAGGCAGGGAGGGAGGGAGGGAGGGAGGAAGGAAAGAAGAGGTTATTTTGGCTCAGAGTTTGAGGGTATGGTCCATCATGGCAGGGAAGACATAGCAGCAGGAATTTGAGGGAACTGGCCACATTTTATCTACAGGAAGCAGAGAGAGGTAGGCACTGGCTTGTTTGTTTCTCTGTGTAGCCCTGGCTGCCTGGAACTTACTCTGTAGACCAGGCTGACTTCAAACTGAGAGACCTGCCTGCCTCTGCCTCTTGCGTTCTGGGATTAATGGTGTGCACTACCATGTCCAGCCTGAAAAGGGACATAAAAATGCAGGACAGGGTTGTAGAGATGGCTCAGTGGGAAAGAGCACTTGCTGTGGAGGCATAGGCATCCCCTGCAAAAAAAAAAAAAAAAAAAAAAAGGTCAGGCTTTGTCACAGGGCTGCAGGTGGGTACAAAGCAGAGGCAGGGTCACTGAGTCTCCATTGCTGCTAGGCTAACTGTAGACTCAGCAAGAGACCCTGTCTCGGGAACAGGGTGGAGATTTATACATCAGGACATCTGAGGTCCTCCTTTACTGCTGTGCATGTGCACAAATTCACACACCCACACCCACACCCACACCTACCCACTCACCCACCCACCCACCCACACACACACACACACACACACACACACACACACACACACAAATTCACACACCCACACCCACACCTATCCACCCACACCTACCCACTCACCCCACACACACACACACACACACACACACACACACACACACACACACCTACCCACCCACACCCACACCCACACACACACACACACACACACACACACACACACCTACCCACCCACCCACCCCCACACACACACACATTCACACACTCGCACCCACCACACACAATTTTTTTTTAAAGTGCAGGAAGGTCTGATAAGCAAACAAATGGCCAACCTACATAAATATTGATTCTTAAGAACACTTATCTACCTCCTTCCCTACTCCCTCCATGCTCCCAATTTGTTCAGGGGCTCTTGTCCTTTTCCCCTTCACTAGGGGACTGTGTGTGTCTCTCTCATGGTCCTCCTTGTTTCCTAGCTTCTCTGGAGGTGTGGATTGTAGTCTGGTATCTTTTGCTCTATGCCTAATATCTGTATATGAGTGAGTATATACCGTGTTTGTCTTTCTGTGACTGGGTTACTTCACTTAGGATGGCTTCTTCTAGTTCCATCTATTTGCCTGCACATTTCAAGAATCCATTGTTTTTTTTTTCCCACTGAGTAGTACTCCATTGTGTAAATATACCACATTTTCTGTATCCATTCTTTGGTTGAGGGGCATCTAGGTTTCTTCCAGGTTCTGGTTATTACAAATAAATAATGTTGTTATGAACATAGTTGAGCAGATGTCCTTTTTGTATGAATGTGCATCTTTTGGGTAAATGCCTAAGAGTGGAATTGCTGGATCTTGAAGTAGACTAGTTCCCATTCTCCGGAGGAGCCGCCATACTGATTTCCAAAGTGGCTGTACCAGTTTGCACTCCCACCAGCAATGGAAGAGTATTTCCCTTTCTCCACATTCTCTCCAGCATAAACTGTGGTCGGTGTTTTTCATTTTAGCCATTCTGATGGGTGGGAAGGGAAGGAGAACATGAGTGATCAGGAAGATTAAGTGGGGAGATGAATAGAGGAGAGCAAGAAAAGAGGAACGTCAATAGAGGGAGCCATTATAGGTTCAAAGAGAAATCTAGCACAAGGAAATTGTGCAGAGGTCCACATGAATGACCCCAACTAGGAATCTAAGCAATAGTGGAGAGGCCACTTTAAATGCCCTTCCCCTATAATGAGAATGATGAGTACCTTATATGCCATCCTAGAGCCTTCGTCCAGTAGCTGATGGAAGCAGAAGCAGAGATCCACAGTTAAGTACTGAGCCAAATTACTGGAATCCAGTTCCAGAGAGGGAGGAATGATGAACAAAGGGGTCAAGACTAGGCTGGAGAAACCCACAGAAACAGCTGACCTGAGCAAGTGGGAACTCATGGACCCCAGTCTGTCAGCTGGGGAACCAACATAAGACCAAACCAGACCCCTGAATGTGGGTATCAGCTAGGAGGACTGGGCACTCCATGGGACCTCTGCCAGTGGAACCAGGATATATCCCTAATGTGCAAATGGGCCCATTCCTCTCTTAGCCTAGAGACATGGGGTAGGGCCTAACCCCAAATGATTTGACAGACTTTGATGATCTCTCATGGAAGGCCTCACCTTCCCTGGAGAGTGGATGGAAGATGGAAATGGGGGGCATGGGAGAACGAAGGGGGGGAGAAAGAAAACTGGGATTGATATGTAAAATAAGAAAAATATTAAATAAATAATAAAAAAAGAACACTTATATAATAATGTCAGCTAGCTAGCTACTTGAGTTCCAGAGCAGTTAGAGATGCTTTCTCCAAAAATCGGAGGATGGCACCTGAGGAATGGTACCCATCTTTGTCCTTTGCCTTCTATGTACTTGCACACACACACACATGAGCATGCACTCACCCCTCCACATACGTGTACCTACATATACACATGCATAAAATTATCATGCTAGCTATTATACTATCAAAAATATCATAAACCTCAGATTAAGCCCAACACAATAGGAGCTCAAATGTCTACACTGATAATGTTAAAACGTTATTAATGGCAAGTAAGAACAGCTTAAGAAAATGAAGGGACACATTACATTCTTAAACGCTAAGATTCACTATTAGAAGTATGTCTATTTTCTTCTTTCCAATTTGATTTAATTAGATGAAATTCTAATTAAATTAATCTAACTCCAATTGGAGTTTTATTTTGCCTTATTGTAGTGGGCATGTAAACTAGTTCTGAAATGAGTGAGAAATTAAAGGGCTTTCAAAAGCCAACGAGTCTAAAAGGGCAGAGACAATAGCACTACTGAATATCAGCTACAGGGGTTCAGATGTGTGGAGGCTCGGGTAAAACATCAACTTTATGGAGTAGAAGCAGAGGGCTCACAAACGGACCCAAACGTAAACATCAGATTACAACGGAGGTCGTGATGAAGATCACCGGAAGTTCTCAATAAGCGGTGAGGGTCAATCTGTGTAGAAGCAAAGATTTTTGACCCTTTCTTCAAGGTCAACACTGGTAGTTGCTTATTTAGCAAGTTGGAGAAGAAAGCCCCAAAGGATTTGTAAACTTAGCCACAGTTACCACACCGTTTGGAGCCTGGCTGTCATGGCCTCCCCTTGCCCCACCCTCCCTGTAGGGTCAGCTGGAGGAGATGGACAGGTCTGGAAAGCCAGCACTCATGGAGGTCAGACAGCCCCAGGGCAAGAGTCCTGACCTGGCAAGATCAAATGGACTAAGAAAGAGTGTCAATGCCTAGACACCTAAAAGAAAGCACAGGCAGAATCGAGGAGCCAGTGATCCCTAAGCCCCCTTAGAACTGGCATCTCCCCAGACTTTGGTCCTCCAGTGGCCCCACTATTGGAGGCTTCTCTGGCCACTGGTCATTCCTCTCCAACTTGGTTTCTCCGACCTCTTAGCACTTGTTTTCCATCCACAGTTCTAGGGAATCAAATTGTTTGACACAGCCCTTACATGACTACCTGTAGCAAAAATAATAGCTTCCCTTTGCTCTGAGGATGCTGGATGCCCAGAGCATTGCATATGAAATATTCTTTATAATTCGCCTAACAGCCCATAAGGCAGGGTTTATTGTTTCCACTGATGAAAGAGAGTAGAAGGCTTGCCTGACTCTATCAGGCAAGCAAATAGTTATTTAAAAAGGGAGGGATGAGCAGGAAGGGTTTTGTTGTTGTTGTTTGGTTGGATTTTTGTTTTGTCTTGTCTTACTTTTTTATATTTCTGTGACAAATTGCCTGAAAAAGTGGCTTAAGACAGGAAAGACTGTTTTTGTTTGTGGTTTGAAGGGAGAGCATCGGTTATGGCGTATAAAAAGCATGGTAGAGGCACCTGCTCACATCACGTCAACAGTCAGGAATCCAAGAGATGGATGCTGGTGTTCAGCCTGCATCCGCCCTTCCTCTGACCTTGCTGGTTGTCGGGCCCTCCACCACAGACTGCTCTACTCAGCTTAGGTGACACTGATCTATTAGGACTCATCCTTACAGGGGGCTGGCTGCTGGGAGCCACTGTGCCTCCATCCTCAGGAACACAGTCTCTCTCTATCATTAACTGGTCACACAAGGCCCTGCAGAATTTGGTCACAGAGAGCGGTTCCAGGCTGTAAAGGCCCACCTGGCTCACCCCAGGCTGCCAAATAGGCCAACAAACACAGACGCCCCAAAGAACATTCCCAGTGTCACCTTCATTTCTCTTTGCTCCTTCCTCCACTGCCCGTCACGTTCACACTCAGGGTGCAACCCTTCACCTTTCACCAAGTCCCTCCCACCAGGCACGGCGCACCATTCTGCAATTTCCAGTTGTCTGAGAGCTACAGAGGAGGGACGTGGAAGGAGAAGGCCTGGAACACATCTACGACTTCTGACCTGACAACCATGGCCTCATCTGAGCAGGAGCCACTGGGTGCCAGAAGCCTCAAGGCTGACTCTTAGCAGCCATGTCCCCACTTGACCTCTGTGTCCTCCTGGTCGTTCTCCACAAGGAGAGCTGGGAGCTGGCCTCGCTTCTACCTAAGAGCGAAATCCGAAGGTGGGCAGACCCTGGCCTTGGAGCACACGAGAGTTTGAGGAGTGAGTCAGCTGAAACCTCTAGTTCAGTGCTCATCTGCCCTACACCTGCTGTGTGGTCATCAAACTTACTAGTTAAAGCTGTGATCATAGTAACTACTTCTTGTCCCCTTTCCAGGTACACCCAGACTTCACTGAGCTCAAATCATTGCTAGAGTTGTTTATCTGAATCCTTCTAATGTCCCTGAAGTTCTAATTAGTGTCCCATTTCACTGACAAGAACACAGAAGCTTTAAAAGATTAAAGAGAAGCCAGGCACACCTTTAATACCAGCATTTTGGAGGCAGAGGTAAGAGGATCTCTGTGAGTTCCAGGCCAGCCTGGTCTACAGAGCAAGTTCCAGGACAGGCAGGGCTACACAAAGAACCCCTGCCTCAAAAAGGGAAAAAAAAACGATTAAACATATTTCCCAGGCTCACCAAGTTCACACAGACAGCCAACGCAGGTTCAAGTCTATATGTACCAGAGTTGTGACACTCAATCCAACACTCTGAATTCATGTTATTTTGATACCTGCAGCAATAGAAGAGGCACGGCCCCAAGCCGTCCTTCTCCAGGCCACTGCCCGACACACCTCTGTCACCTGCGGTGCCTCTCCTCTGCACTAGCCCTTTGCCGGAGTTCCATGGGAACAAATCTATCCCCGCACACTGAATCTGGGACAGAAACATCTTGTCCTAGATGTCCTTTGTTTTCTTTTTCCTCCATTGTCCGCAAATCCCGTAAGTCTCATTTTCCTGCACTGTGTTTGATGCCTTCCGTGTTTTTTCTATCAAGTGCTACTGGAGAATTTGCAATCATGTTTGAGTATGTGTGTCTCTGTAAATGCATACCACATGTGTGACCACATGGAGGCTAGAAGAAGGCATCAGATGCCCTGGAGCTGGCGTTGTAGATGGTTTCCAGCTAACCAGCATGGCTGCTAAGAACCAAATGCAGGTCCTCTGGAAGAGCAGTGAATGCCCCTAAAGAAATCGAATAAAAATACACACGTGATGTAATTCATTGAACAATACTTTAGGAATCCTAATAATTGTTATACATCTTCAAGTCACATGAAAGTAGCAGTCTACAAACATAGCCAGCAAACAGTTAACACATCATCTGGTATTGAGTCTTGTGGTCAGATAGACCCTAAGTGCTCTGTGTCCTGGTTAGGGAATGTAAAAGACTTGGTCTCCTCTGAGCACCGGAGTCTCCTGCTCTGTGAGATGAGGATAACAACAGTCTGTAAATCAAGGGTGGGTGTCTCTGACAGTATGTAACACATGGAGAACTGTGCTACAGTTTGTAAGACTCCAAAACATTATCTGCCATTTGGCACAACACTTTATATGTGTTGGTCAAATACATTAAAGGACACATGTTTCTTAAGTTTATGAGTATTGTACATATTTTATACATCAGGTACTTACATCAAATGGCTTGTTCACAGAAATAGTCTAATTGGTGCAGGACATGCATTGCAAAAGCAAGTCATTTTTAAAAACTTCATGCATATCTGTGAGTGTGTCCAACAGGTGTGTGCAGGTGCCCTCAGAGTCCAGAAGAGGGCATTAGATCCCCTGGAGCTGAAAGACAGGCGGATGTGAGCTGCCCAACGTGGGCGCTGGCAACAGTCCTCTGGAAGAGCAGGAAGGGCTCTCCACTGCTGAGCCGTCTTTCTAGCCCACAAAGCAAAGGATCTGAGCTTCGGAAAAGTCAAAAAATGTAATGCTGGTTGTCCAGTCAGTATTTCTGGTGGCTTTGAACACAGGCATTTTGTTCTGTTAATCCAGTGCTTCTCAACATTCCTGGTGCTGCAACCCTTCAAAACAGTTCCTCATGATGTGGGGACCCCAACCATGACAATGTTTTTTTTTGGTACTTCATAACTGTAATTTTATTACTGTTAAGAATTGTATGTAAATATCTGATGTGTGGGAGATCCCTCTGTGAAGGGATCTCGACCCACGGGGTGAGAACAAACTGTTGTTAATCACAGTATTGTGGACCACTCTGGTCAGAATTGAAAGGGGACACTTTCTCTGTACAGTTTGATAAAGACTCTCTTTTTAGGATGGACTGAACCAGTCGATCTGACCCAGTCTTCCTACTGCTCACTCCCTTTCCCTAGGAGAGTCTCGTTTTCACCTTCAGCACCAACTTTTAATGGTAATATCTCTCACCAGTAAGTGTACACCACTTCAGCCAATCCCAGGGATGAAAGTCTGGACCCCAAAGTGAGGGTGGCGTTCACATTTGTCTTTTAATTATTAAGCTGTGATAACTCCCAACTGGATAGTTACTCTAGGGTATAAGTAACCATCACTGCTTCCCAAGACATAAGCATCTTCATAGCTCAAGGCACACTGTCAAATCACTCTCAAAATAATTATATCAATTTACAAGGCCATCACTAACAGAATACTGATATTTTAACATTCCAAGTTTCAAGGATGTGAATAATTTATTTAATTATATCTCTCATGCTAAATTAAAAATGTGTGCTGTATTAATTCTAAGGTTGGTAAAGAAAAGTATTCTTAGAGGGACGTTGTGCTTTTCTGTATTAGCAGAATGAAATGTGGCTTCTTGCATGTTTAGTGTCTGTATTATTTCTTTAAAAATTGTCATTTGCACATCTATTTGTATTACTGTGCCCTGGCATTTCCTCCTGGAGATAGCTAAGCAGTCACTATGGGAGGGTCTAGACCCCTGTTCACGTGCAAAGCCTCGTATTGCTTCTGTGTGAACACATTTGTTGGATGATTCTGCAGTGAGCATACTGTGAGCAGCCGCCTTTGTAAACGGTGGCCTACATTTTAAAAGAACATAGACACTTGGTAAGGGAACCTTGCTGCCGCTCCTTTGCGACGTCACAGAAGGTCAGTCACCCTTGATCACACTGAACTAGTCTTCACCTCTCCACTCCTTCTGCCAGAAGAGCAGAAATCTGACTCTCTGGGGATCCCAGCCTCTCCCCTATTGCTCTCTCCATTTTGAGGCAAACTTTGTCCCACTTCCCAGGGACTCTGGGGGCAGCAAAGTCAGCCCTCTCAGAATCTAGAACCACTCCCTGTCTTGAACTGACATCGTAGGGTCTCCTCCTGTGAGCTTTTCCTTCTGCTTGCCCTCTGACCTTCAACACCAGCCCTGAACCTAGCACATCACGGGCATTCCGATATCCACTATCGTTGCCCTGAGTTGACAGCTGCTCACCTGATTACTTCCACTTGGTGTTAGCATCCGGGGAGTTTAAGCTTTCATTCTTTCTTGCAGCCCAGGAGCTGCACTGCTTCTCTGGTCCTCACTGCCTGCTTGTCCTGAATCCTTCTGGGGCTTTTCATACCTCTAACAAATGGAGCCTCTTCTCGCTGTGTTCTGCTCCATCCTCTAGTTCACCCATTCCACCTTTAACACATACAAATACATGCAGTATGGAAACAAGGTCAGTACCTCCTGCATCCCGCTTCTTACAAAGTTTTGTGAGCTGCTTTTACAGCCCAGTGCAGAAACCCAACATAAACCCTCAGCATCTAGTGCCCCTTGTGAAGGTTTGAGCAGGAGGCGACAGCAATGCACACTATTCCCAATGTGTCAAACAAGGGGAGCTAGGGCTCTAGCTATCCAATGCTGCCTTGCTGATCACTTTGTAACATCTCACTTTTGTATTGTTCTGCTTTGTCTGAAACAGTTTCCCTCTGAAGCCCAAGTTGTGTTTGAATTTAACATCCTTCTGCTCCTGATTCCAAAGGACCAGGGTTGCAGGTGTGCAGTGAAATACCCAGCCATCCTCCTGTCCCTACTTCCAAAGGACCAGGATTGCAGGTGTGTGGCCTGGTACCCAGCCACATGCCACATGTTGGGGGGGGTCAGTAATTCAGGACAAGTCGGGTAGTGATTCTTTCTACTCACATCAACAGAGATGACTTGTTGTATTGAACTAAGTATCTGAAGGTCTGAGGTAATTGCTCTTGAGTTGTTGGGGCCTTTGTGAGGGACAGCAAAAGTGCTTCTTAGTATGACATCCATAGGGACATTTGATTTTTTTATATCGAGACCCAGGGCTCCATGCTCCTTTTTGCTTAGACAATAACTCTGGGTTTCCTTATGGCTTGCTTCTTATCACCCTTCTCAATCCCACGGTACCCATTCCCTTGTGAAGAGCTCCCTGTTCCCTCACCTCCACACTGATGACCTCCAAGTACCTCTCAGCTTTGATTCTCTGCAAGTAGCATGAAGTTTCCTGTGGGAGCTTTTTATGAAAACCGTGACACCATTTTCTTCAAATAATTCTGAGATGGAAAGTTATCACCTTATGAAGGTTAAAAAGAAACCTGCCAACTACTTTGTGACAATCAGATGGCAACATCACCAATACAGCTGTCATCTTCTTTAATGTAGCATCATCTTCAAATGTTATTTGACTCCATAGTAAGCCTTCCATAAGCTATATCATCTGATTAGATGTGCCATTCATCTGAGCATTTTACCATCTGTAAGCCCTGCACAATGCAAACCTACAGATTCTTTGAGTCCACTGTTCACTATGTTTTTTCATCCACACATTTTTCTCAACTTCTTGCCCCTGGCTCTCCTTTCTCCCCATCCTTCCATTTCCCCAGAACAAAGGGTGTTCTGCTTTCCCCAGTATTTGTGTCTTTACACACAACCTGCCTCTGCTGCTCATCACTGTTTTCCTGGGTCAAGCCCCAGCAGCCTGTGTCATTGTGGAAGCCCCTCAGTTCATGCACACTTTTTCCTTTAAGTGTGATGTCTGGGGAATTCTGTCTTACATGTCCCACTCCTGGAGACATGTCTGAGTCTGTTCACTCTCCAGGGGACCGTGTTAAATAGCAGAATCTGGGTGCTATGGGAGAATGCAGATAACACCTAATGGCCCTTTGGTGTCTCTGTGTGAGTCCCACCAGCCTGCTCTTTTTCTCACATTTTCTTAAACGGAATTTAAAAGGTGTTCACATAAGTAAATGCTCAAAATAAATCTTTGCTCAAAGACAGAAGTAAGAAAAACTCCTTTCCCCTTCTACAAGGCAGCATCCCAATGTCAGAACTGTTACTAGAGGCAGCAGCATCTCAAATCTGGGACTAGATTTGACACAATCACAGACCAAAGCTGGAGGACTTTCTCAGGGTCACGAATCTGGTCAGATGGCAGAGTTGCACCTGCAGCCAGGCCAGCTACCTCTGTCCCTTCCAATACTCCCAATGAGAACTAACCAAAAGAGCAAGGACTGTCATTTCCCAGACTACAGAGTTGGGCAATAAATAAGCTTTCTAGCACGCCTATGAGCTCATTTGACATCTGCCTGCTAAAAGTGATCACACAGGACACTTTCTTGTACACGTTTAGAATGTTATTAGGGTTTGCACAGATCACACACACATACACAAGCGCGTGCGCTCACCCCAGTCTGAAGTTAGCATTTGAAAAGGAATGTGGAGAAAGGGGCATTCAGAGCTGACGAAGAAAGGGAAGCCCAGGGCTGGGATGTGCGTCCTGCACCTTAGACTTTTCTGGGAAAGTTCGCTGCAGCAGGGGCAGGATAAGCAGCCACCCCTGCTCTCTGTCCCGGTCGATGCTGCCTGCGGCTGCTGAAGAGTAACAGAGGTACAACACGTGCAGGGACGAGAGATGAGGCTCCTCGGTGTGTCCTCGGGTATCACCGGGACTGGTGCCAAGCCAGCAGTGCCGGCCAAGGCTTCAGGAGTGACGCGCGACTTAGAGGCTACCGCACCCCAGGGCACGCCCCTGCCGTGAGTCCTACTAGCTGATCTTCGGAGACTTGGCCCGGCTCAGCCTCTTGCCCCTAGCCCCTCCTCCAGCGATGGGGCTATATAGATCACCGCCCTCAGGCTGGGGCGCAGAGGTGCCGCTTAGCGGGTCCTCCTGGCCCAACCGAGGGGAAGAGACACAGCTCACCTTTGAGCCCCGCAGCAGTGCCGGCTCCGCAGTGTCACCACCGGGCCCGGGTGGCTGTCCCAGAAGTCAGAAGTCGCGGTTCGGTGCTCACACCAGGCAGCAGTGCCTCTGTAACTTACCTTCAGGGCTGAGTCCTATTCTTGAGCTCGTGCCTCTCAGCCCTCCTAGCCAAGATGGTGAGCCAGACAACTTCCGAAGTGCAACCCACCATGGGGGTCAAGATCTTCTCAGCCGGCGTGGCGGCCTGCCTGGCAGATATCATCACCTTCCCGCTGGACACGGCCAAAGTCCGGCTTCAGGTAGAGTCCAATGAAGTTGCCGAGGGTTCTCAGGGCAGAGGGACTGCTGTGGGCATCCCTGTGATGGGTGCTGTGGTTTAAGAAACCACTCTTTCTCGTGTGGATCTGTCTTGAGATTGGGAGCTATAGGAAAGAAAGTGGGACCCCTTTCCCGGGTATGCTGAAGAGCTGCAGGGAATGGGGTGACAGTGACTTCTGCCAAACCCTTGACATGGCTATGGTGTCTGGAGCAGGTAGGGTCCCCTCAGAGTGTTCAAGCTTGGAGGTTTAACTCTCTTTGATTCTTCGAGGTACTATCCTAATCTATGCTTAGGGTCTGTGACAAGTGGGATACCTTGTTCAGATGTTCAGAGCCTGCTTTGTAACCAGCCCCACCCCAGGACAGGTGATAGACAGGTAGAAAGATGGTAGATAGATAGATAGATAGATAGATAGATAGATAGATAGATAGATAGATAGATAGATGATAGAGATGGTAGATAGATGATAGATAAGATAGATTAGACATGTAGGTAGATGCAGAGAGATGATAGGTAGATAGATGATAGGTAGACAGATAATAGATGGTAGATATATAGATGATAGATAGACAAATGATAGATAGATAGATAGATAGATAGATAGATAGATAGATAGATAGATAGATAGATAGCAATTTTAAGAAGAGCCGAGAACCGGCAAGCCTTGCCTAGGACATCTCCATAGTGTTCATGTGCCAGTCTTCAGTCCTCACTATATATGACACCTTCCTTAATGGACAGCCACTTCCCTCTGACCTGCACTTTTCTGATTTCCAGATCCAAGGTGAAGGCCAGACCTCCAGTACCATTAGGTATAAAGGTGTCCTTGGGACCATCACCACCCTGGCAAAAACAGAAGGGTTGCCGAAACTGTACAGTGGTCTGCCCGCTGGTATCCAGAGACAAATCAGCTTTGCCTCACTCAGGATTGGCCTCTACGATACTGTCCAAGAGTACTTCTCTTCGGGGAAAGAAAGTAAGAAGTGGTGGGGGGTGAGGGCTATGCCCCAGACCACACTCTATTCAAAAACTGAAAAATGAGTAATAGTATATTTGCCTAGCATAGGCTAGGCTCTGGTTCCATCCCAGCAGCCCCAACTTACCCAAAGTAATGCTTTGCACTGTCTCTTTTCCCCCTAGAAAGTAAAGGGGATATGCAAATTTGTTCTTCACATGCAGATTCACACTTGTAAAAATCAACTGGGAGCCAGTGAGGGGAGCTTTGTGTCTCTTCACCTAGATAATGTAGGTAGGCTGTAAAACAATGCTCAGTGCACACTTCCCCAAACAGCAGAGTCCTGGGGAAGCCTAGAGAGCTTGTGCAAAGTCAAAGAGAGACCACCACACTCCCCAAGTCTGCATTAGTGTCTAAGTAAACTCAACCATAGAGAACACCCAATGTTCAGGTCTAGGTGTTTCTAGATAACATTGCATTGTCATATTTCTAGAGATAAAAAGAGGAGACACACCTAGGGTGGCCCATTCAGGTGGTTTTCTGCAAATGTTTTAATCAATCACTGGGCATGCTAGGCTCTAAACTAACCAGATATATTCTGGGAGTATTAGGCATTATCCTTCTTCGGCTGATCTGTTCTGTTAAGCTTTGTTGTACTGTCATGGGCAGGAAACTGTGCCAGGTTGGCCAGTGATAGTTGTCACTCTAGACAGGAGCCCCATTTCAGCTGACTACACAACCATGGCATATGCTGTGTTGCAAGTCACTGCAGAATGGGCACAGAGAAGAGGCATGGTCATGCAAGACTCTCAAAGAGTCCACATCTGGACTGAGTCCTGGGAGGGCAGTAGGAGACTTCAAGAGCCAGGAGCAACATGACAAGAAAGGTCCTTCCCAGCCAAGTGAAGACTACAAAGTCTCAGTGAGAAGCTGAGTAGAGATTCAGGGCAGGGAGAGGAGGTACACTGGTAAGAAGGGACAGATGAGTCCAGAAAACAGGAACTAGACACAAAGGGTCTCTCTCACCCTTCCCTGTAAGGAGTTTGTATTCTACCCATATAGTGTTGAGAAAGCATTGAAAGGCTGAATGCTAAGCAGGCCATCAGTTGTAGAGGCAGCATATACCTGGAATCTCAGAATTTGGGAGGCAGAGACAAGATGATCAAAGTTCAAGGCCAGTCTGAGCTACCTAGAAAGATTCTGTCTCAAAAAAAATAAGAAATAAGGAGCTGGGGATAGAATTCAGTGGTGGGGCTCTTGGCCTTTGGTTCAATTTCCAACACAACAACAACAACAAAAAAAAGTTCAGCAAGAGCCATAAGCACATTTATACTGCAAAAGATTACTTTGGCAGAAGTAGAAAATATGTATATAAAAATTATGGCAGGAAGTCAGAAACGGTTGTGGTATGCCCTATGGCATACAGGGAAGAACCAAGATGCAAATCAGAATGCTTAAAAAAATACAGTTGAGTAAATTTGATGAAAAACTAGAAGTAAGGCTTAACATAGAAGGAAGAATGCAAGATGCTTTCAAGTTTCTGAATAAGTACATTTCTTGTGGGAGAGAATAGGGAAACTGTCTTGGGGGGGGGGATGAAGGCAATGTAAGAAGCATCCCCTGGTGAAAGCCATCCCCAGTGAAGACGACTGCAATCAGATAATAACACCTATTTAAACATTGTCCATATACTCTGAGCTCCTGGCTGAGGACAATGAGAAAAAGTACAGCCATATCACAACTAAAAAGTGCAGCTGTCTCCAGCTCCGTGTGCTCTGTGTGCCCAGAGCTTTATCAATAGGAATTCACACACCTGTGAGTGTGGTGTTATTATTACCCCTGCTTTATAGAAGTAGAAAGACCACAAAAGGCCTTAATAAGTGGGTGTCTTGAACTCTGACTGTATATATATTTCATCTCAAAGAATGAATGTTGGGTTTCAGGATTCATTGAAGTTTTATTAAATGATATTGATCTTCAGCAACAGACTTTTTTCCCAAAAAGTTAATACTGGAGCTGGGAGGCATTCATGCTCAACTGACTGAGTACTGGGGAAGATGAAAAGACACAGTGTAAACAAACTAGAGCTAGGAGACATTCTGGCAGTAACTCTGGCAAGCACAGGACCCAAGTTCAATCCCTGGAACTCTCTCTATTGCCCCAAATCCAGGTGATGCCAAACACCTGCAACCCTAGTGCTCAGGAAGTGAATTCAGAGCACTGGGCCATGGTGGCCAGCGAGACTAGTCTGCTAGTTGCCCATTAGAGCTGCTGTCTCAAAGAAACAAAACAATGGCTTCCTGAAGAAAGATGGGCAGAGGTTATCCTCTGGCGCGCACACACACAAAGACTGACCACAAAATTTAAAAGATATGTGGATGAGTGGTGGTGGGGTTCTTGATTTCCTTTTCTTAATCAATCTTTTATTCTTCCTGGATAGCTCCTCCCACTTTGGTAAACAGGATCTCAGCTGGCTTAATGACTGGAGGTGTGGCAGTATTCATTGGGCAACCTACTGAGGTTGTGAAAGTCAGACTCCAAGCACAGAGCCACCTACACGGGATCAAACCCCGCTACACGGGTACCTACAATGCTTACAGAATTATAGCCACAACAGAAAGCCTGTCAACACTCTGGAAAGGTAACTAACTACCAGGTGGACTTTCAGAGTAATTAAGGCCCATCTACCCAATGAGCACCTTACCATAAACTTCATTTATCAAATGTTGTATTGCTTCTCTCCAGGGACAACCCCTAATCTGTTGAGGAATGTCATCATCAACTGTACAGAGCTGGTAACATATGACCTCATGAAGGGGGCCCTTGTGAACAACCAAATATTGGCAGGTACTTCCCAGATACAACAAACATGTCTGCACCTTCCAATCTCTGCTGGGGGTCCCAAAGTCACAGTATTAAATTCCTTTATCCCAGTAGGCTTCTCTTTTGAAACATGTGTGTGTGTGTGTGTGTGTGTGTGTGTGAGAGAGAGAGAGAGAGAGAGAGAGAGAGAGAGAGAGAGAGAGAGGGAGGGAGGGAGGGAGGGAGGGAGGGAGGGAGGGGGAGACAGAGACAGAGACAGAGACAGAGAGAGGGAGAGAGGGAGGGAGGAAGGGAGGGAAGGAGGGAGGGAGGCAGGGGGGAGGGAGGGAGGGAGGGAGGGAGGGAGGCAGGGGGGAGGGAGGGAGGGAGGGAGGGAGGGAGGGAGGGAGGGAGGGAGGGAGGGAGGAAGGGAGGGAGGGAGGGAGGAAGGGAGGGAGGGAGGGAGGAAGGGAGGGATAGACAGTCTCTCCGTGTAACCCTAGCTGGTCTGGAACACAGTATGCAGACCAGGCTGGTCATGAACTTGAATTCCTCCTGCCTCTACCTCTGCCTCTACCTCTGCCTCTTGAGTGCTGAGTTAAAAGTGTGTTCCATTACACCTGGCAAGTGTAATCTTTCAGGGAGAAAAAAAAAAAAAAGACCTAAAGTTTAAAAGCTGTGTTGGAAACAGTAAAATTGCAAAGGGATGTTGTGGTGATATTCTCCGTTAATACTAAGAAGAGGGCTAGTATTAGCAGGCAGTCAGGAGTGGCTTACACACAGAGTTAATCACTGATTTCATATAAATCATATCCTAACTGTTTCTATGGACACAGACAGTCTCCTTTGGCGACTGAGTTCAATGAAACAGTACTGGATGCTTATGTACCAGGCATGACACCAGGTCCAAGGCAGAAAGAAAACGGTGCTACCCTAAAATAACACACCTGCAAATAGATCTGCTGTCATTATGCCATTTACCACCAGCCACATTTTTCTAGCACAAGTATGTGCTTGCTTTTTATATGTTAACCTGTTTATAATACATCACATTAACTTCCTGTTACTAACAGGTTTACAAGGCTTCACAGGTAACTACAGCTACAGTCAACTCTAAGTTTGGTGTTGATGTGTTTCACTGGTCCCTTTCAGATGACGTGCCATGCCACTTACTGTCAGCTCTTGTCGCCGGCTTTTGCACCACATTCCTGGCCTCTCCAGCAGATGTGGTAAAAACAAGATTCATCAACTCTCTACCAGGACAGTACCCAAGTGTACCCAGCTGCGCAATGACCATGTTCACCAAGGAAGGACCAACAGCTTTTTTCAAAGGGTAGGCTGTGACCTCGTGTGTCTATACAGTTGTGTTTAAGGTGCCTGTGGGCATGGGAACACTGTCTCAGCAAAACAATTGGTATTTAGCCTACCAGGCCTGGTCCATGCAATGGCCTCAAACTATATCCTTCCCTTTTCATGAATGTCTTCAATCCACAAAATCCCATTATGCCAGAAAAAAAGTTAATTAATCATTTTTTTGTAATGCTTGAAGATAATCAAACCCAGGGCCTGCATGTGCCAGGTAAGCATCACTGAGCTATGTCCACAGCCTAATTTTTACATTTTCTTTTAAATCAAAACCACAGAAAATGTTGCTTAGCTAATGATTACACTCATGTCAAAAGTACTATTGAGACATAAATCACATTTTCCCATGAAGTGATATCATATTATATTATATTGAAAGTCACTTCCCTAATAAAATACAGTATGACATAGTTTTTAAATATATTCAACAAGTATTACAATAATATAAAATAGTAATATTTTGTAACCTTTTGAATTGCAAAGCCATGAACCAAGATTTATAAAATAAAATATGAATGTACCATGCATATTATATAAAATCCAAGTCTATCTGTTCTTATGATACATTAATACAAATAATATACATTATAAAATTTACTTAAGCCAGGCGGTGGTGGCACAATTCTTTAATCCTAGCACTTGGGAGGCAAAGGCAAGTGGATCTCTGTGAGTTTAAGGCCAGCCTGGTCTACCGAGTGAGTTCTAAGACAACTCCAAAGCTACAAAGAGAAATCCTGTCTCAAAAATCCAACCAAACAGACAAAAAAGATAAAATTAACTTAAAATGGATATATCTTATAAATTCTTAAACACTTAATAACTTAATGTTTTGCAAATTTATTTTTTAAATGTTGTTTTTCAAAACAACATTTTTTTAACTATGGGGTAGTCTTGACAGATAGTGCTAAACTGAGCAAGCTGAGTTGGGTGTGAGGTCACGTACTTGTAATCCCAAAACATGGGAGGCTAAGATGTGAGGACTGCCATGAGTTCAAGACCAGCCTGGAGTACAGAGTGAGTTCCAGGCTGGCCAGGGCCACATAAAAAAACCCTGTCTCTAAGATTAAAACAAAGACCGAGAAGATGGGTCACTCTGTGATGTGCTGGCCACACGCACATGAGGACTGGAGTTCAGTTCTAGAACCTGTATAGAAAGCCAAACGTGATAGCACATGCTTGCAATCCCAGTGCTAGGTAAGCAGAAACAAGAGGTTCCCTGGTGCTCACTGGCAGCCAGGCTGGCCTAATAACTGAGCTCCATGTCTCAAAATAAATAATAAAAACAAAGCTCATTGGGAGATACTTTTTGCAGGAAAGACTTCTTTAAAAAAAAAAATAATGAATTAAAAAAAAAGTCTATTCAAGGCCAGAGAGATAGATAGTTCAGTGATTAAGATCACAAGCTGTTCTTCCAGAAGACCTGGGTTCAATTCCCAGTACTCATATGGTGACAACCATCTTCAACCATTTACAACTCCAGTTCCAGAGAATCGGATGCCCCTTTGGCCTTGCCAAGCACATGGTACACAGACACACATGCAGGCTAAACAATGTCACACAAAATTATTTTTAAAATATCTGCTCATAGTAGATTTAAATGTCAACATGTTTGTCTTCTGGAGTAATATACAAGCCATTCTGTTTAGCTTATTGGAACTCCCCAAACCTGGGACTGACCAAGCCACATTCAGGCTTTGAGAGCCTCTCAGGTGCTGTGGGGAGTGAGGGGAGACAACGCGGGGCTCCCACCTGGCTGTGACCCACACTGCATGCTGGCTGAGCACTTAGCTTCTTCCCTCTGCTTCTTCTCCTAACCGTTTCCTACCTCCTGTTTAGGAAGTAAAGTGAAACAGACATTTCCTTTCCCCAAAAGGGAGGGAAGTGTTGCTGGACACTGCCATCTCAGGAGGTTTGTTCTAGCTCTGTGGGAGGGAGACAGGTAAGGTAGGACTGGTCTGAGTGTAACCTTGCTGTAACCTTGCTGTAACCTAGAGGCAACCAGGTTGTTAGTAGAGGAAAGATGACAGTCAAGTACTTACTTTATTTTATTCTTTGTGTTTTATGACTCATGAGCTGCTCATGGCACCCAGGCGTTATGACTTTTGAACAGCTAACCAACTGTGCCCTGTGTTTTCCCCAGGTTTGTGCCTTCTTTCCTGCGACTCGCATCCTGGAATGTCATCATGTTTGTGTGCTTTGAACAGCTGAAGAAAGAGTTGATGAAGTCGAGGCAGACGGTGGACTGCACCACATAAGCAGCTTGGAGAAAATGAACACCAGTGGGTCCCTATGCTTGGAGACCATAAATAAAGCCAACCAAACCAACCAATCAAACAGCTCTAGTCACTTATTTACCTTAAAAGATTGTCTCTCAGAGAGAATTGTGAAACTGCTCCTAATTTATTTTAAAGGGAAAACTAACACAAACATACGATTTTTATTCTCATGGTCATAAGGTACCATGCTGGCAGAATATTGATGTATAAGGTACTGTGTTTAACTGGCCTTTGCAGGGGTGGGATTGTATGACTGGGTATAAGTAATTTTAATTACAGGTCAGACTGTTGGAAAGGAGAACTTTACAATCATAAACACTTAGTGAAGTTATCAAAGAATATATTTTATTTATTAACCATAGTTCACAACTAATATAATTAATAAAGTATTGCTAATCCCATCTCAAATTTGTCTTTTAGAGTCTGTAACTGGATTTAAGATGTTAGGTTAAATTAGAATACAGAATTGTACCCATAGCAAGGGAAGACCTTTGGAATAAAAAGCACAGAGTAACTTGGTTCATGCGTCTGTCTGGAGTCCATGTTTTCTAGCAGCTGTATCTGAGGAGAAGAGCTCAGCTGTTGGCCAGGCTGTTTGAGACTCCTGGCTGTTAACTTGGTCTGCCAGCTACTGAGCTGAAGAAAGAAAAGACCACTTAAAAGAAAGCTTTGACTAAACTTAGTATTGCAATGCCGGGGGATGCACCAATGGCAGCACACATATGAAATGAAGGAGCTTGTCTGCACTAACGCAGCCCCACCTCTTCGTGCCCACCACAGCAGTTACTCTGCCATACTAACCATGCTCCTTCTCCAGCCTATGTGATAACGGCTGGAGGGCTGTCTAGAGTTCACCAAGGCTTGTGAGAGCAAAACGCCTAATAGACTGTTCGCAACAGTCCTGACTGAGCTGTGCTTCAGGAGCTGGGGCGATCTGTGCCTTTCTTTGTGTAGTTTTGACAAGGCATTCATGGAGTTCCAAGACCACTAGAATTGACATAAGGGTAATCCAGCTATGTCTGACTGATAGCCCTCTCACACAAAACAGCTAGGCAGTCCAAAGAGTGCTCCCTAACATAGTCAACATTGTTGCTTACTTACAGCAAAATGAACACCAGACAGCATGCTCAGGGCAAAGATGTCAAGAACTTAATATTAACACAAACAGTGATTTTATCATTTAACATCTGCCCAGGGCCCCAGGGAGAGCTGTGCCCTTCTGCAGGTCCCAGAGGAGGACTTGTCCTCATCCTCCACATCTTTCAATTCTCTTCTATCAGTTAACATAATGACTTCAATTGCTCATCCTTGGAAGGCTGTTTTTATCTGACACACACGTCCTGGTATACATGTGCACTCATTTGTACAGGACACCTACATGAGTCAAGCCTTTTCCAGGGACCGAAGAGACTCTTGTTTCATAAAGCAGCTTTCTGCTGCAACTCAGTCTGGGTTATATTTTCCCAATGTTTGTCTTCGGTTTGACTCTACCACTTTCTCTGTCAATAGTTAAATAGAAGTGACATGAGCAAAAATGGAAACATGTCTGAATAGCTGTCTTGCCCATGAGCATTCCAACAGTCTATCAGGAGTGTGAAATGCTCTATGGAGCTGATTGATATAAAAAGACTACAGCAGTTTGAAGCAAAGATGTTCTTCTCAATAGAGACCATAAAAGAGAAAAAAAGTGCTTTAATTTATAGATTGCATTCAATCTATAAGATCAATATGAAGAGAAAAGTATTTTCCAATCCATGAATATGATTTGTATCTCCGGTTTTGTTTTTAATGTAGCATAGCATGGTCTCTTCATCAGGGTATAATAGCACATTTGGTGTATTTATTCTTAGATGCTTGACTTCAGATTCCTATTGCTATAATAAAACACCATGAACAAAAGAAAGTTGAGGAGGAGATGGTTTATTTCATCTTACACTTACTAGTAGCAGAATATCACTGAGGAAAGTCAAAGCAGGAACCTGGAGAGGGCACCGAGGACACTGTTTACCAGCTTGATCATCCTGGCTTTCTCATTTTGTTTTCTTCTACACCCCAGGGCCACCTGCCCAGGGGTGACATCATCCACAATGGGTTAGGCCCCCCCACATCAACCATCAACCAAGAAAATGACCCACAGGCTCATCTCCAGGCCAATCCTATGGTAGCATTTTCTCAACTAAGATCTTTCTTCCCAGATCACCCTACCTTGTGTCCAGTAGACTGAAGTTAGCCAGCACAGTTCTAGGTATTTTTAGATACCATTAGACATTTTTGAAGCTTGTCTAGATGCTTTTGGGTGGCATATTAAGATGTAATTTTTAAAATCTTGACTCCATTTGAGTCATTTCTGCATTTTAATTTTTCTCTTGTTCTATCTGTATGCTCAAGGAAGCAATTTCCATGGGTCACCCATTGACTACAGAGTACATTTCCCTGCTACACCCACACTGGGCTTGGCCGTGTGATTTGCTGTGCCCACTGGCACACACTGTGAAAGGCTCAAATATGAGCAACTGGACTTGTGTTCCTGAAATCCTTGTAAGGATATGCTCATGTTGGTTCCAGAAGAATTAGAATCAGTACTGTTCAAACACTGGTGGTACTGACTTAAGGCAAGAAGAATCCAAAAGCCATCATGACTGACTAGCTGGTCTACTGGCATGAGTGCACACTTTAGGTGTGCCATCAAGGAGTTTTGTTTTGCAGCTGGTTGCTACACAACACTATTGTGACATCAGCAGATCTACACAAATTATGATAGAGGCAATTCTGTTAATTTGGTCCCTGTTGTATAGCTTATCATACTTGTATGTTTTAGAAATTAAGATAACCTCTATGAACATATTGACTTAATGATCTTAAAACGTCATTACATTTTGTGTTGTGTTGTGTTGTGTGTGCTGGTGGGTATGCTCACAGCACAGCAGCGTGTGGAGGTCAGGGACAACTTGTCAGGTCTCCTCCACTATGTGCATCTGGGGACCATCATCACGCTTAGTGGCAGGAGCCTTTACCCTCTGATGCATCATACTGGCCCTCATGTTTTAAAGGTACTTATTTTATGTGTATGGATATTTTTCTACATGTATGTCTGTGCGCCGTGTGTGTACATTGCCAGAGGGGTGCTGAGTTCCTTGGAATTGGGGTGGTTGTGAGCCATCATGCGGGCACTGGGAATAAAACCTGCATCCTCTGAAAGAACAGTTACTGCATTAACTGTTGGGCCATCTCCCCAGCCTCCTAGACATTTGTTGTTGTTTGTCTGTTTAACACAAAAGGGTGTAGACTTCTGTCAGGCACTTTACAATACCCAAGACCATCAAACAACTCTTACAAATACTGATACGGGAAATTATACTGGCCTTGTCCTAGGCATACACTGAACTGGGCCATTGTCACATATTAAAATGTCATTAATTGAAATACTTAGTATATTTTTAAAATTGCTTGCTAGCATTTAATTTTGGATTATTTCATCCAACATGATATTTTCACATTATTTCTCCTTTTTGTGCTGTTCTTTGGACATCAACATTACAGCAGCTTCATGAACTGCAGACCTGCATTATTTGTAGCAGTTTTTTGTTTACTTAATATTATTTTTAAAGTATTATTTAATTCACCAATCAGGCAGAGTTTTCAATAGAAAGCTAAATTATTGATAGCTATGCTTAATGGTTCTAGAACTATTATTTTCCCTTTTGCAGTTTTGGTAAGTTACGGTTTTTTAATAAATTATTTAAAATCATTTTATGGGCATTTGTGTGAAGGTGTCAGATCCTCTGGAATTGGACAGTTGTGAGCTGCCATGTGAGTGCTGGGAATTGAACCCTGGTCCCCTGGAAGAGCAGCCAGTGCTCCTAACCACTTGAGCCATCCCTCTAGCACCAGTGACAGTTTTAAAGAATTTTTTGTATTTCATCTAAGTTTCAAATTTTGACAAAATTATTCTTCATATATTTTCATTTTACCATTTGTAGGATCTGTAGTAATGTCCCATATTTCATTCTTGACATTCTTTTCTTTTATTCTTGATTAGTCTCATCAGTTCATCAGCAGTTGGGCTTAAAAAGCAAAAACATCTTAACAACTGTTGGTCCTAAAGCACAAACATAGGCAATAGTTAGCAACCTAGGACTCCACTTGGTCCTGGCTACACACACCCCACTATAAACAATGGTAATCCTTTAGCGACCTAGAATCCTCACCCGCATTAAGCTGCACGCACACCCCACCAACAATGCAGTAAGTTCCTCCTCCTCTGAACCGTCTCTTAAAGAGTCTATTCAATTACACCTACAGTCATTCAGGTATGAGGGGAGTGCTGTTCTGACCTAAACTGGTTTTGTGTGCATGAACAATAGGGCTGTGTCTGTCCTCTAAGCAACATTTTAGGAACAACCTATTTGCCATTACACCCACACATAATTGGGCATGTGTATATGTGGTTATTTGAAGAATGGTCGCATAGGTTCATATATTTGAATGCTCAGTCTGCAGCTCATGGAAGTGCTTTGAGAAAGACTAGGAGGTGTGTCCTTGTTGGAGGGGATATGCCACTGGGGGTGGGCTTTGAGGTTTCAAAACCCTCAGCATTCCCAGTTAGCTCTCTTTCCCTTGTGCTTGTGGATCAGATGTAAGCTCCCACCTACTGTTCAGTGCCATGTCTGCCTGCTGCCATACTCTGCCATGAGAAACATGGACTAACTCGCTGAAACTGTAAACAAGTGTCCAATTAAATGCTTTCTTTTATAAGTTGCCTTGTTCATGGTGTCTCTTCACAGCAGTACAACAGTGACTAAGACAGGATGCTTAATACTAGATACTGGGTATCTTTTATGTCTGATATCCACTTATGAGTGAATAATACTATATTTATCTTTCTGGGTCTGGGTTACCTCACTCAGGATAGTTTTTTCTAGTTCTGTCCATTTGCTTGCAAATTTAGGATGTCATTGTTTCTTACCAATGAGTAGTATTCTATTGCACAAATATACCATATTTTCTATATTCATTCTTCGGTTGAAGGGCATCTGACTATCACAAATAATGCTTCTATGAACATAGTTGAGCAAATGTCCTTGTGGTATGAATGTCCCTCCTTTGGGTATATGCCCAAAAGTGGTATTGCAGGATCTTGAGGTAGGTAGATCCCTAATGTTCTGAGAAATTGCCATACTGATTTCCACAGCAGCTGTACAAGTATGCACTCCCACCAGCAATGGAGGAGTGTTCCCCCTTCTCCAAATCCTCTCCACTATAAGCTGTCTCTGGTGTTTTTGATCTTAGCCATTCTGATAGATGTAAGATGGAATATTAGAGTGAGTTTGATTTGCATTTCCCTAATGACTAAGGACATTGAGCATTTCCTTAAGTGTCTTTACACCATTTAAGATAGTTTTGTTCAAAATTCTGTTTAGATCTGTACCCCATTTTTAATTGGATTATTTGGTAGTTTGATCTCTAGTCTCTTGAGTTCTTTGTATATTTTGAAGATCAGCCCTCTGTCAATTCACAACCCCAGAGAAGTTAGAATCCTCTCCCAGAAAGAGATGGAAGCAAATGCAGAAATCCACAACTAACCAATGGGCCAAGCTCCTGGAGTACAATTGAAGTGAGGGAGGAGCGATAATATGAACAAAGGAGTCAAGACCATGATGGGGAAACCCACAGAATCAGCTGACCCAAGCTAGAGAGAGATCAGTGACTCAGGTTTGACAAATGGGGAACCTGCATAAGACCAAACTAGACCCCCTTAATATAGGTGACAATGGTATGACTGGGACAATATATGAAGTCACTGGCAGTGGGTCCAAGACCTAACACTAATGCACAAACTGACATAGTGGAGCCCATTCTATATGGAAAGATACCTTACTCAGCCTAGACACAGGGGTGTGGAGGGTGGAGAGGTGCCATGGTCGTGCCTCAATGGGATGATGGGACAGACTTAGACTTTGCCTTACCCTCTCAGAGGAGCAGATGGGAGATGGGGGTGGGGGGAGTGGTAGGATCAGGAGGAGCGAAGGGAGAGGTAACTGGGTTTTGATGGGAGATGTTATTCTGTAAATATGTTTCTCATATTGGTTAATGAATAAAGCACTGTTGGGCCAATGGGAAAGCAAGATAGATGGGGCTAGGAGACTAGGAGGAGGAAAGAGGAAGTAAGAAGGAGGAGTCAGCATGTAGAGCTGAAAGAGAGCAGATGCAGGCCCGCTGCTCTCCGGTAAGATGAGCCATGTGGAAATACTTAGAATAGTAGAAATGAGTTAATCATTAAGACAAAGCTAGCCCATAAACAATGATAGTAACTGCCCAACAAGATTGTATCAAATACAGAGTCTCTGCGTGTTATTGGGGCTCATGTGGCAGCGGGACAGGGCAAACGGTGGGGAGGAACAAAGAGTGGGACCAGACCAGTGGCAGGGTAAAACCTACTCGTAACAGGGTTTGAAATGTAAAAAATAAATTTTAAAAAATATTAACAAACATTAGATTCATTAAGGAAGGAGCATGCACAGCGGGTAAAGGCTTCTGTAATCTAAGCTCATCAATCAAGAGAGAAGCACACAAACTATACACCTTAGCAACCTGACTTTTCATGTTTAGATCCCATAAAAAGAACTGGGCTTCTTTATAGTTTCAGGGAAAGAGAGAGCTAACTGGGAATGTTGAGTAAGACGCCAAGAACCTAGAAACACCTGAGCCAATCCTAGCTACTGACATCAAATTCTATAACATGCCTATAATCTATCTATGGTTCACATTCTTATTTTTAACAGTTTTTTCCTCTATTTTCACCAATCTTGTTCTTGTCTATGAAAACCCTTGAGCTGGATGCTATGTCTTCAATTTTCACCCTTTCTATCTTGCTAGAAGCATTTACAGGCAGAGCAACTTCAATGAGTGCTGCCGCAGCTTCATCCAGATGGTTCCACACAGTTTATTTGCAAATAAAATATATCTACAAAACCACATACTGGGATTTTATATATGTGTGTGTGTGTGTGTGTGTGTGTGTGTGTGTGTGCGTGTGTGTATGTATGTGTGTAGATATATATATATATATACATATATATATATATATATATATATATATATATATATATATATAGTCTTAATCTATAAAAAGAACCAAGAAACACCCTAAAAAATGAGTCACTTCTACCCTTGATGAAAACTGGGTGGGATGGGGTGAACTTGGGTAAAATGGTGGCTTCTTATATAATAAAGCATGTTTTTAGTCTCATATCCACTTACTCTCATCCAGTAGCATCTTCTATAATTACAAAGTGAGTTAAAAGTCACAAATCCATGGGTTACAACTTACTTGTAATTTAAATAAGGAAGCATTGTTTCATGAATGCAAAAGACTTACATAGAGGAAGGAACATAATGACAGCCCAAGCATCCACAGAAAGGCTTAGCCCAAGCATCCACAGAAAGGCTTACAACAGTTTCTGCTGTGTTTTTATTTTCTCACTTAACATCACAAACAAAAGAACAACACATATCACACTATTGCTTTTCCTCGAAACTCAAATGCTTAATGCAAGATAGACAAAAATTTAAGTTACCAACCAGTACTTTCCCTCTAGGGAGCACTACTGCTTAAATATTTGTCAGTAATTTAACAAAGACATAGGACTACCCTACCAAAGTTAATGTGGTTGTTGCATCCAACTTATGCTACATTTAAATTTTTTTCTCAAAAAAAAAAAACAAAAACAAAAACAAAAAAACTGGAGGTGGAAGCAACAAAAAGACAAACATGATATTTCTCAGAGTATTAACCAGTCCACTCATCTTCATCTAAATGCTGCTTGTGTGGAGAGACTCCTAAACATGACCATGACACAAAGCCTTCCCAGCCATGGGATTCTCATAGATTAGAATAGAGTCTCTATCCTGAGGCCTCAGCTGCTGGTCCTCAGTCATGATCACAAGAATCAACATATCACCCTTCCAGGCAAACCTCCCTCTTCCATGCCACCATACCCTTTCTTCAGCAGAAATGAGCAGGTGCTTGACACACCCAAGTCATGTTTTTTTTTTCCTTTGAGTCAAACTTTTAATCTAAATCTCTTTCATTGAATAATCTTAATGAACAGAATGATATAAATGATGATCAACACTGGAGGAAGAAAAATGAGTGCATACATTTTCATAGAGAAATACATACAAATCCAAGTAATTCCTAATAGAAAGAAAAAAAAAACAGGATAGGGATTTTTAAGAATCTGATGTCTGAACTATAAATGATGCCAGTTGAAATTCATTTCTATACCTAGTTGTACTGTTGAAATTCATTTTTATATCCAGCAGTATTGTTGGAATTCATTTTTATACTCAATTGCAGTGTTACATTTACTTACAAAGAGGCTGGCCTAGGTTCAGTGATACCCCACTGTCCCCCAGTTTTAAAAAGATTGTCTTTCAAAGCATTTGAACTGGAAATGTTGTAGTTACATTTTTATGCTACTCGTGTCACTGGTAAAATCTCTTCAACTTCACACATACAAAAACTCATCTCCACATTGATTCATTAATACTAAAACTAACATAATTTTCCTGCTACTTCAATGCCATGACTATCGATTGCTACACTGTCATTTTATTAGTTCTAGACACAGGTGGATTTTAAAACTACATAAAATTATTACATCTTTGAAAGTAAAGGATACTGACTGCAGTTCCTTTCCTGCATATGCCTAGCCCATCAGCCAGAGGGTCGGTTCATAGTGCATTCTAATATCAACTAGTAACAGTCAAATTCTGGAACTTTGAAGCTGTCATTGACTTATAGATCAGCTCACTATAAAATTATCTGAAATGGTTAATGATAATTTTAATAAAAAACAAACAATATTTGTAATTACAAACAAAGGAGAATTTAAAGGCTATGACTTTAACCAATCTATGACAAAATGTTCTTAACATCACTAGAGGTTTTCTGCTGGGAAATGTTTAACTACTTAAAAGTTTCTTCTTTCACACTTCAAGTACTCTTTTTATTAATATGGTGATAAAGAGCTAAATCAGGTCAAGATCAAAGCTGTTGAAAAATTAAAATACAATGGTATATCTAGTGCAAAAGTTAAAGACTTACACAGCTGCTTCCCATGGAAAAGCTAACACTACAATTTGATGAACAATAATGGTGGACATGTGCTCCTTGTTAGGGTTTTGGTATACAATAATCATAAAACCTAGATGACAAAAAGTTTTTCTAAAGCAAAATGAATGTATTACCAGAGTGGAGAAAGTCCCCTAATAGAAATCAATTGCTAAGTTTCTGTAATACTGAAAAGCTAAGTCCTTTCTAGTATTATAAAACAAACCTACTTTTTAAAAAAGTTTCATCTTCCTTAAGGAGAAGCAATTCTAACCCATGCACAGTGATGCACGTGCTACACACCACTACAGCTGTAGCTCTCCTGTGGGACATCTGTACCATTCTCTTTGACCAGTGCGAAGACAAGGGCT
The DNA here is from genome assembly GCA_030556225.1 of Cricetiscus sungorus. Classification (NCBI taxonomy): domain Eukaryota; kingdom Metazoa; phylum Chordata; class Mammalia; order Rodentia; family Cricetidae; genus Cricetiscus; species Cricetiscus sungorus. Next base: position 21,394,303 of record JANBXA010000729.1, read on the forward strand.
TGTCAAAAGACACCAACACCTGTTCGAAAGTACCAAATCTTCCTCATTCGCATAAGCTAGTCTTTAAATACCTGATATTAAAAGATGTGCAAAATATCACCATGTTTTAAGTTAACTTATGATATTGTGAACTGGTTTCCACAGAACTTACAACTGATTCACAACCCAATAATCTTTCTATCTTTAGACTCTTTTAATTTTGCTCTGAGAACAAATCTCTAAAACATGCCAAGAGGAAACCATCCTATCAGAATCTCATCACGTATGATCCCCAACAGTATGCTGCCCTCCTGAGATTTTGGGGGAATAAAGCTACACAAATGCACAGTCATGGTCTAGGCTATGGCACCCAACAGCCTGTTAGGCAGATCCCTACATCATTACCCAGAAACACCAGAGCCAAAGCAAAGACAAGCAAAAGTGAACCACAGGCCTAAAATGCCAATGATGGAGAACAGAAACTTCGAGGAAGCTCTAAGTTTTCTCCCTGTGTAAATTTCAAAGACAGTTTTATCTTAAAAGAAACCATGCTTCCAAAACCAGGATTTTCTTAGTGGACGCACCTCCTTTTTAACAGAGGCAGAGGGCCTCGCAAGGAAGCTCCGAGGAAAGATCTTTATATAGCTGATAAAAGCAAATACTAAGCAAGAACGAATGCCTAGAAACCCCGAAACGAGACCTCCTAAGTGTATTTATAAATAAAAAGCCAGTCATCCACACTGCCATCCTCTCATTTCCTCAAAGAAACCATAAAGGAAGCCATGATTCTTTACCCTCTGTGACAGAGTCGTGCTCCCCCTGCTCTAAGGTGAGGACACCCTGACAAGTGCCAGAGACACACAGAAAGCCTTAGCACTCACCCAGAGCCTATCTGCCTACAAATAAAAGACAAAGCACATTCAAAAGCCATTTCCAGACTGAGCAATCAATCTTGGAGAATTTTGAAATTTTGAAAATGACACCAGCTTGAGAGGTACAACACATAAAAATGAGATTCGTGCACATTTTAATCAACTGGCTAAATATAAATATACCTGATTTATACTTTTAAACTAACAGGCTAAGTCCCAAGTTCCAAACTGTAGTTCACGTGACTGCAGAAGGGCTCTTTGGAAGGGTGCGGAACCTGTGGAGAACAGTGTACAAACAACTGTAAACATACACTGATTGTCCACTAGCTTTCTTAAATAGTTCTGAAGTATTTGTAGGAAATTATATATTGTAGTTGATCAGATAATTTCTATAACATACAAATTCTGCTGTGTGTGCAAAACGTGGTAGAAAGAGAAGATGCTCTGGATGTTTCATGTTTTCAAAGTGAGTACAGCATTATAGTCCAGTAAGAGTCCTTTAATCTTCTCGTGAAACTTCTCTCTGTACAAGTTGAAGTACATGATGCTTTCTGGTTCTTCTTCAAGCCAAAACTTGTCAAATTCATAGACCAGGTAACCTGCAATTAAAACCCACACAAACATGTTGTCCATAGCAATAAAATCATATTTAGACCATCTCGTCTTCAGAAAGCATACATCCACCCTGGGCCAGGGAGATGGCTCAGTGGATAAGGCTGTTTGGCGTGCACTCCTGGCAACCTGAGTTCAAATATAGAAAGCACAAAGTGCACTAGGAGAGCCATCTTCCATTATGTCCCTGGATTTCAAAGACTTTAAATGATCAAAGGATAAGCATAAAGTCTGTACCTCCCAGGCATCAGGTTAAAAACTGTGCACTCTACTTGCTGGGAGTTAACAACACTCTGGGTCATGTCTGGTGTGACTCCTTCTAATACTCACAATAAAACTGGTGAAAGTGTTCCATTGTTGGTATCCCAGGAACAAAGTTGTAGAGATGAAGCTTCAGGGCTTCGCTCTTCAGTAAGCTATAAGCCATCTCTGTAAGATTGATTCCAACTATTGCATAAGAATACCTACATGAGAAACACCATCAGTTATACAGCTGGCAGACAGCTCCCAAGCTTACACAAGTGTATAAATAACTTACTAATTCACTCAAACAGTTCTACTGCTCGCCTAAACACAGGACGCACTTTCTGATAATCTCTATAGTTGGTCAGAAAAATCCAAAGTGTCTGCTTTTTGAAGGCTGTTTCTGGATAGAAGCTAAGAAGTAAAAATAAAAGTTCTGACCACATGACATCTAAAAACAATACAGAGAGAGAAATCTACACTTACCAAGCTTTATTGTTCTAATTATTATGCATAAAGCAATATATAGCTAATAACAAGGCTTCGATTTGCATTTCCTTTACCATTTTCAAGGCTAACTCTGATTTTCCTATTTCAATTAGTTTCTTCTCCTACTTTGAAACAGTTTTTGAAAAAAAAAATAAAAAAATATTTGTTTTATAAACTATATCATATGATAAAATTATTGGAATACATAGAACATTTATGATCATTTTTCTTTAAAATAGCTTACAATATCATTTTTAAAGTTATCATTCATTAAAATAACAATATTTTAAGATATATTTTGAAATACCTTCAGATTTATATCCTCATTTCAATACAAAAGTCTAGCTTTTTACTATTTGCCCAGCTTACCCTAATTTGGGGTGATTTGAACGGGAAAGAATCTGATGTGCTTCACTGGTGTAATTCTCACTGAAATACCTAAACAAGTCAAGGAAAATGATGAAACAAATTATGTTCCACTCATAAGTAACATAAAAAGTTCAGTTCAAGCAACTACCACTGTCAAAGCAACAGCCCTCCCTCGCACCGTCAGTCACCCCAGCTCCTCCAGAGCCACCTCAGTGGCTCACAAAGGTTTCTGGGTCCAACTTTAACCCTGAGGAGCCAGGCCTCTCAATAAGGAACACAGGCAGACTGGGGTACTCTAACAGAGAGCTCACCTACAAAGGGATTCCCTATTTACTTACAAAGGGAGAAAAGGCCTTGTGTTCTTGTTTTGAAACCTGCTAACTTTTGTCCTGTTAGGGCCCCTATGGGGCTGTCCTGCCACTGCTGGAATGTGTATTTCTGACTCACTGCTGATGAGCAGACATTACAGATGTGTGTGAGTCCATCTTCATGTCAGCTGATGCCTTAACTACAGCAAAGACGACTGTGCTTCTTTAGAGACCTATCCAGACCCTCAACAGTCTAGAGTCAAACGATTAAACTACCCAAGCCCCAGGCTCAGTTAAACTTTGCTCTGACGGTCAAGGGGAAGTTGTTCACACTCCTTAAAGACCCTTAGGAAGCAGAATTATATAGAACCTTTAAGATTTTAGATATTACCAAAATATGCATGCTTTTATAATTTAAAGTAACATATTTTGTGAAATCTCATCATGACATATCTTTCCCCCAATAGCTTTACCCATATTGACCTAAATATTTTTTTTCTCAGTTCAATTTTCTTTAGTTCAATTTTTTTCACAGTAAGAATTATCCAAACAGCTTGGCGGTGGTGATACACACCTTTAATCCCAGCACCAAGGAGGCAAAGGCAGATAGATCTCTGTGAGTTTGAGGCCATCCTGGTCTACAGAGTGAGTTCCAGGACAGTGAGGCCTATACAGAGAGACCCTCTCTCAAAAAACATTAACTCAACTCAAAATTCATACAAAGAAATTATTAGCTTCCATTCTCTACATTACTTACGATAAAGAGAAACACTATAGTCTGCAACCCTGCATCTCTACAGAAGACCTTTACCTCAGGTTTCCTAGTGCTGCACCCTTTAACACAGTCCTCATGCTGTGGATACCCCAGCCATAAAATTATTTTGTTGCTACTTCATAACTGCAATTTTGCTACTGTTATGAATCATAATGTAAATATCTAATGTGTCTCACACACACAGGGGTCATGACCCACATGTTGAGAACCATTGGTATAAGAACTCAATTTTCCAGTTTACTTACAAGAATAGTACTGGCTATCAATTGTGACTTATATTGCGTATTTTGGGATTTCATGCACATGGCTTAAATACTAAGGAAAAGGTAAGTTGTCATAGCCATAAGAGGGGATTCGGGTCAACAGGCAGAGGTAGTTAGGAACATGTCACCTAACCTGCTTCTGTTTTCCCAAAGGGAATCAGAGCCACATAATGGAACAAGAGGGTGGAAACACAACGGAGTGCTCATAATTCTTAAGCAGGTGTCAGAAGTGAGGCTGAAAAGAGAAGGGCGGGTGGAGACATGCACTGTGAACACTGGGGAGGAATCGCAGATCTGAGCACAGACGGATGCGATGCACGCATGCACACACTATGTCTTCTAATGTTGCCAGCACCCTAGCAAACGTGCACTGCAGTTACAAAACCTTAGTCGGCATGAAGCGGCAGGTTAATTCTCACTAGAATTAAAAGAGACTGGATAATGAAATAACACAAAATTCCATTCAGCCAAGAAAAGGAAACTTATTTCACTTACACAAGATTGATTAGTCCAAGTATGCCCATGCCTCTGAAGTCCGTTTTGGGATCATCACCTTGGAAACCAATGTCCGCCCACTGCTTGGAGATCCGGGCCTTCAACTTTTTCGTAGGCATCAGAAGACTCCAAAGCTGCACAAACATGCTTTTGTGTTATAAATAACAGTAATGTTCTTGGTTTATTGGAACATCTTCTTTTTCTCAGTGTATGTAACTCATAATTGAATACTTTTAGTTCAACTACTTTTAGACAAATTCTAAGACCAACAAGGACTATATTTAAAACATGGTGTATCTATTCCAACCAGAAAAACTGTTATAAAGAATCCTTTTATTAAAGCAAAAAAACCCCACAGAAATCTTTTTTTAAGCAAAAAAAAAAGTGTATATATGCTAGAATTAAATTTCTTAAGAACAGTCTTGTGTAAACAGACCCATAATTTGGTTTGAATAAGTTCTGCTATAACATTGGGTGATTAATCTTTAATCCAATAAAATAGGTTTGAGGGAGGGAACCATGAAGAAATAACATTAATAAAACTAAGAGATATATGTATGTGTGTGAGAGAGACTATTTCATAAAATTTAATTTTTAAAAGGAAAAAGGCTTGGTTTTAAATAAGCATAATCTTTAACACTAAGTTGTTATCAAAACTTGTTGATACAAACAATGAAAAATAATAAAAAATATTTAGTTAATTTCAAGACCCAATGTAAGTCATCAGTCAAACACACTTGTAGACATTGATAAAAAACTGAAAAGCTTTGCAAAACAGAAATGTTTACTCTTCCCTCCCCCATCCCACACACACACCCTTTCCATTACCACACGAGGCACTGCTGAGTGATGGAAACGTATCCTGTCACCTAATAAACACTCAAGACTGTGGCCTTCCAGAATTCTGGCCCTGAGGCTAACTCCAATTATTAGATTGGGCTTTATCTTGCCCACTCTCTTACTAGCAACCCGTATCGCTTGTTGATATCGACAAGGAATGTGACCATAGCAATAAGGCTTTTGATGTGTGGGCTGCAATGTAAAACCACTACTGCTTAATTTGTATTTATTTGGCTGTTTGTGGAGGTGGCATCTCATTATGTAGCCCGGGATGGCCTTGAATCCCCATCCTCCTGCCTCACTCTCCAAAATTCTAGGATTATAGGTACATGTCATCATATTCAGCTTTTAATACTCAAAATTTAATTTCCATAAGTACCATTATGGGCTGCAGCCTGGAGATGCTGGTTTCATAAGGTTAAGGTGAAGTCTGCATCCTAAACGCAGGCACTGACAAAAGCTGGTGAACACTTCTTTGGATTCCACTGAAACTACTCCAGTTCTGCAGTTTTCTTCCCACTAGGACTGCTGAGCTAAAGTCGGTCATGGCCAGCAACTGTCATTCTACCTCCAGAGCTGAAGCACTTAAGGGACAGCCAAGGGGGAAGTAGCCTAGACCAGGATGCTAGGACATGTGTCTAACCCCTGCCGGAAGGCAGCTGCTACACAGAGGATGTCTGAAATCATGGTGAATGAAGATGACAAGTAACCATCTAGCATGCTTTTAATCACTTCAAATATAAGCTCAACCCACACAATAACGCTTTATTTACCTCAAAATAAAATCAGGTTTTATTTTAATTTTGCAATTAAGTAAAGTGTTAATTTACATTTTTCCTAAAAAAAGGTTTTGTTGTTTGTTTAGATTTATTTTCATTTTATGTTTATGAATGTGTTTATGTGCACCATGTGTGTGCCTCATGCCTTCTGAGGCCAGAAGAGGGTGTCAGATCCCCTGGAACTGAAATTATGGCTAGTTGTGATCTACCATGCGGGTGCTGGGAATTGAACCCAGGTCCTCTGCAATGGCAGAAAGAACTCATCAGTGCTGAGTCCCCTCTCCAGCCCTAGTTTTGCTGAGTTTAAGCAGCTGATCTCACTTAGATGTCCCCAATGTTACTTTCCATAGAACTTTTGGTTCTGTCAAGTCCTAACTTCAAGTGCAACATAAACTAATGGATCAAATGCATGGGAGATGAAATGGAAGGGGAGAGAAGGATTTAAGCAGGGATGGGGAGCAAGAGGAGATGGGGAGGGTCAATCAGAACTAAGCATGCCACACGGAATGTCAGGAAATCACTAACAAAAATAGGGCAGGGGAGATAAGTAGAGAGGGTTAGGAAGAAAAGGGGGAGGGAGAGAGGAAGAAAAATTTTAAAAACCACCCCTGTAGCCCTCCTGAACACAGTGAGGGCTGGAGCAGAAGGACAGAGAGCAGCTCCAGGCTCTAGAGCTTTAGAACCAGAAGCAATCCAGCCCATCCCGGGGGCCTTGGAACCCTCTTCCCCACATGAAGGGCTAGACTGAACAGTCTACAGCACTTTCTCTAGGTATCAGCCTTTACACATCAGTACACCACCCTCACACATTTACACACCAGAAGCAGGTGACAGGAAACCCTCTCCTTTCTTACAATTGGAGTCTACTACGGCAGTATTTACTGACTGATGCTCTCCTGGAAGTCCCACAATACTGTGCAAAATGGACATCTACTTTCATAGCTTCTGTGTTGCTAAGAGAAAATGCAACCTCCACAGGAAATTAGATAGGGCCTAGGTACCCCTGCCTTGAGGTGGAAGAGACCCCCTTTTATGAATGGATAACTTATCTCAGAAGCATTATTTACTTGAATAGATTCTAAAAGATGCTTACCAAGTAAGACTTATTGACCAACAATCTTTCCCTATCAAGGAAATCTAACACACATTCTCCAAGAGGCAAACAAATGGGTGGTTCACATGAGCTTCGAGAATCCACACAGCTCTCACAGCTGAAGCTGACTTCAGGAACACTGAACCAGCACTTACCTTGAGGAGCAGTTTCTCATGCTGTGCATTGCCAGAATCATAGGGTTTTTTCCTCACATTTTCTACATCCTGGTAGAGCTGCTTGTAGCCAGTTATCTGCAGTAAGCATGTCCTCATACAGATTTGAAAACTGAAAGGATAAAATTATTAGTCTACATCAGACCTCTTATCACAATAAAGCAAAGCCTGTGGTTCATACATCCACTCAGAGGGTGTTTCCTGGCTTTCAATTTAACACAAGATGCACCGAAGGCCACACAGAGCATCACACGGGACTGTGTCCCATAGAGCATCTCACAGGACTGTCACACAGAGCATCACATGGGACTGTCACGCAGAGCATCACACGGGACTGTCACACAGAGCATCACATGGGACTATGTCAAGCAGAGCATCACACGGGACTGTGTCCCATAGGGCATCACACAGGACTGTGTCCCGCAGAGCATCACAGGGGACTATGTCCCACAGGGCATCACAGGGAACATGGTAAAACTGGCTCCACTCCTCACTCACACATTCTCTCTGAGCAGGTCCACACTCTGCTGTCTTTACTGCCACACAACAATGTGACTATTAAAGTGTGTACAAAACAACCCACACCAAGTTATGTTTCCCCAAATGCAGTAGCTTACTGTCCTTAAGGCAACATGTTTTTCAGTGACTCTACTCTAGCAAGGGCCACAGCACTTCAAGTTCAACCCCTCAACATTTAGAAGACCCTCAAGCCTTACCCTGTCCATCCCTGCAATGCCCAGACCAATCCGTAAGGCACCAACTTCCAGTGTGGTCTACGGCTTTGATGGTTCTTACCCCAAGAGTTCATTTCCTACCTATTGTCATTCCCAAAGCCACCTTCACCTCCCTTACATATGTATCTACTGATACCACTTATTACTACACAGAAGGCATCTAGTCCTTTGATGTACCGTTGCCCTTCAGTGTGCCTGTCACCTATCTAGCTGGCTACGTGGTGACTCTTGTAGAACAGGACTACACTGGCCACAGAAGGCCACAGTGCAGCCTGCTCATGAGGATAGAGAGCAGCGTGAGGGCTCAGCAGAACCAGTGACACACCCTGGAGGGTTTGGGGAGGAGCTGGCTTGAAGAGGACATAAAAACCAAAATTTGAAGGGCAGGAAGTTATTTAACTTCAAGAGACTAGCATGGGGCTGAGTGGGAGGACCTGGTTCAGCCCTGAGCAGTTACCAGCATACTGGACCTCAGTGCTCACGGGTGAGAGGAGAGGGCGACACCACCCACTACAGTCCAGCTGAGCAGGGCTCTGCACAGCAGGCTACAGCGCACGATGCAGTTGCAGAGGGAGCGGCCCACCTGGTGTCTTTTTCAGGGCAGATATTCTTTTCCTTCATTATGTCTGCTACACATCTGTCCAGTTCGCTCTCGGCAACCCATGTTGCATTCTGAAGGACCTAGTTGTCGAGATACAGCTGAATGAGAAAAGTCCCCAAGAGCTGACATACAAGTTGAGGCATTTCATCAACTTTACCAAGGAAATATTAAAATGCAAAAAGAAATCACGTTTATGTTAGAAGGCCTGGGCAGTCTAAGGCACCTCTGACAGTGGAACCAAGTTATGTTTCCCCAAATGCAGGTGCACAAAAGGATTTGGAGTACAGTCTCCAAGGAGGGATACTCCCTTAAACTAGAGGCAGGAGGGAGGACCTAGTCCCTACTCCAAATGACTTCTCAGATGCCTTCCCTCCTGGAAGGCATCACCCTCTCTGTAGAGTGGGGAGTGGGGAAATGGGATGGGAGGGGGGTGGGAAGGGGGGCATGGGAGGGAGGGAGGGAGAGAATAAGGGAGAATAAGGGGGGAGGGAGGAAGGGACGGACGGAGAAGGAACTGGGATGGGATTGGTATGTAAAATAAGAAAAAAGAAAAAAGAAGAAGAAATCACGTTTACTTCAGATCTCCCCGAGAGCTGGAGTTATGTATACATTTGTGGCTGTCTAAAAGCCCCCTAACCACACAGTGGGTGAAAAGTGAAGAAGTCATGAGAGTGGAGGGGGCTGCTTGGGAAGCCCAGCAGGTTCTGGAGGGAGAAAGGTAGGGCGGGAAAAACCCAGTCACAAAACACTACTTATTTATGAAATTGTCAAAAAAGAAGGAAGTGGTGGCGCAGGGGGGGGGGGGGGGGGGAGCAGCGAGAGGAAACCGGGATTGGAATGTAAGAAGTACATTAATAAAAAAGGCTTAAAAGACATGTTAAAAACTTACAATTAATTTTGAAAGGAGGAGCAGCAACAGGCTCTAAGAACTGTCTCCCTGTCCCCATCCTGCCCTCCCATTCCCACACCCAGTTCTCCAGTGCCCCTTCTGGCAGCTTCTGTTCCCACAATGCACTTGTCAGCACATTACAACGGTGACCATTCTGTGAGATCTGCTTTTCTAGCTGGGAGAGTTTTTAATCATGGGCAGATTTTCAATATCAAAATGATCATATTTTTCTGACTCTATTCATGTGGTAATACATTATACTCACTCTAAGGATTTAGGCAGTATGTTGGCCTGCTCCCATCACCTGGCAGGGTGCACTCAGGCAGTAAGTACCCTGGGCCCAGGATTCCATGATGCTAGTCTGTCCGCAGGTGTAAAGGACCCCTTTAAAAGAAAGACCCCTGCCCACTTATGGTCTCTTTTCCGTCTTCTCCCTCTCTCTTCCTCACTGTTCCCCTGGGGCAGACAGGACTTTTCCTGTCTCCCTCTTGTTTTCTGTCCTCTCTCTGTCTCTGTGTCTCTTTACCTCTTTTCTCTTTCCTTCCCCTTCTTGCTCTTTCTAAAAAAAAAAAACAACTTCTCACTAAGCTCTGTCTGCTGGGCATGTTTGTCCCCCCCATCCACCCACCATCTGCCTCAGTCACCCTCACCTGCCATGGAATCCGTCACAGTCCCCCACACTGCTTTATCATAACATTGATCTTAAACTTCAATTATATTACCCTTTTATCTCTTACTAGTATCAATTTGCCAATATTATGTAAGGATTCTTTTATCACATTCATAAAGGGCACTGCGTTGTACTTTTTAGGTCTTTACTTGGTTTTACTTTCAATCTGTCTTCAAAAAAGAAAGAAAGAAAGAAAGAAAGAAAGAAAGAAAGAAAGAAAGAAAGAAAGAAAGAAAGAAAGGCATTTCTCTCACCTCTATATCCTCACTATTAACAGTGGCACTGCTTCTTCTCCCATAAATGTTTGATAAAAACCAGTTCAGCCAGGCTGGAGGGCAGGCTCAATGGTTAAGAGCACTGGCTGCTCTTGCAGACGACCTGCCTGGGTTTGTTCCTAGCACCCACATTGTGGCTCACAACCATCTGTAACTCAGCTCCAGGGGATCTGATGCCCTCCTCTGACCACTGTGGGCCCCACGTATGTACACGGTACACATGCATACATGCAGGCAAACACTCATGAAATATGACACAAAGGCTCAAACATCTTTTAAGAGAAAATTAATTAGGCTAATGCTGGAAATTTTTGAAAACATTTTAAACTGAGATTTCATATCTCTCTCTCTCTCTCTTTGAATATATAAGCCACCTAGATTTTTTGTTTATTTTCATATTAGGTGATAGACTGTGCTTTCAGTGATCTTTTCCATTGCATCTAAGCTACAGGAGTTACCAGCAGGAAGTCACTCAAAAAATTTTGGAATCTAGGCTATGGTGACTGCTTTTTTACCTTTCTTCACACTGAGAATCTTGGCTTTCTCTCATACTTGATCAGTTATTAGAGGTTATTGACATTACTAATCTTTTTTTAAAAAACTGGCTTCTGGGTTTGTTGGTAGTATCTACTCTTGTCTGTTTCACTATTTCATTAATTTTCTGCCTTATTTTATATGTTCCTCAATTTGGTCTGGCCTTAGTTTCTTCTCAGGTTTGTGAAGACGCAAACACAGATGACTGGTTTAGGTCTGTAAAGTTGCTTTGGTAAGCTAAGAAAATATTAACTCTGTTGTGACTTCACTTCAATTTCTTTCTGTCTCCCACCAAATTCTTTGACCCATGGGCTAGTTTATAGTTCAAATATTGAAATCTTCACATTCTAGCAGCCATAGGATATAATTTATAAGCTGTCCCTAGTCTGTAACTGAGACTTAATTTTTAACAATAAAAGAAGGTTCAACTGTCAAACAATTTACAACCCAACACAACCATACTTTGAGGTCACTGTTGGGGACAAGCCTTAATAGATTAAAATTGCTGTTATTCACAAGAAGCATTGAAAATGCAAAGTATTTAAATACGTAAGAGGTTTTGTGAATGCTTTAATTCTCTCTAATCCTTGTAGTGTCCTTTGGCTTAATTACATCATCATCAACATTATCAACGTGTTCTCTTATACTACCTTCATATAAAATCTCTAGTCCTAAAACCATCACATGGTACCAATAAGGGAACAAACAAATTGCACAAAGTCAAACAAGTAGGAAGCAATAAAATCAGAATTTTTTTTCTGTTTTTTTTTTCTCATGTAATAAAATGCAATGGAAATACCATAAGATCAGAATTAGATTTTTCTCTTGAAGTAAATATAAAGTTCAAAATATGTACAAATTGTACGTGTGAGTTTCCAAGTCCAAACTTGCTTTTGATTTCAGGCTTCAAGACAACAAAGCATCTATGATTTATTTAACTGAGTCTTTGTTAGCACTGTTAGCTTTTCTCTTTATAGTGTGCTATAAAACATAACGATTTTACTTTACTTTTGTTTTGGTTTTTCATTTGTTTGTTTGTTTGAGACAGGATTTCTCTGTGTAGCCTTTACTGTCCTGGAACTCGTTCTGTAGACCAGGCAGGCCTAGAACTCACAGAGATCTACCTGCCTCTGTCTCTGGCTGGGATTAAAAGTGTACACTACTACCACCCAGCAGTATTTTATTTTTTTAATGGTGAGATCATAATACAACTTTAACATTTACATTTCAAAATTAGCATATTATTTTCTGTTTATTTAATAGACTCCTGTGGAGACTCACCAGCTTGGGGGTCAAATGACCCTTTCAGAAGGGTCACATATCAGATATCCTGAATTTGTCGTTTACATTACAATTCATAACAGTAACAATACTACAGTTATGAAGTTGCTATGGGATAGTTTTATGGTTGGGGCCCCCACAAGATGAGGAACTGTATTAAAGGGTCACAGATTAGGAAGATGAGAACCACTGGTCTAAGCCGTGTTTACCCCTTCCTTCCCTGTGTCACTCTTTATTTCTCTCCTATTGATAATTACACAACATCCATTTTACTTCTTTATCAATTACTGATGACCCTGGTAGAATGCTGAAATGTTGTCCCACCTTCAATTTTACACACATAAAATCTCACTGGCGACTTCCCAGGCCATAAGACACAGCTGCAGCTGACACTCGGTACAATGGCTCTGCTGAAGCCCAGGTGCTGAGTTCAGATTCCATGCCTTCTCCATTAGCACTAGCAAAGAGAGCAGATCCTACCCACTCACTCCATGTGAGAAAGGAGACCCTGTACTTCCAAACCATTCATCTATCCATTTGTTTATACTCAGAGTGCTGTTACCCGCTAGGAGCTGGTGGATACAGATATAAATGACAAACACTTTACTTCATTTTGGGCAGGAGAAAGTAGAGATATAAAAAATTAAAATACTGCATATCAAGGAAGGCAAAAGGACAGGGTGGTTAAAGGTTACAATTCGAAACAGAGAGTGGTCAGAGTGCTCACGAGGTCACAACTGACAAAAGTGGAGATGATGTGACAAGCTCTTAATGGGAGGATGAATACTCTGGCTCTTGTGGCACACAGGCCCGATGGAAGCTGGTACTTTGGTTGAGACAAGAGCCATGCTCAATGCAATAGTGAGCCACACAGGGCAGGTGGCTGTAGGCAAGTGTCAAAGCGGTAGAGAGGACATTCTCCTCAAAAGCTGGGGCACATGCTGGGTCTGAGGGTATGCTATAACTCTTACACTTCTACAGTTTGGTTTCCAGGCCATACAAAAGCACCTGTCAAAGCACAATTCATTCTCAAATACTCCCAGAATTATGACACAAAGAAACACAACTTGCTTTGGTCCATATGGAATACACAACTCCTTACAGAAAAAATGGGAACAGTCAGGATGCAGGGCTGTCCCTCCAAGCAGGGTCCTGACCTGCAGGACAGTGTCACCAGAAAAGCAACACATCAGAAACAGAATCAGGATTTCTGGAGTTGGGCCCAGAAATTCTAACAAGCTTCCCTAGGGCTGGAGCTGCTGAGTTTGAACCTGTTGTAACAGTTCTGAAATACAATGTGCCCAAATAGGTCTGCCACAATGCACCAGGCTGCTGTGGGGCTCTGCCTGCTACATTTCAATGGCAGGAACTCCATGAGTGCATGTGTGTGTGTGTGTGTGTGTGTGTGTGTGTGTGTGTGTGTGTGTGTGTGTGTGTGTGTGTGTGTGTGTGTGTGGTATGCGTAAATTAAAGAACTAGAGCAGATGCCACATTCTCATGAGAAAAAAAAAATAAGCAAATCACTTTAGGATTGTGAATAAAAGTGTGTGTGTGTGTGTGTGTGTGTGTGTGTGTGTGTGTGTGGTATGCGTAAATTAAAGAACTAGAGGAGATGCCACATTCTCATGAGAGAAAAAATAAGCAAATCACTTTAGGATTGTGAATAAAAGATAACCATACCCTCTCAGGTGTTCATCTATGTGGTGTGAGTTGTTCTTACACAGTTAACTCGTGAGATTATACCTAAATTAGCAAGCACCACTTTAGCAGTAACTCTCCAGAAAGAAATGTATCAGCTCGTAGAATCCAACACCCTCTGTTTCCAGTGTGAGTCAGCAACTGTTATCAACACTGGCAGACACAGTCACGTCCATGTGCTTATTATGATTCAGTTTTCATTATGGCCAAGTACAAACATATATGGCTATCTATAAAACAGATGTACACATAGATAACTGAACTAAAAATGTCATAAAATATTATTTAATCTTATTGTGAACAATCATTTCTAAGTATTTTCTATCCTCTTTGTCACCATTTAATGCTGGTCATCATCTATTAACACAGTTTCCAATAGTGTCTCTGACATTACAGTAATTCTTATATAGAAAACACTGTGACCTAATAATTAATCCTAGCTGCTTAGTTCTTGACTTTCCAATTAACAGAGCATCAAATGCTGTGGCTAACATGTGGTAGACAGCCATATTGGTCCTGACTTTCCACAACTGCCAAGTCAGTTATGCAACCACTTGCCTGACTTGGTTTGAGGGTGTACTTAATGCATTTGAGGAGTCTTTGCTTTGCACTTGGCCACTCATTAAACCTGTGGATCAAATGGAGATAACACAGTCTGTTGGGCCCACATTGAGTCACTATAAGGCCATTCCCTCTGTGCCCACCGAATCCCATACCCACAGCCAACAGTAAGGCATGTGGACACGTGAGAACAAGACACCAACTAGGTAAAGGGCCTTTGCAGCTGACCCACATGTGCATGAGCACACAGTAAGCCTGCTTTATGCTCCTGCAGCTTTGGGTTTGTTTCTTACACAGCAAATGCTGACAGCTGCATGGCCCACACTGGGACTCACTTTGGATCCAAAGGAAAACATGCAAGGTTTTCTCCACCTAAAATAGCTTTGCTCTTCTCTCACACAACCTACCCTAAGAAGACGGTCACGTGGAGGGCTTTCCCTAAGACACTGATCTCCAAAAGCTACAAACTGCTACTGCAAAATAAACAGGCAAAGCCTCAGGATAAGACACAGAGCTGAAATACTTTTCTGTCCATCAGAACACAGAGAAAAAGTATTTTGAAGACAGAATCACCACTTCTAAAACAAGAAAATTTAACTCACGGATTCTCATAGCAAAGATGGTAAATATAATCCTGAAATCAAAGTGTTCTTTTTAAAGAAAAGAATGTATGCTTAGGCTAAGTTTTCTAGAATTGGCATTTTAATGCGCGCTTACCTTACTCTTGGAATATGTCAAGGAATTTTCTGAAATTTAAAAAATAAAAAAAAAAGTTACCATTTGAATATATTTTCTGAATTAGACCAAAATCAAACAGTAAAAATATAAAAGCAATGATAAGTCACTCTTGCAGTGTAAGATACAATTGCTACATAAACAACGGAGCAATCATCTAAAGTCTTATAGGACAGAGAAGAAACTGGAATGATGTCCCTGAAACAAAGTACCAAGCTGATTTCAATTTCCCCAGAACGTTGTTTCTATGCACCCACAGTGAGGGTGTCTGCCAATAGCTCCAATCTCAGAGATTCATCTGAGGGCTCCCTACTCCTTTCTCTTCATTTGTCAGCCTGAGTGACCAGCAACTGAACACCACAGGAACAAAGCAGCCAAGACTAGACTGTCCTTCCCCAAGCAAAGAGCAAACAGACTCTACATTCCTGGCTTTTGTTCTATTAGAATGACAGGAATATTTGTGTTAGTCTGTAAAAAAAAAAAAAAAAAAAAAAAAAAAAAAAGTTTCTGATACACTGAGAATGCTCTGCTGCTCTGCTTTTGAGGATTTTAAGAAAAAAATGCTTTTTGCCTCAAAATAACCCCTTCAGTATGTTCTTCCCACATATTGTTACATGCCAATGAGTACAGCTTGCAGAGACCTGTGTCAAGGGGCACTTGGGTCTTCTGGACAGGCAAGAGGGAAAATCAAAGGGTGTACACTAAGCCCCAATCAGCCAGTGCCCAGGACATGCTTCTGCCATTCTTCCAATGCCACCTGGGTACAGGGCCCATCACCCGTGCTTCACTCCTAAGGGAACTGATTCCTGTTTGAGGCATTCTTGATCAATTCTTGAGCTGTGGCTCTGCCTAGTCTTTCTTACTACATCTAAAGTGACTTCAAACCACAGTTCTCAACCATCTGGGTTTGAAGTCAGAGCAACAATTTCAATTAAACATTGAAAAACTGTCATTTGGCAGAAATATAACACAAGCCATACTAAGCCCCATGCATCCCATAAAAAATTTCCACAGCTCCATTAAATTAAAAAGAAATACAATTTGTAATACAATAACTTAACAGATCCAAGATAATATCACTTCAATGTGTTATAAATGCAGTTATGGCATCTTTACACTTTTTTTCACACAAAGACTCTATGGGTATGGCACAACCCTGCTGACACCATGCATGCTTTACGTGCTCAACAACCATGTAGCTAGCACTACAGCACGGGCCCTGGCAGGCTCTACTAATCTTCCCTGGGACAACAAGCAGTCTACCCATCATAAATGAGAGTAAGAAGTGAGAAGCTGGTAAATAAGCCACAAAGTAGGAAAAGATACTGACTCTTCCAATCTTTTCATCATATAGTCCTGTAAAAATTTCAAACAGAAGAAAGAATAACTTTCCAGTAAACAATTGCACATATAATCTGAAGAATAACTGAGAGTTTATTTGTTTGATTTTTTTTTTTTCAAGACAGGGTTTACCTGTATGGCCTTGGATGTCCTGAAAATAGCTCTATAGATCAGGCTGGCCTTGAACTTAGAGAGATTCACCTGCCTCTGCCTCCCGAGTGCTGGGATTAAAGGGGTATGCACCACCAATGCCAGGCTGATACCTTTTTATTCTTTGGGTAGATATATGCAGATATAAGAGTGTTTTATATACAATTATTCAAAGTGCAGTAGTCAGTAGTACAGTAAAAAGGACTCAAAGTCCACAAAGCTTAAGAAACCCAGTTGCAGTGACTTAGAACACACAAGTACATTACCACTGGGTAGACAGAAAGCATTCACTTACATTTTTATTAACTTTGTATTTTTAGATTTTGAATAGCATTACCTATCCTGTACGTCCTCTGGGCACCTCCATAGGTGTCAAAAATTCGCTGCAACTCACACTTTCCAGTCATCTGTCGTAAGACCCATTTCATCCAAAATCGAAAAAAGTGCCCATAGAAGAATTCCCACAAAGAAATAAACATGTTCTCCTGGAAAAAGATGTAAGAACACAAGCTTAATGACCTTATACTGGAATTTTAAAACTGAAAAACAAATTAAATTGAACCAACTCCCCAAATCTCAAATTAGAATAAAATCTATTTTGTGACAGAGTTTAATCAGTCAGGCAAGGAAGCAATATACAGCATAGATTAAATACTGATCAACAAAAAGGTCAATTTATCTCTAGGCCAAGTGGTCATTAAAAAAAAAAAAATTGTAAAAAAGTAGAAAAAACTGGCCAAATTATTTAATGGCTTAAAAAACAATAACAACCTTACATGTTTACAAATAATATTTTAAATTTTAAATTTTACTTCCGTCTTTCATTCCTTAAAACTTGGGACTGAACAGTTCAACAATAAAATGACCAACGGAACAATTTCAAATCAACCACATCCGATGTGGTTCCCCCAAGAAGGAGCTCTTAGCCCTGGCGCAGAGCCTGTCCCAGCTGTCTCAGTCAGCTGATGCCAACAAATGAGAACACTACAAGTGGCTTACGAACTGAAGCACACAGGTTGAAAACCGAGCAGATGGCATCCTAGAGAACTCATGATTTTCCCAGTCAATAGGTGAAGAGCAGATATACCAAAAAGTTAAAAAAAAAAAAAATCTCACAAAACCTACACACTTAGTACAACTGGGTCTTAGAAGAAAACTCTTTGGGTGCTAAACGAAGGGGAGGAGGGATGCCGGGGACCGCAAGGAAAAACGCTCCTCGCCAGCCTTCCAGCCCTGGGATTTGCAGACACACCCTCTGTGCGCCGGGGCCCGAGCAGCTGTCAAATTCGAAATCTCCCCAGGGCAAGGCACTGGGTGCCGGTGCCAGACGCGCGGATCTGGATCTTTAAAATGAGTCATCCGGTCCGCGCTCGTCGGGACGAAGGTGGCAGAAGTGCCAGGCACCGGCGGGCCGTCCTGGCGGCCGCGGGCCCCAGGAAGTCGTGCGCTGGCCCCTCGGGCCCGCGCCGTCCCGCCCCTCTCGCGCGCGGGAGCGCTGCACAAAGCCCCGACGGCCCCGGCACCGTGCGGATTATCCGCAGGACCCCGCAAGGCTTGCGCGGCCGCACACCAGCAACGCGGGGTGAGAGAAAATTAAAACAGCAGCCACCTCATAGGAGCGGAAGAGCTAGGGAAAGCTGGCGCTGCCTCGGTTTCCCCCAGCTGCAAACACCAGCAACGGAAACGACGCTTGACGCACAGGCTCCTTTCAAGGACCGCGACCCGGAAGTCAGGACCGCAGGCCGGAGCGTGGGGGAGGGAGGAGGTGTCTCTGGCTCCGATCCCCGCCTTCCCTTCCTCTTTTGATTGGTCTGCGCTCCTGCCTATCGCTGGCGCGGAAGGAAGGCCTGCGGGCCGATGCACCAGACTCCGGACGGTTCCCCTGGCAACGGGGGCCGGCTGCCACGCCCAGCGCCAACGTGGTCCCTGGCGGACGCACCCTGGAAACTTTGCTCCAGGCTTTCGGAGACTCTTCCCCCAGCGGGTGTGACAACAGCGCTTTCACCTACATTTCCTAATCTGTGAAGTGATTTTATCCTCCATGAGGCACAAAGGAAACTTGGCTCGAAGGGACCTTATTGATGACGCAAAGGAATTTGCGTGGTCTATGTGTGCGTGTGAAGTTGTGAAGTTTGAACTTTTTATTCTAAAAATGAACATTGAATGATCAGCTCATCAAACGTTCATTTCTTAATTATTGTTTTTACTGGAGAAATGGTTTGTGCACATTTTTTTAAAACCTCAAAAGATACGGTTGATTAGCTAGTATACTATGCCAGGTTGTCTTCTACAAGGAATTACACACCAATCAACCGGCAAAAACACAGTTTACTATCAGGTGAAGCTACTTAACAAAGCTATTAGGGGGATTAGGTAAAGGGGATTAGGAAGTAGGGGGAGGAGTTACATACAGCGGAAAGTAAGGTGCTTTACTGGATGAAGTGAGGGAGTATGCTGGGACAGCTTCAGTAGGAAGGCTGACCCTTGTGAACAATAATAGGGTCTAGAGGTCTGGGCATGCCTTGTGACACCAGCCAGAGGGCAATATAGGCAGGAGATTGGGGAGAGCAAGGCCAGCCTGGCAACATAAGATCTGTCTCAACAAATAAATAAATAAATAAATAAATAAATAAATAAATAAATAAATAAATAAATAAATAAATAGAATCCTCCCACCCAACCAAGACTCCTGATTCCGTTTCATTTGCTCAGAAGCAATCACAATCAGTACCTTATACTTCCAGAAACATCCAAGTCAATGTCTTGTCTGTGTTCCACTCATCTCCTTGTTAACTCAAATTACATGATCAGTACACACTTTACCACAACTTGTAGAATATAAACCCGTGAAAAACACATAAACCACCAACTGTGAAATATTTTTGGTGGAGACCATCTTTCTCCTGTCCCCAATCAAGTTCTTGTCTAGCCCTCCTCCAAGAATGGAGTGGGCAGACAGCAAAGAGTAGAAACAGGAGGTACTCTATTGTCACTCTAGGATTAACAGCTTTAACAAAATAAAAACTAGTTTAAACACACTGGCATGTAGGTTTTTACTATTCAAGGGAAGACCTTTGAACTCTCAGTACAGCTGTTATAGCTCCTGAATGCACACAGCTCTAGCAGGTCACTGGAGCTGCAGGGTGACAAAGACCAGAGTCTTGAGGCTCTGAAGCCACAGGCCTGGAAGTCTGGAGCAAGTAGGTCTCAGAAGCAATGTGTGTGGGAGGCTGGAAGCAGCTCCTGGCATAATTCCCTTCTGCAGCCAGACCACACAGTCTTGGAGCCATGGGTTCCTCTGCCTGCGGCTGCTGGTCAAATGTTAGAGGCAGCTCAAGTGAGCTCCTTTTCCAGGACAGAGGATAAACCTTAGGAGCAGAGCCTTCAGTGAATTCATCTCCAGTGAATGCTGAAGGCAGCCTTCTTTCTCTTCTGTAGGCTCCTGCATAAGGTGGTTCTGTTTCTGCAGTCTCTGAGCATCCAGATTTATAGGTTGCCAGCCAGGCCCTGAGTGAAAATCTTGAAAATGCTCAGAAGGTGAAAAATTAGGATCAATCAAGAAAGAGCTGTCAGACAAATGGGGTAGGGGAAGAACCTAGAACCCACCAGAAGTTCACAGGCTTTCTGTGTAGAGGTGGGGAGAGTAAAGAAATCTCTGTCTGCCTCTGGCTGCCCCTGGATCTTTGCAGGCCAGATGTGTCCCTGACCAGGCACTGACTACCAGTTTTCTTCCACCAAGAGATTTTCTCTAGCCAGGTTTTTGTTTCTTTTTCCAGCAGTTGTGCGTGCGTGCGTGCATGTGTGTGCACACGCGTGTGTATTAAATCCTCTTTCTTCCTAGGAGATGTTCATTGAGATTTTTTTTCTCTTTGGCTTCTCTTCTATGGGATCAGCTAAGAAGAGTGAAGTCCTAAGACAGGATTCTGACTTCCAAGTGAAGATGGGACCTTCCTCACCTGCTCTCTAGGTGTGTCCTTTAAACTGTGTGCCCTTTCAGACCTTATCAGATATCTAAAAGAAAGCCAAGGACTACATTATGATGAAGTCTGGTTACTGTGTGTGTGTGTGTGTGTGTGTGTGTGTGTGTGTGTGTACGCATGTGTGTGCATGTGTGTGTTCACACATGCATGCTTGTGTGTGAGCATGAGTGTGCACATATGGTTGTGTGTGTATGCATGTGTGTGCATGTGTGTGTTCACACATGCATGCTTGTGTGTGAGCATGAGTGTGCACGTGTGTGTGTGTGTGTGTGTGTGTGTGTGTGTGTGTGTGTGTGTGTATGTGTTCTTTAGTTGCTCTTCCACCTTATTTTGTGAGATGGGATCTCTAACCAAACACAGAGCTCACACGTGATAGCCTGGCTGGCTAGCATGCTATGAGAATCCTCCTGTCTTCCCCTCCCAAGCTCTGGGACTATGGATGCATGATGATCCAGCAGGACTTTCACATACTTGCTGGGGGTGTAACTCAGGTAGACATGCTGACATGGCAAGCACTCATTGGGTCATCTTTCCAGCCTTCGATTATAATTTTTAGTCCATTTCCTAAGATTAAAAACTATACAGTCATTGATTTGAGAGACTGCTGGATGGTGAGAATGGCTGGACGTGGCTACTAATCATCTACTTGTTAAAGCTCAAGCATTTGGTTCACAGAAGACCCAAATTAAACAGTACTGTCCCTTTGTGTAGGAACTCAGAATGCAGAAAACTTTGTGTCATCCCTCAGTCTTTACAGGGGATCTTCCTTAGGACTCATCTAATGCCAAAGTTGACAGACACTCAAGCCTCTGATGTAAAATAATACAGTGTGATCTATAGATATCTGCTACCTACTGACTTACTACAGTTCTGTACAAGTGACGGCTACATATCTCATTATTCCCAGAAGAATGCAACGTTTATATTGTGTCATTTTAGCAGTAATAAGAGAAATGCCTATATTGTTCAAATGTCATTTTCCCCAAATGGTTCTTATCCACACTTTCAAAGATACAGATGCAGGGTTCAGAGCAGGGTTCTGAATTATGTGTATTAGTGGTCTGCCTGCATGTCTGTTTGTGCACCCCTTGTATGCCTAGTGTCCATAGAAGCCAGGAGAGGGCATCAGACCCCCCTGGAATTGGAGTTACAGATAGTTGTGTGCCACTTATGTGTGTGCTGGGTCTCAAACACAGGTCCTCTGCAAATGCAGCTATCGTCCTTAACTTCTGAGACACATCTCCAGCGCCAGTGATTTTAACGTCTCTTGCAGGTTAATGCCTTTGGGGGAATGCTGTGGTTTGTGTGTGAATGTCCCCCACAGGCTCCTAATTTCCATACACTTGGTCTCTGGCCAATGGCACTATTTGGGAAGGGCATGTACCCTTTGGTGGGTGTGGAGCCTGGCTGAAGGAAGAATGTCCCAGGGTGGACCTTGAGGCCTTGAGGTTTTATAGCACAACCAATATTCCTGCTCTTGCTTGCTGGCTGCCCATGTAATGTAATCAACAGCCTCATGTTCTTGCTGCCCTGCCTTCTCCACCAAGATGATCTATCTCCCTTGGAACTATAAGCCAGAACAAGCCTTTGTCTTTTACATTTTTCTGGCCAGGTTTTTGTCAATGTAATGTGTAAAGTAACTAAGACAAGAAGACATTATGATTTGACTTGTGAGGGGAGTCCAAGGGTGTATGATATATCAGTGCTGAGATGGGAAGGACGGTAGGAAATGTTTTGCAACTACTGAATGGACCAAAATATGCTCACATCCCAGAAAGACAGGAAAAGGGCAACATTAAGGTATAAAGATAGAAGTTTGGGATATTAAAAAGATACAATACTAGCACCAAATCACTATGACAACGCCAAGAAAGAAATATTTTAAAAATCTAGCTTTTGATTTTACCAGTTGCAAAATTAGAATGGGCATGGCTCAGGTCCTTGTCATACCATCTTGAAGTCAAATGCCTCTGTGAGACAGAGAAGTGCCTGCCCTTCATGTAGTTTTAAGGAGACAGTCAAAATGAAAGCCCAGTGGTCCCTTATAGTGAATGCCAAGTAGCACCAAATTCCTGGAGAACACTGGAGATCTCACCTTTCCTTATCAAAAAGTGGAAGCACAAATCCCCAACTCTGATTGTGTTTTCTGTGACCCTAGGTAGCCCAGGAAAGACAGCAGCTCTTGCAGATAACTCTTGACTATCATGGTTTTAAGAAGGTGACTGATGTAAGCTGACAGGCAGTCCAGCAAACTGAATGGGCTGTATCTGAGTGTTAAATCACACTAACTCTAGCTTCCCAATAAAGTCTAGCAAGGTTGGCTATACAAATGTGTGTTTGTGACCTTACCCCAAGGATATCTGGTCTCTTTGATTTCATCACAGCTACCAAGACTGTATCTAAATATGGTTACTATAGAAATCAACTGTGTTTATCATGTTGATGAAGGTGTTGTGGTGATTAGCCCTTTGGAAGTATTTGATAGTTGTAGTGACAAGTAAGGCTAGCCAGCTGGTTGGTCATCTAACTAAGAGTCAGAGCCCATTCCTGTCTATTTAACTTTGGCTAAGTACCATGAACCTAAGACTAATTTTGAACCTCCAGAATTAGGCTGTGAACAATAATAGAACACACTCCTTTCAAGGGCTCTGCCAATGAAAAGCAAGAAAACACACCACTAGATCACAGGGCCTCTGCTAAAGAGGCCTCAGCTGGAGAGTGCCAGGTCCCAACTAGATCCGCCTATTGGTGCAGAAACATCCTGAGTATCAGCCCAGCCTTTGTCCCCCATCACCAGGCCTTGGCTAGCACCCTCTGCTGGAGTCTGGCCAGGCCCCTGCCTGTGGAGAGACCCCCTAGAGAGCTTGGACCACCCAGAGCTACAGACATTGAACCTCTGACCCACCTAAGCCCACTGGGAAAGTACCATAGAGAGAGGGAGAGACCCCATCAACACCTACTGGAAGACGCTATGGGAAGACAGCAATACAAGAAAGCACCTAACAACAGAAAGACAAGCATAAAACCACCAGAATCTAGGGAATCTACACCAACTAGACTGGAACACAATGAAGCAGATGAAGCAGAAAAGAACGACTTAAAAATTATCATCATAAAAATGATAGAGGCCCTCAAAGAAGATGTGAGAAAATCCCTTAAAGAAATGGAAGAAAAAAACAAACAAAAATTGGAAGACATGAACAAATTTTTTTAAAGAAAGTACAGAAAGCCATGAAAAAAAAAAAAACAAAAACCAAGCAAGTGAAGTAAACCATTCAAGATTTGAAAACTGAAATAGAGACAATAAAGAAAACACAAACCGAAGGAATGCTGGAAATAGGAAAACTGGGCAAACAATCGGGAACTGCAAACGCGAGCATAACCAACAGAATTCAAAAGATGGAAGAGAGAATCTCAGGCGCAGAAGATAAACTAGAGAAAATAGATTCATCGACCAAAGGAAATCGTAAATCCAACAAATCCTTAACGCAAAACATCCAGGAAATGTGGGACACCATGAAAAGGCCGAACCTAAGAATAATAGACATAGAAGAAGATGAGGAAGCCCAGCTTAAAGGTGCAGAAAACATAGTCAACAAAATAATTGAGGAAAACTTTCCCAGTCTGAAGAAGGACATGCCCATGAAAGTACAAGAAGCATACCAAACACCAAATAGACTGGACCAAAGAAAAAAGACCCTTCGACATATAATAATCAAAACACCTAACATACAGAATAAAGAAAGAATATTAAAAGCAGCAAAGGAAAGATGACAGGTAAAGGCAGACCTATCAAAATTATGCCTGAATTCTCCGTGGAAACCCTCAAGGCCAGAAGGTCCTGGATAGATGTTCTACAAGTACTAAGAGTCCACGGATGCCAGCCCAGGCTACTATACCCAGCAAAACTCTCAATCACTATAGATGGGGAAAACAAGATATTTAATGACAAAGCCAGATTTTCACAATACGTATCTACAAATCCAGCCCTACAGAAAATTTTGGAAGGAAAACTCCAACCCAAGGAAGTTAACTACGCTCACAAAGACATAGGCAACAGATAATCCCAGTTCACCAGAAACCAAGGGTAAAGCAGGACAAATATATTCACAATACCACTGCCAACAACAAATCTAAAACAAACAAGCATTAACAATCAATGGTCCTTACTCTCCCTCAACATCAATGGTCTTAACTCGCCTATAAAAAGACACAGGCTAACAGAATGGATACGAAGACAGCTGCATACAAGAAACACATCTAAGCTTCAAAGATAGGGTAAAGGGCTGGGAAAAGATCTTCCAATCAAATGGACCCAAGAAGCAAGCAGGTGAAGCTATTAATATCTAACAAGCTAGACTTCAAACCAAAATTAATCAAAAGAGATGAAGATGGACATTTCGTATTCATCGCAGGAGAAATCCATCAACACAAAGTCTCAATTCTGAACATCTATGCCCCAAATACAAAGGCACCCACCTTCATAAAAGAAACACTACTAAAACTCAAAGCTCACATAAAACCTCACACACTTATAGTGGGAGACTTCAACACACCACTCTCACCACTAGACAGGACCAAATGAAAATGAGGACACAGCATACCTAAACTTATGGGACACCTTGAAAGCAGTGTTACGAGGGAAATTCATTGCACTGAGTGCCCATATGAAGAAAACAGAGGATAGTCACATTAGAGAATTAACAGCACAACTGGAAGCCTTAGAACAAAAAGAAGCAAACTCACCCCGGAGGAGTAGATGCCAGGAAATAATCAATTTGAGGGCTGAAATCAATAAAATAGAAACCAGGAAAACAATACAAAAAATTAATGCAACAAAGAGTTGGTTTTTCGAGAAAATCAACAAGATAAACAAACCTTTATCCAAACTAACGAAAAAGCAGAGAGAGAACACGCAAACTAACAAAATCAGAAACGAAAAGGGGGACATAACAACAGACACAGAGGAAATCCAGACAATTTTCAGGCCATACTTTAAACATCTGTACTCCACAAAATTTGAAAATTCAAATAAAATGGACAAGTTTCTGGGATAACTATCACTTACCAAATTTAAATCAAGAACAGACAAACAACTTAAATAGACCTATAACCCCCAATGAAATAGAAGTAATCATTGAAAGCCTTCCAACCAAAAACAAGCCCAGGGCTAGATGGCTTCAGTGCAGAATTCTACCAGAAATTCAAAGAAGAGCTAATTTCAATACTCCTCAAATTGTTCTACACAATAGAAAACAGAAGGCTCATTACCAAACTCTTTCTACGAGGCCACAATCACCTTGGTACCCAAGCTTCACAAAGATACAACTAAGAAAGAAAACTACAGACCAATATCCCTGATGAACATCAATGCAAAAATACTCAATAAAATACTGGCAAACCAAATCCAATAATACATCAGAGAAATCATCCACCATGACCAAATAGGCTTCATCCCTAGGTTGCAGGGATGGTTCAACATACAAAAATCTATCAAGGTGATCCACCATATAAACAAACTGAAAAAAGAAAGACCATATGATCATCTCCATAGATACTGAAAAAGCCTTCGACAAAATTCAACACCCTTTCATGATAAAGGTCTTGGAGAGATCAGGGATAATAGGAACATACCTAAACATAATAAGAGCAATATACAGTAAACCAACAGCCAACATCAAACTTAATGGACAGAAGCTTAAGGTTATTCCTCTAAAATCAAGAACAAGACAAGGCTCTCCTCTCTTTCCATATGTCTTCAGTATTGTACTTGAAGTTCTAGCTAAAGCTATAAGACAACAAAAGGAGATCAAGGGGATCCAAATTGGAAAGCAAGAAGTCAAACTGTCTCTATTTGCAGATGATATGATAGTTTACATAAGTGACCCAATAAACTCTACCAGGGAACTCCTACAGCTGATAAACACCTTCAGCAAACTAGCAGGATACAAGATAAACTCAAAAAATCAGTAGCTCTACTTTATTCAGATGACAAATGGGATGAGAAAGAAATTAGAGAAACATCACCCTTTACAATAGCCACAAACAACATAAAGTATCTGTGAAAACCTATATAATAAGAACTTTGTGGCTTTAAAGAAAGAAATTAAAAAGATACCAGAAAATGGAAAGATCTCCCATGCTCTTGGATAGGAAGAATAAATACAGTAAAAATAGCAATCTTGCCAAAAGCAAGCTACAGATTCAATGCAATCCCCATTAAAATTCCAGCACAATTCTTCACTGACCTTGAAATGATAATAATCAACTTTATAGAAAACAAAAGACCCAGGATAGCCAAAGGAAAAAAAAACCCTGTACAATAAAAGAACTTCAGGAGGCATCACCATCCCCTACTTTAAGCTCTACTACAGAGCTATAGTTCTGAAAACAGCCTCGTATTGGCACAAAAATAGACAGGTAGACCAATTGAATCGAATCAAAAAGCCTGATATTAACCCATACACCTATGAACACCTGATTTTCGACAAAACAACTAAAAGAATATGATGAGGGGAGGAAAGCATCTTCAACAAATGGTGCTGGCACAAGTGGATGATGGTGTATAGAAGACTGCAGATAGACCCATGTCTATTGCCATGCACAAGTCAAGTCCAAATGGATCAAAGACCTCAACATAAATCCAGTCACACTGAAACTCTTAGAAGAGAAAGTAGGAGGTACCCTTGAGCAAATTGGTATAGGAGAACGCTTCCTGAACATAACACCAGTAGCATAGACACTGAGATCAACAATTAATAAATGGGACCTCCTCAAACTTAGAAGCTTCTATAACGCAAAGGACACAGTTGACAAGACCAAATGGCAGCCCACAGACTGGGAAAAGATTTTTTACCAATCCTACAACTGACAAAGTGCTGATCTCCAAAATATACAAAGAACTCAAGAAATTAGTCAACAAAACACAAAATAACCCTATTAAAAAAATGGGGTACAGAATTAAGAAAGAATGCTCAATAGAGGAAATCAAAAAGACTGAAAGTCACTTAAGAAAGTGCTCAATGTCCTTAACTATCAGGGAAATGCAAACCAAAACAACTTTGAGATACCATCTTACTCCTGCCAGAATGGCTAAAATTAGAAACACCCATGACAACTTAATGCTGGAGAGGATGTGGAGAAAGGAGAACACTCCTCCACTGCTGGTGGGAGTACAAACTCGTATAGCCATTTTGGAGATCAATATGGCTGTTCCTCAGGAAAATGGGAATTAGGTTACCACAGGACCCAGCAATTCCCCTCTTAGGCATATACCCAAATGATCCACATCCATGTAACAAAGACATGTGCTCAACTATGTTCATAGCAGCATTATTTGGAATAGCAAGAACCTGGAAGCAACCTAGATGCCCCTCAACTGAAGAATGGATAAAGAAGATGTGGCACATATACACAATGGAATACTACTCTGCAGAAAAAAATAATGGAATCTTGAAATTCGCAGGCAAGTGGATGGAACTTGAAGAAACCCTCCTGAATGAGGTAACCCAGTCACAAAAAGAGGAGCATGGTATATTCTTGCTCATATATGAATTTTAGAACTAGAACAAAGGGTCACCAGCCTATAATTCTTACCACCACAGGAACTAGGATACAAGGTGTATTCTAAGAGATTCATATATGGTCC
Organism: Cricetiscus sungorus; assembly: GCA_030556225.1. Taxonomy (NCBI): domain Eukaryota; kingdom Metazoa; phylum Chordata; class Mammalia; order Rodentia; family Cricetidae; genus Cricetiscus; species Cricetiscus sungorus. The sequence goes on from JANBXA010000729.1 coordinate 21,422,690, forward strand.
CTCACAAAAGGGGGAAGGGACAAGTCCTCCAGAGCACATGGGAACTGGGGGGGGGCAGTGAATGGAGAGAGAACTAGGAGAAAGAGAAGGGGAGGAGAGGAAAGCACGTGTGACTAGGAAGATTGAGTCAGGGTAGGAATAGAAGACAGAAGAGAGAGAGAGAGAGAGAGAGAGAGAGAGAGAGAGAGAGAGAGAGAGAGAGAGAGAGAGAGAGAGAGAGAGAGAGAACATAAAAGAGGGAGCCATTAATGGTTTGAAGAGAAAACTGAACCTAAAGAAAGGTCTAGAGACCTACAAGACTGACCCCAACTAACAATTTGAGCAACCGTGGAAAGGCTACCGTAAATGCCCTTCCCTGATAGTGAGATCAACAACTAACTTGTTCACCATCATGGAGCCCTCATCTAGTACCTGTTGGAAACAAAAGCAAACACCCATAACTAAACACCAAGTCAAACTACAATCCAGATGCAGAGAGAGAGGACAAGACCAGGTTGCAGAAACACACAAAGACAGCTGACCTGGACAAAGAGGAGCTAATGCCCCGCCCCAGACTGATAGCTGGGAATCCAGCATGGGACTGACTCAGACCCCATGAATATGGGTCTCAGCTAGAAGGATTGAGCAGTCTAAGGGACCTCAGACAGTGGAACCAGGATGTATTCCTGGTGCACAAAAGGACCTTTCGGACACATCCCCCGTGGAGGGACACTCCCTTAACCTAGAGACAGGAGAGGAGTCCTAGTCCCTACTTCAAATGACTTAACAAATTTACATGACCCCACCTGGATAGCATAGCCCTACATGTGGAATGGGGGTGGGAGGATGGGAGAGGAGGGTGGTCAGGGTGCATGTGAGGGGGGAGAGAGGGTAAGAGGGAGGAAGGGAGGGAGGGAGAGAAAACTGGGATGGACATGTAAAATAAAAAATAATAAAATAATAATAATAAAAAAAGAAAGAAAACACACCAAGAGTCTGTTTAACAAGCTATGAAAATATATAAGAACAGTGATCCAAGCGTGTATAGGTATCCAGGGAATCCAGCATATTCTAAGGGTTTAAGAATTTTCTGTTACCCTTTTGTTTTGTTTTGGTTTGGTTTTTTGTTTTGTTTTGTTTTTTTGTTGTTTTTGTTTTTTGTGGGGTTTTGTTCTTGGCTTGGTTTGGTTGAAGCATAATACTGCCACCTGGTGGTAGTCATTGGAATATTTGTGCTTAAAAAGTTACTGCAGAGATAAGTGGGTAACCTGTGGTAAACTGAAGGCTGGCAGTTTGATACCGCTCTGTGTTGCGTTTACAGCAATGCTCATTTTCTGGTTGGTTACCAGTTGAAGAGCGTACCTGAGCTTTATCACGCCGAAAGAGAGGAGCTACTCAAGCAGACATGATGGGCGGAAAAACTGTCAGTGGAAGATGTGTAGGCTGCAGAGTGGACGCTATAGTGGGACCAGTTTGAATGTTACCACAACAACGTGGCAACAACAGAAACACGGGTCTAGAAAGAAGTTTCTAAGGATTGCAGACATTTTATAGATGATGGGGTGTAAAAACAGTGACTCCAATTATCTTAATGCCATTGATAAAGCTGATGGGGCTCTGTAGATGCAGAGCTCGAGGGAGATGCTTGGACACACTGAGGTGAGGCATCCGAGCAGAAAAGACGCAAAAACAGATTAGTTGATGCTCCCGTGAGCACAAGAAGCTGTTGCGGTGCGCTTCTGAGAATGTCTTCCTTTTCGGCTCTCTGTGGTACGGGTGTTCTCCATCGCTTCATGGTCTGGCAAGTTTGTGCTTGACCTGGCAGGGTTTGCTTGCCTTGTGGCTGCCAAGAGCGCTTTGCAAACGCCTGGGAAACAGAGGGGCTGGAAAAGCAGAAAGGTGAAGTGTTTATATTCATCTCAGAATCTCACTAATCACAACTCCCTGCCATTAGCATTCAGGATGACATTTTCAATCAGGGGGGTATCAAAATCTCTTTAAGCGCCCAAAGGGGCTAGAAACGGAGTTCGCTTGCAGAAAAGAAATTGCTTATCACACAAACAGTGCCCGCCAGTCTCCAAGAGAGTTCAGAGTGAAAAGGCCAAGTCAGAAACATGGATGAAGGGGATGAAGGGGCCCCGAAGCTGTGCCTTGGTGAAATACTGGTGAATACTGTAAGGGGGGAAAAATCTAGCCAGGGCCAGGCAACCCTGGGCTCACTCACAGTTTCTCATGTTTAACCACCCCTCAGCCATAGCCACAGGGTTATAAAATGCACTCAAGAAGGCACCGCGATCTGACCGGGCAAAGGGCCAGGGACCCATCGACTGCCCAGGTGGGTCGGGGCGCAGGCGCGGGGTCTGGGACGCAGGCGCCTTGCTTGGCCAGCCTCGGGGTGCAGCCCCCAGCCTGCTGCGACGCCGGTCGCCTCCACCCGCGGTGAAGCCAGCGCGATGAAGGCCAAGAACGTGAACTTGCTCTTCGCCTCCGTTGCGGTCCTGCTCTTTTGCTTTTCCTGTTTTTGCATCTCCAGGATAAACCAAACCGGTAGGCCCAGGGACTGGGAGGTGACAGGGAAGATCGGTTGCTGTAAGACCAAAGGAAGGGAGAGGAAGGACACACCTTGGCGGTCCCCTGCCCCATCCTCATCCCCGCCATACACACACACACACACACACACACACACACACACACACACACACACACACACACACACACACACACACTCCTTGGAGCGCACAATCCCGCGTCCCCTGGCGGTTGGGCTGTAACGGAACTTCGGAGCCACCATGGGATACTCGCTGATGGATCTAGCCTTCTAGCCTCATGGTGGCCGTCCCCACAAAGAGGCTCCTCTCCTGCTCTTCCTTCTTCCAGACTTCGCAAGAGCGCCAGCACCTTTCCTCTTTTTCCAATAGGTTTAAATATTATAGTTGAGAATTTGCAAACACTTACAGGGAGACTGCCAGATCTAGTATCCAGTCTTTTCTGTCTTTAAAAATTAGCTGCTATTTGATTCCAGCACTCGGGAGACAGAAGCAGGCAGGCCTCTATGAGTTCGAGGCCAGACAGGGTTACATAGGCGCAGAAAATAAATAACAACTAATTTTATGGGTAGATAGCCTTTTTGTTTTTCTGTAAGTTGGTGGTATTAATTGATTTGTTTGAAGCGATTTAAATTCAGTGAAGATGAAGATGCTTGTCTGTTCTGGTCTGTTTTGTCCCCTGATGAGGACCCAGTCTTAAGGGGAAAAAAAATGTGTATGGCACAAAGCAAATACCAAATAGTTTTTTAAAAGAATGATTGGTTAAATGAGTGAATGAGCTGGCAAGTATTCTGTTGTAAACATTAGCTCAACGACAATGGCCATGACAGAAATTACCCCCTTTTTCCATGGAGTTCCCACACTGCTTATGGGGATAACATGTATAGCTAACATCTATAACAACATCTATAGCTAAAGTGTAGGACTTTCTGCATGAGCTCAGATGTTGGCTGGGACAGGAAAAGACAGTACCAGGCTCCAGCCATGTTGTCCTTGTGGAGGTGCCACAGGGTAGGTGCCACTTGATGCCTGGAGGAAGAGGTCACATTGCAGAAGACTCTGATGGGGAAGCACCACTGTGCCACCTTTGACTAATACCTCCTGCACCTTTCTGCTCCTTCCCTGCCTGATAAGCCCTGGGTGGGCCTGGGGTCTCAGGTAGTTTGGTTTCTCTGGATGATGCTTCTGCGGCCCATACTCAGTGTTGGCTCTTTGTGAGGTTGCTTGTGGCTACTTTGGGGTCTTGCTGGGGTCTCCATTCATCCCTTGATGTGGCCTATGGTCTCCATGAGCTATTCTTCTGCCTTAGCCCATCAGAGCTAGGAATCTTCACCAAGCAGATGCATGCTTATGGTGACCCTGCAATTTTGTCTCCAGTCATAGCTACCTGGAGATCTATGCCTCTTCAACTTGACTGCCTGGCAAGCTGCTTTGCAGATGTCTCCATCCCTGTTCCTCTCCATCTGGCCTAATGGTTTGCAGTTTTCAGAGAAACATGCCTCAGGCTGAATTGGGGGAGAAAACGCTGACCCTAAACCATCATATTCTATCTCTCCCGGGCTCTCTTTGAAGCGGGGGATTCCCCCTACATGCTTACATGAACAGTAAAGTACATTAAATCCCGCTTATGACAAGCTTATTCATTGTTAATGCCACCATGGAGCCCATCTGGGGAGAACTCCCGTGTCCAAGTGGGAGATGGAAGTACTCAGGACCGTCATGGGAATGCCAGCTGGAATTTAAAAAATATAATATTTTCAGGGCAACAGTGTGGGATGACCGTTGCACAGGAAGGTAAGGGAGTAATGAAGATACGTTGTACTCAACTTTAGCACTAGGATAATGAAAATATAAGAATTTGTACTAGACTGCTATAAGTCAAGGGTTCATGTTGAAGTCTGCAGCCTAACCACTAACACTAACATCATAACATAGCATGGAAGTGAACCAGCAATTACAGTGAATTGAAGCTCCAAATTGAAGCTGAAATACTTTCTGAGTGGGTATGAAACAACTTCATGATGTTCACAAGAAGCACCTTTAAAAGACAGGAATGCTGGAAGGACTTTAGAAGAACATACACCCTCCAGCCCGAGGCAGGGGAAGCTGATAGAGCTGCATTCGTATTAGCAAGAGCATGGAGCAGAAATGTCTAATAAACTCCGGAAACTCCAGCAGCTGTGGAACCGCCTCCATTGCGGAGTATTTTGATTTCTTAAAGGCTTAGGTGGGTGTTCAGTCTTGCTATCCATTGAGCTGAGCTCTCATATGTTCTCTTTCTCATGTCTGGATAAAGAGCCACTTGTGGGGAATTTAAGAGATCTGATTTTAGTGTAATTTAACATTGCCAGGTGGAGTGGAAGGGGCATTCAGAAACATGCTTCCCCTTTTTAGCTTCACCTATTCTATCTTTGGAACAGCATTTGACTACAAATGAATGAACAAGTTGAAAACATGCTGTCAATTCTTCAACAATGAGCCCTCTGGTCCCTTAATCCCCTCAGTAAGTTACTCCCTCTACAAACATCAGATTGTTTCACACCATCCATGGGCAATAGTGTTTTCTTAGTCTAAATGCCTTCTCTTGCCTGTTGCCATATGAAAATATTTTACACATTCTTCAAGTTTTTGAATATTCCTTTAGCCCTAAAATCCTTCCTACCTGGATTCCCAGGCCCCTTCCCAGAGTTTATTATCTCTCCCTCCCTGGTCCACAGGTGCTTTGGGGATGATTCCATTTTTAACAAATATAATCAGTTGACTAAGATTGCCAGCTTAGGCATAACTGTCAGCTTATAGAAGAATGCAAATAGGTCCACATCTATCATCCTGCACAAAACTCAAATCCAAGTAGATCAAAACCTCAACATGACTCCAGTTACTCTGAACCTGATAGAAGAGAAAGTGGGACATTGCCTTGAGTCCATGGGCACAGAAGGCGACTTACTGAACAGAACACCAGTAGCTCAGGGATAAGATCAACAATTATAAATGATGTCTCATGAAACTTAAAAGTTTCTTTAAGGCAGAGAACACTGTCAATAGGGCAGCCCTAAGAATGGGGAAAAATCTTCATCAACCCCACATCTGACAGAGGGATGGTCTCCAAAATACATAAAGAACTTAAGAAACTATACATCAAAAAAATAGTCTAATTAAAAAATAAGATACAGACCTAGACAGAATTCTCAACAGAAAAATATCAAGTGACTGAGAAATACTTAAAGAAGTGTTCAACATCCTTAGCCATCAGGAAAATGCAAATCAAAATGACTCCGAGATACCATCTTATACCTGTTAGAATGGCCAAAGTCAAAAACACCAATGACAGCTTATGCTGGTGAGGATGTGGAGAAAGGGGAACACTCCTCCACTGCTGGTGGGAGTGAAACTTGTACAGCCGCTGTGGAAATCAGTATGGCAGTCGTGATGGCTAGTGTTGGTTATCAACTTGACTGTATCTGGAATGAACTATAATCCAGAAATGAAGGGCACACATGTGATCTGGATCTTGAGGCTGGAAGACAATATGCCTTTAGTCCATATCTTGAGGCTGGAAGGCCCACATTTAATCTGGGCCACACCTTCTGCTGGAAGCCTGTATCAGGACAATGGAAGAAAGGAGAGTTTGTTCTTTTCACCTGTTTGCCCTCGCCTGGTCAGCACATCCTTTCCTTCACTGGCGTTGGAGCCTGCTTACTGGAGGAGAAACACACACACACACACACAGAGAGAGAGAGAGAGAGAGAGAGAGAGAGAGAGAGAGAGAGAGAGAGAGAGAGAGAGAGATTGAGAGATTCATTCCATAGCTTTGTGACTCTAGAGAACACTGCCTAATGAGCAGTTTCTCAGAAAATCAGGAATCAATCTACCTCAAGACCCAGCTATACCATACCACTCTAAGGCATATATGCAAAAGATGCTCATTCACACCACAAGGACACTTGCTCAACTATATTCGTAGCAACTTTATTTGTAATAGCCAGAAACTGCAAACAACCTAGATGTCTCTCAACAGAAGAATGGATAAAGAAAATGTGGTACACTTACACAATTGAGCATTACTCAGTTGCCAAAGGCTATAACAGGAAATTTGAAGGCAAGTGGGGGAAGGATAAAAAATCATCCTGAGTGAGGTAACACAGACCCAGAAAGACAAACATGATATGTACTCACTCATAAGTGGATATTACCTGTAAAGTAAAGGGCCCAAATGGGATGCCTGGATCTCCCTGGGAAGGGGAAATAGAAGGGATATCCTGGGTGGACTGGGGAGTGGGTGGGGGTGAATAAACGGGGGCGGGGGAGTATGGAAAGAGATGACTGGAGGGGACAGGCATTTCAGGGTCAGGGAGAAACCTGATGTAAGGGAAATTCCCACGAGTCTACAAAGATGACCCCAGCTAAGACTCCTAGCAGTAGTGGATAGGCAGCCTGAACTCACTTTCTTTTCCTTTTTGAGACAGTCTGCTAGGTAGCCCAGGCTGCTCAGATTGGTGACTACCCTATTTGTCATTAGAGAGCCTTCATCCAGTGACTGGTGGAAACAGATGCAGAAACCCAGAGCCAAACATTAGGCTGAGCTTGGGGAATCCTGCTGAAGAAAGGGGAGAAGGATTGTAGGAGCCAGAAAGGCCAAAGACATCACAAGGGAACCCACAGAAACAACTAGGGAGCCTGCATGGGGCCAACCTAGGCCAACCTAGGCCCTCTACATCTAAGTGATGGCTGTGTAGTTTGGTCTACCTGTGGGTCTCCTAACAGTGGGAGCATGTCTGTCCCTAACACTTTGGCTGGCTTTTGAGACCCTATTCCTCATACTGGATTGCCTTGCCCAGCTTTAATACAAAGGGAGGTGTGTTGTCTTACTGTAACTTGATATGCCATGCTTTGTTGACACCCATGGGAGGCCTGTCCCTTTCTGAAGGGAAACAGGGAAGGAGTGGGTAAAGGGAAGGTAAGAGGGAAGGGACAGGAGGAGAGGAGGGAGGGGTTGTAAAATAAATAATTTAATTTTTAAAAAAAAGATTGCCAACTTAGAGTAGAAAATAAACTTGTCCAGGGTTATTTTCCTGTACTTTGTCCCGTGAGTGGCACAAGGTACCTCCTGTATCCAGTGCCTTTTGTCATTCCATGGGTGAGTGACATCAGGTGGAGTCGGGTCATAGCTACATTGTGTTGGACCTTATAAACTAAGACAGGTTTAGACTTACTCAGTAACCCTCTGGGTCCTCTGGGACACTGATGGCGAACTGGACTTGAGGACCCAATCCTGAGGTAAAGCATCTGTGATAATAAAGGTAAAATTATGGCAAGGGCCTGTGACCAGTCTTCCCAGGTCCTAAGGTGACCATCTCCTGGGAGAAATGCCCTTTCTAACTCAGTAAGCCTGGGTGGAAGGCCCCGAGACACCTACTCCAATGAATACACAACTGATGACGGAGGCTCACACTGCCTGACACTGCAGCCCTGTGGCCATAAAATATGACCTGTGAAACTGAGGCCGCACTTGTCCTTTAACCTGAAGTAGTTTTGGTTTACATTTACTGTCTTGAGTAGTGTGTACCATCTCTCTGCCAAGCTTTCCTGTTTGGGTGTGGAAGTGTTTCTGTTGATTACTCATCTTCAGCATCTGAATAATGATGCTGCGAGGGAAAAGCTCTCTCTCTCTCTCTCTCTCTCTCTCTCTCTCTCTCTCTCTCACACACACACACACACACACACACACACACACACACACACACACACAGCTTATACCTCACTGAAAAAGAAAGGTATCCCACTAGTTATCTTCAAAATGAAATATCATGTAGATATAATGGATTAACTAAAATGTAAAATTACTTTTACTTATTTCTTTTTCTCTTTTAAAATGTAGTTATGAGGAAATTTAAACATACAGTTGTGGATTCCTCGCTTTCTTTCCCCTTTTTGAGACAGTCTGCTAGGTAGCCCAGGCTGGCCTGAATCCCAGAGCCCTCCTGCCTTGCCTTCTGATGCAGTCGGATTTTTCTTTGGGCCACCAGCTCACAAATAATGACATGGAAACTTACTATTAATTATGAAAACTTGGCCATTAGCTTAAGCTTGTCTCAACTAGCTCTTATAATTTAATTAGCCCATTTATATTAATCTAAATTCTGTCTCATGTCATTACCACTCTTCCATCTTGTACCTCCTGTATTCTGCCCATATCTGGCTGGCAACTCCACCTTTCTTCTTCCCAGAGTTCTCTCTCTGCCCAGAAATCTCACCTATACCTCCTACCTAGTCATTGGCCATTGCCCTGGCACAGGGGGCAATTAACATCAAACTGGGGGACATCTAGAAGAAAATGGGGGGTGAGAGATACAAAGAATGGACAGCAAGACAATATTCTGATCAAGCTGACACATTTTATTTTCTCAGGGGAGGCTTATATAGGACCATGGGCAGGATATGAGCAGGGTTTGTACGTAACCAGGGCATGGGCACTGGCACGTAGGCAGAGTGAGAAGGTCAGTAGAAGGAATGCCCTAAGATGTTTAGCTAACCTGTAATTGGCTGTAAATTGCAGCAGGAGAGATAGCCCTGAGCTGTTCTTCAGCTGGCTGTGAAACCGCAAGCCTGTACCTTGGAATGTTCTGCTGAACATCCTGTTTATTTCTTAGGAGGCAATAATTTTCTATCTCAGATACCTGAGGATGGTAATGGTCCCCAACAGGCCAGTCAACTTTTTATTACAGCAATCACAGCACTTCATCTGCACACAATGTACAAATAGCGCACAACATCCTGAGTGCTCACTGTATGCGCCCACACTTATTTTTATCCTTTAAAAAAAATCTGAGAGCAATTCATAGCTGTTGTGAAAAGTGAGAATCAATGATACTTAGGACCATATCCTACAAAAATGTAGCTTTTTACATTTTTAATACTTTTTGCAGCACTTGTTCTAGGTAAGGAATCTACCACTGAGCTGTAGTTCCAGCCCTGGGAACTTTATTTGCATTCATCTATTTATTGGGGAGGCATGGTGCAGGTGTGGAGATCAGAAAAACTTTTGGGGTTCAATTCTCTTCTTTTGCCATGGATTGAACTCAGGCTCGGTGGCAGTGTCCCTTCCTGCTATCCCGCCACCCCTTGGTGTTTTTGTTTATTTGCTTGTTTTTAATAAATAGAAGTTGCCATCCACGCAGAGTGGTGCATGGTTTTAATCCAAGCACTCAGAAGACAGAAGCAGGCAGATCTTTGTGGGTTAGAGGTTCAAGGCCAGCCTAATATGTAGAGTTCTAGAACAGCCAGTGCTATGTAGAGAGAACCTGCATCAAAAATAAAAGTCACTTTGGTTCATTCTACATATAATCTTGGGGTTTTTTTCACAGCACCACAATGATGCTCAGAAGACCAATGTCTATAATTACTATTAAACTCAAGTTTCCCACATTAATTCTGTGTCACACTGTTCCTACTCAGTGCCTAGGTGAATAGATTAGCACTACGAGCTTCTTACTATAGCTGAGTACCTTGACTCATCACAGAGGTCATGCAAGAGGCAGAGCCAACTGTCAGTTGTGTCTGTGAACACTTCTGTGTGTCTGTTTCTATGAGGAGTACTCTCCAGAGGGCATTCTTTTTATGTGTACCAAATTGGTCCTTAGGGGACTGTCCCGGGTAGATTGCATCACCCACAATGTAGCAACTCCAACATTTGGCAGAGAGTTATCCAGGGGACCCTGATCACACACAGTGTACACTGAGGCCACACCTCAGACAGTATTCATGAAATGAACATGGGTGGTTCATTTCTTTTGATTAAAACACAATTCATACCAAGAATCACTAAAATCACTTCTTATGTGGTAAATCCATTTGCTTCATCCATGCATCTGTGTGAGAGAGGGAAGTCACTGTTTCAGATACTTGGAATTCAATAAACTCACACCTCAAATGTCTTGTTCTTAAGCTTACCATCTGATCTAGGTCATTCCTCTCTCAGACAGCTTTAGGGTGTATCCAGTTGACAATTAAAGCTCAATAGTACAGCCATTGTTTCTTTACGATCATGTCACTTGTCACCTTTCTATGGTTTTAGAAAATTATTTTCTCCTTCATCTCTTCTAGCCTCCAGGACTCTCATTCTCAGACTAGCAGGCTTGCTATTTCACTGAGAAGTACAGATATTAAAAAGAGAGCTTCTAGCTGGGTGGTGCACACCTGTAATCCCAGCACTTGGAAGGCAGAGGCAGGTGGATCTCTGTGAGTTTGAGGTCAGCCTGGTCTACACGTGAGTTCCAAGACAGTCAGAGCTGTTACACAGAGAAACCTTGTCTCAGGAAAAAAAAGAAAAAAAAACTTCCAAATGCCCAATCCCTAACAGAAAAGCTATATGCCAGGGTAAGTGCCTGTCTCACCTATATTTTGTCCTGTTGCAAAAGCTGCACCTGTCAGAAGCAACCTCTCCGCTTGGATGAGAGGTCTCATGCCTCTTGTCTATTTTTACGTGCTTCATCGCTTGTCCCATCTTTCCTGAGTCATATCCATCAGCACTTGAACGCTGGTTTTCTCTCCTTAAGGAAAAGTTAAAAAAAAAAAAAAAAGTCACACCCACACACAAATACACACTAGCTTCTAAAACTTTCTCTCAAGGAAAAATTCCCAGAGAGGGCTGTCCATACTTCCTGTCATATATCCCCTTCTGTTATTTTCTAAATCCACAGCATGGCGGTCACCTTCATCTCACAGAGAGCCAGGGCCCACTCCAGTCCATTGTCAACACCTGACTGACTCTTAGTGTACTGGACAGTTTTATGTCAACTCGACACAAGATAAAGTCTTTTGAGAGAAGGGAACCTCAGTTAGGACAATGCCTGCATAAGATCTGGCTGCAGAGAATCTTGATTAGTTATTGATGGGGGAGGGCCCAGCCTACTGTGGGTGGAGTCATCCCTGGGCTGGTGGCCCTGGGTTTTAGAAGAAAACAGGCTGAGCAAGCCATGGGAAGCAAGCCAGTAAGCAGCGCCCCTCTATGGCCTCTGCATCAGCTCCTGCCTCCAGGTTCCTGTCCTGTTTGAGTTCCTGTCCTGACTTCCTTCAGTGATGAACAGCAATGTGGAAACACAAGCCAAATAAGCCCTTTCCTCCCCAAATTGCTTTGGTCATGGGGTTTCATCAAGGCAATAGTCACCTTAAATAAGACGTTTAGTCAACATGAGGCACCCTCCTCACATGGTGCCTGGAATGTTTCCCTCCTCCATAGCTAAGCCACCTCAGCCTCCTTAGCAGGCTTCTATGCCTGTCAAAATTGAACATCCTCAGATGTCTTTCCTTCTTCCTTCCTTCCTTCCTTCCTTCCTTCCTTCCTTCCTTCCTTCCTTTCTTCCTTCCTTCCTTCCTTCTTTCTTTTAAATGAATTTTATTTAAATTACAATCTTATTTTATATATTAATCCCAGTTTCCTCTCCTTCCCATCTGTCCCATCTCCCCCCATCCCCCCATCCCATCCCCCATTCACTCCCCAAGGAGAGTGAGGCCTTCCTTGAGGGATCATCAAAATCTGCCACGTCATTTGGGGTAGGGCCTAGGCCCTCCTCCGTGTATCTAGGCTGAGAGAGTGTCCCTCCATGGGAATGGGCTCCTGAAGTTCCTTTGTGCACTAGGTAGCATAAATACTGGTTTCACTGCCAGAGGTTCTATAGACTGCCCAGGCCTCCTAGCTGACACCCATGTTCAGGGGGCCTATGCAGTTCGGTCCTATGCAGATTCCCCAGCTGTCAGACTGGGGTCCATGAGCTCCCACTTGCCCAGGTCAACTGTCTGTGGGATTCCCCTGTATGGTCTTGACTTTGTTCATCACTCCTCTCTCTCTGCAACTGGATTCCAGGAGTTCAGCCCAGTGTTTAGCTGTGGATGTCTGCTTCTGCTTCCATTGTCTACTTGATGAAGGCTCTAGGATGGCATTTAAGGTGAAGGGCATTTAAGGTAGCCCCTCCACTATTGCTTAGATTCTTAGTTGGGGTCATCCTTATGATCCCCGGAGATTTCCCAAGTGCCAGACTTCTCTTTAGATGTTTGTTTGCTCTGGCGATGCTGGGCCTGGGATCCAGAGCCCAGTGCATGCTAGGCAAGCCCCACTCAGCGACATTCTAGGCTTTCTGTTTACTTTCCCACAGATAAATTCTGAAGCATCCATTTACAGCAAGATCAATGAGTTTTCTCTATAATTACAAACTGAATATCACATAAGGAAAATTTAGAAAACATAGACTACAAAGTAAAAAAGAAAAATAATCATTGATATCATTTCCCACACATGACTGTTTTATAACATTTTGTTCTTTTAGCCATCTATATATGCTATATGTGTATTATGATATATATTTACTTACAGCCTCATACATAATGCCATATATGTATAAACCCATATAGAGTACTATATATGTACAAACCCCAAGTATAGTGCTACATATAATCCTTTGTTGTTGGAAGACTTCATTTTGCCCACTATATGGATAAACTAGATATTTCTGTTTTCTTTGCAGGCACTGAACTGAATAATTGCAGAAAACATATTTTGGGGCTTAAGGAAAATATGCTACGATTAAAAAACGAAAGTGAAAATTATCATCAAAATCTAATACAAGTCATGAATCAAATGAAGTATGAAATTACCCAGACGGCAGGCACATCAGAAAATGTAGGTGCGTGCTGCTTTTGCCTTTGTGAATGGTTTGCCATCTCTTTACGTAAACTTGGAGGCTTAGCTGTAGGTGCTTCTGATTCTAGGTTACTTCCCCCCCCCCCAGCAAACAGTCCAGTTAGCACAGAGTTTTATTGAGCAATAGGCAGCACAGCACTCAGGCAGGACACCATGGCAGCAGCCCCCATGTTTTCTCTGCGTTCTACCGTCTCCATGAGCAATTCAGTAGAAGCATCCCTCATCCCCGGCATCATCCCTTCATCACCCTGTGTGGGAGGGCCATCCCAGTCTCCTCTTACCATCTCTACTACACTGGGGCTATTAATGTGAGCCCTACTTTGTGTATCTTTTTCAAAACTGTAGAAGGAATCATTTAGGAATGGTGTGAATAGAGTTGCTGAAAAAAATTATGAAGTTACAAATTTGAATGAAGTTATCATCGATCAAAGTAGCAGGGGCACCAGTCCCAACACTTTTTTATCTATCCATGCTCCTCCGTCCAGGACTGGAAGTTCTGCTGGTTTCTGGTATAGTTCACAGTGCTGGGCTGAAATTAAACACTGGCTTAAAAATAGATACTCATCAACAACCATTGAACTGTGACATATAGAATTATGATAACAGTCATTTTCATACATTTCCTTGAGCACTAGGTTTGTGGATGAATTCACTAGCCCTTATTTTATTTTATTTTTATTTTTAAGTTGTATCGGGCTGGAGAGATGACTCAGTAGTTCATGTGCTGTTTGTCCTCCCTGAGAACCAGAGCTCTGTCCCCAACACCTGCCTCAGGAGCTGTGACTCCAGCTTGGGGACCATATACCACCTTAAGGTCCCAGCAGGCACCTCACACACACATGCCTGCCAGGGTTGCCATCCCCCCACTTGTGCCTCACGAATAAAAAGTAAAACATATTGCTGTGAACTTAGGGGCCTCCTTTCTTTCTCTCCCAGCTGAGAGGGAAGCGAGCTCATTGAATGAGAACGAAATACTTCCTAACGGATTTGAAGACTTACGGTTCTTCCTTCCTCATCTAAAGACAGCAGGGAAAATTTACCCCGATGTAGCCACTGGCAGAGGGAGAGCAGGCGGTAAGAATAGTTAGAACTGGGAAACTAAGGTCAAGTATTTTGATCTTTGGGGAAATCTATATCTTAAATTTTCAGTTAGCATACAAAATCATGGGTTTCACTGTGAGATATGTGTGTGTGCATATGTGTGCCATTGTGTGTGTATGTTTGTATGCCTGTGCTTATCATCTCTATTTGCTCATATGTGTCCCCTCACTACCTCCCCCTGCCCATCCTCCCCCTTCTCAGCAGTTCCCATCTTCCCCTTCCTTCAAGAAATACGTCAAGATATTTCATGGTCAAGATTTTAGGTTTGAAGTTTCAAGATACTAATATGTAGACTTCTAGCCATTAGGTATAAATTTTGAAGAAAATAACCATTCTATTTAATAACTTGAATTTAAGTTCAATTTCATTTCAGATGCTTGGAAAAGTAATTGGCATATGTCCAGTATACATGAAGCCTGTATGGCATATGTCTAGCACACATGAAGCCTGCATGACTTATGTCCAGTACACACGAAGCATCTACTAATGCCAGGCAAAGGGTTTTCCTTGCGTGGACAAGCCTGTTGTTACCTGGTGATCCTCCTTTTCTTCCCACCTTCTTATGACCAATACCAGCAAAAGATGGAAGAGAGGATGGTTATTAATTTATTTGTGGTTTCAGGTCTTTTCTTTTTAGATAGGGTCTCACTCTGTAACCCAGGCTGACCATGAACTCATAATGCCTTTGTTTCTACCTCCTGAGCACTGGGGTTACAGCCATGCATCACTTCCCCATGTAGAAGAGGGCCCATTTAAGCTCAGCTTTGAGTTCATCATATATAACAGACTGAAACAAAGCCCTGCAGCTAGAAGCAGAGACACAGGGCCAAATCTTAGAATGTCTGACACAAGTCTCATTTGTTCCAGTGAGAGGGTCACCTGGGGTCAGTCTCCTGGGCTGCCAGGTGCTACATACAGATTTGCTGGGACAGAGCCATGTCCATGTATGTCTGCTCTTGCACTACATTGGCAGAATTGAGTAGCTGCAACAGAAACAGCGTGTCACAACAGTCAAAAGTCTATGCTGTCTGACACTTCAAAGGAAAGATTTGCCGGTCCCTGAACAAGCTAGTTCCTCAGAAACAAGTGGACATCGCACGCTCCTGACATTGCCCATGCCTGGAGTGTGGAGATAGTGGTGCTTCCAAGCATCGTTTAACACCTAAGTTCTTAATGTGTTTCCCAAACTAAACATGTGTTTGCCTTACTCTGCTTAGTCCCCAGAACCCAGTGCAGTGAGGCTTATTACCATCTACTTTACCTTAGACCATGAGATGGAGGCAGAGAGACACTAAAGGGGATTTTGAACTCAAATTGTAAATATCTCTAACTCCATCAGGATCCCCCTTCAGAGCCTTCAGAGCATTGTGTGTGTGTGTGTGTGTGTGTGTGTGTGTGTGTGTGTGTGTGTGTGTGTGTGTGTGAACTGTAGTTTACAGTAGAAGTTGAAAAGCAACAGTAAAAAATGCATAGGAACTATAAGATATTAGGCATGAAGAATAAAGGTAGTCTAACCTAAATATATATAAAAAGAATTATAAACAGTGGGGAAACCACAGCTCTGGCACTTATACAGCCAGACACTAGGGTGAACAAGATGCGTATGGAAGCTTAGTTCCTGTCTAGATTATATGGGGCCTGTGACTCTTATACATTACTTGTTACAGGCAGCATTTGAGATAAATATTTATTCCATCAAACCATTTATAAATTACTTTATTCATGGTTCCCAGAGTGTCTTTTCAGCTTGGGACCCCAGCACCTCTTCAGGAAGAAAATGGAAGAACCTGCTATTATGGGGTGATGTATACTGAGATAGATAAGTAAAGGCTGTATTAATGAATGGAAAATGTTTCATTTTCTTTTCTCTACAACCAAATTCTCCACCATAAGAACACTCTGGAGTCTAGTGCACTTAATTCAGTCTACTGCAAACAACTGAAAATGAAAACCAGGATTCAGAGTAACACTGGGTAGTATTTTGGTAGCATGGCTCAAATTGCTCTTTTTGGCAAGAGCAAGAGCACTAACTCACTGGCAGGGGTAAGCGTGCTCTGACGGTGAACACACTTGCTCCACATCTGTGCCCCGCCTGCAGTTTCTTTCGCACTGGGAATCACCACCATTGACAGAAGGAACCACACCTACCTGAAGCAAACGCTGACATCCATTCTGTCCAGGATGACACGAGAAGAAGAGGAGGACTCCGTGGTGATTGTCTCTGTCGCTGATGTACGTATGGGAAACAAGGTCCCCTCATACCTTTCTGCAGCCTCCAAAACCCTCAACAGCAGCCATTATTCCGTCATGATTTTGCTTTTTCTTTTTTAAAACATGAACAAAAGCCCAACACAACAATAACCCCCAAAACCAAGAAAACAAAATAAAACACCATCACCCCAAAATAAATAACATCAAATAAAAGCATGTGCACGCGCACGTGCGCATGTACACACACACACACACACACACACACACACACACACACACACACACAGTGTCTCTTCATTGGAGAAAACTGAGTTTACCTTTCCCATCAGGTATACATGACAGTTCAGCTGTTAACCTTTACCCTAGTCACTAGGTTTCCTTTCAATCATTCATTTATTTAAAAAAATATGTAACAAAATAAAATATAATAAGATAAAAACTATCACATTAAAGTTGGACCAGTCAAACCAACAGAAGGAAAAGAGCCCAAGAGAAGGCCCAAGGCAGAGACACACTTTCACACACTCGTGAGTTCCATAAACACACTGAACTGGACGCTGTAGGATACACGCAGAAAACCTGGTTCAGACCATGCAGGCCCTGTGCGTGCTGCCTCAGTCTCCGTGAGATCATACAAACTTTGCTCTTGTTGATTTAGAGGGCCTTGTTTCCTTGCTGTCCTCCATCCTCTCTGGCTTGTACACCTTTTTGCCTCCTCTTGAGGGGAAGGAGTCCCTGAGCTCTGAGGAGGGGTATGAACAAAAGAATGAGAGCTTAAAGAAGACATCTTGCCCAGTAATTAATAGATTCAGGTGTAGGGCTCTCCAATGGCTACATCCGTCTCTTTTTCATCCCAACACATACTGGTAATCACTTTGAAAATTTGAGTAAAACCATATAGAATTGTGTGTTAGAATCAGACTTTTATGGTAAGGAGCTGCCAGCATGTATCACAATTTAAAATTTAAATTCTGAGAACTTGTCCTTAGGAGATAGGCAGGTGTTTGAACACAGTGACATAGAAGGCTAGTCAAGAACACAGACTGCACCTGTGTGTCATCTCCAGCAACAGCTGCTCTGCTTCCTGCCACGTGACCTTGGCAGCTCAGTGAGCTTTTCTGAGCCTTACTTCATCTGTAAAATAGGAGTGAGGCTGGTGTTAGCTACTGTACTTCAAATGTCTGTTCCTGGAGTGCTGCTGGGCTCAGAGTGAGTGTCAGACGCTTTCATTCTAATCGGATTCATTTAAATGTGTGTGATTAATGTATTCATGCCCCATACTTTGACACATGGAGAAGTGTGCAGTAGCTTCTGTATTTAAGTAAGTGTTCTTTAAAATATCTGTGTAGATCACAATGACATTTCACACACAAATTTCATGTAGCAAAAGTGCTGTATTGATAAGATCACTAGGCATCCTTAATTTCAGTTATTTTTTTTCTTCTTCTTTTCAGACTGATGATTATTTAAATTATGTTGTTGACATGGTTAAAACCAAGTAAGTACTTTCTGATAAATTTCAACATCAGCCACTTTTTATTTTTATGTTACATACTTTCCTGTCCAATAGCATTATTATTTATTGATTTACTCTCTTTAGTGAATCTGAGCCATGGAAAATGAGCCTGTGGCTTTTTCTAATCTGTGAATTAGCACAGGTACATGTATAACCCTGAATTTTTCCTGAGTTTGCAGACTTCTTTTTGGAATTTGTATCTTCTTACACTTCACCGGCAGATGGTAGAAGGCAGGGATAAGTCAGCTCTATGGTGTAAGTGGACTTCCTGGGGCAGACAGGAGTAGAAAATTCATGCCTGGCACAGAGTCCACTGGAAAGGCACAGAGGTCAAAAGGGCAATGTGCAGGGGTGTTGGAACTTCCAGTCTATTTGGAGCATAGATCCACGAGGTTAAGAAGGGAGGTATGATAGCTATGCAGAGACCTGTAGGAAGGAATTTACAATTTTCTAATGACCAGGGTGGTAACCCTGGCCACTGAACTGGGTCTGGCTAATGGGAGTGCAGCCTGCAGTGATGTATTTTGTTTTGGTTTACTCAGTAGTAGATAAGGCAAAAACAAGTGGACAGGGACTTGTCAAGATCATGAGTGAAAAGAAAAAAGAAAAACATTATCCACAATGTCCTCGAACCCTTGAGATTTGCTATATAGTTTCACAGATAACATCAGTGGGGGCCAGCAGAGATGGCTGGACTGGTAAAGCACTTGCCTTGCAAGCCTGAGGGCCAGAGTTCAGAGATAAAGATGGAAACCCTGAGCAAGCTTGCTGGCCAGACTAGCTGAGCTGGTGAGCTCTTTAAGATTAAGAGAGAGCCTGCATCAATACATAAGGTGGAGGGAAACCAAAGACAACTAACATCAGCCCCAACTAACACGCACAAGCATGGGAACATGAATACACACAAACACAGCATACACATGCAAAAATCAGTGGCTTTAGGAATCGCTGTATTTTATAGCTAAAAATGAGGAATATGAGAAAATTATGTGAGATGTTTCAGAGGCAATCTAGTGTTGATATCAAGTGTTGATGTTAACAGAGGGTACTTTGAACAATTACTTTTTAATTGTGTGTGTGTGAGAGAGAGAGAGAGAGAGAGAGAGAGAGAGAGAGAGAGAGAGAGAGAGAGAGAGAGAGAGAGAGAGAGAGAGAATACAGAGGCCAGGGGAGGATTGCTGTGCCCTGCTTTATATCTCTCTGCCTCTCTGCCTTATTCCTTTTGACACAGGGCGTTTAGCTGTACCTGGAGCTAGACTGACAGCCAGGAAGGCCAGAAATGCTCCTGCCTCTGCCCTCCACCAGCGCCAGGGTTACAGGGATGCCCACAGCCATGCCTGGCTTTTCATGGGTTCTGGAACTCAAACAGATGGCCACACTTGCACAGCAGGCAGGTTTACCCTGTGAACATCCACCCCCAAGCTCGACTCCATCATCTCAGATGAACATATTAAAGAATAAGTGATTTCAGAAATGTAGTGATGAGACTAGCACTGTGTTTTGTTGGCAGTCCTAGGTTCAATCTCTACCCTAAAATCTGTCTAAGTGATTGTTTCTCAGGTGTTATATGTCAGTTAACGTAAATGTATAAATTTCAATCCATTTTTAATTTCATAATATTTAGCTGGAGCATCTTGTCCAGACCTTCCAGAGTAATGAGTAAGTGTGTTAGATTTGAATTGATCATAAATTTGGAACAGCTTGATAATTTTTAAAGCACTAATATTTATACATAAAAATTTATTGGGTCTGAACATAACTGTATTTTATACAAAACCATATTGCTTCAAGGTTTTCCCTTACATATCACTATGAAGAAGGCTATTCACTTATAATAGTGACTCAATTCTGGAGTAACATAAACTAACAATCCAGAAATGTTTCAAAAAATCCTAGAAAACTGTCACCACCCAGGACTGCAAAGGACTAAATCTCTCTCTATCAGTAAGGGGAAATTGTTCCACCACAGTCCAAGATTTTCCATGAGTGTGGATGCTGGTCTTTATTTGCCTCTATTGTACTCAATGCCTATATATATGCCTTTAAGTTATATATTTTCATTTTAAAATTACTCTGTTACTTATTTTTTTCCCAGCCAAGCGTAACCCCCCACTCTTTTCTGCTGTACCAGTAGTTTGCACTCTTTGAGGAGATACTAGAATTAATTCTTTTAAGTTTACAGTAGAAGGCGGGTGGAGCAGCAGACTATATAATCCTGGTAGTTTGGAGGCAGAGGCAGGAGGACCAGCCATAGTTACTGTTAAAACATCTACACTGTTCAGTGGGCAGTAGAAGCAAGTCAAGCCGAGTCTAGCTAGCCATTTAGCCTAACTTCAAAAACCTGTACTGTTGTTGAGCAGGGCTCTGGCTCAACGGAAATATATCCATTCGGAAAGTGATCTCACATAGTTGTTTTCTCATAGCCGTTTTCATATAGTAGCTAGCTTATTCTCTCTCCTCCTGACTGTCAAAAGATGCCTTTGACTATCTTAAGAAAATTCACAGTATATATAAAATCCTGTGGGAAATTTGTTTAACAATTTACATTTTAGTTTTTAAATGTTTGCTTTATTTTTCCTGTGTTCATGATATGGGGGCATGCGTGCTACAGTTTGGGCATGGAGGTTAGTGGACAACTCTGTAATAATTGGTTCTCTCTTCCACTTTTATGTGCGTTCCAGAGATGGGACTTGGATCACTGGACTTGTGGGACAAGTATCTTTACCCACTGAGCTATCTTGCTGACCCATGTATTTTAGTCTTTTGTTGTTTTTGTTTGTTTGATTTTGATTTTTTGTTTGTTTGTTTTTTCTGTATCTTTCATTACTTTATAAATATTTTGACTAGGAAATAGTACTTACATGCTTTTGGTATCAGGTAGCAACCTGTGAGATAATCCAAACCAACATGTTATGTGGACACATACAAAGAAGGTATTTTTAAGTATTTACATTAGCTTGGTAAGTTTAGATATTCAACTATATTGGTGTTCAGCCTTCCTTTGCTTCTGTTTCTAGATTCAAAAGACAGGTGGAGTCTGGGTCCTTGGAAGTCATTTCAATACCCACCTTTTTCTATCCAAGTGTATTACTGGGCAAGAAAACAATAGACTCAGACAGGTAGGTCAAAGAATGGACCCGAAAGAGCCTACATCCTGAGGATGTCCTGGGACAGGGACCTCAGCAATAATAACTGCATTATAGCAACATGGGGGAGCCAGCTCCTGCTGACTCACACAGGTTATCATCAGAGTCCTAGTCCAATGACATTTCATTGGTAGCATGAAATCAGTCACAGCATGATTCCATGACAATGGGCAAAAGATAAATATGAGGATCTATCATCCTTTCCATGCTGAGTTGGTTGGCAGCTTTTGCCAGCACACTGCTGAAGATGCTTCTCTGTGTTTACAGACAATGATTAGTAGAGACACAGTGAAGGAGGTGGGGGGAGCCTGGGTTTGAGTTCATTACTCCTGGAAGCTACTCCCAGCTTTCCTATTTCCTAGTCATGTTAGACAGGTAAATTGGCCTTTACGCTTGATTTCCTCAACCTTGCCAATACATTCAATGAAATAGTATAGATACTCAATGTTTAATAGACAAACCAGATCTTTTGGAAGTTATAAGAACAAAGTATGACAGTATTTATGAAAGAACATTAGAAGTTGAAACCTTTATATGCAGACAAATATATGTTTCTAGTAGTAAATATGGTATTGTGGGGGAATGTACTGAGTTTATTTATCAAAAAAAAAAAATTGCTGATACCCTTGGGAGGCCTGCCCCTTTCTTAGAGAATATGGAGGAGGGGTGGACTGACAAGAGAATGGGGAAGGGGTGGAGGGAGCAGGAGGAAAAGGAGGAGGAAGGCTGTGGTCGGGATGTAAAATAATTAAATAAGTTAATAAGCAAGGCTTGCCAGAAATCTCAGGGAAGATACCTTGTTTGAGAAGCTATTATATGCCTGAGAACATATATCACATGTGGTGTGTTTAAATCTCAAATTACATCCATCATTCCATCCTTGCTTTAGTGTCCTACTCTGTGATCAGGAAGTTGCCCCAGACCTTTGCTGTCCTGCAGCCATTCTTCCTCTGTCCCATCCCTTGAGGTTTATGCACAGTTCTCCCTACCCCAACTCCACGGCCATGGGCTGGCTCAGTCTGCCTTCTCTTAGACTCACTTTCCATGGTCAGAAGTCTCTGTCCTTCCTATGAGATTAGGTCCAATGCGTCCCATATGTCATAAAGCATCCTTCATGCTGTGGTTGGTCTCCATCACCCGGCTTCCCCCCCCCTCCCGCTCCCTTGCCCTGTAGCTGAGGTGTCTAGCTCCTGCAGGCTTCAGGCCTGGGCTCTGGATTTCAGCTAAGGCTGTAAGTCCCCTGGATCTTTCTGTCCCACTTTTCTGCCCTTCCCATCTTGTTGCACAATGATCTTTGATGTTGATGACTTTACCCAACATAATCTAATTGCTCTAATTTTCCCATGTCTGTGTGTATTTCCTCAATAGTGAGTGAGACCCCAGGGCAAGAACTGCCGTGTCCCATACTATGTATCCAGGACATGGCCTAGTGTCCTATTTGTTGATAAAGTACAATAAGGTTTCTAAACACTTTCATGTGAGCAAGAAAGGCTACTTTAGCGTACTGTTTGTTGCTGTGATAAAACACTGACCAAAAGCACTGTAGAGGAAGAAAGGGTTAATTTTGCTCATGGGTCCCACATCACAATCCATGGCCAAGGCATGCCAAGGCAAGACTTCAAAGCAGCAGCTTGTAGCAGTAACCATGGAGAAGTGCTGCTTTCTGGCTGCATCTCCAATGCTTGCTCAGCTACCTTCTTCCACAGCCTAGGACCACCCGCCCAGGGGCGGCACCACCCACAGTGGACTGGGCTCTCCAGCGGCAATCATTAATCAAGAAAAGACCCCCATAGTTGCCTACAGACCAATTTGATGGAGACAATTCCTCAGTTGAGGGCTCCTTTTCCTAAGTGACTCCAGTTTTTGTCAAGCTGACAATAAACTAGCTGCATAGATGGTGACTTAATACTTAAATAAAAATTTGGCTGAAATGCAAAACACCTAGTCCATGCTTGTTCTAGTTTAGCTGAGGCAGGTACTGCCCTCTCAATAGAGAAGCTCCTTAGTATAACTTTAGTATAAACACATTCGTTTTTATTTACTGTCTATACTGTTCCGTCAGAAAAATGTAAAAGTATTATTTAATTACTGAAATAGCCTTATAAATGAATTGCTATAATGAATATTAAGAGATTTTGTTCTTTGTTTTTAGTTGGCAAATGAAGCAAGCATTGGATTTTTGTATTTTGATGTTGTATGCCCAACCCAAGGCCAAGTATTATTTACAGGTAAAAACTTGGTAAACATGAATTTTAAGCCAAGTATTACTTTTTCAATCCTTTCTTTAGTCCCTTCCTTCCTCCTTGTGTTGCTCTATAGCCGAACAAATGGGAAGTATTTATGAATCCAATATGCCCAAAGGAAGCTTAAGATTGAATATATCTTCTTGCTGTGTTCACCATGGCAGAGAGAATTAAAGTCAGAGCATCCAAACTGAAAAGAAAATCTAAAGCTCCTGGAAGCACATAGAAATTGCCCTGTGTCCATGTCTAAGCCTCATGGTAGGTCATGCTGTGGACCTACGCAGATTGCCCCCTCTCACTTTGTGAGTGGCGCTGTTCTATACTGCCTTAGTGAAGCTGTAGAATGTGTCCATCACAGGTGTTGGTTTCCTTTGGGTCCCTTCAGATCACCAGATGACAGTGGTGTGTCTCCTGTAATAAGCAACACACCTCGCTTCAAAGAAAAAATGCGCCCTCGTGGAGTTTTCAGAATTATCAGTAGAGGGCACAAAGCCAGAGAAAGGCTGAAAGCAAGATCTCTTCCCGAGACTGAAAGACAAACAGCCCCTTTAGCTCAATGGAGTAGAGAAATGTCAGCTGCCTCCCAGCTGTCTCTTGTTTGTGTCCCTGGACGCGGCTGATGTGGGAAGGGCCACAGTCTAAGGACCTCTCGTCCTGTACGTAAATCAAGAACAGCTCTCACTCTCATCCCCTTCCCTAGGGAGCGTCCTTCTAAGGGTCCTTCTGACCAGCCAGGTGTGGGTAGGAATGGCCAGCTCCTTCCTGCCACCCTTCACCAAGGACCATAGCAGCCACAGATAGAACCTGGCCGCATTACCGGAGGAGCAGAGCCTGCTGTCTGCTGTCTTCTTAATGTTTGTGTTTTCACCCTAAACTACCGTGTGGAAGTCCTAGTTCTCAGATGTGTGGTATGAGGAGGTAGGGCCTTTGGGTGTGGTTTGGTCCTGAGGACAGAGCCCAGATTACTGGGATTAGTGTTTTCATACAGAAGCCCTCTTCTCTCTGTTAGAGAACACAGAGAAACCTCCATGAAGACTGAGCCCCAGCAGACCCCTCATCTACTACCACCTGGATGCTGGACTGCCCAGAGTCCAGAACTGTTAGACTTCACCAACAGGATAAGCCAGCCTGTGGAATCCTGTTATAACAACCAGGCCGGACAGCTGTCATCTTAATTAAAGCTGAAATGTTGATGACAATTAAAATGGATTAAATGGAATCTCAAAGAGGACTTAAGTGAGATGTTCTGGTCAGCATTTAGGAGGGAAAAAAAAGACACTTTATGTCTGATTAATATCACAGTCAGAGAATAAATCTGACTGAGAATAGCCTTAGTGAATTGACCAAAGATTATCATCTTGCCAAAGACATTTCCAGTGTGTTCTATTGGTAGTATTTTTTTTCTTTGAGAGAATGTTAATTTAATGGAATAATTGGAGGTATTAATGCTATTTTTTTGTATTTGGATTTTTTTATCTAGCTAGAAGATGATATCATAGCAAGAAAAATGTATTTTACAAAAATGAAAGATTTTGTAAATAGCCTCACTTCAAAAAATTGGTTTTTTATTGAATTTTCAGTACTTGGACTTATAGGTAAGCCATAGCCTATTGTGTTATTGGATTAAGCTCTTTCTTTCCTTCCTCCTTTCTTTCCTTCCTTCCTCCCTTCCTTCTTTTAAGATTCTTTTTTTCATGTAGTTCAGACTCCACCTTAAAATGTTAATCCTTCTGCCTCATCCTCAAATGCTGAGATTATGGGTATGCCAACATCTTCAGCTTAGAGTAAGAATTTATTTTTCTGTCAGTCTGTCCATTTAGCACAGAATAGTATTAAAACTTTTTAAGAGCATATCAAATAATTTGTTGGCTATAATACTTAGTGGAAAAGCCTGGCCTGATTTCTGTATGGATAATATGACCTAGAAAAGCCAGACTGGGCCTGGTGTTGGTGGCGCATGCCTTTAATCTCAGCACTCGGGAGGCAGAGGCAGGCAGATCTCTGTGAGTTCGAGGCCAGCCTGGTCTGGCTAGTTCCAGGACAGGCTCCAAAGCAATACAGAAAAACCCTGTCTCAAAAAAAAAACCAAAAAGGAAAAAAAAAATAAAAGAAAGAAAAACCAGACTGGTGCACTTGAATTACAGGTAACATATTTTGATCATTTTTTTTCTAGGTAGACAATATAAGTGAGCAAATTAATGTATACATGCACATTATAAAAACATACAATTGGGTGCTATGAGTATGCACATGTTCAGTGACAGATGTGTACTATCTCTTTTTTATGTATAAGAACTAAGGGGCCCTTGTTATACCCTAGTTGGACCGTAAATACTCAGTACAGGCTAGACTCCAAATCCTATTCTGATACCTCAACCAACAAACTACCAATAAAGAAACCCAGCTGATTGTCAGAGCTGTGAAGCTGCAGGGAAAGGAATTCAGGGCTGTGGTACTTGAATGTCTAATGTCCAATGTGTCAAAGTTGCTACTCTTGAGAGAAATGATTTAGTGGCCAGGAGATGGCTCAGATGGTATAAAGCTGTGTAAGCACAGGGACTCAGGCATGGTAGAAGCACCCAGACCAGCTTTGGGGAGACTGGAGAGGCAGATCCTGGAGCTCGCTGGCCAGCCAACCTAGCTGGGTTAGTGAGCATCGGGCTCTGTGGGAGACACTCTGAAAGATGTAAGGTGGAGAATGATCAAGGAGGACACCCAGATATTGACGTTGGGCCTTCGGAAGCATGTGTACTGCATACTCGTGGGCACACACGTACACAACACACAAAAAGAGATAGTGTGTGAATTGTACTGGCCACGGAAACGTTCCTGTGGCAGTGCTTACGGTATAATTTCAGTTCCTGCAGTCATTTTAGATGCCCCCTTTTCTTCCTTCCTCACTGCCTTTCCCTCATTTCTTTTGAGCTTTGTGGTCTCAAGCTGGGTTACCGTGCCTCATTTCCAGGGGCCTGACGTTAGTCATTAGTTTTAGATTCTGACAGGTTCCGAACTGACCTGGAAACCAAAACAAATCCAAGCAGAGCATCTGCTGCTGCCCTGGCTGACCTCTTATGTTCACATAGTAACATTAGCCTTTTCTGTTCCTTGCAGTTTGTACCTTCAAGGCTACATTTTAAACTCTCAGAATCTTGATCAATGCCCATCTCTGATCAGCTAATCAGCTTCTTACTGTTGCCAGTTTTCTGCTACAACCGGGGGGGAGAGAGAGAGAGAGAGAGAGAGAGAGAGAGAGAGAGAGAGAGAGAGAGAGAGAGAGTCCCCTACCCCTGCCTCGGGACCTGGGAGAACCGCTCTCTTGCTCAGTCTGCCCTGGCTGTTCTGTGGACACTTCCTCTAGGAACTGCAATAGAGCATTTGGCTTCATGGCCCCTACACTACTGATCTGTCTCCTTCTCCTCCTTTTAGTTCCCCCCCCCACCGACCCACCCACCCACACGCTTGTCATCATTCGGGGATCTGTGTAAAGTACTTCCTCTGATTGCTATAAAAGCCCACCTGTTATTCATATGCTTAATCACATTTCTCTTCCAAATTTCTTGTAACACATTAAGATGTGTTTTACTCAGCCTGGGTGAACATAAGTAGAAGTACAAGACAGCTGGAAAGCCTGGAGTGAAATGGCCTTGTAGCTACATTGCTCTGAGAACTTAAAATCCTTGAAGATCTTCACTGTCTCAGACAGCAGTTAGGAAGGAGAGGGAGAGGGGGGAGAGACAGGGAGAAGGAGAGGGAGAGGGAGAGGGGGAGGAGGAGGGGAGGGGGGAGACAGAGAGGGAAAAGGAGGGAGAGAGGGGGAGGGAGAGAGGGGGAGGGGGAGGGAGGGAAGAGAGAGAGAGAGAGAGAGAGAGAGAGAGAGAGAGAGAGAGAGAGAGAGAGAGGGAAAGGGAGAGAGGTAGAGAGAGAGACACTCACTCAATGGACCTTCCACTGTGTAGTAGGTCCATTGAGTGCTTGGGTGTGACACTGAAGACCTTTACTTCAGGCAGCCTTCAATTTTCCTTACTCAGGCAGCCAGGAGCATGGCCATGCTAAATAGGACTTTACAGCTTGCTTGGAACAGAAGAGGACATATATTAACCATTTTCACCATTCAACTCAACATCAGCAAGTAGCTAAAATACAACTGTACGTTTCATATTAAGTGACCCACATAGCCTCACAATCCAAAGGGGAAAAAAACTGTATGTGTCCATCTAATTCACTAAATAGGTCAAGTTACTTTATGTTACATACTTTAAATCAAGCATCCAACGAATCTTTTCCATTCAGTTTCATTTTAAAATTCAGGACTCAGAGTTTTGGAAAGAAAAAACTAACTGGGACTAGTTGATCATATTTTTAAAAATACAGTATATCTTTAAGAAACATAAACCTAAACTAGTATTCTATCTTATAAATGCCTGGTTAAACAATTTTCAAATTTTGAAACATTCAGTATTCTAGTAAAACATTAGGATTAAAGGTTACTATGTAGTAGGTCCATTGAGTGCTTGCCAAGGTCAGGTGAAGATCCTTTGTGTAGAACTGAGAGAGTGGTCTGTCAGGCTTGCCATTCTGTCATCTTAGCAGTGACTGAGACTGAGGGTGAGTTCAAAATGGCCTCCGGAGAGAGTGCCCAGTGTGAAGTTGCTCACAGACCTGCCTCTCCACAGTCTGAAGCAAGCATGATGCGTTGTGTTGTCTGCTCCGACCCAGGTGATGTGATTAAGCTCTGCTTGCTCCTTTGAATGGAATACACAAGGCTCACGTCATACACATGCCCATGAGTTTGCTTTTTCTCCACAGGAAAACTCTTTCAATCGAAGGACCTGCTTGACTTCGTACACTTTTTCTTGATGTTCTACAAAGTGAAGCCCATAGATATACTTTTAGACGACATTTTCCTGGTGAAGATGTGCGGCTGGGGAGAGCATATTGTGAGTGTCCCTGGTGAGGGCGTGCAGTGGGGGAGCCCCCCGTGTGAGTGTCCCTGGGGAGGGCGTGCAGTGGGGGAGACCCCGTGTGAGTGCCCCTGGGGAGGGCGTGCAGTGGGGGAGCCCCCCGTGTGAGTGTCCCTGGGGAGGGCGTGCAGTGGGGGAGACCCCGTGTGAGTGCCCCTGGGGAGGGCGTGCAGTGGGGGAGACCCCGTGTGAGTGCCCCTGGGGAGGGCGTGCAGTGGGGGAGACCCCGTGTGAGTGCCCCTGGGGAGGGCGTGCAGTGGGGGAGACCCCGTGTGAGTGCCCCTGGGGAGGGCGTGCAGTGGGGGAGACCCCGTGTGAGTGTCCCTGGGGAGGGCGTGCAGTGGGGGAGACCCCGTGAGAGTGTCCCTGGGGAGGGCGTGCAATGGGGGAGACCCTGTGTGAGTTTCCCTGCAGAAACACCAGACTGAAAAAAATACCATCCTGTCACACTATCACTGAAATATTTTTATTAACAAAAATAATGATTTGATGAGTATACCAGAACATTAAGCTTTTGTATCCTAAATTTTGTTGACATCTCCATAATATTAAATAAAATAATGAGGATCCAAACTAATGCTGAGAAAAGTCACAGCATGAAAAAAAACAAAAAACAAAAAACAAAAACAAAACAAAAAACAAAGCAAAAAACAAAAAGCAAAACAAAATAACAAAAACCAAGTCTCTAAAACAATAAAAAGAACAGAGGTAAGCAAACAGAAAAATAATAAGACATACATCCAAACATTTCAATATTTGTGTTAAGTGTAAATTGTCCAAATGTACCAAGACAGATTATTAGAATCTTTTTAAGTTACAGCTAGCAGTGTGTGTGTGTGTGTGTGTGTGTGTGTGTGTGTGTGTGTGTGTGTGTATTCAGTCCAAATGTAGGGTGCAGATTAAGTCACAGGTGGGAAAAGGCAGCCTGGAGCAGGAATGCTGCTCCAGATAGTCAAGTGCCCTGGGTGGTTCCACAGATGTCTCCCTGGGGACTGCCAGACTTCAGTTTGAAAAGAGAACTGATCTTGATAGGTCACTAACAACTCCAATAAATTGAAAAGACAAAAGGCACCAGCCTTAGGATGAGAGAATATGGTGACAGGATTCACAGACCTTAATGGGAAAGTGAATGCCACGATTGCATACATGTAGCCTTGACTTAGAAAGGAAATGGCTGCTCACAAGCTTCACACGCTGTCAAAACTCATCCGTGGTGGAATGGATTACCTGAGTAAGTCTACATGTAAGAAAATTCAGTAAATA
Organism: Cricetiscus sungorus; assembly: GCA_030556225.1. Classification (NCBI taxonomy): domain Eukaryota; kingdom Metazoa; phylum Chordata; class Mammalia; order Rodentia; family Cricetidae; genus Cricetiscus; species Cricetiscus sungorus. Next base: position 21,452,352 of record JANBXA010000729.1, read on the forward strand.
AATAGAAGTCCTCTGAGAAAGAAATGCCCAAGTCCTGGTGGTTTTATAAGTAAGTTCTATCTAAACACTTAACGAGCAAATAACATGAATTTTACATTTTTCTACTTTGTAAAAAAATGTATCTTGCCTCAAGTTTATTTGTAAAAACACCATAGAGGGTGTGGCAGGAAGGTTTCTGTAAGTCAGAGAGCCTTGCTTTATATCACAATATATAAAGGACTCCTACAAGCTAATAACAGTTCAATAAAAAGTCTAATTTGTAAAAAAAAAAAAAAAAAAAAAAAAAGGTTTAGGCCTCAGGAGAGATGGTGTGTGTGGAATGATTCAGGATCAAGAGCACTTGTTTTTGCAGAGGACCCAGTTTTGATTCCCAGCACCCACGAGGCTCACATGGCCTGTCATTAACAGTCCAGGGATCCAGTGCCCTCTTGTGGCCTCCATAGGCACTGCATGCACCTGCATCTGAAACAGACATGTAAAATAAAACAGACCTTTGAAAACATGGACAAGCCCAAGTTAACCAAGGCATTTACTCTCTCTTACTACCTGTGTAACAGATGCAGCCCTGCTTATCAGCAAGCTGTGCTGGGGATTAGGGACAGGTGGGTAGGAGGCAGGCAAGCCACATTGCTTTCCTACTGGAAATTTTCTAAAACTACGCCAAATATTTCCTATTTGTCAACATATTTAACTGTTTGAGCAATTTTATTCACACTAATTTAATTTCAAGCTGAAGTAACAGATCATTAAATTGCTTTCCCATTATTGTAAGATTCCTTGGTAAAGTATTTTCTTATACAGTAGTATTGGGTAGAAACACATTTAAGTAAAGGTACTAGACTTTTTTTAACTTGTATGTGAAAATTTTAGATTGACTTTTCTGAACTTAAATGACAATAAATGATTCTCAATTATTGTTTTTTTTTTTTTTTCTGGGGGATAGATAGAACCCAGGACTGGCACATGCTAGCCCAGCCCCTCCACCTCTGGGCCATGCCTTAGTTCTGATTTGTTTTGAATATATTTTCACGGAGGTCATTTAAACAGTTTCCCATTAAGTATGGTATAGACTTTGTACTGTAATCACATTCTTTTTCCACGTTTGAAGAGTTTTTGAAGGATCTAATTTGATACAGAATTAATGAATACAGGAAGACATAGGTGTGATACTATGCTCTGACAGGAAACCACCCCCTCCCCCCACATTATTTAAGCTATTGAAGTGAAAAGAGAGAAGGGCCAGTTGTGTGAGGCATACCTGCAACCCCCTGCACTCAGTAGGCTGAGGTAGGAAGACTGTCTTGACCTCAGCGTAGGTGTGCTAAATAGTAAGTTATCGGGCAGCCTGGGCTATGGAGTAGTGAGATCTTGGCTTAAAAATATCAAACAACTACAACAAAAAACAAACAAACAAACAAAAACAAAAGCTCCCTTAAAAAGAGAGAGAAAGAGAAAATGAAAACTGGTAGAATAGCCTGGCGTTGTGTGAGTTCGTGAAACCACACACCTCCACGAAGCTTTCTCATACCCTTCTCTTCTGCTGGGTTACTGTTATGTAGGAAGACCCCAGAATGGAATATTTTATGCCAAATTTTAAATATTAATATAGAACTCTGAACAAAAGTAATCTAAAAAGACCCTCTGGGCAGTGAACGTGATAGAGATGGTACTGGAGTCTGTGTGAAGATGGCTGCTTGCCCTTTCCCCAGAGGCGCTGTATGTATCGAAAGAAGGAAGTCCGAGTTCAGTACAGACCATCTCTGTTCCAGCACGTGGGTATTCAGTCATCATTTCCTGAACGGAAACAGCAGCTCAAGGTAAGGCTCTGAAATGGGACATTTAGAGACCTTTGGAAAAGAGGAGGTGACAACTGTGATAGCAAGTCCGTCATTATGAAGTTTATTAGCGGTATCTTCCAAGGCCCCAAGTCATCACAGTAAAAAAGAATTTGGTTCACGTGCATTTACTTTTAAGCTGTCCAATCCAAATAAGACTCAAGTGTTTTGGAGGAAAAAAGAAAAGAAACACAGCAGATGTCACTATTTTAGTCTGAAAATAAACATCATTAGCAAGAGTATTTCAGAAATGGAAAGCCCTTGTAAATGTAATCAGTATGTTTATTTAAATAACTATTGACTAGAGGGGAAAAGTCATCGTGTAGTGTTTAGGCATTCTTAACTTTCACGTCAGTTTTGGAAACAGTGCTATTGTCACTGTGGCATGACACCTGAGACAAACAACACCAGGGAAAGATTTATCTTGGCTCACGGTTGCAGCAGGGTCAGTCTAGGCTTGCTCAACCCTTTCGCTTTGGGTACAAGCATGCCATGATACAAACAGAGGGCAGGGAACCTGAGTGCAGAGAGAAGGGTCTGGGTCAAAAGTATACCAAATTCTTCCCCCTGGGTTCCTTCTGTTATAGGTCCCCCCACTCTCTAGCTGCTAGGGCCTGGTGACAAAAGCTTCATGCTGATAAGCATTTTCAAATCCCTGGTAGTGGGTTTCCCCATCGATGCAATAAGCCAAATCAAGCCGAATGAATAAGACCAGGTTTAATCTGAGCAAAGCAACTCGGGAGAAAGAAAGCAGGAGAGAAATTACTCCAGGATTCTATGGGCAGGGTCTTGAGTAGCTCCAGGGCAGGAGCTAGCCCTTGGCGACTTTCTGGGAGGGTGAGGCTTGGAATGGGAGGAATTGGGGCTGAGTTCCCAGCGGAACACCTGGCCAGGGTTTGGAATGGGGCTGAGGCTGGAGATTCCCAATTCCCAACACATCTTTGGGGTGTTTACCCAAACCATCATGGCATCTAGATGGCTAAGAAGAAACAGTCCAGGTTCCAAATAGCACGAGTTTAGTCGTGGTGACTGCAGAGTGGATGTGTGATCCTGGGGAGCGTCACATACCTCTTCCTTCATCTATAAATCCAAGAATGTAAATCATCATCCAGAAGACTTCTTACCACTGAAACGCTGCTGGCATCTCTGCCGTTAGTGCCTTCACACCAAAGGAAATTATTACACAGATTCTTTGTCAGCTGAAATGGAAGTATACACATCTATCCAGCCACCCCGTTCAGGCCTGCCCTTCTCTCTTGCTCTCTGTGGCAAGGAATTGCACTACACTCTTTGCAGGGAGTGGACTTGGACAGTGTTGGGGCCCACCTGTCAGGGAAGGTAAATCTAAAACCAGGATCAGACCACACAAAGAAGATCCTGGAACAACAAAAACGATGTGCTGTGAATCCATATGCAAACTGTAACACCATCAAATACACAAAGCCCAGCAGCGGGGCCACAGAAAGACCCTGTCTCTGTGATCTTGGTTTGGGCGGGGTTATAATGGGATCCTTTTCTCTGGTTATGGATTTTGCCTGGGAAAATGTTTTAATTCAGCCGAGCCGTAGTGGTGCAGCCGAGCCGTAGTGGTGTACGCTTTTAACCCCAGCAGAGGCAGGTGAATCACTGAGTTCATTGCCAACCTGGTCTATAGAGTGAGTTCTAGGACCGCCAGGGCTGCACAATAGAAATACTGTCTCTAAATAAATAAATAAATAAATAAATAAATAAATAAATAAATAAATAAATAAGGAAAAGAAAAGATATTTTAATCTAACCTTGGTCAATCATGATGAATTAAAATAAGCGAGTATATAATATCTTATATTTAGATATCATAATCTTGGTTTTGTCTTTCTTATTCTTCACAGAAATAAAACAGACATAAGTAGCAATTTAGCCCTCAACCATATGTGAGTATATTAATTTTTTCTTTTACATTTCTGACAGGATATTTTTTACTAGGATTTTCCTAGTAAATTTCAAAGTTGCTTCAAAAATTATCAGACTCATTTTGGGGGAAAGGCACAGCAAGAATCAGACTTTGTCAGATCATACTGAATAAGAGGCTACGTCACGTTGTTTAAAATCAATCCTCCAGTAATAAAGTGAGTGTACTAATGTGATCTGTCTGCACAGTTATGAAGTAAGTTCCCAAACCACATGATATGTAGCACCATAAAACTTAAGTGTACAATACAGCTACACTGTCGACTTATTAAGAAATAATCTCACCTGTGGTCACCAGCTTATATCACAAAAAGATTATCATGTCCTTTTAATGATGAACCTTAGTTTTGAAATTGTCCGAAATTTGCCTAGGCCTTCAAATTTAATAAATGTCCTATAATATGTTTATAACAAAATTTTTTGTGTTAATGGAATGGCAGTTTCTTTAAATTACTACAGAGTACTCAGAAGGGAGTGTGCCTTTTGGTTGACAGGCGAGTGCTTTTCTATAATCTGTTAATGTGGTGTTTGTGGGAAACCATTCTCATTCCTGTGCAGTGTGCTGCACTCAGCCATACTGTCCATTGACAGAGCTTCAGGTAAGCGATGATTTTATGGTTGTTGAGACAGGGTCTCACTATGCAGCCCAGGCTGACCTCAAACTCCAATCCCTCTGTCTCCGTCTGCAGAGTGCCAGGATTGCAGGACAGCATCATCGTGTGCGGCTAGCAATAACTGTGATTTTACTTTTCAATTTTCTTTATGTCTCTTTATGTGTCTTGTGGGGGAGAAAGGGGGTGTGTGTGCGTGTGAGTGCAGGTGCCTGAGGCCCCTCCAGAGCTGGTGTTACAGATGGTAGGAATTGTGAATCAATGATGTGGGTGCTGGTCTCCTGGAAGAGCAGCTCCCACTCTTAACTTCTGAGCCATAATAACTTTCAAATAGATGTACAGGGTGCACTGCTGTGTCATTGCTGTCTTACAGGCAGGAGGTAATGGAAGGAAGGGATAGCTCATGAAAGTGAATTACTGAATAATTATTTAAGGCTCTGTCCTTGACCTCTATTAAAGAACCATGTACTTTTTGTCTTTCCTTCAAAACTTTCTTGCTTTCCTTGTCCTTTTCTTTTATATTTAAAGATATGTATGACAATATTTTCTTAGAATATGAGGGTAGAAAAACTATCCCCTCCCACACCAAATGGCACATCTTTTGGCCCATGGGCGCTGCTTTTGCTACTATTACACAAAATTAAAAAAAAAAAAAACATTGGGGTGGGGGGGTTGTTCAAGACAGTATTTTTCTGTGAAACAGTCCTGGCTGCCCTGGAACTCACTTTTTAAACAAGGCTGGCCTCGAACTCACAGAGATTCACTTGCCTCTGCCTCCCAAGTGCTAAGATTAAACGTGTGTGTCACCACCACCCAGCTCAAAATTATTTTTATGTGAAAGAAATACCTACATTATCTTATTCTGGTAGTTAAATATCTGCACCTTATTAAATTTTATACTCAATCTCAGAATCTCATAAATTATTATAAAAGGTTTGTCGTGTATGCTTTCATTCTTGGTTACTCTGGCACTTCTACAGATATATTTACATTTTAAATGTGATTTTCCTACCTTTTTTTTCTTTAGCATACAAAGTAATGGGTTTTATTGTGGCATTTTACTCATATTTTGTTGTCCGTGTTCCTCCTCCCCTGCCTCCCCACAGCCCTTAGGCTGGTCCTACTGTTTCTCCCCTCTCCATTTCCTCCTGACACCCCCCCCACCCCCGTTCGTGTCATCTGCAGTCATAATCTTCTCTCTCTCCCCAATCACTCCTGTCCTTTTCATGGTCTCTTTTCTAGTTTTGTGACACATATCAAAGTGACTTCACATGGCCCACAGGATTTCTTTAGCTGCAATGATTATTTATACATATGCTTCCCAGGAGACAAAGTCTACATTCAGTAATTTAACAGCACAATCAAATTAAAATTAGCATTACCTGCTATTGCGAGTGAGGAAATACAGGCTTTGTTGGTGCCCAGTTATCTTTTCTGCTTCAAGGAGGTGGCATGACAATACCATGGTGAACATGATAATTGAGTAATATCAGGAAATTAATGCCGAAGTGATTATATACTCACTAATTCTGGATGTTACAGGTTTCTTTTTTTATTTCAGGAATATTGAAGATAATACACATACACAAATAAGCTTTGTCATGCCTGATCCTCTCATATGCTGGTTTCTAATGGTATCTTTCAGAAGCCAGAAGAGTAGCATAATAAATTATCTAGAAGAGGAAAGAACAGTGAACACAGTACTTGAAGGCATTAAGTGACTTCTCATCTGTTTTTGTCAGGGACATTTTTAGCCTGAAGAGTTGAATTTTAAAACAATACAATTAGAGACCTTACCAGACCTTACCAATTTAAGAACTGTATTTTATTGGCGTAGATAGCAAGGCCATCACACAGAAATAGATAACTACTCAGAAGTGTGCTGCTCTCATGAGCAGGCCTGTGGGAACTGACCTGTATGCTGTGATCAACCACAGAACCTGCCTGGGTCTGCTTGACCCACCATGTCTTATAGCTGTCCTTTAATAAGCACATTTCAGCTATAAACCCACCCTAGTGCCATGTGAATCGATCATCAGATACCTTGGTATGTGACATATTTTTGATGGGCATTTATTTCTGTCATGGTATGGAGTCCATGGATTGTTTGGGAGCGTTTATTTGGGGAACAAGTTCTCTTTTCATCTTTTCTTTATTCGATTTCTTACTGCATTGCTGTGAGGACGAGCTTATCCATGTGGTAATATCTGAGGACTCTTGTGAACTCCAAGAGTTCTGTAACTTAGACAGAATGTGTGCGCCCTGAACTTGCCCATTCAAACATTGCATTCACTTGTTTCTGTGGATGCTGATTTTGTAAATTAAAAATACTTTCTTGTTTGTTTGTTTGTTTGCTTGTTTTTTTGAGACAGGGTTTCTCTGTGTGGCCCTGGCTGTCCCAGAACTCACTCTGTAGACCAGACTGGCTTTGAACTCAGAGATCCTCCTGCCTCTGCCTCCAGAGTGCTGGAGTTAAAGGTGTACACCACCAAAGCCTGGTAAAAATGCCTTTTTTACAGTATTTTGAATTGTTGGATGCAGAGTTCTCTGATATTTAAGTCTTTTTAGTATTCATAAATTTTTGCATCCATCAGTTTCTTATAGGCAACTTTTTGTTTGTTTGTTTGTTTGTTTTGTTTTCTGAGACAAGGCTTCTCAGTGTAGCTATGGAGCCTTTCCTGGAACTCAATCCGTAGATCAGGTTGGCCCCAAACTCACAGAGATCTGCCTGCCTCTGACTCCAGAGTGCTGGGATTAAAGGCGTGAGCCACCACCACCCGGCTCTTATAGGCAACTCTTAAGTCAGTTATTCAATAGTATAATATGCCATTTATTTTATATATTTTAAGCAATAAGAAATAATTGTTTTTCCTAGACTTTAACCAAATGTTATGACTTAATGTTGTGTGTATAAGTTATACACAGGCACGTGTGCATGGTCTTGTGTGGGCAGATGTCCATGTATGTGCAGGTGTCTACACGCATGTGTGTGTGTGTCTGTGTGGAGGCCAGAGGTCAACCTTGGGCAGCATTCCTCAGTAGCCCTCCACATGGGACCTGGGGTTCATCAATTTAGTCAGGTGGCTAAGCTTTCTAGCTGGTCCACACATGACCTGTAGCACATGACAATTTATAGGCCTGCAGATGGTAAGCTATTGTATCCATTTCTTCCTCTCCTTTGAGAAGAACATCAGGCACGGAGAGCTTCCAAAGAGCTCAAACTTAACTCAAAAGTCTACCTTTTGGAGTGTCTTAACTAAATATTTTACTTGATATTTATAAATGTTTATGGTACATTAGGATTCAAATTGTCTCCCCATGCCTATGCCAAGCAAGCACAAAAAGTCAGTTCTTCTCAAGAAGCAAGGTTCCTCAAACCTGGCTTACTGGGACCTGTAAACCAGTCATCCAAGCCTGGAGCAGAAGGTTAGAAGGTTAGGGCCTGACGCTGCTATGGCACCAAATGACTGACAGTCGGCCCAGTTGGAGGTAGAAGGCAGATGCCCTGGTGCTCAAAGGGCCATTCGAACCATGCTTGAATCCCGGGAACATGAAGGAGCTAGAAAGAAACAGGAAGTAGAAAACAGACAAACAAAATCAGTTACCCTGTCCTTAAAAAAATAATTTGCCAAGTTTGGGGCGCTGGTACTGAGAAGGGGTGCCCTCAGTGTCCATTCTTGCCCATCTCTGCTGCTCACAAATTGGGGGAGGAGTCATGGACTGGACTCACCACTCAGGGTCTCAGGCTCAGAGGGTATCCGGAGACTTTGGAATTCTGGTGCCAATTTGAGGGCATTAAAGAACACATATTGCTTCATTTGTCGCTTGGGTGTTAGCTTTGGAGCAATAGTATTGAATCTGTGTTATTAAAAATCACTTTTCTGCAAGACACGTATGTAGGTGCTGAGTATTGCAGCAGGTATTGTAGAAACCAGATTTGCTGAGTTTTTAATGAACATTCTTCCTTAAGTTCTGCAGACTGTGGGAGTATGAGTGCCATGCTCTCTGTTGCCCAAACTTCTCTCAAGTATTGATATAAAATGCCACCAACTGCAATTTTTGCTACTGACAATGTTAGTCAACTCTCCATCCCTGCCACAAATACCTAAGGCCATCAACTTACAATGTGGCTATTGTGGCTCCTGTCCAGGGCTGTGTGGCACTATTGCTTTGGGGGCAGTGAGGGGGGGGGGCTGTGGCATCACATCCCTGTGTGAGTATATAGCAGAACAGAGCTTATCAGTTCAGGGCCAGGAAGACAGAAAGGAAGAAAAGAGAGGGCCACTGGCTCCTTTACAGGTAAGTCCCTGTGAGCTGAGGACTTCCCACTGGGTCCACCCAACTCCTAACATTGTCCCTGTGATCTGAGGACTTCCCATTGGGTCCCAACCCCTAACATTGTCCCTGTGATCTGAGGACTTCCCACTGGGTCCACCCAACTCCTAACATTGACCCTGTGATCTGAGGACTTCCCACTGGGTCCCAACCCCTAACATTGTCCCTGTGAGCTGAGGACTTCCCACTGGGTCCCAACCCCTAACATTGTCCCTGTGATCTGAGGACTTCCCACTGGGTCCCAACTCCTAACATTGTCCCTGTGAGCTGAGGACTTCCCACTGGGTCCCAACTCCTAACATTGACCCTGTGAGCTGAGAACTTCCCACTGGGTCCCAACTCCTAACATTGTCCCTGTGAGCTGAGGACTTCCCACTGGGCCCCAACTCCTAACATTGACCCTGTGAGCTGAGGACTTTCCACTGGGTCCCAACTCCTAACATTGTCCCTGTGAGCTGAGGACTTCCCACTTGGTCCACCCAACTCCTAACATTGTCCCTGTGATCTGAGGACTTCCCACTGGGTCCTAGCTCCTAAAACTTCCTCCATCTTCCATACACCAAACACAGAGAACCAGGAATGTTAATCACACAGCGGGGTCTCCTCGTTGGGGGAGAGAAAACCAAACACCTGCATTCCATCCAGAAAGCTGGGAGTGGAGGTTGTTACCGACCTGGTGACATTTGTGCTCTCTGAAGGGACAGACCTCACCCTAATTCCCCAAAATGATTGATTATTCCAGACTCTTTCCTCTTAGTGCTTCTCTATGAATACAAGGCCCTTATGCCCTTACATCTCTCCAATTCTAAGTCTTTAAGGAAAAATTAGTGACCATGATAGAGGTCATGGCAGGATGCAGTGTCTCCGTGGCTCATCTAATTAATATAGGCATGCATAAGAGAGTTGTAAGACAAATCCATCCAAAGGAGATAACCCAAGAAGGAGTGTAAGCTGAGAACTTGAGGAGACTTTAAAGAAACAACAACAGTTAACCCCAAAATGACAATTATGTTTAATGACTGTGTTGCATGTTGATCCTTGTCCATGGGAATTCAAATGCCTTTTGTCGGGGGTGGTGGAGGGTGGGGGGGAGGATATAGGACACACCTGTAATAGGAGACACATGATATTGTTTTGCCATGGTAAGGATTGTTTATAAAGTTTATGTAGAATAGGCCATATTACACCCATTATGTTCACAGCAAAAACATTAGCAGAAATTAAGAGATGGGTGAATTAAAGATGGCCTTTCCCTTTCCTGGGTCCTTTGTGAACTATTCTTGTAATTCTCTTATGCTTGTCTGTTTTATTGAACACCTGGAATTGGAATGATTATGAGAATTATTGTTGTCTAGAGATCCTTCCCCAAATTCTATTGTGTTCAAATGTGCCTACAATGAAATGCCTGGCATTATACTCCCTGGCATTAGACTCCCCGAAGTCTGATCCAAGTTAATGAAGTCATCCACACCAGGTTTTTGTTCCCATCTCTTTGTGTGGTTTGCTTCCTCTTGCAACACCTGCAGGAGCCCCCTCACATACCTGCAACACCTGGATCTTTAGGGAAACATTCCAGATTTAAGCTTTAGCAAAGTCTAGTAGCATAGTAATATTGCATATGAATAGTGACAATAAATGCTTCTTCATTCTTGGGTAGAGGAGACAGAGATGCCTGCATTAATATTGGTGTGGAAAACTGTCAAGAGATTGTATACTTAAACACTTCCCACTCTGTGACAGAATTATGACAATAATGAACAACAAATAATGGATGTCCAAATCTAGACAGCTGTTTTTCCTGAGAACATGATTTTTGTTTCTCAAACATTTAAGAAATACTATTGTCATCCATTTATAGATGCTTTGTTGATTTTAGTAGCCACTTCTGCCATTTAATGAGATAGTCATTTGTATGAGTTGTTTTTATTTTGTTGATTTTAGGTTTTTCTTTATAAGCTCAGATAAAATGTGTAATTTAAAAAAAAGAAAGTTCATCAAAATGGATGCCAGACATATGGCTTAAGCCAGACAGTTTTCATAAAAAAAAAACAAAAACAAAAAAAACAGAACTGATGGAAAGTAAAAAGCACAAAGCACCATCAACCAGGTGATCACATAATTATATAAGGGAATTAGATTTGATATAAATTTCTTCCACAAGGAAGGTAAAGTTTTAAAAACCCAAATAGTTATTGTCCAGTATAATTTCTAAATTGTTTCAAATCATAGCAAATTTCCAAATTCTTTAATGGTGTAAAAGTAATTTCTAATCTGGATAATGATCACACACACACACACACACACACACACACACACACACACACACACACTGCATAGCAATAAATGCTAACTGGTGCAAAACTCCTCAGTGAAATATTAGCTGTCCACATACACCAAAGCCACAGCAAACTGTCCTGGTGTTTACATCCAGAGTGTATGATCCCTAGGGACCTGTTACATTGAATGATCAGGTTTTTTAAAAGATCATTTTATTACTTTCATGGAAGCTGGAAAGATATCTGAAAAAAATTCAACATGTCTTTCATACAAACATGAAAGAGGCTGGAGATGGAACTTGGGGCAGAGCCCCATAGAAAGTCCATGACCATGCAGAAATAAAATAAAATAAAGGTGATGTTGCAGTGCATGGGTACACTGGTACTTCTTTGACATGTACTTCCTCCCCCATACTCCCTATGAGAAGAAGACAACTTGACTGACAGAACACATTTAGTACTGTATGAGACAGCTACATGGTGCTTAAACAGCTGTGAGATAGTGTTAAGGACCACCTAAAAGGCTCAGAATAGACTGACCATGCTCAACAGTGATAGGGCAACAACTCTTGCACATTGTAGCAACTGCCACATTGCAACAAGCAACTAAGCATCTTCCTAAACAGATACCCAGCTTCTCACCCGTTCTGCTCATAGCTACTGAAGAGGAGACTTGTCTAGGAATGCCCACAGCATTTTTATTTGCAATAGTTCTGAACTGGAAGCTATCCGAGCATCCACCTAAAAGTAGATTTGTAAACAGCTGTAATCAGTAAGTACAGTTAAGTACAGCAGTAAGGAAGTGCAAACACTGCATCCAGACACCCAGATGAATCTCAGTCACGCTGGCTGGGGAGGAGCCAGGAAAAAAAAGTGCTGTTTAAGTGCCATTTATATCAGATTCCACAAAAAGTCTGTGGTTGCTAGGGATGGGGTCAATAAAGCTTTTGGAAGTGACGTGTTTCTTTATTTGTTGTGTTCCTTGGGTGTTTGCATATCCCCAAAGTCAGCAAATTTATACAAAACATACTCCAAAGAACCAATTAAAAAATGATGATGTCCAAAGAGAAGCAGAAGCGACTTGAAGACTCACCCCACAGTTAAACCCAGGGCAATTGGGTACTGCAGTAACAGAGCGTGGTGACTGGATTAAACACAATCTATGAATTTATACTTGATAGAATGGATTTGTGGATGGAGATGTATACATTTTTTTAAAATATAATGTTGCTTGTGCCTAATAAAGAATGTAAATGGGTTTAAGTTACTGCATTGAAACCACAGTAAAATTAATTCAAGCAAAACTGATTGAGACATCCTAAATCAAGGGGGCAGAATGAGCACAGATTAACAGAAAACCGGACATTTACAAAGAGTCAAAGTTTGGTCACACAAATTAATACTGGATACAAACAACACTCAGAATTGAAAGCATACAGAAGAGAAAGAAATCAGCAAGGAGTGTTCAAGATTAATAAAGCCAATTATGTGCCTTTGGAAAATTATTAATATTGCCAAAATGAAAAGTATATAGTTTGATTTATAACGTTAACATTTAACATAGCTCACGTGAAATAGGAAGCTTCCTGGCTGGTAATCATGTGCATTCAGCTTTTAAAATACAAAAACATGGAAAAAAATATCTACCGTATGAAATTTGGCACGCCTATCTTGACAATCTTCTAAAACCATGATTGAGATAAAATTCGGGGAGCAAGGGATATAAAGTTTGCCTAGCACACACCTGCTCTAACAGGACGGTGGCCCAAAGGTCAGAAAGCAAAGGAAAGAGGATTTGACTACACAACTAGTTTGAAGCAGACTGGACTAGATAAGACCCCCCCCCACGCCCCCTCACAGAACAGAACCACAAAGAAAAAAGAAAAGAAAAAGAAAACTAAGTTAGAGCCCTCCATCCATCTCATCCCACACATTCAGGAGCCAATTAAGGCGCGACACGTAGAACCGGGCAGACTGCAAAGCGGGCAGCTTGCGCTCCAGAGAAGCTACTGACGTTGGGAGCACCTCATCCCTAGGGTCTCCGCGCGGTCGCTGGGTCCCCTGCGGCAGTTGAGCCGGTGGCTCGCGCACCGGGGCGGCCACAGCATCCTCCGGCGGCCGCTCGCGCATGCGCAGTTAGCAGTGGCTGCTGGGCGGCTGCCGGCGGGATCGGTCGGGGGAGACGCCGGGGACCGAGTAGCGGCCAGTCGGACACCTGAGCTGCCGCTGCCGGACACAAGCCCGTAGGACAGGTGTGTGGACTGCGGGGCCGGGGCGAGGAATCGGGTTCGGATGCCCGGGCCGCACCCTATCCTGAGACTAGAAGGTTCAGCTGGGTGCGGCCAGGTGAGGCTGAAGACTGAGTTCAAGGGTGGAGGTGCAACGCGCAAGACTCCTGGGTGGGCTTTGCCAGCCTCGGGGACAGAGATCAGCCCTGGTGGAGGGAGACACCACTTCGAGTCCCTTGGATCCTCCACCTGCTGAGCTAACGCTGGGTAAGGCCGGGTGTCCTGCTCATCCTAGAGCCCCTAGAGTCCGTTATTCCAGCGGTTGCCATTGTGGCCCCCGTTCCACGGAGCCCTGACCATGTTCCCAGGAGAGTGCTTCTCTCCTTTCTAGAAAACGCAAACAAAACCAACTTGGGCTCCTCATAAGCAGCCCTGTGCAATCCACCTCTGCTAAGCCAAAAGGACTCCCGCCATCCTCCACCATCACCCAGTGAAGGTAGCTAGAGTCCCGCCACTCCCTAGACACTTGGGTGGAGCCTAGAGGGTGCCACTGGGGAGGGAGCCAAAGTGTGTTGAATTCAGCTGAATCTTAATGACTAGAGACTCATTATCTAGAGCCTGTTTACTATCAGTCGGATACTTTAGTGCACTTAAATGGCATCTGCCCCACCCAGGAGGAAGAGGCTCTGCAGGGGTTTGCTGGAGCTAAAAAATAGCTAGGAAGTTGGGAACTGGAGATAGGAGGTATAAACAGAAACAAATTAGGCAAAATAGCACAGTCAATGGAAAGACAATGTGGAACATAATCAATTTATGTTGAAACTTTTTGATGCAGGAAATAGTAAATCGTGTTTTTGTTGGCTGGCTGGCTGGCTGGCTGGCTGGCTGGCTGGCTGACTTGCTTGCCCTAGAATTTTTACATGTCTCTAGGTAGCCCTCTTTTTGGTAATTGTAATTTTGATGACTTTCTAGTCTACATTTTGTTGGTGTGTCTGTCTACATTTTGTTGGTGTGTCTGTCTAGTCACATAAAACAAATAGTCTTCTTTTGTCCCGTTTTTCTAGTTGCTCAGGATGGTTTATTGTGTGCAAACGGTGGCATGTGTTGATGGATATACAGGCACTGATGGGTGCTGTAAATTAGTGTCCGGGCTTGTTTTGTTTTCCTTCTTAATTCTGTAATTAGAAAACTGGACCTGTCAGCTTCGTTGGGACTTTAGCTCATGTCACCCAACCCTCTCTCTCACTTCATAGGAGAGAAGAAGCCCAGAGCAATTGCTCAATCCAGTTCACCTCTGGGCTACAGCTCTGGCCACCGGGAAGGCAGGAGCTCAGGAAGCTTTGACCACTGTCGTTCTGTAGCTGAGCTTCTGAGGCCACATAAAAGAATCAGTCTTCAGCCATCATTTTCATGACATCTGATACCTCAGTCAGTGTTAGACCTGAACATAGACGAAAGTCCTCAGTAATCAGAGGAGCTATTTACAGGAGTGTGGTGTGTTGACAGGGGAAGCACTGGGGCTGGAGAGATGGCTCGGTGTCTAAGAACACACACTGCTTTGGCAGAGGCCCTGGATCCAGTTCCCAGCACCCACACCAGATGCTCACAACCACCTGTAATTCCAGGTCCTGGGCACTGATGCCCTTTTCTGACTTCCTCTGGCCCCCACACATATGTGTACATAACCACACAGGAGAAACACACATATACATAAAGTCTTTAAAAAATATGCAGAAGAAGCAATCTGTGGTAAGAACTGCTGAAAATGTTTTCCAAGCTAAGAACTGTTGTAAGAAAGCACCAGGCTTGCAAGGGGGCAAGGGTCGGTTGTGAAGGTTAAGCAGAGTGGAAAGGACACAGTGACAACAGGTAACATCTGTCAGGAAGGGTCATGTCCCTAATGAAGGCTGAGGGGTGAAAATGTGTTCATTCCACAAAAGCCCTCCTAATGAGTTTCGTTACCAGAGACCCCAGGGGACCAGTGGCTCAGTCTAGCTGTGTTTTGTTTCCTGGTGGTGAGCCCAGGGCTTTGGGCATGCCAGACTAGTGTTTAGTCACTGTACTTGTTCCCAGCCCAAGTCCATACACTTAGGACCCCTGTGGTTGACTTAGAGGTGATGTTAAGAGAAAGGGGAAATAAACCAGGCATAGTGGTTACACCTCTAACACCAACACTCGGGAGGCAGAGGTGGGTGGATCTCTGGTTTCAAGGGCAGGCTGGTCTACATAGTAAGTTCCAGGACAGCCAGAGCTACACAGAGAAACCCTGTCTCAAAAAAAATCAAAACTAAAAATTGTATTTATTTATTTATTTATTTATTTATTTATTTATTTATTTACTTATTTATGGGTGGATGGTCAAACACTAAGGCACTCATGTGTTGGTCAGAGGACAACTTTTGGGAATCAGTTCTCACTGATGTGAGTCCTGGGGATTAACCTAGGTCCATAGGCCATCTTGATGGGCATAATAAGCATATTTCAATTCAGAGGAAAGAGAAAATTTAAATTAAGGAAGGTGTTGGGTCATCTTTGAGATGTAATTCCTCAAAACTGAAGAGTGTTCTCTGAACTGTAAGGTCTGGAAATCCTCAGATAGCTTTTACAGGAAGAAGCAAAAAGTATGTTTAGGAAGATAACGCAATGCAGTGGTGTGCGTGCATAATCCCAGTGCTGGGAGGCAGAGGCAACCCCTGGATCCATGGGTACTGAGGAGGCTTTTCAGAAATTAAAAACAGAACTGTCATATGATCAAGTGATCAGTATACCCCCTTTATTAATTCTCTTGTTGCCAAGACATAATACTGGATAAAAGCAGCTTAAGGAGAGAAGGCTTATTCTGGCTTACAGTCTGAGGGGACATAGTCCGTGTCGCTGGGAAGGCACAGACATGGCTGCAGGGAGAGCAGGCTGCAGTAAAGAAGCAGAGAGAGAAGAATGCTTTTGCTCAGCTCACTGCCTCCTTTTTCTTCAGTCCAGGGCCCCAGCCTGGGGCAGTGTTGCCTTCATTAAGAATGAATCTTCAGGAGATCTTGTTCCTTTCCCCTTCTGTGAGGGACCTAATATGAATCTCTTAGGTTCCTCCTTGTATCCTAGTTTCTCTGGTGGTGTGAATTATAAGCTGGCAATCTTTGCTCTATGTCTAAAATCCATATATGAATGAGTACATATCATGCTTCTCTTTTTGTGACTGGGTTACCTCATTCAGGATGGTTTCTTCAAGTTCCATACATTTGCCTCAGAATTTCAAGATTCCATTGTTTTTATTTTCCCTCTGAGTAGTATTCCATTGTGTAAATGTGCCACATCTTCTTTATCCCTTCTTTAGTTGAGGGGCATCTAGGTTGCTTCCAGGTTCTTGCTATTCCAAATAATGCTGCTATGAACATAGTTGAGCACACGTCTTTGTTGCATGGATATGGATCATTTGGGTATATGCCTAACAGTGGAATTGCCAGGTCCTGTGGTAGACTGATTCCCATTTTCCTGAGGAACCGCCATACTGATCTCCAAAATGGATGTACAAGTTTGCACTCCCACCAGCAGTGGAGGAGTGTTCTCCTTTCTCCACATCCTCTTCAGCATAAGTTGTCATGGGTGTTTCTAATTTTAGCCATTCTGACAGAAGTAAGATGGCATCTCAGAGTTGTTTTGATTTGCATTTCCCTGATGGCTAAGGATATTGAGCACTTTCTTAAGTGTCTTTCAGCCATTTTGGATTCCTCTATTGAGAATTTTCTATTCAGTTCTGTGCCCCACATTTAATAGGGTTATTTGGTGTTTGGGTGACTTGTTTCTTGAGTTCTTTATATATTTTGGAGATCAGCCCTCTGTCAGATGTGGGGTTGGTGAAGATCTCTTCCCAGTCTGTGGGCTGCCATTTGGTCTTGTCAACTGTGTCCTTTGCATTATAGAAGCTTCTAAGTTTGAGGAGGTCCCATTTATTAATTATGGATCTCAGTGTCTATGCTATTGTTATGCTATTGTTATGTTATTGTTATGATATGCTATGTTCAGGAAGCAGTCCCCTGTATCAATTTGTTCAAGGGTACCTCCCACTTTCTCTTATAAGAGGTTCAGTGTGGCTGGATTTATTTTGAGGTCTTTGATCCATTTGGACTTGAGTTTTGTGCATGGCGATAGACATGGGTCTATCTGCAGTCTTCTACACACCATCATCCAGTTGTGCCAACACCACTTGTTGAAGATGCTTTCCTCCTTCTATTGTATACTTTTAGCTGTTTTGTCAAAAAATCAGGTGTTCATAGGTGTGTGGGTTAATATCAGGATTTTTTATTTGATTCCATTGGTCTACCTGTCTATCTTTGTGCTGATACCAGGCTGTTTTCAAGACTATAGCTCTATAGTAGAGCTTCAAGTCAGGGATGGTGATGCCTCCTGAAGTTCCCTTAATGTACAGGGTTGTTTTGGCTATCCTGGGTATTTTGTTTTTCCATATGAAGTTGAGTATTATCCTTTCAAGGTCAGTGAAAAATTGTGCTTGGGTTTTGATGAAGATCTCCTGAGCAAACTGGGAGTGGGGGCAGCAAGGCGGTGAGTAGATAGGGAGTTAGAAAGAAGGAGAGGAGAGAACATATGGGACTAGGAAGATTGAGTTGGGGGACAAATAGATGAGAGAGAGAGAGAGAGAGAGAGAGAGAGAGAGAGAGAGAGAGAGAGAGAGAGAGAGAGAGACCTTAATAGAGGGAACCATTGTAGGTTTGAAAAGAAAACTGACTCTAGAGAAATGTCCAGAGATCTACAAGGATGACCCCAACTAAAAATCTGAGCAACAGTGGAAAAGCTACCATAAATGCCCTTCCCTGATAATAGGATTGATAATTAACTTATATGCCATCATAGAGCCCTCATCTAGTAGCTGATGGAAACAGAAGCAAACACCCACAGCTAAACACTGAGCCGAACTCTTGGTATCCAGTTGCAGAGAGGGAGGAGTGATAAGAAAATGGGGTCAAGACCAGGCTACAGAAACCCACAGAGACTGCTGACCTGAACAAGGGGGAGCTCATGGACCCCCAGACTGATAGCTGGGAAACCAGCATTGGACTGACTCAGACTCCCTGAACATGGGTCTCAGTTAGAAGGCCTGGGCATTCTAAGGGACCTCTGACAGTGGAACCAGGATGTATCCCTGGTTTACAAAAGGACTTTGGGAACACATTCCCCATGGAGGGATACTCTCTTAACCTAGAAGCAGGAGGGAGGGCCTAATCCCTACTCCAAATGACTTGACAGATTTTGATGATCCCTCCTGGAAGGCATCTCCCTCCCTGTGGAGTGGGTGGGGAATGGGATAGTAGGGAGAGGGAACTTGGATCGATATGTAAAATAAGAAAAAATAATAAATATAAAAAGTTCCCATAGTGATGTTAGCTTTGGGGAAAGAGTAGCATATATAGCGATGATGGTGTGTTATTGTTTGGCCGCTCTTGAACCAATGATACTGAACTGTTTCAGTGCCCAACAATACTGGAAAGTCTGTTGGCACCACAGGAGAGATCTTGACTTCATATATACTAATGAGAGTGGGTGAGAACATACTAATTACATTGAATAAAGCACTTCTGCTAAGAGGGTAACAACTTGGTTGTATTTGGCGTTTCTTCTAGCTCAAGGAGCAGCAGTTATGCAGTGTTTGGAAAGACATATGGTCAGATAATCATGTGATGCTCATAGAATTACAGGGACAATGAGTTCAAAAGAACATGAGCTCCAGTAAAAGCTTTCTATTGCACAAGGTTTGATTTGGCAAAATACTATTACGTTAAATGTATGATTAAAAATCCCTTAGTTTTTGGTGTTTAGATGTAAGTGGACTCTAGCTTTATAATTATAAAATGTCTAATTTTGTATATACTTAAGTTACATTGTTTAAAACAATATAAGTGAAAATTTAAGGATCATGATAGCTTTATTTTTCTTATCAATGAGTCAACATTATTTGCATTTTATAGACTTTGTTGCTGACATCTTGAAGAAGACTTAAAACTGCAAAGTTTAAATTGGTGTTTTACTTGTTCAAGGCTTAGTTTAAATAATGTTGCTGGTGATGCAAGCATCCAGAATAAAGGAGAAATTATTTCTCCCTATGGTTCTTATCACATGGTACCCTTGTCTGATTTTTCGCTAACTGCTTTAATTCTACAGATAGTCAATATGCGTTTCCGAGGTGTTGGACTATGCTTGGGTCTTCTGTGCATCACCGTTAATGCAGAGTTTATGAATGATGATGTTGAGGTGGAAGACTTGAGTGAAAATCCAGAAGAGAGTTCTATTAAAGAAGACGACCCTTCCTCGGGGGTAAGACGGTTGAGAAGTGAGTTATAAGCTAGTCTTTCCCATGGTCATAGGAGTGACAGGTCCCTCAAGATAGGTTTTCTTCCTTTCTGACAGTGCATAGCAAACCGGTTTTGTTTTTGTTTTTGTTTTTCTCAACTTTGTTCTTAGAGCACCTATAGCAAACAATTATTTGCACATACTCTGGTTGTGCTCTGTATGTGGGAAGTTTTTGCTACCAAAGCGGGAGTTCACCAGTTAAAGAGGACCAAGTTCTTTAGCAAAGGCAAAGGCCATTAGTCCTGGTTCTGATAATATCAGACTTTTCCAGACAAAGTGGAAGATGCCATAACTTGTGGCTCTTCGAGAAGTAAAGGAAGCAGCTTCTGTTTGTTTCTCTGTGGGTAGAAAATGCACACAAGGATAATGGATTGAAAAGGGACAGCGTGACAAGGTGGGCTTTAGCTGGGCCGAACCAGGACTCTGTCTCAGCACTGTCAGGGTGTCTGTCCTGAGGGGGTGACTGACGGGAGCCTGGGAACTTTACAGAGATTTTAACCATCCTCTGGAGCCTCCATATTGAGTGTATTCACATCTAATACTGTGATGACTAGAAATCGTTCATCCTTCTATGCTAGTCTCTACTTAAAGGGCCCAAGTAATACATAGAAAGTTCTCACAGATTCCTTTGCTTCATCTCATCTTATTGGGTTTTTAATATGCAGATAAATGTTGATATCTGTTTGCTTCCCCTTTAAATTTCCATCTCCACAAAGATATCTCTCTTGAAACTTAGTCCTATGATTTATATAGTAATGCTTGATAAACTGTCATCTGGGGCAAGCATCCTACTACAGGGGTCTTTAAAAGTTCACACTTAAAAAAATTGACACGTGCTCACCATTCATAAGTATATTTGGTGAGATGACAATAAATTGTAAAAAACACTTAAAATTTTATTACCAGACATCAGTTGTACAAAACAACAGGTTTCATTATATTACTGAGGCATGAGCTTTGCAACCAGAGCCCATATCATCCGGGATCTCTCCTGCCCGTGAGCACTGTGTACTAGGTTCTGAACAATCAGGGTGACTTCAGATATTTGCAAAAATGAATAAATTTGGCTTTAAAAAAATCTCTTTTCTAGACAATTAAATATAAGACACCTCAACCTATAGGAGAAGTATATTTTACAGAAACATTTGACAGTGGAAGGCTGGCTGGGTGAGTACTCCTGCAAAGCACATTTTCTTCAATTTGATGGGTTTTCTGAAGCTATTGGTCTGTGAGAATTAGCTCTCCTGCGACTGTGAAATAATTTAAAGCTATGTATTTATACAAAGAAAGACACAAATTCAGAATACAAAGGAAGCACATGTCATTTTCTTGTTCTTTAGGGTAGATATTAACAGTGAAAATTCACAAGACAACTGAGTTATGTTGCAGCCACAATGATGGTATGCCTATCTGTAGCAGTTAACACCTACTGACAATTATGCTCCAGACCCTCTGATAGTGGTTAGATATGTACTCCATTTCTCCCCGAGAAACAGTGGCCCAGTGTACAAACTTACTCCCACACCAATGCTTAAGGATAGATTGTGAGCTTCCCAGGATTGTGCAAAGGCTAGATTAACCGATTAATTTCTTGGCACAAATTACTTTTTAATGAAAACTGATTATGTTGGGTATCTTCTTGTATGTTTACTTTCATTTTATCTGTGAATTGCAAATATTATTTCAATGGCAATATCTTTACTTATAGGTGGGTCTTGTCAAAAGCAAAGAAGGATGATATGGATTCAGAACTTTCCATGTATGATGGTAAAATACTTACTCGAATATTAGATAACAATAACTCACGTTCACTAGCCTTTGAGATTATATTTTTGTTAAAAAATATGTTGGTCAGAAGGACCAACCAGCCATCACAATGAAATGTTCCATTTTTCACCTTGTTCCTCGTCATTGTTTCAGGGATTGCCGGATTGAGCCAGTTTTCTGACTCGTAAATCATAGTTGGACTTTGAAATAAACATAAGTTGATTTTTTTTTTTCCTGTTTTAAAAGAGTGAGATCCAACACAGAATGCTGGGGCTCCCAGTTGCCCACCGGGCTCACAGCCTGTGTGGCCCACAGTCTCACTGCAGGAACAGCCCAGAGACCCAGGCTTTGCTGCTCGATGGCTTAGTGCTTCTCTGGGGTGTGGCTGCTTCCTGGCCCAAAGCTCTCCCAGCCAGGAGACTTAATGGGGAAGAGTTTGTGTGATGAGCTAGACTTCAAATGCAAACCTACTGAATGCTGTAAGAACCCTCGAAGGGTGCTTACATTTCCTAGTAAACTGAACCTTGGACAGACTGCTCACTTTGTGTTAAAGATGCACTCTGTCTCATATGCATTTTTAACTATCTCATCTTGTTTTTGTTTTTACTTCATTTTAAGTGTCTGGACAAGGCAAATTTTGCTCTTGGTCAAGAGGGTGCTCTTGGAAGAGCAGATCCACAGAGAGGAAGGACACTGCTTTTGTATCTTATTTCTTAAAGTCAGCATTGATAAAATTTATGAGACAACCCATGTTTTATCGTTCATCTTGTTGAAAATATGTCCAGGAAACCTAATTGCATCTATTGTAGAAGTGTACCTTCCATGTTATTAGTTTTCTGAGTTTGGATTAAGGAAATGAAACCAGTTTCTGAAAAATGAAAAGGAAAAGAAAAGGAGGGATCAGGGGAACAGGGGAGGATAGGAGGAGAGAAGAGAGAAAGAAAGGAGGGGAAGGGACAGGGAGACGGGGGAGGGGAAGATGGAAATGGGAAGTGGGGAATGGGAGGAAGGGGAGGGGCAAAGGGAGGGAAATGCAAAGAGCAGATAGTGTTTCCTGACGTGATCTTCAGTTCTCATGGCAAAGATCCCTGCTAACCCCTGCTGGGCTGCGGGCTTTCTGTGCCTTCTGTTTAGCTCACTTGCTTTGCTTTCTCTTTCAGGAAGATGGGAAATAGAAGAGCTGAAGGAAGACCAGGTCCCCGGTGACCGAGGCCTGGTTCTGAAGTCTAAAGCCAAGCACCATGCAATATCTGCCATCCTTGAAAAACCCTTTATTTTCTTCGATAAACCTTTGATAATTCAGTAAGTGTTAAGACTTTAATTTGAATTAGTTTGATATCACTTTGGCATCTGAATATGTGTTAGTTTTGGTGCTGTGTACAAAAAAAAATTCCACATTTCCCTTGCCAGGTTCTCATACAAATGCCCATATATATAACCACACCCTGGGCCTTGGGGGGCAGCAGTTTAGTGGTAAGCTACATATCACATGCCTTACATGCACAATTCTGTCACCGTGAAACCTTAGTTATTCTCGTTCTTTGCTGATAAGATAGTCACCTCAGGACTTTCAGAGCAGAACCATAAACATGGACAGTTTATAGTTCTGTTCATGCCTAGCCACTCAAAGAGGCAGATTGAGTCTACAGGAGCCATGTCTACAGGCCGGGGTCTTTCAAGCAGGGAGCTCTTTTAAAAGCCCCACACTGTCAGAGACTTCTCTTCTGCACATACATCTCCCGTGTGGTCTGCATGTACACTGCCCCAAGGTCAGGTATAAATTCCCAGCCTTCTCTCATCTGTAGGGCTGTGAAGCCAAAATGATTCCCATAAAAGAAAGGCATGTGCCTGTGTTACTGGGGAGTTACATTGTGTCTGAAACCGCCCAAGTTAATGTGTCCTATAGAAATAGCAGAAGTGCCTGCCGGACACTCAGTTCTCTGCCGACCCAGTGAACAGCTTTCCTTCCTGGGATTAGTTGTACTCTAGAAGAATCCATTTCAGTGGCTTTTCAATACCAAGTAAAGCCAAGGAGGGGTTCTCTGTTACCTGAACTAATTAAAATAACATTACAAATACTTAATGGGACCAATATCCACACTGGTATTATTTATTGCTAATTAGGATTTGGTCTGATTTTTGTTTGGCTGATAATTTCTTTGTTTTCTTTTTTCCTGTCTGTGGTATGTGGAGGTGGCCAGGGTCAGGGACATTGAGTGCAATTGTATGTATGTGTTCATGCGGAGGTCTGAGGTTGATGCGTGTGTGTGTGTGTGTGTGTGTGTGTGTGTGTGTGTGTGTGTGTGTGTGTGTGTGTGTTCATGTGGAGGTCTGAGGTTGATGCTGGGTGTGTGTGTGTGTGTGTGTGTGTGTGTGTGTGTGTTCATGTGGAGGTCTGAGGTTGATGCTGTGTGTGTGTGTGTGTGTGTGTGTGTGTGTGTGTGTGTGTACATGTGGATGTAATTGCACCTTATTCACTGAGACAGTCTCTCAATCTACAACATGCTTCTCTAGGCAGCTTGCTCGGTGAGTCCCCTGCCTCCACTTTCTCAGGCTGGAATTACAGGCTGGTCTCTGTGTTCACCCAGTGTTTTGCATGTGCTCTGGAGATCTGAACTCTGGTGTCAAGCCATCTCCCAGCCTGTCCTTGAAACTTACTATTATTCTCTTAAAAGCTAGGTGTGTATAGCATCACTTTATAAGTGTACAATTGGTTTGAACAGGGTTGGCAGGAAACTAATACAAAATTCAAGTTGTCAGGGATAAAATAAATGTGGTGTTTCCCTGGGAGTCACTGATAAGAAAATGATGCCTTGCCTGATAAGAAGCAAACCGAAAAATATGTCCAAAAATTTCCAAAACAACTGTGAAATGATTGCTTTGAAAAAATAAGGAGAATCAAGAACTTAACAATGGGCTGAAGTGAAAATATGTTATGTTAAATGCTATAATTGGCACATGGTTTTTATGTGCCTTTTCCAGTTTGTGTATATGTCAAAAAATGTTGCACACACCTATTCTGAGATCTGAAATGCTTTGAAATTTGGAATATTTTTCCAACCTTTGTGACTACTCATTCATATAACGACAATTTTGTACTGCTGTTTCTGTTCAGTATTTGTTTCAAATCTTAATTTTGCATATGTACTCTCTGTGTGGTGTTTGATATTTTAGTATGTGTGTTACTGCCAGTGTGTAATGGAGATTCACATTTCTGTCTCTTTAAATGCTTATCACGTCTTTCTTTGTGTTGGGGCCCTTCCTTCTGGCACTCTCTAGAACATAAATTGTTGTAGTCACCTGCTGTTGCAGAGGGCGCTAGAGAGTGTCCCTCCTTGCTGAGTGTCCTTTGGCCCCTGATGTGTGTCTTCCCTCTCTCCCTTCCTCTCCCTTTGAGTTCCAATCCTCTAATGACTCCTTTTCACTTCCATAAAGTCGGTATTTTACCTTCCAAAAGGAGTGAGACCATGTAGTGTATGTTTTGAGGTTTTTGCTGTAATTATTTTACTTAATGCGATGGCCCCAGCCATGTGTCTGTGATTAAAAGTTTAATCTTTTTAAGAGGCTGAGCAGTGTTGCATTTGGCATATAGACCACCTCTTCCTTATCCAAACCTCAGTGTCACCTCAGTTACTTCTACATCATGGCAGTTGCGAATGGTGCTGAGTAAATGTCAGAAGTGCAGGCATCTCATGGACCAATTATACTTCTAATACTGGGAGAGCTGATAAATGGCTCACAGTGCACTTCTGGCTTTCATTGGAGAAATCTATTGCCACTCCTCATAATGGCTGTATTAACTTATAGCCCTGCCATCAATACGTAAGAATTACCTTTTTGACATCATAAGCAGTTTTGTTGTTTGTTTGTTTGTTTGAGAGTGTGTTTTGTTTTTTATTCTTTCTTTCATTAAAACTATTGCACCTGGAGTAAAGCTTGGTTGTGTTTTCCTGTTTCATGACAGAACGTGTCTTTTAATACACTTTGCTCATATGTATGTCCTTTTGAGAAATGTCTTGTGAACCTATTGCATTTCTTGTTTTTTTGAGACAAGGTTTCTCTATGTAGCCCTGACTGACTGCTGTAGACCAGGCTGACCTCAAACTCAGAGATCACTGGCCTCCCAGTTCTGCACATATTTCTAATAAGACTTTTGAGATTTTTCCTTCTTTTTGCTGAAGTGTTTCATATAGTCTGAATATTAACCAGTTATTTCTAGTTTGTGCAACTTCCTTTGTGCTGGCATGTGGTCTCTCCTGGGCCCCCCGGGAGAAGGAGGTGCACCTACAGAGGACATGCTCTGTGCCTGTTGGCTGACCTTTGGCTGAATCCAGTGCTTCTCCACTTAAATGGTCTGTTCATTGTTGAGTTGGAGGGTGTTGGGGTTCCCGTGATGGCTGGATCTCCTTTTAAGTCTAGTCATGTTCACGTCTCACACATGGTGCTCCCTTCTCCGGTCCCCACCGGCACTGGCTGGGACTGCATCCTCCTTGCTGACTCCTTATCATCCCAGTGATGACCGAGTCTGTTCTACCTGATTTGAGGAGATCGTTCTCTTCCATTTGAGTGACAAGTCTTTTTCTGTCACTCCACATCCCACCTTTGTCAATCTCTTTGAACACAGAAAAATGATTGGCTCCTCTTCTTGTATTGTTGGGGTTTGTTGTTGTTTGTTTAGTTCATTTTTCTTAACTTCACTCAGCCAGTCTAACTTTCATTGAGGAGTTTAAAATGTTGGTAATTCAGGGGATTCTCTAATTTTGTCATTATGTTTTTGTTTTGTAAGTTTTTTATTGTTTGATTTCTCTCTCACTGCTCATCTCTGATGGTGTGTGTGTGTGTGTGTGTGTGTGTGTGGTCTGAGCTTTATGTTTTAATGTGCTTCTGTGTTGGTAGCTATTGTTCTTTTGCCTCCGAAAGTAGGACCCCCTTACGAATTTCTCGTAAGGCTAGTCTATTAGTGCTAAATTGACAGAGGTTTCACTTGCCCTAGGACGTAATTATTTTTACCTTATTTTAAAAGGCTACCTTTGCTAGCTAAGGTGTTCTTGATTGCCAATCTTTAGTTTTTACTTCTTCTTTTAATTTTTATTTTTTGTGCATTGATGTTTTGCCTATATATATATATGTCTGTGTGAGGATATTGGATCCCCTTGAATGGGAGTTACAGACAGGTGTGGTGTGGTGCTGGGAATTGAACCTGGGACCTCCAGATGAGCAGTCAGTGTTCTTTACTGCTGAACTAGTTACTGCTGAACTCCAGCCCCCTAGTTTTTATTTCTGTAACCTCTGAGTTCACTGTCCCATTTGTTTTCTGAACCTGTATGATTTCCCTACAATATCTGCTTCCTGGCATGGACAATGCTTTTCTCTCATGGTTTTTATGAACTTCCTCCTCAGATGTTTCAGAATTCAAGCATCACATGTTTCAGACATAGTTTTCTTCAATTGGATTTTTTGGAGTCGTATGAGCATTCTAGAATTGAGATCAGCTGCCTCTACCAGTTTTATGCAGTAGTTTTCACAGTAAATTACTTCTTCCTGGCAATGAATCCCAAGGTGCTGGTTGGGTAGGCCACACTGGCTCTAGTCCCACGTGGACAAAGTAGTGTGTTGCCATGCAGCGTGTTTAGCTGTAAAACCAGTGGTTGCATGTGTCTCAGTGACTCGGGTAGCAGCGGTTTGTGAGGTCAGTCTATCAGCTTGAATGCAGCCCTTTCAGATGGAGTATGTTTGTCACTGCATGCAGCTGTGTGTGTGTGTGTGTGTGTGTGTGTGTGTGTGTGTGTGTGTGTGTGTGTGTGTGTGTGTGGGGGGGGGTCCAGGGTGGCATGGTATAGCACTCCCAAGAGTAGGGACAGGGAAAGCATTGATTTCTGGGGGCTTAGCATAGGTCATGCAGGGATAGCTGAAGGCCATAGAGTCTGTAATCTAGAGGGCCTGGGAGGTTCTAGTGGGACATTCTTGGCTATGGTGTAGGATGCTCACCAGTGTTCATGTTTGACCATTGCCTTTGAAAGTCCTTGTCAGACTGAGGTGGGTGCTTAAGGTGGATACGAATGCCAGGATCCTTCCAAGATCTGAGGACTGCTTTGTTTGCCTCAGCTTCTTGTTTGGAGCCTTGGTGGACCAACCCTTATAAGGCAGGCTTCTTTGTGTTTCCTGGATGAGGGTGACCTGCTTTGTGTGACAAGCAAGATGGAGCTGCTCAGTAGGAGTCTGGGCGGGGCCCAGCACTGTATGAGCTGGGCACCTTTTTAAGGTAATTCAGTGGTGTGGGTTTCTTGTCAGTGCCCTAAGCTGAGCTGGGGTCGTGAAAGTTGTGCGTGGGCTTCTGTGGCAAACAAGTCAGTGCCCACAGCATTAGTTGGCATTGTTGGAAACTTCCTACTGGCTCATCCTCCACTTTGTGAAGCCCCTTTGGATTCTAAGTTGGTCTTGGCTTGTGAGGTGGGATGCTGGACGTTGTATGCTTCAGCCTTTCCTGAGGCTGTCCCAAGACTCTATTGTGTATCCAGTATAATCCACACTCTCCCTCAAAACTCCAATAAATTAGCGGATTTTGTTGTTTGTTTGGTTTTTGTTTGTTTGTTTTAAATTTTTCTCAGTTCTGAAAGTGCTTAGAATTACCTATTGCTCTGGAATTTGAAATAGTTTGATGGACCAAGTGGCTCTCAAAGTGCTGTGGGTTTTAGAGCATTTCAGATTTCAGACTGAGGAAACCCAGTAGTTTCCAAAGTTCATGCATGGCTCGCAAAGAAAACATTAGCCCATGAAAGATTTTAAGAAGTCCCACATATAAAAAAAACATCTGTAGCTTTAATATTGTTTTCCCCAAGTATGCTTGACCATGTAAGTTAGTTTTCTTCCATTAACTGTTTCCTAGTATGTGTAGTAACATTTTCCTGAGAAACCCGAGTTAGCACAGATGGTGTCTGTGTCCTGGTTTCCTGTTGGCTTAATGTTTAGCACCAGTCTCCTTACGAGACGAGAGACGCTTTGCTGAGCCTCCAATCATTATGTATGATTATACAAGCAAGTTAATGTTTTCTTTGCTTGTATGTTTGTTTCTCATGGTCCTGGCAATTGAAGGCAAGCAGGCCTTAGCTTGTGCTGGGCAAATCTCTGCCTCTGATCCCTAGCCCTGTTTGTACTTTTCATTTTTCCACAGGGTCTCACCAAGTTGCCCGGGCTGAACTTCCCTTCAGGGTCCTCCTGTCTCAGCCTCCCAAGTATCTGAGATTACAACCTCTGCAGGCAGGCCCTGCAGGACTGGTGTTCAGAAGCAGAAAGTTTGAGGATAACACACGAACAGTGACTGAACCTCAGCACGATGGGGCAGCAGAGCAGTGCCCCTGTTGATAGAGCCAGTTTGTGGCATTCTCCCAGTAATTACACTTCCTGGGGGACCCTTTGTCCTTAAGTCACCTGAAATACAGCGATGTCTTTTAAAAATTTAGGCTGCACCAGGCACCATGTCTTCTGTTTTGTTCTTCAAAGATATGAGCCCCATGAGGAAACTGTCAAGTTGTATTTTAAGTAAAACTTATGCTTTAGGGGAAAGGAATTTCCTTTCCCCTAAATTTTACTTTTATTATTAAACTTTTTAAAAATTGTTTTTGCTAAATTCCATAACCGACTGTGACATTTTTGAGCCTTTGTTTCCCTATCATCAAAATCACCTTAAATTCTATAAGTAGGTGAGGGCCACGCCCCGCATCATAGGTGAGCAAACAGAAAGAAGTAACACTTAGTAAATGATCTGTGCTCACACAGGATGTCAGAGGGGCAGCCTGAAGGGTCAAGAAGCAGGCAGTTTGGGCTTTCCCACCTAACAGTCTGTGCTAGAGCCCTCTGTGGACAGCTTGGGAAAGAGCCAGGCAGGAGTCGCCCCAGGCTTTGCAAGCTATGCAAAATCACTCAGTTTATCTTCTCCCCTCCTTCCTTTCTTCCTTTCTTTTTTATTCCCTTTTTGATTCAAATGTGTATACCAATTGAGTTTAAGCTGGCAGATTGTATATGCTTTTTTATTTTTTCTCCTCCCTGAAGTCGTTGGGAGACATTTAAAACTATAGTCACTCATGAAATAACAAGCATTTCATATGTTTTTTTTTTCTTTTTTGTTTCAACTCACATAACAAAACCCTTTTTTCCATTTTTTTTTTTTACTGTTTTTCACTTGGCAACTACTTTTTTTACACGAGTAATTAATTTATTGGACATCTAAGCTTTTCCCTTATCATTTTTAGAATACTATTTCTTTTAAAATAACCTAAAACAGAAAAAATTTGGCTGAGACTTCTAGCATATTGTAAATCTATGAGAGACTTAGATGTTTAGCTGTCATACTAATAGCCTTCCTCATGGCTATTTTGGTGTGAATTACCCCAAGTTACGAGTGAAAATCTGAAACCTCTTTAGAGAAATTTAATCAATAAATTCACACTATTGAGCATGGTTTAGTGTAGTTGAATTAAAATAAAAATTAGTGCTGGGTTCTGAATCTCCGTCAGTTTCTAAGAAACGTACAGAACATAAAGGTTGGGGATTGGCCCAGTCATAGAGTGCTTCCCCAGCTTGTATGGAGCCCTGGGTTGCAGTTTTAGTTAAAAATTTCTTTGTTCTTACCTTAATACTGGCTGGGTAAAATATGTAAATGAGGTGGTTGTCTATAGCTGCTTATAATTATTTTTAAATACTTTTATATTTTAATATCATGACTTAAAGTATTAGATGAGCATTTCTATAAGTTGTGGATATTCTTGATGTGAATGAGCTTGGTAGTAATATAAAGTAATTCTGCTTAAAGGAATTGAGAGTAATTTGTTGTAGTTTACAGAGTTGCAAGTAACATATTTATCAGCAGTGTGGTTCTTTTTCCCTCCATTTAGATATGAAGTAAATTTTCAAGATGGTATTGATTGTGGAGGTGCATACATTAAACTGCTAGCAGACACTGATGATTTGATTCTGGTATGACATTTTAATATCTAAGAACACCTTATTAAAGTCAGTAAGTATTTTAAGGAGTGGTTGACAACAACTGAAAAGTTTGTTTTCAATTGAAAAAAGTAACTGTGTCTTTTTCCAACTTGAGTTACGTGGTCTTTACATGCCTTCAAGGTTCATAGCACGGCTGCCTTACCTGAAGAAGACATCACTTCTGACTCTTTAGTAACATTAATAACTGTCCTGTATCAGAACAGATGTGAAGGTGCTTAGAGATGCTGATGAGGGAGGTGCCAATTGAAGTTCTCCACAGTTTGTTCAGAGAGGCACAAAGTAAAAGTGGCCTGAAGCCCACATTAAAGACTAGGCTGTTTCAAGTGTTGCCAATACACAGAAAAAAACTAAAGTGACTTTGTAGTTCTGATAGGTTGGGGACATTTCTTATATCATCCTGCAAAGAAAAAGGTCACAGTGCAAGCTCTGTCGGGAGTCTGGCTATAACAGAAGTAGAGAGGCATCGCCTATTGTTGAAACGGCATTGCTGTGGGCAAGCTGCGAGGTGGACATCAGAGATTTTTCTCTGAACTGCTGGCTTTAGGATCAGGCAAAAGAGAGGCCATTTGTAGGACATCGTTAGTGAAGATCTTGTGAGTCTCAGTGGCAAGGTGGCAAAAATGTAATTGCCTTGAATTCGTTTAAGTACTTCATTGGACTCAGTGAATCCTCAGAGAACCCTTCTGAGGTAGAAATTGTCATCTCCACATTTGAGATGTAATGGGGATTCAGAGTGCTCAGCAGCCACACACGCTTGGTCCCAGGTCAGCAACAGCATTGGAACTGCAGTATCCGAGTGCAGAATTATGTGCTGGAGAATGCGTCCCACAAGGAATGACATTGGGCATGCCTCTCTTTGTCAAGCACATTTTGCAAAGGGTCATTTCCCAGTTTCCTCCTGAACAATGGTAATGAATAGTCACTTAGTCCAAGGTCATAAGTGTGCTTCATTTTCTGTGAACTGTTGGCACATATTTGTGAGAAGTGCAAAGCTTGTTCTGATGCCGAGGCCCCACCCCTCCTGCACCTTCAGGAGGGAAGCAGCATGTGCCTTTCTAAAGGAACAACAGACGACTCCCAAGTTTTCACTTTGCCGTGTCCTTTATTGTCATTTGTGTTAATTCCTCAGTAAGTTGGCATTTGATGTCGTTTGTGAACACCACCCACTGGACAGAGCAGGGTCACAGACTGGTGTGACTCTGGACTAATTAGATTGTCATCTCTCTTTGAAGGAAAACTTTTATGATAAAACACCCTATACCATCATGTTTGGACCAGACAAGTGTGGCGAAGATTATAAACTTCATTTCATCTTCAGACACAAACATCCCAAAACTGGAGTTTTTGAAGAAAAGCATGCCAAATCGCCAGATGTCGATCTGAAAGAGTTCTTTACAGACAGGAAGACTCACCTCTACACCCTTGGTACACCATTCATTCATTCATTCACTCACTCACTCACTCACTCACTCATTCACTCACTCAAAAGTGCTCGTCAGCCAAGGAGTTGCTGAGGGCTTGTGCTTTCGGGAGAGAACAGACTTCTCTACCATTAAGAAGTGTGTCTTTGGGGGAGACAGACTGTGCCAAATAACAACACAGGGAGAAAAAGTACCCAATGGAGGGGGGGGGAGTTCTGAAGAGAAATGGAAGTCACGTGGTGATTCTACTTTGTTGTATGGGATTTACATAGAAAATATGTGTTTATCATTTTTAGGAATGATAGATACTGGGTCAGGAACTCTCAAGTGGTTCTAAACCAGCTTGAGTTCTTTGTAATATACTTGCAACCTTCTCTTTGTAATATACTTGCAACCTTCTAAGTTTGAGGGTTTTGTTTTAATGTGAGGAAGATTGGCTTATATTCTGTAACTGTAAAGAGGGACACTTTGTGGCCATGAGTCCCCACCATAGAAATAAAGTTTTATTGTTTAAAAATGAGTTTAAAATAAATTTTGTTGTTAGATTTGATTTCAGCAAGTATTGATCCAATACGCTGGAGAAAATTGTGTTCATAAAGTTCAGGTCATTTTAGTATTTAGAAGATTATCTTTGCAATATCTGTCTGAATACTAACAATAATATATTAACATTGTTCTTTAGTGATGAATCCAGATGATACATTTGAAATATTCGTTGATCAGAAAATTGTGAATCAAGGGAGTTTGCTAGAGGATGTGGTCCCACCTGTCAATCCACCCAGGGAAATCGATGATCCCAGCGATAAGAAGCCAGATGAGTGGGATGACAGAGTCAAAATCCCCGACCCCACCGCAGCCAAGCCAGAGGACTGGTAAGCCAAGAGCTCGGCTACGAACCTGAACTGTCGCAGGATGGGTCAGTGACATTCACAGCCAATGAAACTCTTTTAACAGCTTACTGTTTGCTAGATGATTTAATATGGGATAATTTTCAGAAATGGATGTTACATTTCTCTCTCTAATTTAAAATTTTCTTTGCTTTAATTTTTTCACTTTGTTTCCCTTTCATCATGTGTTCATATTTTAATGATAGCAGTTCTATGGGAAGATCCATGAGTTGGAAACATGAAGCCTTTTGTCTTAATTCCTGGCTTGTTCTTCATATGTGTGTGGTGTTCTCTACAGGTGCAGATTGGTTTTTGTTTATTTGGTTGGCTGGTTGTTTTTGTTTGTTTGATCATTTGTTTAATAATGACTTGGCTTTAGGTGGCCTTACTGTCAGCATCTTACAACGCCTTTGTGGGATGCATGGTGTCATCACCCGGAAGCATTAGTTCTCTTTACTAGCCTTGTATTTGTGTTGTTTCCATTTGTGGGGACTGAAGGTTTTCCTTAACTGAAATGCATTCAGTGGATGAGTCCTCGTACAAGCTGAGGTTGGGTGATTCGAAAGCCGTTGTATCTCTCTTTCTGCCGAACTAGTCTTTGTCCTTCAGATATGTTCTGTGATTTTTACAATGTCCTTCAGATATGCTCTGTGATTTTTTTTACAATAAGACCATGTACTTTTATTCCTACAAAACATAGTTTTTTTCCTGCTGGCTGCATAACCCTTAATTAAGGTTTGCTAAATATATTTCTTTTTGTATTTAACCACCGTGTTATGTTGTGCTGTGTAACAAATATTCCCAAGCTTACAGGCAACACATGCTGACTGTCACTTCACTGGGTTGAGGCAGGGATGTAGAGGTGGCCCGGGCGGTGGGACTCTGCCTCTGACTGAGGAGATGCTGCCACTTCCTAACCAGCTCAAGTGTCTGATCCCAGGAGGTTTCCCTCCTTCCCTACCTTGCCTCCCTTTGGTGTGTTCATGGCATCTTAGATCACACCTCAGAAGTAGTGATCTAAGAAAGGGAGACAGCAGCCCTGAACTGAAATTGGCATGATATTTTGAAACTGCGTCTAGAAATAGCATGCTGCCACCTATCCTAGCTAGACAGAGACTCCACCAAGGTGTAGATACAAATACTACGAGAAAAAAAATTCTTTGATTCCTATGAGAGTATAAAATGGTTTTACACACTTGTTGAAATGGTTGTTCTCTCCCTGTTTTCTTAGTACAGTGAATTATAGTTACTGATTGTCTAATGTTGACTTACTGCTCGGCACTATCATTATTTTTTTATGTCTTTTGTTGGATTCTACTTAGATTTTTTTCAGATTCATTGAAGTGTAGATTTTGTGCTGCTAAATTCACTTGCAGTATGCATAGTTCAGTGGGCTCTGATGAACACACAGACATCAGAAGCATTTCCATCTTGCCAGGAGGACCTCACATTCTGCACCCGATGAGGTTTCCGTTTCTGTAGCTTGGCAAAGACTGTGTAAAATGGACTCATAGGATCTGGCTTCTCCATCTGCCTCCTGAGCCTGTATCAGTGTCTTTGTCTGTAGCAGTGGCACAACGCTGGGACTGTGTCATCACTGGTTCACCTGTTCATAAACTGATGGGAAATTGCAAGATTTTCCAGTTTCGTGTAATTACAAGTACATGTGTGGTAGACATTTATGGACAGAATATTGGATGGACATAAATTTCCCCCATCGCGGGTAAATAAATACCTAGGAATGGATTTGCTGGACTGTTGAGGAAATGTATGAGTGGATTGATGAGAAGCTGCCAGCATTTCCCGAGGCCCATGCTATTTTGCATCCCCACCAGCCTCATACAAGGGTTTCGGCTGCTTTTAATTTAGAACATTTTATTCCCATTTTTCTTGTCTTTTTGGCCATTCTAAAAGGTTTGCAGTGAGTCCTACTGTTTTAACTCACATTTCCCAACTCTCACTTAGCATCTGGTCTTTTTACTTCCATTTATATCACTTCCTTGCTGAAATATTATCTTAAGTTTGTCAAATGCTTTAGAAATTTCTTTTTACATTATTTTGTATGTATGTGTGTGCCGGGCCCACAATGCCTGTGCAAAAGCCAGGACATCCTGAGGTTTGCATACGGCAAAAGGAACAACAGCAGGCATGTGTAAAAGGCCAGGCATCATATTGGAAACCTGTAGCTCAGCTATTGGAAAATGTGAGCAGAAGTGTTAGGGTGTCACAATCTTGGCTGCATAGAAAATAAATAAATACATAAATAATAGTAGCCATATATTTAAAAA
The DNA here is from genome assembly GCA_030556225.1 of Cricetiscus sungorus. Classification (NCBI taxonomy): domain Eukaryota; kingdom Metazoa; phylum Chordata; class Mammalia; order Rodentia; family Cricetidae; genus Cricetiscus; species Cricetiscus sungorus. The sequence continues at coordinate 21,487,310 of JANBXA010000729.1, forward strand.
CAAATGAGGCTGGTGAGATGGCCCATCAGGTAAAGGTGCCTGCCAGTAGACCTGATGAATGGCCAGAGTTCTAGCCCTGAAGCCCACATGAAAGAGAAAGCCAACTTCTGCAAATTGTCCTCTGACCTCCTGTGTGCCGTGGATAAGAGCACATGCACATACATGTGCATATGTGTTTGCATGCACACAGGGAAATAAATGATAAACAAATGGGAATCTTTTAAACCCTGAGAAAGTAGAAAGTGGAAAGATTTTTACTGGCAAAGGGCTAATTTCTTAATGTAAAAGAAGTAAGCTACCGAAAGAGATGCGAATGGTTTGCATGTGTACTTGGGCTACTGTCTGTGCCTAGTGTGGATGGAGATACCTAACTCCTGGCTACTGGGAGCAGACCCTTTGTCTGTGTTCCTCTCAGCAGCTCCTGCCTCGCTATCACCAGGCTTGCCCACTGAGCTCTGCTTCCAGCCCCCTCCAATCTTTCTAGTCCTAATCTCCAGACTTCCCAAGCTATTGCCACATACATAAAAGTTCCAAAGGCCTCAGAACCACATGGCCAGGGTTGGTCATGGAAGGGATCGCATTCCTTGGTACCAGTTTCTGTGTTAGATTTCCTTCACTGTGACAGAAAACCCCAATGAGTCAACACATAAGAAAGATTTGGCTTGGCTTCAGAGGTTTCATCCATGGGTACCTGGCTCAGTTGGTGGTGGGCAGCACCTGTCATCAGGATGCCTTGGAAAGGCACATGTTATGAAGCAAAGCTGCTCACGTTGTTGCAGCCTGGAAACAGAGGGGAATGACTTTATAACCGTGGGTTGAAATCCATTAGGCTGGGAATCTGAAAATGGATTCATTATTGAAAACCAAAGCCCTCATCATCCAGTCACCCCCTCGAGACCTCACTCTGACTTTAGCTACAGTGGGGACCAAGCTTTCAGCACATAAAGTCCAAACCATATCAGCAGGCACCCAGTACATTATTTTTGTTGACTGAGTTTGAGTGATAAAAGCAAGATTCAGCATGCCATGTATGCAATGCTATCATTTATGTAAAAAAAAAAAATGTTTGTGCACATATGTTCATGGAGCACGAGACCACATGACAGGCAAATGAAGTGTGTGTGTTGGGGGTATATGCTGCCCTTAGTAGGCACATAAACCAAATAATAGGGCTTACTGCTGTAGAACCTTCTGGACATGTTGATATATGTATTTAAGAACTTCCTAAAACAGTAAATAAATACTGTAATAATGCATTTACAGGGATGAAAATGAGCCCGCACAAATAGAAGACTCAAGTGCTGTTAAACCTGATGGCTGGCTTGATGATGAACCAAAATTTATCCCCAATCCTAATGCTCAGAAACCTGATGATTGGTAAGCATTCTTCAATTCCAGGAAAGGTCCCAAGTGTTTCCTGACTATTTATGAATTGTTATTGTGCCCTGCAAAGACTGGAGATTAATATATTACCTCTGCCCCAAATAACTTCAGGAATGACGACATGGATGGAGAATGGGAGGCACCACACATTCCTAATCCAGCCTGTCAAATTGGATGTGGCCAGTGGAAACCTCCTATGATAGATAACCCAAAATACAAAGGAGTCTGGAAACCACCAATGATCAATAATCCTAGCTACCAGGTAATAATCACTGTTCTGGTGCCGTAGTCAGGTCAAGTTGCTTTCTCTATTAGCTTTTAGAAGTTCAATTTGTAATTTATGAAGTCAAAGAAAGTCATCTAATTTAGGCTAGGTAAAAAGGAGGGATGGGGGAGTGCATGAATCTCACTGGGAGGGGGAAGTAGGGTAGATGTTTACAGATTGACTGGGGGTGGGTGGGCATGGGAGTTGGGGGATCATGTTGTGGCAGAGGTTCTTAGAGGAAGAATGTTCAGGGAGAGACCACTGGAATTGGGGGATAGTGGGTGGAGGGTTGGGACCCTAGTACAGTGGAAACTTCCTAGAATGTATGAAAGTGATACTAAGGTGATAATAAGGATGAAAGTGATAATAAGGACTCCTAGTGATGGGGATACAGAGTCTTAAATGGTCATCCCTTGTGACCAGGCAAGACTCCCAGTGTAAGTTACATTCAATTGAGTTGTTGGCCAAGGGGAATATGGAGACAACATCCACACAACTCATTGAATATGGAGAAGTCAAGCTGGTGCCTACACAGAGCCTTTGCTGCTCTGTTCTAATCTCTTTGGTCTGGGTGGGGAGATGTACTCTGCATGGTACTGAAAGAGAAACAAAGATACCAACCCAGCCATAAAACTTTTGACCTACAAAATACGCTAGGGCAATGGTGACACAGAACTTATGGGAGTGGCCAACCAGTGTCTGATCTGACTTAAGTTCTGTCCATGAGAAGTCACGTTGTCCATTTCGATAATTAGTCTGTGTTTCATGAACTCCTTATTTATTTAACATTGTCAAAATTCAAAATTTTTAGGCTGGTAGACATTTTGGGTGTGTGAGTGTGTGAGAGAGAGAGAGAGAGAGAGAGAGAGAGAGAGAGAGAGAGAGAGAGAGAGAGAGAGAGAGAGAGAGGGAGGGAGGGAGGGAGGGAGGGAGAGAGAGGGAGGGAGGGAGGGAGGGAGGGAGGAAAGGAGGGAAGAAGGGTGGGAGGTAGAGATGGTCCTTCATCTTATTGTTTTTGAGACAGTGTCTGTCATTGAACCTGGAGCTTTCCGATTCAAGTAGCCTGGCTGCCAGCACACCTCGGGGTGGCCATGTCCCCATCTCCTCAAGTCTGGGATTTCAGGCCAGCTCTCTAAGTGGTGCTGGAGACTGAACTCAGACCCTCAGGTCTTCCACAGGAACAAGCCCTTTACCCACCGAGCCATCTCCCTGACCCTTAGAAAAGGTTCTTGTGTTCCTTTTTAATTGTTTAATGTCATCACTTTATCTAAATTCTTCTTTGTTTGTTGTTTCTTACAGGGAATCTGGAGCCCTCAGAAAATCCCTAACCCAGATTATTTTGAGGATGACCACCCATTCCTTCTGACTTCTTTCAGTGCTCTGGGCATAGAGCTTTGGTCCATGACTCCCAACATCTACTTTGACAATTTTATCATCTGCTCAGAAAAGGAGGTAGCAGATCGCTGGGCTGCGGATAGCTGGCGACTGAAGATAATAGTGGCAAATGCTAATGAGGTATGATAGTTACGATAAGTGGGAGTCATGGGACCCCAGTCTCGGCTGTGGGGTGTGCGCAGATGCAATGATTCCTAAATGCCAGGGAGATGGACTGGAATACATTTTGCAGACAGACTATTTAGCTTTTCTGCAGACTATATGGTGAACTCGGCATCAGGTGCCTATCATCTCATCCCATTCATTAAATTGTGGTAGCTTTAATGAGATCCAAAGCCTACTTGTGATTCACAGCAGTAAGAAATACTTTGTGTTTTCATGTTGGCAGTGCAAGCCTGAGTTTTAACAGCGACCTATATGCATTTCAAATATTTTCTCTTAGAGAAATACCAAGAACTCTAAACTCAGCATTATTGTTTGCCTCAACTGCAGTGCTGTGCGCTCCGGGTTAGCTGCCCTGGCCTGGCTTGAGAGCCTCCCAAAACTGTCTCCACTTCCCACTTCACCATGGGGGCTCTGGGATTGTAAATGCAGGCCACTACATCCAGCGTTTTGTGGGTGCCAGCACTGGACCTGCACGTTAGGCACCTTTATCTAAAACCACACATCCACCCCCATTTGGTTTCTTTAGACACTTGATTGTTATAAGTAAAATATGTTGTGGCCTCAGATTTTATATTACTAAAATAAAATTCATGCACAAGGGCCACTTATGAAATTGTTCGTATAAAAGAAAAAGAAAACACAATAACCCCTGGGTGATTTTATTAGGAAATACTTTAAATAACAGAACATATTATTAACATATCATCAAAGGTGTCTTATTTTTTTCTTTTTCATTTTTGGTGTGTGTGTGTGTGTGTGTAGTGAGTATGGGATATGTGTGAGTATAGTGTTATGTGGTGTGTGTGTATAGTGTGCATATAGTATGTGTATGTATGTGGTGTGTATTGGGTATATGTATGTGTGTAGTGTGTATTAGGAGTCTGTGTGTGTGTGTGTGTGTGTGTGTGTGTGTGTGTGTGTGTGTGTGGTGTGTGTGGTGTAAAATGTACATAATCTGTATTTCCCAGTGGAAGTTGGTAAGCGTTCTGTGCTGATTTCTCCACAGCCTGGGGTATTCAGACAGCTAACGATAGCAGCAGAGGAGCGACCGTGGCTCTGGCTTATGTACCTTGTGATGGCTGGGTTGCCCATAGCATTACTTACTTCATTTTGTTGGCCAAGAAAAGTAAAGGTAAAGAAAACACGGTTTTTTCAACTTTGTTTTTCAGATTTGCTTGGGTTCCAGAATCAAACTGTGTAATGAATGCAATGTCAATGCAATTAATTCAGTTTCCTGTAAGATTTACTGAGAATTTATTATGTACCTTATCAGTTAGTGTAAAAAATGGCAGATAAATATTAAGATGAAGAGGATGCATTGTTGTACATTTCAATACATAGTGTCTGTGTACTAAAACAATAAAGTAAAAATAGTGTTTTGCTTTTAGTAAAAACAGCTTTTGTTAAACTTCCACAGAAAAAATATGAAGACATGGGTCCTAAGACAACTGACGTATATAAACCACAGACTAAGGCAGCTCTGGAACAAGGGGTAGAGGTAGAGGAGGAGAAGGCCCCCGAGAAGCCAGAAGATTTGGAAGAGGAAAAAAAGCCAAGTGACAGTGACGTAGTCATCACTGAAAAGGGTGAGGCTGTGCTGGTGACTTGTGACAGTCCCATCCTTCCAGCACTGACTGAGAAATTGCCAGCCTTGCAGTTTTCTGCCCTGTTCAGTGTCTGATGTGCACTTGGGAACTGCCGAGAACACATGATTTCGGCAATGTGGATTATCAGTGTTCTGAGAGGGCCAGCCCTGTGAACAGCCAGCCTGTCTACATTGCTGTCCCTAGCCACAGCCAAGAGTAGGGATGGGCTGCAGTTTATACACAGTTGTGTGACCAGACATATCCTCGCCCCACTGGGGCCTCTACAGCATCTCCCCAAGTCTAACATGATGGGCCAGTGCATTTCTCTGGTTCTTTATGGGTGCATGGGTACTCAAAGGCAGTGTGCATGTGTGTGCACATGTATGTCATGGGGCACATGTGGAAGTCAGAAAAGACCTTGCAGGACTAAGGTCTTTGAAAAGAATGTGTGGGGGGGGGGGGAGGGAGGAAAGGAGAGACGGAGGGAAGGATGGAGGGAGGGAGGGAGGGAGAGAGGGGGGAGGGAGAAAGAGGGGCATATGTATGTGCCATGTGTCTCAGAGTATTTGTAACTTATGAGTGCTTTATACTGATGTTTCTGTCTACTTTTAGAGGACATTCACAAATAACTAATTTATAAATACATAAATATCAGAAGGGCCTTATTTTAGAAGGCAATTTTCCATTTCCCACTGTCCCACCGTTATTTGTGGGGACATGTGTGGCCGGAGGGTGACATGTGCTGCCTTCTATTTCTGGCAGCCTAATTTTTGGTAAAATGAGTTTTTATTTTATATAGCTTCTCAAGAAGTGCTGTCTTCTTTTGGTGTGTGGTGGTATCTTCCTCCTCCTCTTTGCTTTCCCCTTCCCCTCTCCTCCTCACCCTCTCTCCCCACTCCCTCCCTGTCTTTTCATAATGACAGTGACAAAGTTGGAGATCTGGCTAAAGAGAAACCATAGGAGAATCAGAGAATAAAAAGGCAAATGGCAATACAGGTTGGAGACTACGGAGGTTACACTAAGTGGAGATATGTCACTGAGATGTGAATCCCAGAAAGCCGAGAATCATTTGGACTTTGTATATTATATAATCATAATTTAGGAACTTGTCCTTTGCTTCAAAAAACTGATTTGTTTATTTGTGAAAAATAATAAGTATTTACAATGAGCTAGGCTTTTTTCTTTTCAGTTTCGAAGCTAAGAAGTTGCTTTAATTGTGGGATTTAAATTAATCTCCCTTAATTGTTCTTAATACTTTTCAGTAGCAAAATCCTAACTTATGGGGTCTCTGCCTTAAATAAAATCTGCATTCTAGAAGAGGAAGTTGGCGAGCCGGAAGAGAAGAGTGAAGAGGAAGGGGAAGCCATAGAAGGGCAGGAAGAAGTGAGCAAGTTGAGTAAGTCTGCATCAGAGGACGAGGTAAGCTCGGTACAGGGGTGGGCTTCCGCCATACTTCCCTCCGTTCCCTTGAGTAAGAGCCTGCATGACACTTTTAGACAAACTGATAGAGAAGTTCTTGCTGTGTGTGACATGTTGTCATCACATGTGATAGAGGAGCGCGTCACCTGAGCCACTCACAATGTAAAGGCAGACTGCATTGACAAAAGCAGTCTATCTCTAGTGGTGAAGATGTACAGAGGTCACTGAGGGTTTGAAACGCAGGCCTCCTCCTGCTGAAAGGTCTGTTGTCTCCTTCCACACTCTAGTCAGTACGCCAAATTATTTTTGAATTGTGTGATTTGGTGCTGCATGTATAGCTGAGATGCGACTTAGCTGCATAATGTCTTCATGCATGCATTTAAAGTTTGCTTTAGGGACAAACGCATTCTGAAAGGTAAAGAAAGGAGAGGACATTTTGTTTTTTCCTCTCTTCTAATTTTCCTGGAGGCTTTCATCCCAGAAGTTCTGAAATAGTCTCTGTAAAACCAGCTCAGGAGTCATTACTCACAGAAGTGGTGGAGTGAATTGTTTTCTCCCACGGTGGGAATCGCACAACTATTTTCGAGGAGACTGAGACCACGTTCTGAGTCACAAACACAATGCTGCAGGGTGGACACAGTGGTCTTTGCCACATGCTTATTGGATGAGGAGGGTTATTTGAAGATGCCATTAGACCAGCTGTAAATAAATAAGACATTATGGCAGCTTCTCAAGGTGCAGGAGTCGGGTAACAGCATTGGATGGGTAGAGCACAGGGGTTAAAGGAGGAGAAATAAGCCAACTACACCAGCTCGGCTAAGGTTACATGACAGGGAATATGCTGCCTTTCATTGTTTTTCAGATGAAAGAAGCTGATGAGAGCACAGGGTCTGGAGATGCACCAGGGAAGTCATTACGCAAGAGGAGGGTGCGGAAGGACTGAAGTGTGACAAGTATTCATTGCAAATCCCTGAGAGAGAGACCTGGCACTCTAAAGTTAGTGTGCCCAGAAGGACAGTGATTCCATCTGCAGAAACTCTTTCTAAATATCGAGCAATGGTACTCTTTCAGATACTTCTTTCTTTCTTTTGGGGGGCAAACGTAACTTTGAAATTAACTGGTCTTTGAATTTAGAATAAAAGGAAAGTGGCACATTACACGAGATCCAAGAGAGTAATATCCTTAGAGGTTACAGTTTTAATAGTTGGAAGATAGTTTTTGTTTTGTAGAGCAAAATGCCATGTAGTCATCACACCTGCTATTGGAAAAATCAACTCTTGGACTTCCCACTTCACTGGATACAGGTTAGTTTTATAATAAAATCCAGGTATGTTCCGTTGTACAGACTGAAGGTCACCGAGTTTGTGTATCATCGTTGGATGCCATCAGCACTTTAAAGTGTTGTATGTGACCCACGCGTACTTGCCTGTGTTCCACTATAGTTAGGGTCACTTCGCTTAGAGATTCCTTGAAGAGGTGCTGTGTTGACAAGCGTGTCAACTGTGTCACTCATGCAATCACTGGGTAATATTCAAGCATATTCTACATGTGAACACAAGGTAATGGGCTTGTCAAAACCAAATAATGTATAGATTTTTTTTCAAGCTTTTGTAGCCACTTCATACCCAAATGGCTTACCTCATTCATGAAACTGTGTGCACACACTGCTCTTGAAAATAAAATTTAAATATTTTTCTCACTTAATTTTTTGTTTCTTTTTCAAGAAAGGGTTTCTCTGTGTAGCCCTGGCTGTCCTGGAACTTGCTCTGTAGACTAGGCTGGTCTCAAACTCACAGAGATTCGCCTACCTCTGCCTCCTGAGTGCTGGGATTAAAGGCATGTACCACCACTACTCAACACTATTTTTCTCATTTAAATTATACCCTCTATATGCATCATTACTGGGGAGGTGTCATTTATTAATGGTCAACTCTGTCTTTTTGCCATGATTTTCTGCTAAGAGGTCAAGTGCATTGTGAGTCTGTTGTCACCCTTACAGCTGCATCTGAAGTGAGTGCCCAAATAAGCTACCTTTGCATTGGCATTGTTTCACTTAAAATGTTTTACTGAAGAACATTTACACTTAAGTGACATGTGTCAACCCTTTGAAAGGCCTTTTGAGTCTCCGTGAAGGCTAGAGAATGGCTTTGATAAGGAGACCCTGTGGAAATGTTTGTGAGCTGGGGTTTGTGTTTTTGGACATGCACACCCCACCGTTGGGCAGTTCCCTTGCGTAGGTGTGCCCAGAACTCACACACTAGAAATATATCCTAGCTTTACCTCCCTAAAGGAGACTGAGCAGAGCCAGTGAGATTGCTCACACTTTTCAGTTGTGAAAGGGGAGTGACTGTTTTCCCCATGGCCGTGCTCATGCTCATAAGCTCTTGGTGCATTTTTAACATGTGTTCAGGTGCCCATGGTGACCCAATGAGGGCACTGGATGCCCTGGAACTGGAGTTACAGGAGGTCGTGAGCTTCCATGTTGGTCCTGGGAACTGAACTTGGTCCTCTGCAAGTGCACGCAGTTCTTGCTCTCAATGGCTGAGCCGGCTCTCCAGCCTCGGCTTCCTTTCCTTGAAAGCACTCTTCTGTGAGGCTCACTTCCATCCGCCATTTCTCTAGGGTGGCGTCAGTGTCGGTTAGGATTAGTGTCAGCCTCCATCTGGAGGGGCACAAGTGGATGTCTAGCGTGATGAACACTGCGATGGGTTCAGGGTTCCGGAAAGTCTGGAACCCTGAATTGTGTCATTGGGCTCAGTGGGTAAAAAGCGCTTGCCATGTGTGCGTGGCGACTCATGTTCAACCAAGGATCTAAAAGTGGAAGGAGGAGGAGTGATCTGAGCTCCAAAGTTGTCTCCCAAAGAGGCATGCTCAGGTGTGTTCATGAATGTGTGCATGGGAAAAGATTTAGTATGCAGTAGGAACTGTTCAGAACAGTCAACATATTACTTACACTCTGGGTACCCACCTGTGAGGTCTCTTTTAGATTTTGTCTGTTTTACATTTAGCAAAATGAAAAGATATCAGGTGGCTTAGACAATTTCTTAAATGTTAAATAAATAATTTGTATAAAATGTATTTCAAACAATCCAATCATTTCAAATAATCCAGACAATCCCAAAGCATATAGGTATATAGGTCCCATACTTTCCTATGGTGTAAGGAGATTAAGAAATGAAGCTGTCTTCATTTTCTTTCTGCTGCTGTGATAAGACATGATCAAGGAGACTTACAAAAATTTAATTTGGGCTGAGGGTTTCAGAGGGTTACAGTCCATGATGGCAAAGCAAAGGCATGGCAGCAGGAACAGCTGTGAACTTACATCTTGATCTGCAAGTTGGAGGCTGAGAATACACTGGGAATGGCACATGTCTCAGTCAGGGTTTCTATTGCTGTGACAAAACACCGTGAGCATAAAGCAAAGTTAGAGGGGGGACTTATTTGGCTTATTTGGCATTTCTGTTTATCATTGAAGAAAGTCAGAGCAGAACTCAAACAGGGCAGGATCCTGGAGGCAGGAGCTGGTGCAGAGCTGACATGGAGGGTGCTGCTTGCTGGCTTACATCCCAGGGCTTGCTCAGCATACCTTCTTATAGAGCCCAGGACCAGCAGCCAGGAATAGAGCTACACACCATGGCCTGGGCCTTCCCAAGGCAGTGCATCACAGTCTTTTGAAACCTCAAAGCCCACTTGCCAGTGATGTAACCTCCTCCAACAAGGTCACACCCAACCCTTCCCAAACAGTTCCACCATCTGAGGAGCAACTATTACAACATGAGTGCTGATGGGGGCCTCTCATCTCCTTTTGACAGGTTAGATGAGGCAAGCAGATGGGAGAAAACATGAACATGCAAACATACTTAAAGACGTCCTTATTTTTTAATTATGTGTGTGCCTGCATGGGGTAACATGTACCTGGGAACTCCCTGGAGCTTTGGCTATAGGAGTTGAGAATCCCATGCAAGTGCTGGGAACTTTGCAAGGATGGTGTGAGCTTAACCACTAAGCCTTCTCTCCATCCCCTTTGGGAACATTTACTCTATCTCTAAGACCCCAGTGCACAGAACAGTAAGAGCAGTCTTGGAGATCATAGGCACTAGGACAACTAGAAAACCATCTCTACATGCCTGCCAAAGTATCTTATATATGTTTTGTTAAAACTTAGGGTTATTTTCAAGTTTTTTGTTTTATATTTATTTCTACTATTTTAAAAACAATCTTATTTTACATACCAATCCCATTTTCCCCTCCCTCCCTTCCTCCCACTTGCCTCACTCTCTCCCCACCCCATTACCGTCCACTCCTCAGAGAGGGTGAGACCTCCCATGGGGAATCATCGAAGTCTGTCATAGCATTTTGGGTAGGACCAAGCCCCTCACCCCTGCATCCAGGCTGAGAAAGCCATCCCTCCATAGGGAATGGGCTCCAAAAGGCCAGTTCATGCACTATGGATAAATACAAATCCCACAAACTGCCCAAGCCCCTCAACTGTCACTCACATTCAGGGTACATAGTTCTGTCCTATGCAGGTTCCCCAGCTGTCAGTCTGGAGTCACTGAGCTCCCACTTGCACAGGTGAGCTGTTTCTGTGGGTTTCCCCAGCATGGCCTGACTCTCTTTTCTCATCACTCCTCCCTCTCTACAACTGGACTCCAGGAGTTCAGCTCAGTGCTTAGCTGTGGGTCTCCACAATCAGTTTCTATCAGTTACTGGATGAAGGCTCTTTGAAAGCATTTAAGGTAGTCATCAATCTGATTATAGGTGAGTTAAGGAACTCTCCTTAACTATTGCTTAGATTCTTCGTTGGGGTCATCTTTGTGGATTCCTGGGAATTTCCCTAGTTCCAGGTGTCTCATTAACCCCACAAGGCTCTCTCTATCAAGGTATCTCTTTCCTTGTTCTCTGTCTGCGTTCTCCCCCCAACTTCACCTGCCTGATCCCTATTGTTCTCCTATCCCCTCCCTTTCTCTACTCCACACTCCCCTATCATACTCCCAGTTTACTCAGGAGATCTTGCAATAGCATTCTTGGGCATATACCCAAAGGATGGACACTCATATATTTGCTCAACTATGCTCATACATAGCACCATTATTTGTAATAGCCAGAACCTGGAAGCAACCTAGATGCCCCTCAACTGAAGAATGGATAAAGAAGATGTGGTACATTCACACAATGGAATACTACTCCACAGGGGGGCGGGGATGACATCCTATAATCCGCAGGTAAGTGGATGGAACTAGAAGAAACCATCCTGAGTGAGATAACCCAGACTCAGAAAGACAAACACAGTATGTACTCACTTATATATGGATATTAGACATATAACAAAAGATAACCAGCCTACAGTCCACAACCCCAGAGAAGCCAGGAAACAAGGAGGACCCTAAGAAAGACATACATAGACAAACCTACCCCAGAAGGGGAAATAGACAAGATCTCCTGGTATTTTCAAGTTTTCATAGCAAATATTTGATAAATCTTCTGGAAAACATAGTTTAACTGGTTAGTGTATGACCTCAGCCTGTCATCACTAATCAAAACTCCCATGTCATAAGACAAACTCTGGGCTATGTGTGGTGGCACACGCCTTTAATACCAGCACCTGGGAGGCAGAGGCAGGTGGATCTCTGTGCATGTGAATCTACCCTGGTCTACACAGTGAGTTCCAGGCCAGCCAGGGCTACATTGAGGGACCTTATCATAGAGTCAACATGTCTTTGTCATAGTAAATTTGTCACTTGAATTCCATTAATCTCTGGTTTTAGTGGAGGCAGTTGTAGTTTGTTTTCTGGGTGAAGTCGCTGAGAGGCAATGGTATCATTCTTTTGTCCATGTCTTAAACAGTTGTCATGTGACAGTCTCTCTTTACAAGCAATCTTATGAAAACAACCTCTCATAGTTGTTGGTCATCTTAGTTAAGACAGCATTAAGAAGTTCCTGGAATCAATCAGCAGTGAGCGTTAACTCGAGATTAACTCATAGCACTATCAAAGTAAATCTTACAGCTAAAGAATTAAGACCTACTCCTCTTTGCTTCTGAATAAAATTAATCTTGGGTTGTAAAATTCTAATCTCACTTTTATTCTGTGAAAGAACCACATATTAAAGGGGAAAGAGCCGGCCAGGAATAAGGGTGAGGCGTTATGAGCTGTGGAAGGGAGGAAATGCTTGTTACATCAGTTCTTTTAGAACACAAGAGTGTGATTCTTTAAGGACAGCTCCAGGAGGAAGAGTCAATCTCTGCACAAGTAACTTTACCACTTTGACACCAAAACTCAGTTGGCCAACCTGACCTCCGGGGATAGGGGGGGCGGCAGAGCTTTTGCATGCACTATGTATGCTCACTCTGCAACCCATTTATCTCTAATTCTCATAGATTCTGATGCAAAAACAAACTGCCCCAAATTGTGCCACTATATAAATTATAACATTTTATAAAATATGAAAAATTCCAAGTTCTGAAGCATCTGGCCCTATAAGATCCAAATAAGGGGCTGAAATATCCTACAAAAATAGTGGAGTGACAGTGTGAATTTTAAAGGAAACTCTTCTTTGGGACCTGGGTGGGAGGAGGAACCATCTGTCTGGCTGCTATAACAAAATACTACAGTCTAGGTGGCTTCTAAACAAAAACAACAAAAATTTCTCACAGTTCTGGAGCCTAAGGTATCCTTGCAGCTGGATTCTAATGAGGGCTCTCCTCCCAAACGCTGACTGATCTTTTTCTGGGTCCTTCTGTGTGGTCTTTTTATAATTCCATACCTGGAAACTCTACCTTCATCATGTGATTCTCTCTCCAAGGCCATGTGGCCTAATTCCATCCCATTGTGTGTTAGGATTTCGGTGTATTTGTGGAGGACACATTTTGGTCCTTAACAGGCATCACTCCAGCAGCAAGGAGAGCTAGAAAGCAGCAAAGACAATGTTATTCTAACACAAGTGTGCAGGATTGCTGCGATGGGTGTCAAGACTGTTGCAATTGCTAAGAAAAACCTTCAGCTACTAGCAAGGCAAAGGCAGAGGTTGGTGAATGGGAGGATTAGTGAATGGAAACATACTAAACAGAGGCATCTGGAGGGGGGATTATTGCTAAAGTTACTGTTGAAGGCAGGCCAGGGTGGTTACCTATGGCAGGTAAGGGATTCTCTCTGAACTGACTTAGCAGAATTCCTCCTGCACTAGGCAGAAAAAATGATAAGTTAGATGAGTACTCCGAAGGTCTGTTGGCCATTGAACCAAAAAAGTCTGGGTCAGAAATACTCTATGGTTTCCCTCCTATATTGTGGGTAGTGTACAAGTGTGTACATGTGGCAGTGTATGCGTGCATGTGGAGAGGCCACAGGTCGATGCTTGGTGTCTGCCTCTATCACTCTCCTCCTTATTTATGGGACAGGTATCCCAATGAACCTAGAACCTGTCTATTGGCTAGAATAGACTGGCTGGCCCAAGTGCTCCTGGAGTTAACAGTTTCTGTCTGCTCAGTCCCACACTGGCAAAGCTGTGGTTACAGACATGCCTGATCATGTCCAGCTTTTACATGGATACTAGGGCTCCACACTCAGGTCTCCATGCTTATTCAGACTTATGTTTTTCTTTTTTGCAGTTTTACTATTCTGGCTTGTTGGACTGTTTTGAAATGTTTTCTAAAGAAAAAGAAGGTGTGGAGTTGGATGGGTGGGGAGGTGGAGGACCTCAGAAGTGGAGGAGAAAAAAAAGAACCTGTGATCATAATAGATTGCACCAAAGGGACAGGACCTCCAACCTGTGGCTCCACTCTGGTCACAGTATTCCCAGAGCTATCTTCTTTGATTTCAGTTGGTCCCAAGGTAGCCTCCTGTCAGGAAGTCCAGTCCTAGGGAAAAAGCTTAAGTCAAGGCTGAAGAGAACCTGACTGCCCATGACACAAACCAAGAACTCAGAGACAAAAGGCTTCAAGATGGTTCCAGTTTGGGTACAACCTGACCCGAGCCTGGGCCTCAGAACTCACGGGGTGGAAGGAGAAGACTGACTGTCGAAGGGCATCCTCTAACCTCTGTGCAAGCAAACACACAGATGGAATAAATGTGAATTAGGTAAAAGGCTTTGGAGTTTTTTGTTTGAGAAAGTTATATGCCCAACAGTGGTAGTGCACACCTTTAATCCCAGCATTCAGGGAGGCAGAGGCAGGTGGATCTCTGGACAGATCCACCCTGCCACACAGAGAAACCCTGTCTCAGAAAACAAACAAAACAAACAAAAAAGGTATACTAAAAACAAAATTTGAACTTGACTTAAAATAATGGCACCAAGCTCCTGCCAACCAGTGAGCTGTTTCCACAGCCTGAGGGGTGGAGGTGGGGTGGGTATGGAGTAACCTCTGACAGGGGAAACACAGGAGTGGAAAGAAAATAAAAAACCTTGTCAGTCAGGGTCTCCAGCCAGGGGCTTGTCTCCAAGTAGCATTCCACAACTGCCTCAAACCTGAAATGTTATTTCTACTCTACTTTCCATATTGAGAACCTTTTCTTGGCCATCCTGTCCCACAATACTCTAGACCAGGGAATAATGAGAACAGATAAACTGAGCGACCTCAAGAGAGATCTTGGATTTTGAGCTTAATGTTCAACTGGATGGGGGGTGGGGGTGGGGCTGCAATGTGTTCTCTTCCAGGGAAAGTAGTTCCAGATACTTCATAGTAAAAGATCAAGCTGTGGCTGGAGCTATTATTAGTGACAGTCCTTCACCTCCTTCCACAGGGATAAGCTGTAGCCACATGTGGCTTCCCAGGCAAGAAATCGCATTTCCCAGCCATCCTAGGCTTTGGATGTAAAGAGGCCTGGGCCATTTCAAGGCAGAGCCCATAACACCTAGACTCTGCACTCCCATTCACTTCCCCGGGAAACAGAATAGTGTAACTGGTGATGCAGAAACCATGGCTGAAATGACACAGCAAACTATGCATTAGAGCCCACCGGCCTGGGGACAATAGAGGGTGAGGAGCCTGATCCACACACAGTCCCTTCCCTGAACTCTAACCAGATGGGAAAGCTCCTGCAGCACTGTGTTAATAAAAGGTCCCTACTGTAGCAGTCGTGGATGCTTAAATAAGATACACTACACATTATGAAGCTGCAAACCCTGAATACCCAAACTGAACATTTACTTAGCAACTGTATCAAAACACACACACACAACCTCTGAAACAGCTTTTTATTAAACAGCAAAGCAGAACTCAATCACAATTTTAAATATTTGTAACGCAGTCACAAACGGGTTGCAAAATATCTGCCATGTCAGGATTACATGTCCATGTAGCTAATGTCACTATACATTAGGTGATCCCACATGTCAACACAGCCCAGGTTGAGTCATCAGCTGCATTAGTGGACCGTTCCTATTGTAACACTTTAATATTATTTTTGATATTAACTCCTTTATCAAATGGAAGCTACAAACCAATTTTAAAATTGTTAAAAGAAATGACTAAAATTCTGCAAAGTAGTTGTGTTTACAGAAATTCTGGGAAACAACTGAGATAAAATACTAAGGTTAACAATTATCACATATACAAAGCTCTCTTATATTCATGATTCATATACTAATATACTCTCAATTAACTTTGCAAAATTTTATCTCCTGGATACAAACCTTGAGACCAAGCTCTTAACTGGTCCCTCTGACATGTTACTTAACCTGCTTATATCAGACTTAGTCCAATTTCATACTATCCCAAAAGTGCAGCTGTGGGTCAGAGGTAACACATCTGCAGGGAAAACATTTGGAGTTGTTTACTTCTGTTATCCATTTTCCCTCCCTATTTCTATCCTTCCTCAAGATTTTCTATTTTTCACATACATGTGACCAGCACTTTTCAACACCAAATGGGCTATTTTGTGTAAAAGGGAGTTTTTAGCTTCTCAATGTGACAATTTACATTTCAAAGAACACCCTTCATTTTTGATAGTTTCAATTTATCTTCAATTGATTAAAGAGAAACCATCGATCCTATCTTATTACTAATATCACAAACAGCAAGACTTAGCTAAGAAAGTATCTTGTTTGGTTAAGTGTCAACATTTACAGTTCAGGTTACTCTGGTGACAACTACTGAAGTTACTGTCAGGGAGATGGGGAGGAGGAGGCATGTGGAGGGAGGAGAGGCACACGATGGTGGACAAGGTACAGAAGCTATGCATTCAGTACATGGTTTTGGTCACTTTTCACACATGGTTATTCTCTTGTATAGTTTATTAGTTAGGCATATGATAAAAGACAGTGCTAAACCTATAGATATATAAGCAAATTGGCAAAACATTCATCTTCAAGTTTCATAAATATCTGTCATTCTAATTATAAAGTCTCTACATTTGCAGATTTTCATAGACTAATGTAATACATATAACATTAACGCGGGGATGTTTCCTGTTAAGCAGTTAATAGTACCTAGATCTGACATACTCTTTATAAAATACTCAAGGAAGCAAAGGATACTGTAACTTTTGGATCATATCCAAGCTTTAAAAAAAAAAAAAAAGCAGCAACTCCATAGAAGAGAGGGGGGTGAGCCCTTTACTTCCTTTTGCTTTTTGTATCAGTTGTCTGAAAAACACTAGAAGCAGACATGAGGTTTTCTATATATTGTCCAAGAACTTGATTTTCCGATTTTAACTTCAGATTTTCTTCCTTAACTGCATCTACTCTTGCAGAAAGATCTATATAAACACAAAAAATACAATTATCAATAAAATCATGCAATGATTCCATATTATACAATGCAAGATTCACTCAAAAAGATTCAAAAGTTTGAGACCAGGCTGAGGGTATGGCCCAGTGGTGCAGCCCTTGCCTACAAGTGAGAAACCCTGGATTTGACCCCAAGCACTACCAATAAATAAATATTACAATTTGCAAATTTTCTGTTTTTCAGTTCAGATTACTGGGGGTAAAGGATTAAGTGAATGTTGACAGAGTTTCCCATGAGACTCAGTCTACAAAGAGAATTTATGTTAACTCTTATAGTGGTTAGAAAACATTGTGTTTATAAAGGGTCCGTGTCCTATCACATGAAGCTACAATGTCTTTACTACAAATATTTAAGAGCTGCATCTTAACACAACTGGATTCTTACACTGGATATGAGATCCAAGCGGTGGTTAAACATTACTTAAAAATTCAAAAGATGCAGGTCCTCACGAACAAGTAAAATATTATCTCCATTCACACATTTAAAAATCCCAAAGACCAACAGGAGCAGACACCATTCTAGAAGCAATAATGAACAAGGTTGTATGTGGGCACATATGCATTTGGTAACACAGGCACCCAGGTGTCAGAAATAACATTAAGCATGTCAATATACAGTATGTCACACTTTTTCTGGAGAAAAAGCACAATGACTAAGCACAAAAGGGTTTTTTTAGAGTTAACTATTTTGCTAAGGGTGATTTGACTCGAGACCTGAAGGAACTGAGGAAATGAGCCACACAGACATGTAACTAAAGCAGGAATTAAAGCAGAGGGGACCGCCAGATAACCTGAGGTAGAGCTGACAGTTACTGTCAAATGAGAAGCTATTGCACACTTTGTGCCTCAACAAAAAACAATATTTAATAACACTGAACATTAGAAGCCATGTCGGTGGCAGTAGTAATTGTATGGAAGGAAAGTCAGAAAATGAAAATAAATCTGTGATCAGTTGGAATCTCTGGAGGTCATGTTTAATTTTAATAGAGCTTTCCCGAAACATGCTTAGTAACACCCTACCAGAGTAAAAGAGCTCTCACGCTAAGCCAGCATCCTGTGAACATCTTAAAGAGGATGCTCTGAGTGACTTATCTGAGGCTTATTTATCCTTTAGACCACCAGCCAGAAAGAAAAATCGATTGGGTTCAGCAACATGGCTCACTGGGTAAGGGCACCTGCAACCCAAACCTGATGAACGGAGTTCAGCTCCAAGGTCCCTGTGAAGGAAGGAAAGAACATCCCCACACATGAGCTTCTGGCTCCCACAGAGTGCCCCAGCACACACCCACCCACACTTTCAAAAACAGTGACATTTTTTCTTTTTTACAAAATAACAACAAAACAAAACAAAAACCCCCACCAAGTATCAACATGAACTTTGAAGTTAACTGGAGTCATTCACCAAATTTACTCTGACCTTCAAGCGTGTGTTGGAGTTCCAACACCTGATTAATGAGTCGAGTCTTTTCTTCCAGTTCCACCTGATTTTCAGCATCAACTGCTGTAAGAAAGTGTTACATTTATTAATAAACACTATGCCAGTTTTGACATGCAGCACTTAAAATTCTGCAGAACATTTTATAACCACTGTCTTGATAATTCTGTATACAGAACCTGTACCTCGGGACAGATGGGGCTGAGCATGCCATACAGTTACAGAATGGAAGTCACCTTGGATACTTTCTACAGCAAATGGGAAAATAGTCAAGACCTAAACCTTCTCTGTGTAGCCCTGGCTGTCCTGAGACTCACTGTGTAAACCAGGCTGGCCTAGAACTTGGAACTTGCCTCTGCCTCTTGAGTATTGGGATTAAAGACATGCACCACCACTGCCCGGCTAACCTACACCTTCTAAAGACTGTTTCTCTGCTCTTTCCATTGCTTAATAAAGCAAAAGCATACAGAAAGGCATAAGCATGCACAAAAAAATTAAAGACCTTACCATCCATGTCAGCATTCATCATCTTGGGTAACACACTTTCAGCTCTTGGATGCACACTCTTGGATGAATGGTCTGCAACAAGAAAAAGAGACATAACAGTAAAATGTAAGCTTGTTTTTCAAAAAACAAGGTAATTAAAGGATGTGACCCAGAGGAACCCTCCTCAGACCTTGTAGCATAGAAGTGCTCATGGGTAAATAAGCAACACTGTAAATCCTTTTATTAAGGACCATTAAAAGAGGAAAAAAGATAAACACATAAAAAAATCTTTCAGAGACAGAATGCCCAGAGTACAAATGGAAAAGCAGACTCTCCAAAGCTCTCAGTATGAAAGCTCTTGAGATCCTTAACATGGCACTATTACAGAACAGGAAAACTGAGCATGCTACTGAGCAGCATGGAGAACCTGCTTTCTCATGCTTTCCACCATGGTTTACAAAGACTGTCTGCATTTCAGAAAAAGTGAACTACTAGATTTTTTTTCAAAATTCTTTTTTAAAAGTTATTCAAGCTATTATAGTATTTGAAGACTAAGAATTCTTCTCATTGTCAAGTGGTGGTGGTGTAGGCCTTTAATCCCTGCACTGGGGAGGCAAAAGCAGGCAGATCTCTGTGAGTTTGAGGCCAGCCTGGTCTACCTACAAAGCAGGTTCCAGGACCTGCAGGTTCAAAGATACAGAGAAAACCTGTCTCAAACAAACAAAAACAAACAAAAATTCTTCTCATCAACCAAACAAATGTATGACAATGTAAGGAAACTACACTGCATGGTAATTCTTTAAAACATATTCCTCTCCATTTAAACAATGTTCAAGTTTTAAAATGACATAAAGCTGTTTTGTGTGTGTGTCTGTCTATGTGCATTTTCATGTGCATATTTTTGTGTACATGTGGGGGCCACAAGTCAACTCCGGTGTTCCCCTCAGTTCCTCTCCACCTTATTTTCTTTAGACAAAGCCTCTGGTTGGACCTGGAACTCATTAAGTACATCAGAGTGGTTTTAGAGCAAGCTCCAGAAGTCCACTCCACCTCCCAAGCACTGGGGTAAATGCACAGTGCCAAGCCTGTGATTTGTAGGGTCACTGAACGCAGCACATGTACACACACACACACACACACACACACACACACACACACACACACACACACACACACCCTTTACACAGTTTCTGACTTACCAACTGCCCTAGCTCTGAGATTCTCTATGTCAGAGTTTTAAAAAACTTTTCTTTGAAAATCACAGGAAATGCCAGTGTCCATGTGCACCTAGCAGGTTAGTGATTAGTCTGTAGCCTTCTACACTTTAAATCCAGGAGTGGAGAGAGTAGAGAGAGTAAGGCTTAGGGAGTATGGCAAGCAGTCGGCAGGGTTAATTTAAACAAATGCCACATGTTCACACTGTACCTTCTAAGACCTTTTCTAAGAAGATATTTAACACAGTGATTAGACACAGATGTGATCACTTCTTACACCTTCACTCTGTGTCACAAGCTCCAGAACTCTGGTCAGGTTTAAAAGTCTCAGCCACAGTATCCTCATCCATCAAATGGAGCTAATAACTATGCATTTCATGTGTTTGTTTTGAGTAATTAATTCAAATGTGTTTGTGTACTTAGTAAGCATGCAACAGATGATCACTGTTACCCTCCCATTTCTATAACCTTGTTTGGACCACAGAAGAAATTTTAGAGAAAACAGGTGTCCAAGATACCTCAGGGCCAATGCTGAAAGTGGTCTAATCCACATCACCAGAGTCCAGCTATAGTCATGTCCAGTCTTGTTTTCCCTGCCATTACACCTCACCTCAGCTTAACATCTCAGATAATCTGAGTTTAACATTTCCTTAATATCAATCCAAACACAACCACGGGAATATTCTGCTTTTGCAATTGATGTTTTTCATCTGCTGTCTACTTACTAATAAGCTAGTGTTCTTAAAAATTAAGAGTCCAATGCATTAAATTAACAAACTAAACACTTCACATATATAGTTTTATCAAAACAGAAGGAAACTGCAATTCACAGATGTGGATACTAAGCCTTATAAAGGTCAGGGGCCTTGCCTCCCATTTCATAGCCAAGACATAATTAAGGTCCTGATTTGAGTTTGTCAAACATTTTGGAAACCTCGAATTCTTTGGCATTTCCAAAAACTAAGCAACTAAAGATAAATATCAATTGCTTCAAGCTGCATCCACTCGATTTGTTTCTATCTGCCTATATTCTGCTTTGACATATTTTGGGTCTCAAATTCTATGGAAATCGAGGGACCACACGATCAATAAGGATCTCAAGTTTAAATTAGATCTTCAGAGAGCTAGCTGCATCCAGTTTATCACTGGAGCAGAGCATACAGGCACCAGGATTCCCAAGCACAGCTTTGGGCCTCAGAAACAGGTAACGGTTTGGGGACATCTGTCCTTACACCATCAGAGTCTGGCAGCATATAACAAAAAGCTTGGCTTTTCGAGAACGTGTGCTTTCTCCTTCTCAAACCTTATTCCCCAATATCTGTTCCACAGGACCCCCGAGAACAGCTGACAAAGACACAAACCCGGGCGCAAGCAAGGATGTCCCACCCCAGTCAGGCTTGGGCCACCACGCCTGTAATCCAATCCTAGCATTCGGGAGGCTGAGGCAGGAGGATTGCTGCAAGCTGAAAGGTAGCTCGGGCTGCAGTGCATCCTCTCCCACCACCTGGGTCCCATCACAGCCCCACAGGGTCCAGGTCGGCACCACCAGGCTCTTCGCACTGGTCCCGCTGCGTGCGGCCACGAAGGTGGCTGCACAGGGCTCGGCGGGGCATCGGGCCTCGCGGCCCCGCAATCCAGCGCCCAGACCGCCGCCCCGGTCCCCGCCCTGATCCGCCCCGCCTGCAGGACCCCGGCGGTACCCAGGCTGCGAGTGCGGCCCCGCGACCCCAGCCCACGCCGCCCTGGGCCGCCTCACCTTGCGTCTGAGGCGCCGGGAGGGGGCGGGAATGGGTAAGACGCCTCAGGCCGCGGCTCTCGGACCAACTGACAGCAGCAGCTCCGCCCTTCCCACCCACGGAGCGTGCGCCGAGCGAGGAGGCGGGCTCCCACCAGTCCTAATGCGACATCGCACGCCTGCGCGCTGGCTGCTGGCCGCTCCGACCCCGCCCCTGGCGGAGCACCGGGGTCCACCTTTGCCCTAACAAAAGGGCATTGACGCCCAATCAGGATTGTTGGGTGTGTCCCGGAAAAGCAACGACCAATCACAATGCAGAAGAGATGCTGCTCCTAAGAAAGCGGACCTGGCTGAGCAGCTTTTGTCTCGCCCGGAGCCTGAAAAGTGCATTTGGAAGTCGTTCTAGGTAATAGAATATTCTGGAGATTAATACAACCAGACTCGGGACGAAAGATATTCGTTCACATTCAAAACAGAGTGAGCAGAACAATACAGTCTGCCGCCCCTCGATTCTAAAAGCACATTTTTCTTTTTTTAATTTCTAAAATCAGAAAACGCGTAAAACATGTACCATTAATGGATGATTCTCTTCATACCCCTGAATCCTGGACGATTTTTAAGCTCACAATTCGCCCGATCACTTTATGATGCCTTAAGTCAGCATCGCCTGATCTCATTCGATCTCACAGAAAACCTGAGATTTTAAAGCGTGTGTCTTATTCAGGGACAAATATACCACATTTGCAACCTGGACTCGGTTGCGATATGGTATTCTCATTGTAACCTAAACTTTGAAACAAAGTATCTTGCAGTTAGCTGTCTTTGACAAAACCTGAGTATTTGTCAAATACCCCCTCCTTCCTCCCTCTCTACCTTTCCCCTCTTACCCTGCCTCGTTGTGTGTGTGTGTGTGTGTGTGTGTGTGTGTGTGTGTGTGTGTGTGTGTGTGTGTGTGTGTGTGTGTGTGTGTGTGTGTGTGTGTGTGTGTGTGTGTGTGCGCGCGCGCGCGCAGATGCCAAAACTCTTAACCTCTGAGCCATCTCTCCAGCCCAGAGGAACAGTTCTTAACCATCTCTTCAGACCCCAAAAATGGCCTCTTGCCAGAAAAGAAACATCAATAAATTTAAAATACTTACATAATTAAATGTATATACTTTCTCTACCACCAGGAAATTAAATTTGAAATCAGTAAGGCAAAGATGTTTTGAAATTCCTAGATAATTGGAAATCAAACTACTTCAAACAAACTATAAATCACATGGACAGTCATGAGAAAATATTTTAATTAAGAGAAAACATTTAATGTGAACAACCAACACATTTTATTTTAATTGTAAACATCAAAATTTGTGAATGCAACTAGAGGAGTGCTTAGGAACTTTTTTACTATTACAGGCTTATCTGGGAAGTTAAGAAAGATTTCAAATCAATAAACTAAGTAGTCTCTTTAAGAACTTAGGAAACGAAGAACAAATCTTGAAAACAAGCAGATAAAAGGAAATAATCTAAAGTCAAACCTCTTGTTCCAGATTTTCTGGCATACACCTAAGTTTGCAGCATCCAGGAGATGGAGGCAGAGGCTAGTGAGTTAAAAAGCTCAGTATGGGCTGCATAGATCCTGTTTCAGGATCCCCTACCAGACTCCTATGAGAAAACCATCACATCCACAGGGGAAAACATGGAACAGAAAGATGGAATCTTAGTTACTTCTACCACTGTGACAAAACACCATGACCAAGGCAATTTTAGAAGGAAGAGTTTATCTGGAGCTTACAGTTCCTGAAGGGTAGGAATCCATCCCCTCCACAATGGGAAGCAGCTAGTGCATTGAGGATAGCAAGAGGCTTTGGGAAAGCCCACTCCAAATGCAAAACTCCTCCAACAAGAACACAGCTCCTAATTCTCCAAACTGGATCACCAACTGTGTGGGGACCATTCTCATTCAGAGATCTCTCTCTCTCTCTCTCTCTCTCTCTCTCTCTCTCTCTCTCTCTGTGTGTGTGTGTGTGTGTGTGTGTGTGTGTGTGTGTCCTGATGCTGAACTTACTTGTGTTCACATAAGCTAAGCCTCACATAAGCTAAGCATGTCCTCTACCACTGAATTGCAAAGGTAGTTATTTTAAAGAATGGTAAATTTAGAGAATCATCAGGTCATACTTCAAAAACATGTACTCCAAAAAACTGGAAAACTTTAAGGAGATGAACAATTTTCTACATAAGTACCACATACCAAAATTAAATCAAGAACAGATAAACAACTTAAATACACCTACAACCTCTAAGGAATTAGAAACAGTTATCAATAGGCTCCCAACCAAGAGAGACAGAGAGAGAGAGAGAGAGAGAGAGAGAGAGGAAGAAGAGGAGGAGGAGGAGGAAGAGGAGGAGGAGGAGGAGGAGGAAGAGGAGGAGGAAGAAGCAGCCGCCAACCGGGCCAAGGTGGATTCAGTGAAGAATTCTACCAGAAATTCAAAGAAGGGCTAATACCAAAATTTCTCAAATTATTCCACACAATAGAAACAGAAGGAATATTGCCAAACTCTTTTTACAAGGCTACAATTACACTGATACCCAAACCACACAAAGACACCACTAAGAAAGAGAAATGCAGACCAATTTCCTCATGAACATAGATGCAAAAATACTCAGTAAAATACTGGCAAAACAAATTCAAGAACACATCAGAAAAGTCATCCACCATGACCAAATAGGATTCATCCCAGACATACAGGGATCTCTGTATACAAAGAAAATCTATCAATGTGATCCACCATATAAACAAAATAAAAGAAGAAACACACACACACACACACACACACACACACACACACACACACACACGATCATCTCACTAGATGCTGAAAAAGCCTTCAACAAAATTCAACACCCCTTCATGATAAAGGTCTTGGAGAGAGTAGGGAAACAAGGATCATACTAAACATAATAAAGGCAATATACAGTAACCCAAGAGCCAACATCAAACTAACTAGAGAGAGACTCAAAGCAATCCCACTGAAATCAGGAACAAGACAAGGCTTTCCACTCTCTCCATCTCTATTCAACATAGTACTTGAAGTTCTAGCTGTAGCAATAAGACAACAAAAGGAGATCAAACAGATACAAATTGGAAAAGAAAAAGTCAAACTGTCACTATTTGCTGATGATATGATAGTTTACATAAGTGACCCCAAAAATTCTACCAGAGAACTCCTACAACTGATAAACACCATCAGTATTGTAGCAGGATACAAGATTAACTAAAAAAAAAAATCAGCAGACCTTCTATATACAGACAACAAATGGAATGAAAAGGAAATCAGAGAAACATCACCCTTTACAATAGCCACAAATAACATAAAATATCTTAGGGCAATTCTAACCGAACAAATGAAACACCTGTATGACAAGAACTTCAAGTCTTCAAAGAAAAAAATTAAAGAAGATATCAGAAAATGGAAAGATCTCCCATGCTCTTGGATAAGAAGGATCAGCATAGTAAAATGGCAATCCTACCAAAAGTAATCTACAGATTCAATGTAATTCCCATCAAAATCCCAGCACAATTCTTCACAGACCTTGAAAGAGCAATATTCAACCACATCTGGAAAACCAAAAAACCCAGGACAGCCAAAACAATCCTGTACAATAAAGGATCATCTGGGGGCATCACTGTCCCTGACTTCGAGGTCTACTATAGAGCTATATTCCTGAAAAGAGCTTGGTATTGGCATAAAAACAGACAGGTGGACCAATGGAATCTAATTGAAAACCCTGATATCAGCCCACACACCTATGAACACCTGATTTTTGACAAAGAAGCTAAAGATATAAAATGGAAAAAGAAAACATATCCACAAATGGTGCTGCTATAACTGGCTGTCACAATGCAAAAAACTCAAGTCCAGTTGGATCAAAGACCTCAATATAAATCCATCCACACTGAACCTCATAGAAGAGAAAGTGGGAAACACATTTGAATACATGGGCACAGGAGATCAGTTCCTATATACAACACCAGTAGCACAGACACTTAGATCAACAAAGATCAACAATTAATAAACGGGACCTCCTGAAGCTGAGAAGCAAAGGACACAGTCAATAAGACAAAATGGCTCTATACAGAATAAGAAAAGATCTTCATCAACCCCACATCTGACAGAGGGCTGATCTCCAAAATATACAAAGAACTCAAGAAACAAGAAATCAAACAACCAAAAAATCCAATTTTAAAAATGGGGTACAGCTCTAAATAGAAAATTTTCAACACTACAATCTCAAATGGCAAAAAGACACTTAAGGAAATGTTCAACATCCTTAGTCATCAGGGAGATGACTAAGCAAACCTCCTATATACAGACAACAAACCACTCTGAGATTCCATCTTACACTGATCAGAATGGCTAAAATAAAAAACACCAATGACAGCTTATGCTAGAGAGGATGTGGAGAAAGAGAAACACTCCTCCATTGCTGGTAGGAATACAAACTTGTACAACCACTATGGAAATCAGTATGGCAATTTCTCAGGATATTAGGAATCAACCTACCTAAAGACCCTGCAATACCACTGTTGAGCATATACCCAAAGGAAGCACCACAAGGACATTTGCTCAACTATGCACATAACAACATTATTTGTAACAGCCAGCCAGGTCTTGGAAACAGCCTAGATATCCCTCAACTGAAAAATGGATAAAGAAAATGTGGTATATTTACACAATGGAGTACTACTCAGTGGTAAGACACAATGACTTCTTAAAATTCAAAGGCAAATGGACAGAACTAGAATAAACCATCCTAAGTGAGGTAACCTAAAACCAGAAAGACAAATATAGCATTACCCACTCATAAGTGGATACCAGAAAAAAGGAAAAGGTACCCAGCCTACAATCTGTAACCCCAGAGAAGCTTGAACCCTCTTCCAGAAACACGTGGAAGCAGATGCAGAAATCCACAACTAACCATTGGGCCGAGCTCCTAGAGTTTAATCGAAGTGAGGGAGGAGCGATAATATGAACAAAGGAGTCGAGACCATAATAGGGAAACCCACAGAATCAGCTGACCCAATCTAGTGAGAAATCAGTGACTCAGGTCTGACAACTGGGGAACCTGCATAAGACCAAACTAGACTCCCTTAATATAGGTGACAATGGTGTTAATGGGACAATATATGAGGCCACAGGCAGTGGGTCCAAGACCTAACACTAATGCACAAACTGACTTAGTGAAGACCATTCTATATTGAGAGATACCTTGCTCAGCCTAAACACAGGAGTGAGGAGATGGGAGGTGCCTTGGTCCTGCATCAACTAGACAATGGGACAGACTTAGTACCATTCCTAGGGGAGACCTTACCCTCTCTCAGGAGCAGATGAGAGAAGAGGAGGGAGGAGTGAAGGGTTTGGGAGGAAAGAAGGGAGGGGAACTGGGATTGTAATATAAAAAATTAATTTTAAAATGATTAAAAAACAAAAGCATGGTAAAGTTTAAGGAAGATTTATCCAAAAGGAAAGAGGAGAATATTGCAAATCACCAACATCAAGGATGAAAGCCAGGGCTTCACTGTCTGTCCCATAGACGTTAGAGGTTATAAAGAGGCCTTAGCACCAGGTGCAGAACTTAGGAAGCTGACAGTTCTTTGTAAGTAAACACAATACAAAATCTCACATTAACAGATGACATCTAGAGCTCCTATCTCTATTTTAAACTGTTCCCACAGTTAAGTAAAGTATATACAAGATCCAGGAGAATCTGTGGTAACATTTTCCAAATATTTTAATAAAACTCAATTCTCTACAAACTCTTTCAGGAAACAGGAGAGACCATGTTCCAACTAATTGATAAGGCTAGCTTTCCTCTAAGAGCTGCTGTGGAAGACACAAAGCTGACAGACACAAAAAGGCCTTAACAAATGATCTAGAAGTCGTGCAGGTAGATAGCCAGAACCTCTGGATTCCTGCCAGGGCATTCTAAATTATGGTCTAAATCTGTAAACTCTAAAGTTCATGATGTACTGTGGTGATATATAATTTATGATTTATTAAAGCTTGCCTGAGTATTCAGAAAGCAAAGTCAGCCACAGGCCATAGAAAGCAGGCACACACTTAATCCTAGCAGCCAGAAGCTAGGAGGTGGTGGTACACACCTTTAACCCTAGGATTCAGGATTAAGAGGTAGATGGATCTCTGTGAGTTCTAGGCCACCAAGATATACACAAGATTGATCCAGTCCTAAAGAGAAACAGCCACACAAAGATGATCTCAGCACCTGGGACCACGAGCCTTTAATCCCAGCATTAGGGAGGTATTGAAGACAGGAGGGATCAAGATCTCATTATCAGGCATTCTTTCTCCAGCCACATGGAGGATAGGAAGACATTCAGTCTCAGGATTCTCCAGCAGTGCTGAGGAAAGGCAACAGTATCAGCCTCTTCAGCCTGAGGTAGCAGTAAGAGCTAGTGACCAACTACTTTGTTTCTCTGACCTTCAGCTTGAAGCTTGAACCCCAATATCAGTCTCTGGCTCCTTTATTTATTGTGGTACAAAATAAAAACTTGTGAAGGAGCAGAGGGCATACCCAATATTACTTCAATGCTTACTTTTAAGCTAAACCAATAAGATCAAAAATAGTGTTGTTATAAAGAAGGTTGCACAGTTAAATAGGACAGGGTTGGGAAGAAACCCAAACCCACACATTGACTCATACGGCCAACTGATTTTTCACTGTGGTACCAAAGTAATTCCATTGAGAGTAGTTTACCTTCAACAGCAGTGTTTGAATAACTAGATATGAATATTGGGGATAAGCCTTAACTCTGACCTCACAATGTATACAAAGTGTTAATACAAAATGGATATTGTCTAAAATGGAATGTTGAGTATTTTAGAAGACAGAACAATCTTTATCAGCTTTGAATTGACAAATACCTTTTAAGTCATAAAATGCTATAGAAATTAACTTTACAGAAACTAAAATATTTGTTCTTTGGAAAAAATATCAATTGGAAAATGAAAGCTCATAGCTTTGAAAATATTTGCAGTATATCATGTAACATACAGCTTGAGTTCACAATAGAAGAAGCCCAAGATGAAGCTGTTAACAGTATCTGATCATGCGCTTTATGAGGAAGAAATGATTCAGAATCAAACAAACAAGTTCTGAGCTCATGTCATCAGGGGCTAAAGAGCTGGCTGAGCAGTTAGGAGCACTGGCCACTCTTGCAGAGGATCCATGTTTGGTTCCCAACACCCATAGGAAGGTTCACAACTGCCTGTGATGTCTGTGATTCCAGCTCCAGAGGATCCATCCCTAGCTTCTGTCCTCCATGGACATTTCATGCAGGCGGTACCCATACATACACACATATAAGAAAAATGTTCATATACAAAAATAATTAATCTTTTGTTTTTAAATCACTCTGACCTGCCAGCCTGATACACTCTTCAAGATGCACTCAAAACCATGCCTTCAGTAATTAGAGGGATCCTAACCAAGCTGGATGCTTTAAAGTGAAATATGCAAAGGGAAACATTTTGGTATTTTTAAATGGAGCCTTGCATGTTCCCTGACACTTTAAACTCATGAGTTCTCAAACTCTGCTTCATCTTGTTTCTCGATAAGAACTCACGTTTTCTCTTTTGCTAATTCTTTTTCCCTTGCAAGGTTACTGAACTCTCTGGAGAATGAGTGCTGTTTTGAATTCAGTGACTAAAGACTGTGTCCTGATTACTGAAAGTTGATTTTAAAACTAGACTTAATAGTATTTCTGGAATAGAATACTGTACTTAGCATGAGCCATATTGCCATTTGGCAAATTAAGTTAGTTAAGTGTACTTTTCTTGTCTGGCTAATTTATGAGTCATTTTCATTCATTTTTCTGGGCACATATAGAGGTTGCCACTGTGTTTTTTAGAGAGCGTCTCAAAGAATTAAAGATCTCAAGATCTTTAATGGCATTAAACTTTGAATCTTAGTGGGGAAAAAAGAAAATAATATACAGTTATGTTGACTTTTCCTCACACATGTTTTCTAACCAGATTTTATTTTATTTACCTTTATCTGTATAAGAAACACAACCTGTTTCATTATAACATAAAATATAAAAATAACATAATCACCCCTTCATTTGCAGATATGCCTGCTTAGGACAAAGCCAAATTCATTAATTAATTCAATGGTTAATATATTATTACAAAAATGTCAATGTTGTATGCAAGTAGATGATTTGGAAAAACCTTGATTAGCATAGCAACAAAGCTGCTGTGGTATTGTGTGTCTGTGGTCCCACAGAGGGAGGCTCAGGCAAGAAGATGGCTCCAAGTTTGAGGCCAGTCTGGCTACATAATAAGTTCCAGGCCAGCCTGGAAGCCTGAGCATATTTCCTCCTCAGCAAGTTATCTTCCACCATTCAGAATTCCATGACCCTGTAATTCTCACAATTACACATTTACACAAACATACACCACAAATAGTTTCAGGAGGGTAGCACATTCCACTGAGTCTTATAAAAATAATCTGGCTTTAAAGTCAAGATTAATCATTTGAGTAT
Source organism: Cricetiscus sungorus (assembly GCA_030556225.1). Classification (NCBI taxonomy): domain Eukaryota; kingdom Metazoa; phylum Chordata; class Mammalia; order Rodentia; family Cricetidae; genus Cricetiscus; species Cricetiscus sungorus. The sequence goes on from JANBXA010000729.1 coordinate 21,517,666, forward strand.
AGTAGCATTAAGAAAATTCTGGGTTTTCTGTTTTGTTTTGTCAGTGGCCCACACCTTTAACCCCAGCACTCGGGAGGCAGAGGCATGCAGGTCTCTGAGTCTGAGGCCAGCCTGGACTACATAATGAGTTCCAACACAAGTCAGGGCTATACAGAAATACTGTGTCTCTAAAAATAAAAGAGAAAGAGAGAGGAAATTCTGTTTTTACTAAACATAAACTATAGCCAGGCAGTGGTGGCATATGCCTTTAATCCCAGCATTAGGGAGGCAAAGACAGCTGAATCTCTGAGTTTGAGGTCAACCTGGTCTGTGGAGCCAGCTCCCGGAAGGTCAGGACTACACAGAGAAACTTTATCTTGAAAATCAAACTAAACATAGAAAGTGATGCTTTGAAGAGCACAGAGAAGCCAGAGTTCCAGTTTTATAACAGAATGGCCTCCAGTGTGGCAAGCTCTAAAACACTACCTTGTTAAAGGGTCTTCTTCAGATTTCCCTAGCTCCGGTAGTTGTCTGTTTCCAGTAACCCTTTAAGATAAAGGGATCAGTCTACGTCCCTTTTCTGTCAGGATCTGGGATCTTCGCACTTGCAAGCTGATGTGTATCTTGTTTTACAGATGCTGACAGATGGTGAGATGCCTGGGTCAGAGTCTCAGCCTCTACCACTACCACCTCACCCCTGCATGAACTTCATTTGGTGTTGTCCTGCCCTGCCCTGCCCTGCCCTGAGTCTCAGAGTGTGGGGAGGCTGCAGTAACCTACATATGCAACATGTCGTGATAAAGGGGCAGAATGTGGAGACTGGAAATCTATTGCTTCTATGGAAAGTAAAGCAAGCTTTTCCTGGACCAGGGCCAGAATTATTCAAGCACTGACTGGTGTGCTAAAATCACACTCCATCAAATCCAGGAAAGGGGTCCACACTCTTGGCATGCCCACAAAAAATACAATATCCCCAGGGTCCATGGCAACATCTCTCTCAGGAACCTCCTACCTGAGTTGTCTTCAGTTCTGGGGCAAATTCCTGTCCCCACCCCCTTCATTATATAATATCTCTAGGGAAATATCACAAATGTCTCAGGAAGCCTAGGCATGTTTCTTCTGATCAAAAGAGAAGAAAAATCCACAACTGCAGACTGATGAGTTGGGACACTTGAAGGATGTCTGCAGCACCAATGGGGTCTTTTGCAACTTACTCCAGACCTTTTGTTTTACCATTTAACCTAACTTCTCCACAGTTCCCAGTAAGAGCAAGGGCTGGGGAGAGAGCTCAGGTGATCGTTTACTGTGCTAGTATGAGGACCTGAGTTCAATTCCTGGGACCCAGGTGAAAAAATCCAGATGTGATTGGTGGTGAATGCTTTTATAATTCCCTTGTTGGGGAAGTAAAGATGACCAAAACTCCAGGGTCTGCTGTTCAGTCTAACTGAACTTGCGAGTCCCAGGCCAGTGTGAGAGACCCTGGCCCAAAAGTACAAGGTGGGTAAGCATCCTAAGGAAGGACTCCCAAGGTTGATCTGTGGCTTCTGCAAGTGCACCACACAGACACACACACACACACACACACACACACACACACACACACACGGTGGGAGAAATAAAAAAAACCCTATATGTGAGTTGTTTTTAAATAATTGGCTATTTTCTAAGATAATTGCATTTATCACAGGGAAGCAGGGCCAAAGCCCCCTTGGCTTGTCCTGGGGAAGGCTAAGCATTCTGAAAAGCCTTGCCACTAGGGGACCCAGCTGGGTAAAAGCCAGTGGCAATTAATTTTAGTCCATTTAAGGGACCTTAGGCTATGAGAAAATACACCTACTGAGGTTATACACAGAGCCAGGTATGCTTCTGATTCAATCCCGACCACAATCACTTTCCTTGTGGTGGCATGAAGTAGATTCAAACAAGTAGCTCTCATTGGGAAGAAATTTAACACAACTTCCCAAGGCACACAGGAGCTCTGCCTCTTGCATTCACAGATGTCCCTTCAGAGGACATCTCGTGAATTTTTATGTTCCCAGTGTTCATTTCTTTGATACATTGTCTTTTCCATCCAGAGAGTTTTGTGCCAAAAATAAATGTTAATAGATATTTCCTAACAGACCTCATTTTAACATTTCATGTAAATGTCTTGTGGGCCTCTTTTAGATTTGGTGTGAAAAGCCTGTGATGTCCCTTAGTACCATATTAGAGAATGACAGCCCCAGGCAGACACATGAGGTAATCCCAGAACCTGGAAGGCGGAGCAAGGGAGGAGCAGACTCAGGACCACCTGGGCTGCAGCATGAGACTCAGGCTTACAAGAAGCTCACTGGCCTTTGCTGCACTATGAGAGTTTGATTACAGAAACAGAATTCCACTTTTGCCTGGTGAGTCGGCAGGAAAATGAGATAAACAAGCAGGAGGGAAAGGTTCTGGCATGCATAAGAACCGATTGGAGCTGAGTAGAAATTCCCTGCATTTGATTTCTTGTATTCCTTGAGGATAGCAACTGTTTTTGTCCATAAATGTAGCTCCAGCACCATGCCCAGATGCAGCTCCGCAAACTCTGGCTGGCTGTATAGTCCTCCCTGGAATCTCCACTTTTCTGTGTTGAGAGAAGCAGATGTGTTTGCCATGAAAGACAGCACTGGATTGCCATCGTGTCTTCACCTTGGCGTTCAAACTTCTTTCTACCAATATCTCATTGCTTCTCATCACATTTGGCAGAGGCAGAGCTCCCGCGGAAGTGGCTCTGAGGTGGCGGTTCTCCACACATCACAGAGCACTCTTGGAACGGCACCTAAAGCGACAACCAGCAGCACTTCCCATGCTAGTCTCTGACAACCGGGAAAAGATAACCAGATAACCTCCACACAGATGCTCCACTGTGCCCAATTTAGAGAAGGCCGCTTGTTTGTCTTCTGGAGATGGTACACTAGTGACCTCTAGTGGTGAAATTGATTCAAAATAAGGTTCTCCACGCAGAAAAAGCATGATTTTGGTGTTTCTCACAGCACATTTTAGCCGGAGAGTTGTCAAAAAGATTTGTGGGGTTTGGGTTTTTTTGTTTTGTTTTGTTTTGTTTTTTACTTTGTTTCTGTTTTCTGTCCTGTTTAGAGAAGGAGGTCAGAGGCAGGATTGAGACTGAAGCCTTTGAGGGTCTAACCATTCTTCCACTGTGGCTAACACTTGCCAGCTACTGTAAGTTGCTTGCTGGAGAGAATGACCTTATTTCTAGCTCTGCTCTAAGCAAGCATATTGCTACTGTCCTTTCCTGGTGGCACTATTGTATGTGTGAGCAGAGCACAAATCTGTTCTCTATTCACAGATCCTCTGGTAGATAAATTAACACGTCTATACTGAGCCACAAGGAGCGTGCATGCCTGTGGCCATGCACCCACGACCCCACATCTTGAGCCTGCACATGCTAACACACTGCCTGCGATCTCAGATGGAGGCTGTTTAAGAGGCTGAGTGCATTCTGAATTTGGAAGGGTAGAAACGGCCTTTTCAGCATGTCTACAGGACCAACTAAATAAATAAATGGACAGTAAGTTCTTTGGCATCCTCTCAAGCATTGTCACCTTTGAATCTGAAGAGGCTTGGATTTATTCCTCCCATGGACTCGCTGTGGGGGAGACTCATAACAAAGAAGAAACAGGACTTCCCAGAAACCATTGTCCTGAAGAAACCATGTTTAGGGGCCCGAATGACAGCCCCAGCTCAACAACCAGGCAACATCAGCATCCAATGCTGGCTGTATGTATGCTATCATGGATGTCCGTCCAGCTTCAGATAACAATAGCTAGGGCTGCAGCCACCCAAGAAACCATGAGAGAATTGTCCAGCTAAACAGCTCCCGGATCTCTGAACGCTACCCGTAGTGGTTAGACATAAAATAGTATGTTGCTACACAGAAGTAGTATTCAGAACAAAAAAAAAAAGTTCACTAATAAAACTTCTCTTATTCTGTAAGCATACCAAATGAAAATGCAGAATGATGTATGCCTCTCAAACACTAGCATAATCTGTTGATCCAATCATAGGTAATAGTAGCTTTTAATATAAGAAAACAAAGTGATCTGGCTGGATGGACAGACACTATAAGTGAAACGAATGTGCTGCCTGTCTTCCCTCTTAAGATGGACTCATCGCTTTAGGAAAGCTGGCAGGGAGGACTCCATGCAGCTTCTAATCGGGATTGTGTGATAGCCAGCACATCATTTTTCAATCAGCTTTCACCAAACCACAAAGACAGAAAATGATTCTTTGTCATCTCGGAGGGGGTACTGTGTAACCACAACCCTCCTTGGTTCATCAAGAGGATTAAACCTGCACACAGCTGATGCCACTGAGGGGCTTACTCCGCACTTGTGTTGGAGAGGGACTGAAAGACACTGGTGGAGAACCACGCCACGACATTCTGTTGTCAGCTGGACAAAGGAACTATCATAAGGAAGAGTTGAGTAACTTCCCAACAGTGGTTGTCACAGCTAGCTGGAGCAGGATTTGTTCCCAAGGACCCCAACTTCAGCTCTTGTATTTATTGTCAATACTCAGTGATTCCCCCGAGAAAGGCCACAACCAAGCGATGGGCAGTGGAACTCCGTCTTGGAGTGATGTGACTAGCTAATGGGCTTAGTTACCAGCACTTTAGAAAAATAAAGTTAAAACTCTTCCTCAAATTACTGCTCTGGGATCAGTCCAGTGTTTATCCCTGGTCTAGGGGCCATCAATACCTTAGGAGGATGGTTCTCAACCTGTGGGTCACAACAGATATCCTGCATAACAAATATTTACATTACAATCCACAACTAGCAAAATTACAGTCATGAAATAGCTACTTCAGTAATTATTACAGTAATGTTATGGTTGGGGGCACATAACACAAGGAACTGTATTAAGGGGGTATTAAAGGCCTGCAGCACTGGAAAGTTTGGGGTCAAGAGTTGTACTCATTACTTTGCCTCTGCTGTGACCATATATCTGATAAGGAACAACTTATGGGAACAAGGGTTTATTTCAGCTCTCGATTCAAGGGGAACCCCATCATGGTGGGGCAAGTGAGGCAGCTGATTCCGTTATACCCTCACCCTGGGGGCAGTTCTCCAGAGGCACACTGGCTGGGAAATTTGCTTTTTGTGAGATCAACAGTCACTAATTATTGGAGAGTCTCTCAGATACACGCCAGAATCATATCTGTGAAAGGGCTCAAGGCAAGAACAGAAACCCACCAGCAGGTGCTACTTAAGGGGCTTGGAAACAGCAGGGAGTACAGGCCACTTAGAACTTTAAAAGAATATTAAAGTGATACGAAACATGGTTGAAAAAATCCTGTAGCTTTTCTTTTAAACATTTGGATGGTGATGCTGGACAGGGGGATACACTAAATGTTAACACAGAAGAGTGAATAGCTGAGAGCCCTTTGTTTGACCTAGAGGTAGTTAAGGTCCTCCGTAGGAACGGAAAAATCATAAGCTACTCATAACTGCCTCCACAGTGCTCAAGAATAAAGCAAAAGGAGCCATGCATGCGTACATTCAGGCAGAAAAGGGAGCGGGAGGCTCTCTGGATCCCAGTCAGCTGGCTGTCAAAAGACCCTTTGTGTCTCGGTTAAGCGTTCATAATGAATACTAGGATCTATGATAGCAAAACTCCATTTTCTCCACTGGGTAGTGAGTGGTGGCAGACACCTTTTATACCCAGCACTCTGGAGGCAGAGGCAGGCAGATCTCTGTGAGTTCAAGGCCAAACTGGTGTACAAAGTGGCAAACTCCTGGAGGCCATGGAGGGTGCTGCTTACTGGCTTGCTTCCTCTGGCTCGCTCAGCCCACCATCTTATAGAACCCAGGACCAGCAGCCCAGGAATGACCCCACCCACAGTAGGCTGAGCCCTCCCCCATTGATTACTAATTGAGAAAATGCCTACATCTGGATCTCAAGGAGGCATTTGCTCGGCTTAGGCTCCTTCCTGGGTTAACTCTAGCTTGTGACAAGTTGACACACAAAACCCACCAGTCCAAACCTCTCTTGAAACACCAAAAATAAATAAATAAATAACACTGTCTGAAGAAACTTTTAGCTAACTCCTTCTTAAATGCCTTGTGCTGTGTCTCTAAGACATGTTCTCATATGAGTGTAAAGGTCAGAGGTCAATGTTAGACATTATGTTTTGAGGCAGGATCTCACTGATTCTGTAAGGCTAGCTGGCCAGCAAGCCTCAAGGACTCCACTGTTTCTGTTTCTGCAGCTCTGGGGTTATAGGTCCATGCTGCCTTGTCTTATCTGGCTTTGATTTTCTTTTCTTTTCTTTTTTCTTGAGACAGAGTCTCACTATGTAGCCCAGGAACTCACTATGTAGACCAGGCTGGCCTTAAACTCACTGAGATCTGCCTGCTTTCTGTCTCCTGAGATCTGGAATTAAAGGCTGCAGTACCATGGGTATTTTACATAGCTGCATGGGATCAGAGTTTAGCCCCTCATATTTGCATGGTATATTAGTTATTTTCTGTTACTATGATAAAACACAGAGAAAAAGCAACTCTAAAGGGGGTTTACTTGGCTTATACTTCTGTGTCACAGTCCTTTCCTGGGGGAAGTCAGGGCAGGAATTGGGGAACTTGAAGCAGAAACCACAGAAGAAGGGGCTTTCCTGACTTGCTCTCCGTGGACTGCACAGCTTACTGACCCACCTAAGGGGAACACCACCCACAGTGGTCTGGACCCTCCCTCACCAATCATTAGTCAAGAAAAATGCATCTCCCTGCCCCCTCACACACTCCCCTACCCCACCCCCACTCCCCAACCCCCACCCCCCACCCCCCACCCCCCACCCCCCACCCCCGCAGACAGGCCCACAGCCCAAACTGATGGAGGCAGTTCCCAATTGAGGGTCCCTCTTCTCCGGTGACTCTGTGTCAAGCTGACCAAAACCTAACAACTACACATGCAGCAAACACTTTGCTCACTGAGCCATCTCCCCAACTCCCTGAATAACCTTTTAAGTTACTGTTTAAGCCAAATTCACAATGTGATATAAGCAGACGCAACACACTGGAATTCCACTAATTCTGGCAGCATCCCACCCTGTCACCCACCCGTGTGCATGTGCACGCACATGGATGACATTCTCCACACCCTTAAGTACTTGTTCAATAATATGTCCACTCCAGAGTTCGCCTCTGCCTAGGACTCCCAGGATGCCCATTGTAACCCAGCAAAGCCATTTACAGCCACACAACAGAGAGTGACATGTTGGCTGCAAATACTGTTCCCCTTTAGCGCCAGGAAAAAGGGGGGGCTCTGTGTGAGCAGGGCTCCTGTTAGGGCTTGGGATTGCTCAAGGCTGGGCAGCCACAAATCCATTTCCCTCTTTAGCTTATATTATAATGGCAGAGGAGATGAAAAGGGACCCCGACCCCTTTTCCTTGGAATTTCAATGTCTGCTCTGCTTGGCCAAGGAGACAGCAGGTGGCCTTCTGAAAGCTTTTCAAAACGGGGCTATTTTGAGCAGTCGTGAGGAGCTATAGCAGCTCTTTGTGCAGGGTGGCAGGAAGCGGCACTGACTAAAAAGCACCTAGCAATTGTGCCACTATCTGAGAAGCACACAGCAACCTGGAGCTGGGGGCTCATTGGCTAATGCTGGAAGCAGCTTCGAATATGATTCAAGTGAGGTTTCAGAAAGCAGGCCGAGGGGTAAAGGAAGGCAGAGAAAATACACCGATGGCGGCGATGGACAGAGGGAGGGGGGCTGTGGGAAAGAACCGTGCTCCTGTGTGCAGAGCGCATGCCCCTTTCCTCTGTCCCTCCCCAAACCTCTTTATTAGGACCAGTCAACAGCCAGTCCAGACTTACAGTGCAGTACAACGTCCACACCACACCAAGGTTACCACGAGAGCTGGGGGACTTTGCTGGGAGCTCCTTGAAGTGGGAGCACAGGAGCTGATGTGCTGGGTGACATGCTAATTCAAGACACCTCCATCATCAAAGGGATTCTGAGGCATCTTCCTAGGGTCACTTTGCATCCGAAGAGCTGCAACTCAGCAAGCAATGTTCACCGACTGATCTGAGCCCCAGAGTCAAATCCTGGCATGGCCTACTCCAGAGCACAGACCCTCCCTGCACAGCCAGCTCTTCAGCTAAGCGGGTCCCATCCCCTGACTCAATATTTCCAGAAAGCAGAGCCAATCTGATCAAAACGTAAGCATAGGTGAGAAGCTCAAAAAAAAAAAAATTACAGAAATAATTTAGGATGGCTGTCTGCCTAACTTCTTCTCAATCGAACACACAGGAATGCATTCTGAATTTCGTGGCAGACACGTGTACTCGTTATGTGCCAGGCACTGCGCTAGGAGGGACAGACTAGTAAAGCTGGGTTGTGTCTTCTAGATGCCCACAGTCCTGTTGCATGGGATACACTGTACATTGTGTGTATATGCAATATGCTTATACTTTTCTTACTGTTCTGAGCAAACCACGGTAGAAAGAGCAGCAGGGACAGGTGGCGGATGATCACATGGCATCTGCCATCAGGAAGCAGAGACAGGTGCTCAGCTCACTTTCTCCTTTTGACTCAGTCTGGGACGCCAGACTGTGGAATGCTGCCACCACATGTAGGTTTCCGACCTCAGTTAACCCAGTGTAGAAACTCCCTCACTGACAGGCCTAGAGAAGGCTGTCTCAGGCGGGTCAAGATCCTGGCAGCTTGACTGGGCTGTCACACAATGCTACTCGGCAATGCTGATAAGGTGCCTGCAAGGTCCTTACAGAGAAAAGAGGAAAGCAGCCAGCCGGAGATCAAGGAGGGCTTTCTGGAGGAGGCACTGCCTGAGTGCCATCTTGAGAGAGGGGAAGACAGAGGCAGGTGGTATTGTTTTAAGCAGTGAGGGGAACCACTAGAGACATGAAATGGGCGTTGTGTACAGGGAATACTAAGTGTCCACTGAGCCCATATAATGTGGCAGGAAATGGCCCTGATGGGACAGATGGAGCCAGGAAATAGAAACTGAACTTCAGCCAGCAGGGATGGCGGGGCAGACACAGAGAGTGAAGGATAGCAGCTGGACTAGGAAGGACAGCTGAAGTGTGTCTACCCAGAAGGGGGTGGCTGAGGAAGTGGGGGGACCTTGCCAGGATTAGTGTACAGGACTGAGGAAGGACCTGAGAGATGGAGGACAAGTTAACAGCCAGGACTGTTGGCAGCCAAAATAATTAAGGGGACACGCATGAATAATGAAATAGTGTTCAGCCTTAGAAGGGAAGGAGATTCCACCAACTGTGAGAACACGGTTGAGTGAAATAAGCCAGACACAGAAAGACAAATGCTACCCTCTCTTGCTTGTAGAGGGAATCTAAAAACGTCAAGCTTACTGGAACAGAGAACAGAAATGGGAGTTAACGGAGACTGAAAGCCAGGGGGGTCAGGGGAGATGCTGGCTAAAAGATAAAAAATAATATGTAAGTAATGGATAAATAAATTCAAGAAGTCTAGGGAAGCGCATGCTGACTGTAATCAATAGCAACATATTATACACAGCGCACACTAGAGTGTAGCCTGGCTTCGTCCAGGCTCTCCAAAGCAGCTCTCCTCCCACCCTGGAACAGAGAACATAAGACTTGGCACGCACCATCACTGTCATCCAGACTTTGGAAGCCAAGAAACGGGCTTCCCCTCTGTTTCTGTTTCCTTAGCTACTTTCCCTAGCGCTGTGAAAGGCAGCAAGCAGAACCCCATCCCTGCACCTTGTCCCTTTCCTCTCATAAGCAGGCTGGAAATACTCCTTGAATTCAAGACCCCAGCATATTTACAGCACCCTCCCCCCCGCAGTCCCCCCTCTCCTTATCCCTATACCCTCCCCCCACACCGCAGGCCACTGGCAGTTAGCTTTAACTGGCTGGCTGGATGCATATCAGAACAACATATTTTGAATTTGAGTATTTAGGGAGAAAGTAGAGAAGTTTGGCTGCATGAAAGACAATTGACGTTATGTGTTCATGCTTTGCTCCCATGCAGTAACCGCCCTGGCTTAGCTGTGGTCCTGATTGTGCTACAGGGACTTTGAAAACCATCACACAAACACAAGGGCATAAGGACACACACACACACACACACACACACACACATATGCACACTTATGATTCTAGAGAGCTCCGGCAATTCGAAGTTCAGTGATGTCTGTTTTCTCTGAGATGTTGGAGGAGTAAAAGTTCTGGGTTCCCTTCTCCCATGTTAAATTCAGCAAATTTCATCCTCGCTTAAAACTAAACATTTCTGACACAGGTCTTAAAGCTAGCTGGATCATATTCTAGGTCATTTTTTCAGGAAAAAAAATAAAAACTATTTGTTAAAGTAAAGAAGAAATCAGCAACTTTGAGGTCATGTTTCCTGAACTAGTAAATAAATACTTTATATTTTTATTTGTTGATTTATTTTTTAAAAAGTCCATCTAATATAACCATGGAAACTTTGGCTATTAATTTAAAAGGAAGAAAGAAAACTGCCTTTAATTTAAAAAACAAAAACTGGTGTTTGTAGCTATATTTTTTCAAATCTTCTCCAACAAGTATAAGTTTTGTCGTTATAATAAAGATAATAAAGATTCTATTTTCAACCACCTAGCAATCACAGAACTGTGTGAGCATCCATCCACACCTTCCTCACCTGTGTCATCTGCTAGAGAAATGCTGGTGAACATGCTATCTTCCTCCTCTGTGCTCAACCCGTCCATCTTGTTCACGAGCCGTGCCTGAGCTGAGTGGCGGTTGCCCTGTGCGCTTACCTGGTTGAATCATTAATGAGCAGCCAGCAGGTGTTATCTGGCCCTCCACCCTTGTCAGCCTCTCTGCACCGCTTGAGCTTTGTATTCTCAGCCAGAGACCAGACCCAAGTTAAAAAGTTACAGCCCTTCACCCGATGCTGATGGGCGCCGCTGCTGTAGCCTGGTTCCAATGGCGCCATGCCTTCAGTCCACACTCAGTTTAGGGGGTTGGTTACAGAAATTATCCAGAAAGCACTGAGATGGCATTGAAGGGAAGAGACTGAGCTTATATGATTGACATCTTTTGGATACCTGTCATAAACTTCTCAAGGGCCTGATGGAGGAATGTGGCTGACCTGGAGAAAAATTACTTAACCTGCATGTAGCAAAAGGCTAAGTCCACTGTAAGGAATGGATTAAAAGTGACTGATACACAGCATGAAATTGATGCATGGCATTTGTCATGTTGGAGCGTTCATGTGCATGTAGCTTGCATGTAGTGGCCGAAGATCAACACTGGATGCCTCCCTCAATCTGTCTCCATCTTATATTTTTAAGGCAGGGTCTTTTACCTGGAGCCCATTAAACGGCTAGAAAGGTTAGCCAGTATTTTGAATGTCAGTGTTCTCTAGAGTAACAGAACTTAAAGATGAATCTCTATAGAGAGAAGGGATATTTATTAGAATGACTTACAGGCTGCAGTCTAACTAACCTAACAATGGCCGACTATGAACAGCAAGCCCAAGAATCCAGTAGTTGTTCAGTCTACAAGGCTGGATATCTCAGCTCATCTTCAGTACACTTGGGAAGCCCAGGGAAGTGGGCTCCAATGCCAGTAAAGGAATGACTTGCTAGCAAGGTGAGGGCAAGCAGGCAAAATCAAAAGCGTCCTTCCTCCAGCAGAAGGTGTGGCGCAGATTAAAGGTGGATCTTCATAACTCAAAGTCCCAGATTAGAAGTGAGTCTTCCTACTTCAAATTAAGTAAAAAAAAACTCCATCACAGGTGTGCCCTCAATTTGGGGGTTTTAGTTCCAGATGCAGTCAAGTTGACAACCAAGAGTAGTCTTCAGCCTGAAAATCTTGACTTGAGTCTGGTAACAGTCAACTTGGTCCTGGTATTCTGACTTTGTTGGTTCCCTCTGGTGGATAAATGATGTGAACATTAATTTTGGGTATTCTTTAACAAAACTCTTCTAGGATTTTGAAGCATTGGGGAGCTTTACTTACTCAACGTGATTACCAAGAGATGTCCATGGTTCTATGATAAGTGGGTATGGGTCACCTTCAGAGAGAAGCCATAGTAAAATTAAACTCTGTGTGTGTGTGTGTGTGTGTGTGTGTGTGTGTCTTATGTGAGTGTGTGAGAGTGTGTGTCTGTGTGTGTAGGGGTAGGCAGAGTGTGTGAGTGTGTGTGTCTGTGTGTGAGAGTATGTGTGTCTGTATTTGTGTGTCACTGTGTGTGTCTGTGTGTATCTCTGTATGTGTATATGTCAGTGTGTGTGCACAAGTGTTTGTGTGTGTGTGTGTGTGTGTGTGTGTGTGTGTAGAGAGATGGGCAGTGTGTGTGAGTGTGTATCTGTGTGTGTCTGTGTGTGTGTAGGGATAGGCAATGTGTGTGTGTATAGGGGTGGGCAGTGTGTGTGTGAGTGTGTGTGTATGTGTGTGTGAGTATGTGTGAGTGTGTGTATGTGTGTGTGAGTATGTGTGAGTGTGTGTGTGTGAGTGTGTGTCTGTGTCTGTATATGTGTGTGTGTGTGTGTGTAGGAGTAGGCAGTGTGTAGAGGTGGGCAGTGTGTATATATGGGTGGGCAGCGTGTGTGTGTGTGTGTGTGTGTGTGTATGTGTGAGTGTGTGTGTGAGTGTGTGTCTGTGTCTATGTATGTGTGTGTGTGTGTGTGTGTGGGTGTGTGGGAGTAGGCAGTGTGTGTATGTGTAAATGTGTGAGTGAGTATGTCTGTGTATGTGTTTGTGTGTGTGTAGGGGTGGGCAGTGTGTTTGTGTGTGTATAGAGATGGGCAGTATGAATATGTGTGTGTGCACGTGTGTGTGTGTGTGTGTGAGTGAGTATGTCTGCATGTGTGTTTGTGTGTGTGTAGGGGTGGGCAGTGTGTATATATAGGTGGGCAGTGTGTGTGTGTCTGTGTGTGTGTTTGTGTGTGTATAGAGATGGGCAGTATGAATGTGTGTGTGTGCACGTGTGTGTGTGTGTGTGTGTATAGAGATGGGCAGTGTGTGTGTGTGTGTGTGTGTGTGTGTGTGTGTGTGTGTGTAGGGTGAGCAAGTGTGTGCCCATATATGTGAAGGCAAGAGGTCAATATTGAGTATCCTCTTCAATCACACTCACTTTACTTCCTTTTAGAACCTTTCTCTGGACCTGACTAGCTGAGCAGCAAGCCCCAGGGATCATCTTGTCTCTATCTCCCCAGACAGGAACACACTGCCACACTTGCCTTTCTACATGGGTGCTGGGGACCAAACTCAGGCCCTCATGCTTGTACAGTGGCCACTGTACTGACTGAGCCATCCATCCCTCATTCCTGACCTTTATTTTTTATGTTGAGGTCTAACATGAAAGAGGAAAGTTATATAGTTTATAAGATTACAAACACATGATACATATCAGATCAAAAGCATTTCCAGCCCCTCGGCGGAGGAGGCTGGAGAGTTCAGCTTGCCTTTTAGCACTCCACTGGAAGGAACTACAGGCATATGTTAAATGCATTGAGACAAGAACACGTGGGCACAGGCTGACCTCATTCCCAAGTGAAAATCTTTTTCTTTTTCTTTCTTTCTTTCTTTCTTTCTTTTTTTTTTTTTTTTTTTTTGTCACTTTGCTTAGGTAGCTTTGTCACTTTGCTCTCTCCCCAGAACAATTTCTGATTCCGTTCTCTCTCCTCCATTCAGAACAGACGCATTGGGTGTTTTGTGCTCAAGGCTCTGAGTACAGATAAGTAAATTGTGGTACTTGTCTCTCAGAAACTTGAAAATTAGTTGAATTTAAAGCAAAAATTTGAAATGAGTGACTAATCTAATGACTAAGAATGACAGTAACAAGAATTAACGGTATAATCCACACTCTTCACGTGCTAACCTTCCTCTCAGTGTGTCGCCAGTGGAGGGAGACAACAAAAATGGCTTCATTCTACTCTTCCAGACTTTCTGGCCAGACACAAATTAAATACTAGATTTGCATGTTTTCTTAAAGTCCCACAGACTCAGGACTCAACACAGAAAAAGTTAGACGATGATACTTACATAGTGCCTGAACCACAGAAGGACTGGGGATGAATGGCATACCCCCAGTTATCAGAGGACACAGGGAGAACTCTGGTGACTAATGGTGGCCTTGGTGGTCTCATCACACACAGTCTTCAGAGTCCCCAGGAGAAGGGTCAGTCCTTCTTGGCGGGGTTCAGCCTCTAGCCTCCTCTCCTTTCCTGGTTGACAGATTTGTGGGGAAGGAACTCAAGACAACACTTGATCCTTTTGGAGATCAATCCTTTGGCAGGTCAGGCAGCCCAGGAAAAGCCACTACCTGGACATATGAACACAAATTTGCATATGTGAACACACATATGCACACATGAACACACACATAAGCAGGCAAATGTGAACATAATACATATGTGTATGCATAAGTGTGCATATGAATGTACATGTGTATTATGAATGCAAACATTTGTGTATATGAACACATATACACTCACACATATGACACAATGCACATATTATTGTAGATAGACACATATGACCATACACATTCATATATGAATATAAACATGTACATGTGAACACACACATGGATACACAATTATACTTGCACGTGTGAACATGCACATGTGCACATATGAACACAGATGCTCATATGAACACACATGCAGATTCAGCTCTAAGTATATACATGAACATATGAATATGGATATACACATATGCAGATGAAGACACATGCTCATATGAATGCAAACACATGCATATGAACACACACATTTACATGCAGATGTGAATATGTCAATATGCATGCACATATGTGACCTGGACCAGCAGGACATTCCTCTCAGAAAGAGGACCAGATAAGGAAATGGAAGACAGAGAAGATAACATTTGGGATTGGGAGATCTTGTTCAAGCTATGTCATATGCCAAGCAACCTTAAGAAGTATAGCACCTGGGGTAAGAGTAATACAGAGATTATGGGAGTGGCCAACCAATGATCTGTGCCATAAGAGTGAGCCCACTGCCTGGAGAGCCAGGACCCAGAGGCTGGTGGCTCAGAGACCTAGGATAGAGTCAAACATGACTGAGAAAAATAAAGTCAGTGTAATGCCTAGCGAAATTCTACTATACTCATAGATTGGTGCCTCGCTCAGTTGTCATCAGAGAGGCTTCATCCAGCAACTGATGAAAACAGACACAGACCCACAGCCAAACAGTAGGTCAAGTTCAGGGAGTCCTGCTGAAGATGGGAAGGAATGATTGTAGGAGCCAGAGGGGTCAAGGACATCACAAGTGAGCCACAAAATCAATTACTCTGAGCTCAGAGGGAGCCTGCATGGGACTGAGCTAGGCCTCCTGCATATGTGTGACAGTTGTGTAACTTGGTCCCCTGGTGAGACTCTTAGCAGTGGAAGCAGGGGCTGTTTCTGTCTCTTTTACTGGCTTTGGGGACCCTGCTCCTCATACTGGGTCACCTTCTCAGTCTTAATCAGGTGAGGTGCTTAGTCTTACCGCAACTTGATATGCCATATTTTGTAGATATTCATAAGAAACCTTCCATTTTCTGAAGAGAAACAGAGGAGGCGTAGATGACAGGGTGTAGGGGAGGCAGAGAGGAAGTTGAGGAGGGTCTGGGAGGAGAGGAAAAACTCCAGTTGGGGTGTAATTAAGCTTAAAATAAAAAATAAAAACCTTTCATTTATTAAAAAAGAAGTACAGTACTTTGTGCACTATTTCCAGGAAAGAAATGGGCAGAGTCCGTGGAATCTATCACACAACTGGAGGCTAATCAAGCAATGGTACACAAGGAAACAAGACACCTTAACTGTGTCACAGACTGAGCCATGGAGCTGATAACTCCACTCTCCAAAGGGGAAAGACCAAGTTCTCAGGAACTGAAACCTTGATTCATTTGAGGCCCCAGCCCCAGACTGTCCTTGCCAAGTCCAATCTGAGCAAAGACACAGAACTAGGTTCCTTTTGTCCTTTCATAGAGGACTCTGAGAGACTTGGATTGTTTGGTCCAGCTCTCAATACATATAAATGCAATCACACACATGCACATATGTATGTATAGAGGCATTTGCACATACAAAAACACACATGAACATATGTGCACCTCTAAATATACATATGAACATATGGACACAGATAAACCAATTATGTTAGTCAGTGTTCTCGTGCCATGAAGAGACACTGTGACCGTGGAAACTCTTTATATGGTTTGTTTTGTTTCTTAAATTTTTTTATTAATTTATTTTTTACATTCCAATCCCAGTTCCCCCCTCCATTCTCTCCTCCAGCTCCTGCTTCCACCTCCCCCCATCTTCTCCTCGGAGAGGGTAAGGCCTCCCCTAGGAAGTCTACTAAGTCTGCCCCATTATTTTGTTGAGGCAGGACCAAGGCACCTCTCCACCCCCCATATCCCCATGTCTAGGCTGGGTGTGGTATCTCTCCATATAGAATGGGTTCCACTAAGTCAGTTGTGCATTAGAGTTAAGTCTTGGACCCACTGCCAGTGAGTCGCACCATTGTCACCTATGGGAGTCTAGTTCGGTCTTATGCAGGTTCCCCATTTGTCAGACTTGAGTCAGTGATCTCTCAGGTGTTTCTGTGGGTTTCCCCATCATCTTGACTCCTTCGTTCGTATTTTTGCTTCTCCCTCACTTTGATTGGTACTCTGGGAGCTTAGCCCAATGGTTAGTTGTGGATTTCTGCATCTGCTTCCATCTTTTTCTGGAAGAGTTCTAGCTTCTCTGGGGTTGTAGATTGTAGGCAGGGTATCTTCTGCTTTATGTCTGGTATCCACTTATGAATGAGTACATACTATGTTTGTCTTTCTGGTTTTGGGTTACCTCACTCAGGATGGTTTATTCTAGTTCTGTCCATTTGCCTATGAATTTTAGGATGTCATTGTTTCTTAATGCTGAGTAGTGTACCATTGTATAAATATACCATATTTTCTTTATTCATTCTTCAGTTGAGGGATATCTAGATTGTTTCCAAGATCTGGCTATTATGAATAAAGTTGCTATGAACATAGTTGAGCAAATGTCCTTGTGGTGTGAATGTGCCTCATTTGGGTATAAGACCAACAGTGATATTGCAGGGTCTTGAAGTAGGTTGATCCCTAATTTTCTGAGAAATTACCATACTGATTTCCACAGTGGCTGTACATTTTTCACTCCCACCAGCAATGGAGGAGTGTTCGCCTTTCTCAACATCATATCCAGCATAAGCTGTCACTGGTGTTTTTAATTTTAGCCATTCTGATCAGTATAAGATGGAATCTCAGAATGGTTTTGATTTGCATTTCCCTGATGACTAAAGATGTTGAGTAGGATTGTCATTTTTACTATGTTGATCCTACCTATCTAAGAGCATGGGAGATCTTTCCATTTTCTGTTATCTTCTTTAATTTCTTTCTTTAAAGACTTAAAGTTCTTGTCATATAGGTAATTCACTTGTTTGGTTAGAGTTGCTCCAAGATATTTTATGTTATTTGTGGCTATTATAAAGGGTGATGTTTCTCTGATTTCCTTCTCAGTTCGTTTGTCATCTGTATATTTTTTTAGTTAATCTGTATCCTGCTACATTACTGAAGGTATTTATCAGATGTAGGAGTTCCCTCATAGAATTTTTGGGGTCACTTATGTATACTATCATGTCATCATCAAATAACAAAAGTTTGACTTCTTTTCCAATTTGTATCTCCTTGATCTCTTTTTGTTGTCTTATTGCTATAGCCAGAACTTCAAGTACTATAGTAAACAGATTTGGAGAGAGTGGACAGCCTTGTCTTGTCCCTGATTTCAGTGGGATCACTTTGAGCTTCTGTCTATTTAGTTTGACATTGCCTGTTGACTTGTTGTATATTGCCTTTATAGTGTTTAGGTATGCTCCTTGTATCCCTATTATCTCCTCCAAGACCTTTATTGTGAAGAGGTGTTGAATTTTGTCAAAGGCTTTTTCAGCATCTAGTGAGATGATAATGTGCGGGTGAGGGGGTTCCCAGTTTGATGGATTTTCATATGTTGACATCTCTGGGATGAATCCTGCTTGGTCATGGTGGATGATTTTTCTGATGTGTTCTTGAATTTAGTTTGCCAGTGTTTTATTGAGTATTTTTACATGTATGTTCATGAGGGAAATTGGTCTGCAATTCTCTTTCTTAGTTGTGTCTTTGTGTGATTTGGGTATCAGGGTAACTGTAGCCTCATAAAAGGAGTTGGCAATGTTTCTTCTGTTTTTATTGTGTGGAATAATTTGAGGAGTATTGGTATTAGCTCTTCTTTGAATTTCTGGTAGAATTCTTCACTGAATCCATCTGGGCCTGGGCTTTTTTTGGTTGGGAGCCTATTGACAACTGTTTTTTTGTTTATCTGCTCTTGATTTAATTTTGGTATGTGGTTCTTACCTAGAAAATTGTCCATCTCCTTAAAGTTTTCCAGTGTTTTGAAGTACAGGTTTTTGACATATGACTTGATGATTGTCTGGATTTCCTCAGTGTCTGTTGTTATGTCCCCCTTTTCATTTCTGATTTTATTAATTTGGATATTCTCTCTCTGTCTTTTGGTTAGTTTGGATAATGGCTTCTCTATTTTTTTGAATCTCTCAAAGAAACAATTCTTTTTCTCATTGATGCTTTGCATTGTTTTCCTTGTTTCTGTTTTATTGATTTCAGCCCTCAATTTGACTATTTCTTGCCATCTGCTCCTCCTGGGTGAGTTTGCATCTTTGTGTTCTAGCACTTTCAGTTGTCCTGTTAATTCACTAGTGTGGGATTTTTCCAGTTTCTCAATGTAGGCATTTAGTGCTATGAACTTTCCTCTCAGCACTTCTTGCATTGTGCCCATAAGTTGGGTATGTTGTGCGGTCATTT
This sequence comes from Cricetiscus sungorus, assembly GCA_030556225.1. Taxonomy (NCBI): domain Eukaryota; kingdom Metazoa; phylum Chordata; class Mammalia; order Rodentia; family Cricetidae; genus Cricetiscus; species Cricetiscus sungorus. The sequence continues at coordinate 21,536,497 of JANBXA010000729.1, forward strand.
TCATTAAATTTTAGGAATTCTTTTCTTTCTTTATCTTTCTTTCTTTATTTCTTCCTTGACTCAGTGCTGGTTCAGTTGATCATTGTTCAATTTCCATGTGTTTGTGGGCTTTCTGAAATTAATGTTGCTGTTGAATTCTGACTTTAAGCTGTGGTGACCTGATAGCATACAGGGGCTTATTTCAAAAAAAAAAAATTTTTTTTTTGATCTGTTGAGGTTTGCTTTGTTAGCGAGTATGTGGTAGATTTTTGAGAAGGTTCCATAAGATCCTGAAAAGGAAGTATATTCTTCTGTGTTTGGGTGGAATTTTCTATAGATATCTATTTAGTCCATTAGAGTCTTAATATCTGTTAGTTCCCTTATTTTTCTGTAAAGCTTCTGTCTAGCAGATATGTCCAGTGGTGAGAGTAGGGTGCTGAAGTCTTCCTGCTATTAGTGTGTGGGGCCTGATTTATGATTTAAGCTTTAGTAATGTTTCTTTTACAAAGGCAGGAACCCTTGTGTTTGGGGCATAAATGTTCAGAGTTGAGATTTCCTCTTGATGGGTTTTTCCTGTGATGAATATGAAATGCCCTTCTTTATCTTTTTTTATTTATTTTAGTTTGAAGTCCGTCTTGATAGATATTAGGATAGCTACACCAGCTTGCTTCTTAAGTCCTTTTGATTGGAAATTTTTTCCCAACCCTTTACTCTAAGGGTCTGTCTGTGATGTTAAGGTGTGTTTCTTTTATGCAGCAGAAGAATGGATTCTGTTTTGAATCCAATCTATTAGCCTGTGTCTTTTTATAGGTGAATTAGACCATTTATATTGATGAATATTAATGATCAGTGATTGCTAATTCATGTTATTTTTATTGTTGGTGATGACACTGTGTGTTCAATTCCCTTCTTTGGGGATTGCTACTGTAAACTTACCTATTTTCCGTGTTCATGTGAATGTAGGTGATTTCTTTGGGTTGGTGTTTTTCTCCTAGTACTTTCTGTAGGGCTGGGTTTGTGGATAGGTATTGTTTAAATTTGGTTTTATCATGGAATATCTTGAATTCTCCATCTATGGTTATTGGAAGCTTTGCTGGGTAAAGTAGTCAGGGCTGGCATCTGTGATCCTTTAGTGTCTTCATAACATCTGACTAGGACCTTCTGGCTTTCATTGTTTTCATTGAGAAGTCAGGTGTAATTCTCATAAGTCTGCCTTTATATGTTATCTGGCCTTTCTCTTTTGCAGCTCTTAATGTTCTTTCTTTATTCTGTATGTTTATTGTCTTGATTATAATGTGGCAAGGGTACTTTTTTAATGGTCCAGTGCATTTGGTGTTCTGTAAGCCTCTTGTATTTTCATAGGCATGTCCTTCTTTAAGTACGGAAAGTTTTCTTCTATGATTTTGTTGAATAATTTGTTTGTTGGACTTGAGTTGGACTTTTTCTATCCCTATCATTCATAGATTCAGTCTTTTTATGGTGTCCCAAATTTCCTGCATGTTTGGTGTTCAGAGTTTGTTGGATTTGAAATTTTCTTTGACCAAGGAATCTATTTCCTCTATTGTATCGTCAATGTCTGAAATTCTCTCTTCCATCTCATGTATTCTGTTGTTTATGCTTGCATTTGTGGTTCCTGATTGTTTACCCAGATTTTCCATTTCTAAAATTCCCTTGGTTTGTGTTTTCTTTATTGACTCTAGTTTATATTCCATGTCTTGAATCATTTGTTCACTTGTTTGATTGCTATATCTTGATTTTCTTTAAGGGATTTGTCAATATCTTCCCACTTTTTATTTGTCTTTTCCTCCATTTCTCTAAGGGAATTTTTCATTTCCTCTTTAAGGGCCTCATAAAGTTATTTTTTAGGTCATATTCTTCTACTTCATCTGTGTTGGGATGTTCGGGCCTTGCTGTTTTAGAACCACTAGCTTCTAATGGTGCCATATTGCTCTTTATATTGTTGAGTGTGTTCTTACCTTGTTGTCTACGCATCCCTTGCTCTAATCAGTATAGGTGGAGCTTGTGCTTCAGGAGGTCTCACTTCCTCCAATTGGTATAGTTGGGGGCTGTGGCTCCATTGACCGCTCTTCCAGGCACAAGAAGAGCAGAGCTTCTGGTGAATGCTCCCCCTGGTGGAAGTGGGCCCAATGCTCAGGTGGTCAGTCCTTGAGGTGGAGCTACAGCTCTGGTGAACACTCCTCCCATTGGAGGTGTAGGTGGGGCTGAGGCAATGTAGTAGTGGGCTATCACCAACCAAGAAATGGCAGCGGATGCTGTTTGGGACACAGGTGCTCTTTCCCAGATGAACTTTTTTCAGTAGTTTCTGGAAGCTGCTGCTGGGAACCACTGCTGTTGTTTCACCCTTGGATCATTCCTCGTTCCTGGGCCTGAGGCTGGGGCCTCCCTCCAGCACTGCTCCCAGGTCTGGGGCTCATGATTACCCTTGATGCTGCTCTGGGGCTGAAGCTCAGATGTTCCTCTGATGCTGCTCAGAGACTGTGGCCATGGAAACTCTTATAAAATAAAGCATTTAATTGGGACTGGCTTACAGTTCAGAGGTTTAGTCCATTAGCATCAGGGCAGGAAGCATGGCAGCACACAGGCAGACATGGTTCTGGAGAAGTAGCTGAGAGTTCTATCTACATCCGGATCTCAGGCAGCTGAGAAAGAGTGACTCTGGACTTGGGGTGGGCTTTATGAGACCTCAGAGCCCACCTGCAGTGGCACACTTCCTCCAACAAGAACACATCTCCTAATCCTTTCAAATAGTGCACTCTCTGGTGACCAAACACTCAAATCTATGAGTTTATGGGGGACATTCTCATTCAAACCAGCACACCTATGTAAACATGCACATATGCATATAACAACACACATATACATATTAACACACATATACATACAGGCATGAACTGAACAATATACATGCAAGGCACATATGAACACACACATGCACATATGGATATACACTTGAATATATGAATGTGCAAACTGATGTATATATAAATGCAAAGACATTCACTTCCATATATGAGTACATAAGTATATATGACAAACATACACATATGAGCACAGAAATAAATGCATGTATGATTCCCCCACACATATACTTTTGAATTAAAACATGCACATATGAATGCAAGCATACACATGCTTATATAAACATATACATGAATATATTAATACAGATATATTCATTCACAAAAAGACATACATGCACATATGAACATACACATGGAAGCATAAACTCAAAAATGCAAATGAATGAAAAATACTCATGCACAAATGAATACACACTTGATTATGAACACAAAATGAATATGCACATAAGAAAAACAGTCTCATCCCCAGCACTGTAGGAAACCACTTATAGGGTCTGTTCTTCTCTGTCTCCATTTCGTGGGGTCTCCACAGATCCTCTTAGGGGACACAACCTCCTTTCCTCACCCCCAACCTGTGTGTCTGCCAATACCTGGAAGCACTCTCTGCACCAGATCACACTGGCCACTCTGGCATGCGAATCAAGTAGGTGATCTTCATTCTGCTTCCTGTCTTCCTTTTCAAATCCCCCAGTCTCAACCCCAGTTCTGTAACAGACCGCTTGCGTGGATCTGTCCTCCTCCATCTCTGAATACACTCCTGGGGGATTCAAGTGAACAGCGTGGTAGACTCAGCTTTCCTTCTTCCTGTGAACGGTTTGAGCCATGCCACTCAAGCCAGCCCATTTGTGCCAGTCCCCAGTACCTAGAAACAAGTTCTACCTAGAAAGCCCAGTGTGCACATCCCTCAGGGACTCAGAAGCACTCCCTACCAGGCAACCCACAGCCACCACATTTTTCTAAGATCCTGAAAGCCCTGTGGTAGATACCAGCAGAAAAATACAGTCAGTAACAGCTAAGACAGTATTTCTTCACCAGAGCCCAGCAACCCCGTTATGGTAGGCCCTGAGAAATATGGTATGGCTGGAGCATAAGACAAGGATTTCAAAATCACTATAATAAATATGCTCAAGGACCTCAAAGGGAATATGAATAAGCCCCTTAATGAAGCATGTGGAAACACAAACAAACTGTGAGATAAAATGATGAAAACAGTTTGAGACATGAAAGTAGAACTAGAATCACTAAAGATAACCTGAATTATGGTAAATCTGGAAATGAAAAATTCAGGAAATCAAACAAAAACCTTGGAGGCAAGCCTTACCAAGACAGTACAAGAAGGACATGGAAGACAGAAACCCAGGCATTGAGGAAAAAATAGAAATCTTAGTAAAATAAAATGTTAAGTCTAAAAAATTTCAAGCACAGAACATGCAGAAAAAAATCTGGGACACTATGGAAAGACAAAAATCAATGAATAATATGAATGAAGGAAGGAGAGGAAATCCAAGTTAAAGTCACAAAAAAATATTTTCAACAAAATCAAAGAAGAAAATTTCCCTAATGTAAAGAATGAGGTATCTGTCAAAGTACAAGAAGCATACAGAACATCAAATAACTGGACCAGAAAAGAAATTCTGCTCAGGAAATGACAGTCAAAGAGTTAAATATACAGAGCAAAGAAAGAATATTAGAACCTGCATGGAAAAAGACCAAGTCACTTATAAAGGCAGGAACATTGGAATAACACCTGACTTCTCAATGGACAGTCTAAACGTCACAAGGGCCTAGAGAGACATTCTACAAACTCTGAGACCACAAATACCAGCTCACACTCCTATTCCCAGAAAGACTATCAATCACTGTCAATAGAGAAAGAACAATATTCCACAATAAAACCATCTATGTACAAATCCAGAGTTACAAACGTCTCCAAAAGAAAAATTTCAAACTAAAGAAGTTAACCTTACCAAAAAACCCCATAAGGAATAAATTAACCCAGATCAGAAAATCAAAAGGAAGGACCCTATGCCATAATGACAAAACAATAGGAAAGAACAAACACTGCTCATTGATAACTCTCAACATCAGTGGTCTTGATTTCCAATAAAAAGACACAGACTAGCAGACTGGGTTAGAAAATAAGACGCATCCTTCTGCTGCATCCAAGAAACAGACCTGTATATCAGGGACAGACATCACCCCAGAGAAAAAAAATGAAAAAATTATTTCAAACAAATAAGAAGTAAGCCAGTGTGACCATTTTAATATCTGACAAAATAGGCTTCAAACCAAAATTATTCAGAAGAGATAGAGGGCATTCTATACTTGAAGAGAAACTTCAGCAAGAAGAAATTTCAGTTCTTAACATCTATGCACAAAACACGAGGGCACCCTAGTTTTTATAAGAAAAAAATACTACAGCCAAATCCACATATTGACCTTCACACACTGATAGTGTATGAAAGTCACAGACTTTAATACCCTACTCTCGCCAATACACAAGTCATCCAGACAAAAACTAAACAGAGAAATTCTGGAGCTAAATAACATCTTAAATCAAATGGACCTAGCAGATATCTACAGAACGTTTCACCCAAACACAAAAGAATATACCTTCTTCTCAGCAACTCATGGACCTTTCTCCAAAGTCTACCACATACTTGAACACAGTCTCAAAAGATACAAGAAAATTGAAATTGTACCCTGCATCCTATCTGACCACCACAGATTAAAGATGAATATCAATAACAACACAAAACTCACAAAAGTATAGAAACTGAAAACTAAATACTAAATTTAAAATGGTGCCAAGTAAAAAATTAAAAGCCAGGCTTAACAACACATGCCTATAATCCCAGTCCTCAGGAGACAAAGACAGGTGGATACCTATGACTTCAAAGTCAGCCTGGTCTCTATAGTGAGTTCCAGGGCAGCCAGAGCTACATAGTGAGATCCTGTCTCAAAACAAACAAATAGGCAAAAAAAAATAAACAGAATTACTGACCAGTTTTCCTTATAGATGCAAAAATATTCAATGAAATACTTGCAAACCAAATCTAAGAATGCATCTCAAACAGTATCCACCATAATCAAGTAGACTTCACCACAGAGGTGCAGGGATGGTTCAACATACATAAACCATAAATGTAACCCACCATATGAACTGTGGTAGTCTGAATGTAATTGGCCTCCATAAACTGATAAAAACTAGCACTGTTAGAAGGTGTAACTTTGTTGTAGTAGGTGTGGCCTTGTTGGAGGAAGTGTGTCACTGTATCTGTGAGGGTGGTCTTTGAGATCTCATATCTGTTCAAGTCACGACGCCCAGTATCTCAGATCACTTTCTGTTGCCTATGGTTCAAGATGTAGGAATCTCAGCTCCTTCTTCAGCATCATGTCTGCCTGCACACCACCATGTTTACTGCCACAATAATAGTAGACTAAACCTTTGAAAATGTAAGCCACCCCAATTAAATGTTTTTCCTTTATAAGAGCTGTCATGGTCATATTGTCTCTTCACAGCAGTAGAAACCTTAACTAAGACAGAAGTTGGTATCAGGGAGTATTGCTGTGGTAGGCCTGATCACGCTTTTGTTGGAAAATTATAGAACATGGGGCTGTGGATTAGAAAAGCAGCTCAACACTTAAGTGCTGCTCAATAGATCACCCTAGTAGGAGCATGGAGGACAGTGTTGCTGAGTGTGATCTGATGAACTGTCGAAGCCCAGATCAAGAGGTTTTAGAAAAGAATTTTAGTATTTTTCCCAGAAATTATTCTTGTGATGTTTTGGTAAAGAATATGGCTGCTTTTGCAGCCTGAAAAGTCTGACTGAGTCTAAAGTGAAGAGTTTTAGATTAATTCCATTGGCAAAGGAAACCTCAAAACAACCTAGTATAGACTATTGCATGGTTACTAGTGTTCGTGCTTATGAACAATTATAATGAAAAAGAGCAAGCTGAAAACAGAAAGATACATTATGTACAATTTGAGGAGATAAGGAGAATCAGGAAGTAGAATGGAGCTAAGTCCTGGGTCAAGGAAAAAAACAGATTAAGAAATGGAATAAAGAGAGTGGTGGCCTCAGGGCAAGATTCCACTCAGCTAAGTTTCCAACTTGTGGAAAGGAATTAAAGACAAGCTTAGAGCAGGGTGTCTAAGTTTTAAGACAGCCTGGTCTACAGAGCACATTCCAGGACAGCCAAGCTTAGGCAGTGAAGGAAACCACAGAAAACAGAAAGTTGGTGAAGATGTAATTGAACAAGTGGGCCATGTTCCAGCTCAAGGAAGCAACAGAACTTGCCATGTTTGGCCACATGGTCTTGATGGGAGATGCCACTCTATAAATGTTTCTTGTATTGGTTAATGAATAAATCACTGTTGGCCAATAAGAAAGGAAGATAGGAGGGACTAGGAGACAAGGAGAAAAGAGGAAGGAGTAGGGAGGAGTCAACATGGAGAGACTGGAGAGATAGAACACCAGCCCATCTCACCAGTAAGAGCTTGTCCCCCCTACCCCCTCCTCCTCAGACCTAGTTCCACAGGTCACTTCCGCCCCTGGCTCCACCACAATAGGCATGGTCAGTGCCACAAAAGCAGACAAAGTGAATATCCCACTACAATTGGTCTGGCTGTAGAGTCAAAGAGAAACTAAGGGAAGCCACTGAGGTCTGGCATGTGTCATGAATGTCGCTGAATGGAGGCCTAGAGAGGCCATTATGTGAAGCTGTGAAGTTGAAGCCTGGATTGACTTGGAGACTTCAAGATATTAGAGATGCCAGAGCCATGGGACACCTGCGGAGCAGAGCCGCTAACAGGAAGTGGAACCAGCCCAAAAGACAGAAGTACCTTGCAGTGAATAGAGCTGAAAGGAGTTGGAGATCTGAAGAGAGTTTTGACAGCAAACGAGATGCAGAGTATGGAGTTTGCTCAGCTGGTTTTCAGTCTTGCTTTGGTCCAGTGTTTCCTCCCTGTGCTCCCTTCCCTATGTTTTGTAATGGTAATGTATGTCCTGTGCCATTATATGTTGGAAATATGTGACTGTTTTTTATTTTGATTGTATAAGGGATTACGGTTATGAGATAACATGAACTTTGGAATTTTTTAATAAAGAAAATTCTTTTTAATTCTAGCATTCCTTTATCTCTGGCTAATTCTCAAAGAGGAGCCAGCCTAGACAGATTTTGTATTCCACATATTGCTGTCATCCTTAAGTGTCTTTTAGGTTCAGGTTCCAGGTTACACTTTGAACAATTTAAATAGGGCTGGAGACTTACCAGAAAGACAAATATAATATGTACTCACTCATAAGTGGATATCAGACATAAAGCAAAGGATAACTAGGCTATAGGCCATAACCCCAGAGAAACTAGGCAACAAAAAGGATCCTAAGAGAGACATACATGAATCCCATATGATGGCAGGGGGAGAAGAACTTTGGACATTTAAACATGGTTGAGACTGTAACCGACTATAATGACTTTTGAAATTGGACTGAATGTATGTTGCATTTGATATTGTTACAAGCAGATGGGGGCTAAGGGGTAGAATGTAGTAGTTTGAATGTAATTGGCCCCCATAAGCTCATAGGGAGTGGCACTGTTAGGAGGTGTGGCTTTGTTGGAGTAAGTGTGGGTTTGTTGGAGTAAGTGTATAACTGTGGGGTTGTCTTTGAGGTCTCATATCTGTGCAAGCCAGGCCCAGTGTCTCAGATCACTTCCTGTTGCCTGTGGGTCAAGATGTAAGAATCTCAGGTCCTTCTCCAGCACCATGTCTGCCTGCATGCTACCATGTTGCACCATGATGAGAATTGACTAAACCTTTGAAAATGTAAGACACCCCAATTAAATGTTTTTCTTTTATAAGAGCTGTCATGGTCATATCACAGCATGTCATGGTCTCTTCACAGCAATAGAAACGCTAACTAATATATTAATAAACAGAAAGGTAAAACTACATGATCATCTCATTAGATAGAGAAATGATCTTTGAAAACAACTGAACATCCCTTTATGATAAAAGTCCTAGAGAGACTAAGGATACAAGGGACACATCTCAACATAATAAAAGTGATTGACAGAAGTTCACATCCAATATCAACCTAAACAGAGAGAAATTCAAAGCAGATCCACTAAAATCAAGAACAACACAAAGATGTCCATTGTATAAGATAGGACTTGAAGTCTTAGTTAAAGCAATAAAAAAATGAAGATCAAGAGCATAAATATAGGAAAGGAAGAAGTCAAAGTATCTTCATTTACAGATGATACAATTTTATACATAAATGACTCTAAAAATTCCACCAGGAAGCTCATACAGTTTCTATCATGAAATTCTTGATACAATTTTCAGCAAAATAACACAACACAAAATTAAGACAGAAAAATAAGTAATCTTCCTTTGTACAAATGACAAATGGACTGAGAAAAAAATCAAGAAATTTTTCACAATAGCCTTTAAAAAGACAATAAAATGTTTTGAGAGAACTATAACCAAGTGTGGTGGTTTGAATAAGAATGGCCCATCATAGACTCATGATTGAATGACTGGTCACCAAGTAGTAGAACTATTTGAAAGGCTCAGAAGGATGATTAGGAGTTGTAGTCTTGTTAGAGGATTTGTGTCACTGGGGGAGGGTGGGCTCTGACACTTTAAAAGCCCATGACAGGCCCAGTGTCTTTCTCTGCCTATAGATCAGGATATTAAACTCTCAGATACTACTCCAGTGCAAGGCATGTCACTATGCTCTCCACCATGAGGATAATGAACTAACCTCCAGCAGTAAAGCAAACCCACAGTTAAATGCTTTCTTTTATAAGAGTTGCCTTGGTCATGGTGTCTCTTCACAGAAACAGAATAGTGATGAAGAAATCGAACAAGTGAAAGACATTGAATAAGCTATCATAATATGGAGCAATCTCCCATGCTCATGTATCAGTAGGAGTAATACATTGAAAGTGATCATTCTACCAAAAGATGTCATTCTGTAAATATGATTCTTTTATTGGTTAATGAATAAAGCCCTGTTGGCTAATAGGAAAGTAAGATAGGCAGGACTGGGAGATAATACATGGTAAATAAGAATCTGAGAAACAATAGGCTGATGGATGTTTATTCGGGGAGAAATAACTTACACCAGAAACAGATGACTACCACAGATTCCCGTTTCAAGGATACCTCCAGATGATCTCTGTCTCTGACCAGGAAGTAAGAGAGCAAGCTAGAGTCCAGGACCCAGACCTAGTCCCCCCAGGTCATACCTGTACCTGTCCCCATGCCCCAATGGGTATTGTCAGTGCAACAGGTGAGGGTGGGGTGGATATCTCACTATAAGGAGACAAGGAGGATTCTGGGAGATGTAGTAGAGAGAAGTCAAGACATAGGACATGAGAGAAGAGGTCCAGACCCTCTCTCTGATAAGATAAGACCACATGGAAACAGTTACATTGATAGAAATGGGTTAATATTTAAGACAGAAATAGCCAATAAGAAACACTAGTAACTGGCCAACAGGTTCATAATTAATACACTGTCTCTGCATGTTGTTTGGGGCTGACGAGGCTCTGGGACCAGGCTGGTGGGAAAGTGCTTGTAACAAAATGGCGCCTGCAATGTGGGTACTAAGAACTTCCACTTAAAACTTGATAAAAGCTTTAAAAAGGATCTTAAAAACAAAAGAACAAACAAGGCTTCTTGGTAGCAGCATTTTTCTGGGGTGGGCTCTGTTTTACTAGAGACAGAGACTTTTGCCAACTCCTTTAAGGAAGGTTTCCTGACTCGGCATAAGTAGCAAAACAACAACAACAAAAACCCAACAACAACAAAAAACCCTCAGGGCTCTTTTAAGAGGCCCTGCTAACAATTCGATGGTATGTATAAGCAGCTTGCAGTGGCAGTGACCACATCTCCAAGCTGGCAGCATGCTGCTTGTTGGCAGCATAGACCAAGGTGGTGAGCACAGCTCTCACTGCTGGTAGTAAACATACCCCTGCCATATTGGAAAGCAATGTTATTGTTTATCAGATAAAAGATTTACAGTAAAGACAGAGTAAGATAAAGAAAAGTCTCTAAAGGTTTACAGTGTGTTTAAATATATACATAGGTTTGGGGGAGAAAATAAAAAGGACATTTGGTTAAAAAATAAAAAGTGACTGGGCAATGATGGCACCCGCCTTTAATCCCAGCACTCGGGAGGCAGAGGCAAGCAAATTTCTGCGATTTCAAATCTAACCTGGTATACAGAGTGAATTCCCAGACAGACAAAAGTTCACAGAGAAACCCTGTCTCAGAAAATGAAAAACATAAAAGTAAAATAAATAGAGTAATAAAAAAAAAGCCATGTGAAGATGGAAATTACACAGAGAATCAGGATACTATATGCTATTGTGTTGTCTTTGAATTGCTCAATTGCTAAGGAAGAAACAACTGCTCAAATACACTTGATTATCAATGCTGCTGAATTAATCCACTTACATATTTTAAAAATGCTTGGACTTCAAATTTTAAGTCTAAGGAGAGGTTACTGGGAAAAAGAATTTCAATTTTTGTTTCCATGGAAAATGAAAAGCTGTGGATTCCTTCCAGACTAACATGGTTTGATCAAGCAAGACCCCCTGAAACAGTGTCCCAGGTGAACCAACATTCAAAACAGCTGGGACAAAGCAGCCTTGCAGACTACAGCCAGGATTTCTGCATCTTCTTAGGATCCCCATAGTATTACAGCGTCCCCAATCAGCAGGAAGCAGTTTGGAGAAAACAATGCCTATATTCCCAAATATTGTCTATAAATGCTTATTTTCATCTAAGTGAAGTTGGTTATAAATGGTTAATGATCACAACCAATCTCTTTTTAAAGGTAAAAAGAGGATTACAGTATAGAAATGAATACTTTGTTTTGGAATGGATTTTCATTTATTGACACAAATTTAAGGTCAATTTTGTGATATGTATATTTCTCCTCTTGTTTAGGTATTGTGTTTGTATAGCTCATTTTAAAAAGGAATATATAATTAAGTACAGATTGTAGATAGTTACCTATGGCAGTCAAAGCTTATAGATAGGTTGGTTAGATTTTCTAGATATACAGAGATATATTTCAATTGGATAGGCATGCTTCAAACTTTTCAAAGACCTACAGAATAAAGCATTTAAAGTGATTTAGGGTTTTTCTTAATAGTGAGGCACAACTGCTCCTGGAAACACCAACTGCATCAGAAAGTAAGGTCAAAGGAACATCAAAGAAACTCGTTATGGAGTTTGCTTCCAATATGGCAAGACTAGCCATTTGGGCAACATACTTCTCTTGTCTGGACTGTTTGACTTTATGCTATATAAACTGGACATGCAGGGCCCACAGGAAAGTGACTGCTGAAACAAGATGGACAGTGCTATAGGGTTCCTACTTCATGGAAGTGTCTGCAGGACACACAGAAAAGTGACCAACAAACTACCAATACAGGTGAACAGTTTAGTTTTCTGTTTTGCTGAGGAGTCTGTCAGACACACTACAGGCTGAAGATGAAACATTACAGAAGAACTTCGGGTGACTGTCCAGGAAGCAAGATGCCGCTGTCATTTCTAGGGTTTATATATTATCCTTCTGTGGTTTTTGATAGAGTTGAAGACAGATAGCTATGATTATAGTTTTCCTTAATTAGGATTAAAGATTAGTTACATGTAAGACTTTAGACTCACAAAGATTGGATAGATGATGGAATATTTTCTTTAAATCTTGCTAAATGTTAATGAACTAAATATTGTTCACTATATTTGACAATTGTTTGATAACTGTTTGTTATATATTTTACTCTGTTATAGTTAAAGCCACTCTTTTTATTTTAGACAGAAAAAAGGAGATGATGTCATTCTGTCTTATTGATTAATGAATAAAGTCCTGTTGGCCAAGAGGAAAGCAAGATAGGTGGGACTGGGAGAAAAGGAGGATTCTGGGAGATGTAGTAGAGAGGAGTCAAGATGTAGGACATGAGAGAAGTCTGGACCCTCTCTCCAGTAAGATAAGACCATATGGAAACACTTAGATTGATAGAAATTGGTTAATATTTAAAACAGAGCTAGCCAATAAGAAATGCTAGTAACCAGCAAACAGTTTCATAATTAATACACTGTCTCTACCTGTAATTTGGGGCTGATGCAGCTCTGGGACCAGGCTGGTGGGAAAGTGCTCATAATAGATTCAACATAAACCCCATCAAAATTCCTACACAATTCTTCACAGATATTGAAAGGACAATTTTTGTTTTGTATAGAATCACTAAAAAACAAACAAACAAAACAAAACAAAAACAGGATAACTAAAACAATCATGAACAATAGAACTGCCGGAGGTATCACCACCCCCATCTTAAATTTTACTGTAAAGTTATAATAATAAAAAGAGCATGCCTGGCATTAGTGACACACACTTTTAATCCCAACACTCAGGACGCAGAGGCAGGTAGATCTCTGTGAGCTGTGAGTTCGAGGCCAGCCTGGTTTACAAAGCTAGCTCCAGGACAGCTAGGGCTGTTACACAGAGAAACCATGTCTTGAAAACCTGGAGAAACAAACATTTGTTTCCCTCAAATATCTGTTTATTGAATGGATGGTACTTACATGCCAATTGACAACTGTCTGTAATTCCAGTTCTAGAAGATTCAACAGTCTCTTCTGGCTTTTGTGGGGAAAACACTTATACACATTAAATAAATAACAAAAAATATATTTTAGATGTATTCATTTTATGCATGAGTGTTTACATGTATGTGTGAATATGAGAGTGTAAGTATGTGTATGTGTTATTATGTCTGGATATAAACCTCACCAACAGATTACAAGACATGGAAGAAAGCCTCTTCAGTGTTGAATACAAGTTAGAAGAAATGGATACCCCAGTCAAAGAAAATGCCAAAACTGAAAAGTAAAATACAAATAAAAAATAAAAATCCAAGAGATTACTGGGCAGTAGTAGCTTATGCCTTTAACCCTAGTACTTGGGAGGCAGAGGCAGGTTGGTATCTGACTTCCAGGATAGCCAAGGTTATACCTGTCTCAAAAAAGCCAAAAAAAAAAAAAAGACAGAAAGAAAAGAAATCTGAAATATTATGAAAAGATAAAATCTATGAAGCATAGAGATAGAGAAAAAAGAAGAAAACCAGATCAAAGGCACAGAAAATATTTTCAACAAAATCATAGAAAACTTTTCTAACCTAAAGAAAGAGGTCACAATTAAGGTACAAGAAGCATACAGAACACCAAATAGACAGGACAAGAAAAGAAATTTCCTGTAACACAAAATAAAACATTAAATGCATAGAATAAAGATAAAATATTAAAAGCTACAATAGGAAATACCAAGTAACATATAATAACAGCTGATCTCTCTGTGGGGACTCTGAAAACCATGAGGGCCTGGAGAGATGTTTTACAAATTCTGAGAAGCCACATATGCCAATCCAGATTACTATACCCAGAGAAACTATTGATCAGTACACTGAAAAAAAAAAGCATTCCATGATAAAACTAAATGTAAGCAGTATCTATCCACAAATCTAGATCTACAAAAGGCATTAGAAGGAAAGTTTTAGCCAGAAGAAATTAACCACACCCAAGATGACACAAGAAATAAATAACTCCAGGCCAGAAATTAAAAGACAGAGATAAGCATAACAAAGATAAGCAAGCAAACAGACAAAAAGCAAGAATCAGTAAACAATAAACATTTATAACTCTCAACATTAATGGCCTTGATCACACACACACACACACACACACACACACACACACACACACACACACACACACAAAATAAGAGACTAGCTGGTTGGATTAGAAAACAGGGTCCATCTTTCTGCTGCATCCAAGTAGAACACTTACTACTAAGAATAGACAACACCTCAGGGTAAAAGATATTCCAAACAAATTAACTCACAAAGCAAGCAGGTATAGCGATTTTAATATCTGATAAAATAGACTTCGAACCAAAACTAACCAGAAGAGATAGGGAAGGACATTTTAGGGAGCCAAATGAGCTCAAGACCTTTGGGGAGGCACTGGGAAAGGGCAAAGGGAACATTAGACTGTGTCCTTATCTAAGGGTGGTCTTGACAAGGCTTGTCTGATGCAGGGCCAGGGCCTCCTGGAGTCAATTTTCAATTTCTGGAGACCCCACTCTTTCCCTTGGGCTGTGGTATCATCAGACCTTAGACAGGTGAAGTATCGCAAGTTTCTCTCATTCTCTTTGGCAACATTGTGTGACTTCGCTCTCTGCTGACCTTGGCCATTTTCCCCTCTGCAAATAGTATGTATGATACTGTACTTTTTAATAAACTTGCCTGGCATAAGTCATCAGCTTGCAAAAGATCTCCAGGTCCCAGCCATTGTTTTGTATTTTTTTATTTGTCTTTTTTACTTCTCATCCCCTGTCCTCCCTCCCAACACCTCACAGTTCATGTCCCTTTTCCTTCTGGTGTGAGTAAATGGCACTCCACATGGGGCACATGTGCAGAAGTCATCAAGAGTGAGTGTGGCCATGATCAACATACAGAGTAGAAGAGTCAGCCTAGGGGACCACCTGAAGTAATGAGTGAGTAAATAGAACAGAGGTTTTAAAAGGAAAGGAGGTGGTCTAGCTGGGAGTAAAACGGGACAGCTGGATTTTAAAGAGCATTTCTCTTTCCCTTCGGAAGCTTCATGGCTCCTGCAGTCTCCTTGTAATATATTGCTACAGTGCTTAGGGGAATTCTTTTTTTTTTTTTTTTTTCATTCAAAAAAATCTGCTTTTGGTTCCCTGAAGAAGGTTCTGTGAATGTAAAGACATGGGTGTCGGCTTTCAGTTTTGCAAGCACCTGTGGAAGAAACAGTTACTCCAGGATGAACCGTGGCTTAGCAACAGCGGAAAAACCAATTTCTAATGAACTGACTGTGTTGCCTCGCAAAAGACCTTTTTTATTGTTATATAATTTATACCTTAGCAAGTCAATGCCACATACCAAAACCTCTTATCTGAAGCTCCATGAAGGAAGCAAACACCTGAGCAAATTCTTAGTCATGGGACTTCTCAGTTTTCCAAGTCATGCCACAGTCAAGTTTTGCACAGGTTGTGAACCCTTCAGGAAGAACCAGATAAGATTCAAAGCTTCAAACAAAAATATGAATCACAAAAGGTAACAGTTACAAAAGACAGATCAAAGACCAGTTACTGACATTAGGAGTACAAGTCAACTGCAGTGTTCTGCAGATCTCCCAATACACATGGGAACAGGTAGGTGAAAGTTTAAAACCAAAGCATCACCCATGAGAACCATGAGTTTCATATTGATGGGTTTGCACTGTGGAGCTTGATACAAGATTGAACCCACAGCATGAATGATTCCATTGCAATTTAACCCCCATCAATGCACAGTCTACTCCAAAACAGACTGAGTGTTAAAAGATAGAAAAAGAAAGTCAATAAATAGAGACAGGTCCTGAGGATGAAGAAACAGCTTCAGTTGTGGAATGACTTTTGCTTCATGATGCCTCTGAGGATGAGAAGGAATCTTCTTCTTCTTCTTCTTCTTCTTCTTCTTCTTCTTCTTCTTCTTCTTCTTCTTCCTCTTCCTCCTCCTCCTCCTCCCCCTCCTCCTCTTCCTCTTCCCTTTCCCCTTCCCCTCCTTCCTCTTCCTCTTCCTCCTCCTCCTCTTCCTCCTCCTCTTCCTCCTCTTCCTCCTCCTCTTCCTCCTCCTCTTCCTCCTCCTCTTCCTCCTCCTCTTCCTCCTCCTCCTCTTTCTCCTCCTCCTCTTCCTCCTCCTCCTCCTCCTCCTCCTCCTCCTCCTCCTCCTCCTCCTCCTCCTCCTCCTCCTCCTCCTCCTTCTTCTTCTTCTTCTTCTTCTTCTTCTTCTGCGTGACTCCTACTGGTTTAACTGAACCAAAAGCCCTTCCTCTTTTATCATATAAGAGATTTTTAGATTACCTGTTAAAGCCTTCTGATCTTCATTTACAGAAGCCAAGTAAACTTGAGCCCCCTCATAAAGCATTTTAGACTAAAAATTCTCCTAGTACTCTTACACCCAGCCCACTACAACAGGAAAAGAGGGGAAAGGAGAACACCTCAGAACTGCACTACTTTCCTGTCATTGAACAGTAGGGAGGTAACGATGTTTATCAGCCTATGCTTTTTAAAACAATAGAAGAGTTGAAACAGGTGGTTTCACAATATGAATCCACTGCACCATTTATTATTTCCCTGTTAGACAACGTCTGCATATTGTGACAAATGCCCCAAGTTTGTTTATGTGAGGGTGATTATCTGTTGTGGAAAAGTGAATCTATGGAGGGTGCCATAAAACAAACTCAGAGAAATTTAGGTAATGCTCTACTTGAAGCTGTCAGTGTAGTACATAGGGAAGGAAATTTTCCAGATATTAATAATCAACTGAATTGCCCTTTGGCTGCCTATGCTCAACTAATGTCATTGCTCAACAGAGACTGTTCGCCAGTGGCTCTGAGGAACTTTCAAAGGTTTATCAAGGTCCAAAGGAGCCCTCTCAAGACTTTGTTTCTTGCCTCTTACAGGCAGTGAGTTGAATTATTAATGGAGAAGTGTTAATCCCAAAGATAGGAGGAGAAAGACTACTAACCCAAATAATCATGGCCAAATTAATTAAAGCAAACTGTTTTATTCATGTACGTGGGCTGCTTCCCCTAAGGCAGGGCTTGAAAGGTCAATATTGGATATGAAGAAGACAAAGCTCTTATAGCTCAGGAGTAAAGGGGTTCCCAAATGTGTTTGGTGGATAAAATAGGTGGGGCTGTAGAGCCAGAACATAACACAACAAGTTAATCCTATACAGACTCCTGAAACAAAGATAGGGTGGCAAGATGGGTATAACAAGGCAGTTGTAGACGATCATAAAATCTTTTGAATCAAAGGTATGGTTGCAGGATGGCTATAAACAACTTTTTGAAACAAAGACATTGCCATTCCTGGAACACACAGTACAGAACCATTTGAAGTTGAGGTTACAGGTGGGGCATAGCCCAATCCTTGAGAAACAGGTTTAATCACAAACAGGAATGAACCTAGTTTGTCTTTACTGTAAGATGGCTTTTAAGCTTAAGATGAAGGCAGTCTGGTTATTCAGAAGCAGGACTAGTCCAACAGCTGGCCTATGAGAATGTCAATACCGTGTGTCAGGCCACCATATAGACCTTTAAAAAGAAAGTATCATATCTGATTATATTTGCTTGTGTTTGGACATTGGGCCCCCTCATATGCAATGGGAGGCTATTGTCTTGGCTTTTAAGGAATTGACACCTCAACAAATAATACAAGAGCATCAGTACAAAATGGGGAATAATGCTGGCCACTAGAAGGTACGGTGCTTTAATTATGGCACAGATATTTTGTAGAATGCCACCTCTAAACATCCAGATAGAAAAGAGGGAGCACTCCTGAGGTCATATGTACCATCTGGGCTTCCGAATCCTTGGACTGATGTTTCAGGAATGCCCTTGCAAATAAGAAACTAAATGCAAGCCTAGCTGTGACCATGTCTAGCAATAGCAGCAGTGACTGAGACTCCCAGGAAGCAGGAGAGGAACCCCCAATGTTAAACACAGCTTATCAACCCTCCACTAGGCTACCCCTGGATCCACTGGCCTGGACCTTTCTATTCTCCTACCTCATATTAATGCCTGAACTGGGGCACAGGCAGTCCCGACAGGATTATATGATTCCCTGCCTAAGGCATGGTGGGCACTTTACTATGTGGATCTAGTCTGACTATGAAGGGATTCTATGTTCTTCCTGGCATCTGATGCTGACCTTACAGGAGAAATTAAAGTTATGTCTCACTCTCCTCAAGGAATTTCTACAGTTTGCTTTAATTAGCCTATAACTCAATTGGTTATAGTCCCCTGGTCAAAGTAAAATAATCATGTGCCTACTGGTCCCAGGGGAACGAAATATTTTGGTTCCTCTAATGCCACCTTTTGGATATAAAAGGTGGGGCTGCAACATCTTGACCAGCAACTAAGAATTGATTGGAAAAGTGCCTACTGTTGCTCACCAAATGCTCCAGAAAAGAAATGTGCCCACGCCTCACCCCATCCCCACCCCCTCGATCCAATGCAGGGTGGAGCAGAGGTCAAGAAATGATTTCTCCTATCATGCCTTCCCCCAATCCTGTTAGAGAAGGCTCAGGTTTTCCCATGGGGCGCCTGTATCTCCACCACCTCAGCATGCAGAGCCTATTGTATGACTCACTGAACAGTCATTCGGGGTGTATCAGTGGCCACCTACATGGGAGGAACTAGCAGCTGCTGCATGATTGGGGGTGTCCTCTGTATTCTGTTTCCACCAATGGACAGGCAGAATTTAGTTAGGCAGAAATTCTGAACAAAGAGGCAGGAACAAGGAAGTCAACGACAAACACCATGTACCCACCAGGAAGGCAGAATGCCAGGGCATCAGCTAGGTAAGCCAAGGCCACATGGTGACACACAGATTAATAGAAATGGATTGACAGAGCTAGCCAGTAAGAAGCTTAAGTCAATGGCCAAACAAATATAAATAGCGGCTGTGGGACCCAGTGAGTGAAGAAAAGACTAGCTGGAGGACAGAGAAGCCTCCCATTACAGTTACATGGTTGGTTGAAAGGCAGCCTTCACAGAACATTGTAAGCTCAGTTCTACTCTCTGAATTATATGTTTTTCATTAAGGAAAGGTCTGGAAAACATAGCTGTCGATGAGGTGATGCAGCCCAGTCTTCCTTTACCCTCTGCTGTCCCTTTTTCTTGGCACTCTATGATATCAGACTTGAGGGATGTGTTCCTTACTACTCTGCTTCGTCCTCAGGATCTTCCCTGTTTTGCTTTTAGCCTTCCTTCTCCTAGTTTTCAGGAACCCATGAAAAAGCTATCAATGAAAGATGCGGCCACAAAGTATAGCCAATAGCCCCACCTCATGTCAAAAAATTTACTGCTCAAATTTTCCTCCTGGTTAGAGAAATGCACTCTCTTGTGGTTGTTCATTACACAGTGATTTGCCTTTATTAGCACCTACTAAGGATTTATTAACTCGGGGGTTTGTTCTTGTTTTTGTTTTTAGAAAGGGTCCTTCTACACCTATATAAGCCTGGCTGTCCTGAAACTCAAAATGTAGACCAAGCTGACCTCGAACTCACAGAGACCCACCTGCCTCTACCTCCCAAGTGTTGGGATTAAAGATGTGCACCACTGCTCCCTGGTCTTAATTCAATTATTTCTCACTGTGCAGCTTCATTCACACCAGGCTCTCCAAAAAAAAAAATACAATTTAAAGTTCCATTTTCTTATTTAGGTTATATCACAGAAGAATACACCATATGCCCACAAAGGTACATGGATCACCTGCTAACACTTAACAGCTTTCAAAAGATGCTAGGAGACATTAATTGGCTTAGACCTTCCCCAAAACTTACTACAAAAGGTTGGACTCCTCTATTTCCCATGTTAATGGGGAAGGGGGATAATGACCCCTGCTTTCCTAGATAGCTTACTCTTGGGGTCAAAAGGCACTGCAATTAGCAAATCAAGACATCACACACGCATAGCTGACCTGTATTGATATGAAGCTTCTTCTATATCACATGCTATTTACCTATTCCTATATATCCTCTGGTGTGCTCTGGAAACCTAGGGACCTATAGAATGAGGTGCTGAACAGAAAGCATATTCTTTTGTGTTTGGTTGAAGTGTTCTGTAAATGTCAGCTAGGTCCATTTAATTTATGATGTTATTTAACTCTGGCATTTTTCAGAACCCTTTTTGTCTGGAGGGCCTGTCCATTGGTGAGAGTGGGATGTGGAAAAACCATCTACTATCCCTGTGCCAAGGCCAATATGTAAAGTGTCCTTCCCTATCTCTTCTAAGTAGCTTTTATTTGAAGCCTATTTTGTCAGATGTTAAAATGGATACACACCATCTTGCTTCTTGGGTTCATTTGTTTGGAATATCTTTTTCTGTCTGGTTACTCAGAGGATATGTCTATCCTTGATGATGAGGTGTGTTTCTTGTATGCAGCAGAAAGTTGTTCCATTTTTTAACTCAATCGGATAGTCTGTGGCAGAGGGCTGTTTTGTTTTGTTTAGGTTTATGGCTTTTGGTTTTCATAGGCAGGGTTTTCCTGTGTAGCCCTGGCTGTCCTAGAACTTGCTCTGTAGATCAGGCTAGCCTTGAACTCCTTCCTCTGCCTCCTGAGTGCTAGGATTAAAGGTGTGTGCCACCACTGCCTGGGTAGTCTGTATCTTTTTAATAAGTTGAGGCCATTGATATTGAGAGTTATTGATGAGTAGTGTTTATTGATTCCTGTTATTTTGTTGTTGTAGTATAGATTCCCCACCATGCACCGTTAGTTAGTTTATTCTTCTGGGATAAATTATTCTTAGTGTCCTTGGGTGTGATTAGCCTCTTAAGGTTGAAGTTTTCCTTCCAGCACCTTCTATAGGACTAGATTTATAGATACTGCTTAAATTTGGTTTGATCATTGGATGTCTTTCTCCATCTATTGTAACTGAAAGTATCACTGGGTATAATAGTCTGGCACCTGTGGTCTCTTAGGACTTGGAATATATCTGTCAAGGCCTTTCTGGCTTTGAGAGTCTCTGTTAAGGAGTCAGAATTCTACTTGTTCTTTCTGCCTTGCAACTTTTAATATCCTTTCTTTGTTCTGTAAAATCGGTGGTTTAATTATTGTGTTGAGGGGGAATTTCTTCTCTGGTCCTATCTATTTGTTGTTCTCTGTGTTTTCATACATTAATTGTGACCTACTTCTTTAGATTCTGAAATTTTTCTTCTATGAGTTTGTTAAAAATACTTTATGGGCCTTTTACCTGGGTCTCTTCTTCCTTTATCCCCATTGTTTATTAATTTGATCTTTCTGTTGTGTGCCAGCTTTCTTGGATGTTTTGTGCCGGTATAATTTTTTTCTTTAGTATTTTCTTTAACTGGGTTATCAATGCCTTCTACCTTCCCTTCAACTGAGAGGCTTTCTTCCATGTTTTGTAACCTATTGCTGAGGTTTATCTCTGAGATTTTTTTGCTTGACATCCTAAATTTTTCATTCCTAGTTTTATTTCAAATTTGGTTGTCATTAGCAATTCTATTTCTCCTTTCATGAGTTGAATTATTTCCAATACTTCTTTTTAATTATTGGTTTTTTATTGTATGTATGTGTGTAGGGGGCAGGTATTTGCACATGAGTACAAGTGTTCAAGGATACCAGAGGCCACACATATCCTGAAGATAGAGTTGTATGTTATTACAAGCCATGTGACATGAATGCTGGGACTCTAATTCATGTTTTCTGGAAGTACATGTTCTTCACTACTGAATCATGTCTCCAGCCCTCATTATTTTTTTTTCATTCAGCTGTTAGTTTGTGTATATTATGGGATTGAACCATGTTGTGTTAAGGTTCTTGAATATATTGATAATTCATGGTTGCTATTTTGAAATTCTTACAATTCAGATATGTTGTATTTCCCAGAGCCTACTGTAATAGGCTCACTGTGTTGTAGAGGAGTCATATTGTCTTGGTTGTTCAGATTTGGGTTTTGGGGCTGAGATCTAGACATCTGGAGTTGGGATGTTTGAGGTGTTTGTTGGTGTTGATACCTGATCTCTTCTTTGTTGGGAAGATGTTCCATTCTTTGGTTGCTGTTGACCAAGGTGATTGTGGCCTCGTGGAAAGAGTTTGGTAATGAGCCTTCTGTTTCTATTATGTGGAACAATTTGAAGGAGTATTGGTATTAGCTCTTCCTTGAATTTCTGGTAGAATTCTGCACTGAAGCCATCTGGCCCTGGGCTTTTTTTTTGATTGGAAGGCTTTCGATGACTTCTTCTATTTCACTGGAGGTTATAGATCTCTTTGTTTGTCTGTTCTTGATTTAATTTTGGTAAGTTATAGTTATCTAGAAATTTGTCCATTTCCTTTGTATTTTCAAATTTTGTGGAGTACAGGTTTTTAAAGTATGACCTGAAAATTGTCTGGATTTCCTCTATGTCCATTGTTATGTCCCCCTTCTCATTTCTGATTTTGTTAATTTGCATGTTCTCTCTCTACTTTCATAATTAACAAGTCCCCATATCATTATTTGTGAGCTGCCAGCCCAAAGAAAAAAAAACATGTAAAACAGGATGTCAAGTCTTTTGGCTTTCTGTGGATTTAATTTTAGCTTTCTGAAATTATCTACACTGTTTTTCTTAGTGGCTGCACTGGTTTGCAGTCTCACCAACAGTGTAATCTCAACCGTTTCTCACATACCCTCCAGCATTTGTGGTCCACTGTTTTGTTGATCTTATCTATTCTTACTGGTATGAGATGAAATCTGAACATTCTTTTGATTTATATTTACTTAATTTCTAGGGATGATAAACATTTTTGAGCTATTTCTTAATCATTTTTTTTTCTCTTGAGAACTCTATTCTGGTCCCAGGCCTTATTTCTTGTGTGAGTCATTTGTCTTTTTGACTGTTTTCTTTTTCTTTTTTCTTTCTTTTTTTTTTTTTTGAATACTTTGTATATTCTGGTATTAATCCTCTGCCATCTTCAGGGTTCTTCTTCACTTGGATAATTTCTTTTCTTTAGCTGTGAAGCTTTTTAGTGTTATGAAGTGCCACTTGCCAGTTGTCTTAAATTCTTGAACAAATGGAGACCTCTCCTACACCTAAATCATGTAAGGTACTGCCTGTGTTTTCTTCTAGCAGTTTCTGTGTTTTGGTTTCACATTTAGGTCTTTGGTCCAATTGGATTTAATTTTTGTGCAAATTGATAAACATGTGTCTAATTTCATTCTTCTGCATGCAGACATCCAATTTTCCCAGCAACATTTGTTAAAGATGCATTTTTTTTCTCTACCTTATGTTTTTGGCATCTTTATCAAATATTAAGTAGCTGAAGTTATATGTATTTGTTACAAGAAGTTTTTCCCAGCCGCATCAACCCCAAACAACACACAGAGATGAGAGATGATGTATTAGATATAAAGCTGTTGGCCTGTTACTAGCATTTCTTATTGGCTAGCTCTGTCTTAAATATTAACCCATTTCTATCCATCTAAGTGTTTCCACATGGTCTTATATTACCAGAGAGAGGGTCCAGACCTCTTCTCTCAAGTCTCTACATCTTGATTCTCCTCCTACCTCTCCCAGTATCCACCTTGTCTCCTAGTCCCGCCTATCTTGCTTACCTATTGGCCAACAGGGCTTTATTAACCAATAAGAGAAACATATTTACAGAATGACATCTCCCATCATGTACTCAAGTTTGGGTCTTTGATTTTGTTCCAGCGATCTACAGCTCTGTCTGTGCAAGTACCAAATTGTCTTTACTATTATGGCACTGTAATACATCTTAATATCTGGGATTGTTGTTTTGTTCATGATGGCTTTGGTATTCTGGGTCATTTGTGGCTCCTCATGAATTTTAGGATATTTTCCTATTCTTATGAAGAGTAAAATGGATAATTTGATTAGGACTGCATTCACTCTGTAAATAGCTTTTGAAAGGATGGAATATTAATTCTAGCAATCTATAAATATGGGATATCTCAATCTTTTGCTTCAGGGGTTTAAAGTTTTCATTGTAGAGTCCTCCAGTTCCTTAGTTATGTTTATTCCTAGATATTGTATTTTTCTTGAGTGGGAGTATGTCCATAATCTCCTTCTTTATATGTTTGTTGCTGGTGTATAAAAAATTCTAATGATTTGTGCAAGTTGTTTGTATCTTGTAATATGGATGAATTGATTTATCATTTCTAAATATTTTCTGGTAAATTTAGGGAGTTAGAGAACCCCCTAAATGTATGGTATCACATTATCTGCAAATAGGAATACTTTGACGTCTTCTTTCCAGACTTGTATTCATTTAATTTCCTTCTCTTGTTGTATTGCTTTAACTAATACTTCAAGCACAATATTGAAAAGGAGTTGGAGATAATAGACATCTCTGTCTCACTTGACTCCAGTGAGATTGTCTTAAGCCTTTCACCACTTAGAATGACATTCATTTGGCTGTTTGTTTTCATATATAGTTTTCATTATGTTGAGGTAGGGTCCCTCTAGTCTACATTCTAGGACTTTAATAATGCAAAATGTTAAATTTTGTTAAAGGATTTTTTTTGCAGTGCTTGAAATAATCATGTGACTTTTGTCTTTATGTCCATTTATGAATTCTAATACATTAATTGGCTTATGTATGATGAGCCATCCCTGCATTCCAGGGATAAAGCCAACTTGGTCACAGCACATAATCTTTTTGATGCATGTCTGTACTCTGTATACAAGTATTCTTTGAGCAG
Organism: Cricetiscus sungorus; assembly: GCA_030556225.1. NCBI lineage: Eukaryota > Metazoa > Chordata > Mammalia > Rodentia > Cricetidae > Cricetiscus > Cricetiscus sungorus. The sequence continues at coordinate 21,561,672 of JANBXA010000729.1, forward strand.
TTTTGAGTCTATGTTCATCAAGGATACTGGCCTGTAGTTTTAGGGCTTTTGTTGTTGCCTGTTTGTGTCTTTATCTGGTTTGGGTATTAGAGTAATGCTAGCTTCACAGGAGTTTGGGAGTGCTCCCTCTGGTTCTGTTTTTGAATAGTCTAAGAATAGTTTACTGTATATCTTCTTTGAGTGTCTGGTAGAATTCTGCTGTGAATTCATCTGACCTTGGCCCTTCTACAGTTTGGAGGCTATTTATTACTGCTTCAACCACCACATTTGTCATCATTTTGTTTAGGTTGTTAGATTCTTGTTTTCATTTTGGTGGTTTTGATGAATCTAGAATCTAATTCATTTCTTTTAAGATTTCTAGGATAGTAGAGCCCAGGGTTGTAAATCTTCCCCCATAATACTCTGAGTATCTTTGGTATCTGTTGTGATGTTTCCCTGTTCATTTTTGAGTCTGTTGATTTGGAAGACGTCTTCTCCTTCTTCCTTCCTTTCTTTCTTTTAGTTACTAGAGTCAAGGGTCTTTCCATTTCTTTCACCTTCTCTAAGAACAAACTCTTGAGTTTATTAATTCTTTATAGTGGTTCCTTTGTGGTTTCTATTCTGTTGGTTCCTACTCTTACTTTTCATGATTTCTTGCCATCAACTGGATTTGAATATGGTTTGTTCTTGTTTTTCCAAACTCTTGTACTGTATCAAGCCATTAATTTGTGCTCTTTGTGAAGAAAGTTTTGGATATAGGTACTTAGAACTATAAACTTCCCTGATAGTGGTGCTTTCTATGTGTCCCAGGTCTTTTATTGTGTCCTTTTTTGATTTTCATTTAGTTTCAAAAAGGTTTTTGTTTGTTTATTTCTTGATTACTTCTTTACCCATTCATCATTCATTGATGAATTGTTTACTCTCCGTGAATTTGTATGTTTTCTGTTTGTTTGTTTGATTGTTTGTTTGTTTGCTTGTTTGAGACAGGATTTCTCTATGTAGCTCTGGCTATCCAGGGACTTGCTCTGTAGATCAGACTGGCCTTGAACTCAGAGATCTGCCTGCATGTGCCTACCAAGGGCTGGGATTAAAGGATGAATTTATATGTTTATTAGAGATTTAGTATATACCCAAGAGTGGTATAGCTGGACCTTAAGGTACCATTCGTTACCATCTTTCTGATAATTAGCCAGACTGATTTCCACTCCCACTCATTGTATTCCCACCAGCAATGCATGAGCATTGCCCTTACTCCACATCCTTACCATCATGATATCTTTTATTTTATCAATCTTGGACATTCTGATTGGTGTGAGATGAAACCTGAAAGTATTTTTAATTTACATTTCCCTGTTGACTAAGAACGTTGAACATTTCTTTAAGTGCTTCTCAGCCAGTTGACTTTTCTCTTCTTAGAATTTTTCATTGGGTTATTTGTTTTCTTGATGCTCAAGACTTTATCTTTATATGTTTTGGTTACTAGTCTCTACTGGATATGTAGTTGTTAAAAATCTTTCCCATTTTGTCGCCTGCCACTTTTTCAGAATGATGATGTCTTTTGCCACACAGAAGCTTTTCAATTTATTGAGATCCCATTAATTATTGGTCAGTGTCTACACTATCTGTGTTCTGTTCAGAAAGCCCTTTCCTGTGCCAAGGAGTTTAAGAATATTTCCTACTATCTCTTCTATCAGATTCAGTGTGTCAGACCTTATGCTGAGGTCTTTGTTCCATCTGGAGTTGAGTCTTATGTAGGTGGTTAAGTAGAGTTCTACTCTCATACTTCTACAGGCAGCCATCAGTTTTACCAACACCAATTGGTGATGAAATGTCCCTCTTTATCTCTTCTGGTTGGTTTTAATTTGAAGTATTAGGATAGTGATACCTGCTTTGCTTCTAGACCCATTTGATTAAAGTGCTTTTGTCCATAAGACTGTGTCTGTCTTTAAAGCTAAAATGTGTTTCTTGTAGACAACCAGTAGTTTTTTGTTTCTTTATCAATTTAATCTGTCTATTTCTTTTGATTAGAGAATTAAGGCCACTGATAATATGATAATAGAAATGTGTGTGTGTGTTTATCATGGTTATTTTGTCTTTGATTTTGGCCGTGTTATTTGTGTCCCTGTGTTTTAATAATTACAATTTTGTGTTTCTCCCACAGTCTTTGTACTCTGCTCCTTCTTCTCTTCAGCTTGAAATATTATGTCCTGTATTTCCTTAGGTTTGGATGTTTTGGATACAAAAATTTCAGCCTGTTTAAAACATACAAAGTGTTCATTCTATCTCAGTCATGGTGGGTGGGTTTCTGGGTGTGTTGCTCTCGACTGGTCTTTTAGGACTTGGAGTTCACTTTTCCAGGCTCTTAAGCTTTCATGGTTTCTGTTAAGAAGTGAGCTGTTTTTCTGATGGGTTTTCTTTTAAGTCATTTGCATTTTTGTCTTGGAGATTTCCACACACTTTCTTTGTTCTGTATACTTAGTGTTTTCAACATGATATGCCTTTGGGGTTTTTTTTCTGTTGTTGTCTATTTGATCTTCTGTATGCTTCTTGTATCTTTATGTGTGTCTTTTCTTAGAATGGGGAAGATTTTTCTTGTGATTTTGTTGAAGATCTGGTCTAGTCCACTGATTTGAGATTTTCCAATAATTTGAAGATTTGCTTTTTGTTCACGATATTCCACAGTTCCTGTATATTTCTTTCCTGTGCTTAATTTTTCCTGTTACTTGCTTATTTACTCTGGATTCTCTGTTTTATACTTGAGTTGTGATGTTCTATCTTCTGCTTGATTTATTCTATGTATAAGGCTTCCCTTTGAGTTTGAGAGTTGAGCTATTGGGTTTTTATTCCATCTTAATTTCAATTTAATCCCTCTTCAGCATTTTTATCTCCTTACTAAACTGCAATTTTCAGATCTTGGGTTGTCTTTGGTGTTTCCATCATCCTCGTGTTTGTGTATCCTTAGGCATCACTCAGATGTTTATTCTTCTTATACTCTTTATCCTTAATTTCAGTTTGGTTCTCTGTCTCTGTCTCTCTTTCTTTGTCTCTCTCTCTCTCTCTCTGTGGGGGGTCTTTAAATTCCTTGTATTATTTGGTGAAGTTAATTGTTATTCTTTTACATTGGGATGCATACATTTCTACAGGACTGGTGGACACTGGAAAGAAGATACTGGCTTGGTTTTATTTTTTTAATAGGTTCTTCTCTCATACAATAATCTCAACCACAGTTTCACCTTCCTCCATTCCTCCAAGACATCCCCACCTTCCCACTTCCCAGATCCATTTCCCCTCTTTTTCTTCTTCAGAAAATATCAGGTCTCCAAGAGACAACAGCCAAACAAGAAAAGACAAGACACAATACAACAAGGCTAAAACCCTCAAATAGAGGCTGGATAAGAAACCCTATAGGAGGAAAAGAGTCCCAAGATCTGTCAAAAGAGTCAGAGATACACCCACCTATTGCGGTTTAATAAGGATCAGGATAAACAAATAGGCCGAACGATGTTTATTCAGGGAGAAATAACTCACAACATAGACAGATGAACACCAGCAGATTGCACCGGATGCTCTTTTCTCCGTGTGCCACCAACAAGAGAGCATTCCCAGGCTCCTCCTCAGACCTAGTTCCATGGGTCACTTCTGCCCCTGGCTCCACCCCACAATGGGCGTGGTCAGTGCCACAGAAGCAGACAAAGTGAATATCCCACTACACCCACATCCACTGTCCCACAAAAACATCAAGCTAACAGCCGTAACATATATACAGAGAGCCTGATACAGACACATACATTCTATGTGCTTGCTGCTTCAGTCTCTGAGCCCCTGTGAGCCCTGCTTAGTTAATTCAGTGGGCCATGTTCTCTGGTGTCCTCCATCCCCTCTGTCTCCTTCCATCTTTCTTCCCCTTCTCCCACAAGGTTCTCCAGCTCTGAAGGGAGAGGCCCCATGGAAACCTCCAATTTAGACAATCTCTCCATATAATATCTGACTGGTGGGTCTCTGCACCAGCTCCTATCTGCTACCGGGAGAAGCCTCTCTGATTATAACTAAACTTGAGTATAGCAGAATCTCATTAGGAATCATTTATCTTTTTTCCAGTTGTATTTGGACCCTAGACCTCTAAGCTGCCCAGTCTCTGATTCCTGGCCATCCAGGTAGTATAGGGCATGGGGCTTCCTCTTGTGGCTTGAGCCTTGAGTTAACAAGACACTGATTTGCCACTCCCATAAGTTCTGTGCCACCATTGCCCCGACACATCCTGCAGGCAGGACAGATTGTAGGTGGAGAGTTTTGAGACCGGGTTGGTTCAGGTTCCTCGTTCTGGAGCCTGCAGAGTATATTCTCTTGCCAAAGAGATTAGAAAATAGGGATGAAGACTCCATGCAAGCAGGTACCTACTCAACATCTCTACATTCTATGAACTGTGTGGATGTTTCCACAGCAATGGAGTAGTGCTGTCAGTTTACAGAGAGCCACCCTCTGTCCTAGGATCAGCCACAGTATCACCTGGACCAAAAATTCAATCAAAAGCAACCCAATTCCACAATTAGAAGCCTTGTCTGTCAACAAAAGTGCTCAGCTCAGACTCTTATATCCTCCATTGCTAGGAGTCTTCTCTGATGTCACCTTCATAGATTCTAGAAAGTTTCTTCTGTACTGGATTTCCACACTGCCCTCCAAGGCCCCCAGTTCCAGATATCTTTCCCCAAACTCTCTCCATCCATTGCTTACCCCCCCAATCCCTTATGCTCCAACCCCACCCACTCCCAATCATTCTGCAAAATCTATTCTATTTCCTCTTTTCATGGAGATTTATGTACACACACCACCACCATTCCTGCCCTTAACCTTCTTCTTTAATAACCACTCTAGGTCTGTGGATTATTTATTTAAAAGCCACTTATAACTTAATGCATATTATATTTGTCTTTCTAGAGGTAGGTTACCTCGCTCTGGGTGATTTTTTTTCTAGTTCAATACATTTGCCTGAAAATCTCATGTAATTTTTTAATGGCAGAATAATATTCCATTGTATAAATGTACCACATTTTCTTTATCCATTTTTCAGTTGAGGGACATCTGGGTTGTTTCCAGTTTCTGGCCATTATGAATAAAGCTACTATGAACATAGTTGAACAAGTGTCCTTGTTATATGATGGAGCATCCTTTGGCTATATGCTCAAGAGTGGTACAGCTGGGTCAAAAGGCAGAGAATACCAACTTTCCAAGAAAACATCATATTGATTTCCAAAGTGTTTATACAAGTTCGCACTCCCATCAGAAGTGGAGGAATGTTCCACTAAAGAAGATATCAAAAGATGGAAAGATCTACCAAGCTCATGGATTTGTAGGATTAACATAGTAAAAATGGCCATTCTACCAAAAGCAATATACAGATTCAAGGCACTGTATATTACAGTCAAAATTACAACACAATTCTTTACAGACCTTAAAAGGATGATTCTCAACTTCATGGGGAAAAAAAATCCCAGGATAGCTAAACAATCCTGAACAATAAGAAACTGCCAGAGATATACCTACCCTTATTTCATGTTGTACTATGAAACTATAGTAATGAAACTATAGTAATGAAAACTATAGCATAGCATTGGGATAAAAACAAAAACGTTGATCAATGAAATAAAACTGAAGATCCAGACATAGGCAGACATATAGGCATGGGGGACCAAATGAGGCTAGAACACTAAATAAGGGTGTCAGGCTAGATCTAGTAGGTTAGGGAGAAGGTGTAGATGGTCAGACATATGAAGATAGACCCTGTAGAATGACAAAGGAGATCCGGCTGGGAGTAGAGTTTGGGTGATTAAGAAGGGACCTGTGGGTGGTGGCAGGTAGCTAGTGGTTGGCTACAGGGTAGTCAGGGTATCCAGACTAGGCTGGGACACTTGCTGTGGGATCTGGGGTAGATGCTGTGGGTTTGGGGATAAGGGAAGGATGGGGAGCGTCAAGGAGACTCACCAGGCTGGACTCTTAAGAAGGCTGTAGGAGGTCTGGCTGGTGGTGAGGTTGAATGCAGCACAGATGAAACATGACTGTCTCTTAAAATAGTTGTCCTTTATATGAGGCTATGAAGTCCTTTGTGTACATGCCCAGAAGTATATGGTCATGGTATATGGTCATATGGCTGTTCAACTTCTAGTGTTTGGAAAAGCTCTAAGACTGATTTCCAAAGTGTCTGCACTAGTGAACATTTCAACGGTGTGCAAGCACTGCCTTATCCTCACATCCACCCCAGCTTGTTAATGATTGTATTCCCAGTGATGAATGTTCTGATTAGATGACATGGGTATTACTAGAGTTTTAGCTTGAATTTCCCTGATGGCTACAGATGCTGAATGCTTTTAAAAGTGCTTATTAGCCATTCAGTTTTTTTTTTTTTCTCTTTTAAGGATTTTCATTCTTTTCCATAGCACATTGTTCCAGGTTGTTTATTGTCATGATGATTAAATTTTGTGGACATTGTATATTTGGGTTGTCTAAACCTGTACATCTTTGGTCCCGGGTTGTGATGACTTACAGTTGCTCCAGCATAAAATATTTCACTCCTCCAAAGTGAGAACTGTGTTTTTGTATCCACACAGCCTTACTATATCTCCTCAGAGGGATAGGCCTCTTGCACATCATCCTCCTGGGTAAATAGGGCCCCCTCCTGCCCCCACTGGGTATACCTCATTTGTCATTTAATCAACTTGATCAACTGCCAAGCTCTTTCCCCTACTGAGATCTTCTAGTGTTAGGTCTCCAGAGTCTCTCCATTAACTACCAGTTTCTAACTTCTTTCCTCACTACAAGTGTGAGCGTTGCAGCCCATCCCTTTGATTGTAAATATGTATGTCTTCCTTGTTCTTCAGAGCACCCATGCCCATACAACCATTTCCTGGTGCTGACTGTTTCAAGGATCTGCCATCTGTGGCTTTCTTAGCTGAATTGTGAGTGCAACAGCCAACAACATAGCAGGAAATAACATGACATAACCTCTTGAGTAAATATCTGAGACCTCTGCCGTCCTACGGGACAGACAGGAGACTCACCCTATGGCAGTGTGCACAATAGAGTAGAGCTATCGGGTCAAGAGAAGTAAACACACAGCAGGCTGAAAGACCAGAGAGTGGCGGTCCGTATGAAAGAAAGAAATGTGAAATGATATTTATAGTGGATGACTATATTTCTACAACATGATATATGTGTGTTACTGTTGTCACCCCTGCTTGTTCTAACTGAACAGTGTGTAAATAAATATTACTTTGGGGACATAAACATTGGGATAATAGAACCTGGCAGAAGCTAATGCATCAGCTGCTTTCACAGCTTAGAGTAGGACTTGCTGATCACAAGCATATGATCTGTATGCCCAAGATCTGCTTCGTGACTTCACCTGTAATTACTGTGATCAGTGTTGAAAGGTATTGTAAAAGTCTATCCTAATACATAGGGCTACATGATAGGGTACATACTCATACTTGTTAATCATTAACTGTGTGGCCCACTGACAGAAAATCCATAGTTCTACCTCAGGTTAGCCCTTTCTTTTCCTGTAAAGTATACAAAAGTGATAGATCCATAACAGAAATGATGACTATCAATCCAGATGTCACTGGTGATAAGCACACAGCTCCACACCACACCAGCCCAAGGAGTTATTTTCAGAGAACTCCCGGCCAGGAAAACCAAATTCTGTGACTTCAACAAAGAAATGAATAGATTTTCTTAACAAGCCAGATACTAAACAACGTTGGCTGTATGTGGAAACAGGGAGCACTAGTCTTCTCCAGGGAGGGAACACCAACTGGTTACCAATACCAGGTGCTCAGCCCTGAAAACGCACACACAAGTAACATTATACACTCTGACACCCTGAGCAGATGTGTGTGTGTGTGTGTGTGTGTGTGTGTGTGTGTGTGTGTGTGGTGATCAATTAAAGAAAAGGCTTTGAATTAGAAAGAGAGAGGGAGGTGGGTGCATGGAGGTATGGAGTAGAACAAGGAAGGGGGAAATGATGTGGGTTTGTTTTACTCTCAGAAACAAAATTATCTTAAAGGGTCTCAGCTTCTTACTGATCTGTTACTCCTACCTTGGCAATAGTTCCCGTTCACTTTCCTGGCCTCTGCAGTTACTTCAGGACATGTTCTCACATCTGAAGATTAGTGTCCTTTTAAAAGTCTCAACTTTTCTAAGGGAGCCACGGAAAGGTAACGTGGAGCAGAGAGCCTGTAGGATCATTATCTGAGGGGATTCTGGGAGAAGATATACCTTAGTCAGGACATCAAATCACATAGCCAATATATCACACAACAGATAATTATGCCCTATCATGAAGTGTTTGCCCCAAATGTCACAGTCTTTTCCCACCAGGAGGTCCCCAAGAAGGATGATGTTCACAGCAAGTCATAAAGGCATCAATCAAAATCTGATATAGATATAATGTGAAGACTTCAGTCTTGGAAGACTGAGCACACATTCAGTGATCATGGATAACCATGAAACTCTAAACGTACAAGTTCTCCCCACATTGCAGCCCAGACGTGAAGGGCCACCCATGTCTGAAAGACTTCTATGACAGATGTCCTCATCATTCCCATAGACTGTAAAAAAAAATAAAAACCTAACAGTTGTTGCAGGTTTACATTAATTGAGTTCAGATGTTATTGGGCAACCTTGAGCATCATTCTAGGAGCAGCCATCATTGGAGCTGAAAGCCAATCATCCCTTGGGAAGATTGGTCAGCCTCCTCTGTGGTGATTTTTGTGAGGGTCCATGAGAAGTCTCACAAAAGACCACCATTCACATATGCAACTAGCAAGCACATGTATTTACCATCTCAGCAAATGCGGGGCCATTCACCTGTACAAAATGGTGACGACCCTGAGTAGAGTGTGCAGGCTCTACAGCCAAGGGCATTCCAGGGTCACTTAGGTTATCCTATCGGTGATTGTCTAAGCAAGTGGCAGTTACATTAGTACATTTCTGATTGTCTAGGGCTAACATGGGCTGGTTAGGGCTACTATTCCTCCATCTTTGGGCATGTTTGAACAATTCTCAGAATATGTCCCTATTTGCTCATTGCCTTGACTTGTGGGGCTGACTGAAGGCCTTGTTCCTGTTCTGTTTCTTGACCTGGAATATAATGTTAATAAATACCCCTGCTTTTTGGGAGAGATACCCTTTTGCCCTTCTCAAAGAAATGAAACCTAAATTCAGTTGTAAAATTGGGAGATTTTAACCCCTCCAATATTCTGTTTATTATTTACATGTAGAGTGTGTGTGTGTGTGTGTGTGTGTGTGTGTGTGTGTGTGTGTGTTGGCATAGCTGCAGATGCCCACACAGGCCAGAAGAGGATGTTATGTTCTCTGGAGCTTGAGTTATAGGCTCTGTTACCTATCTGTATGGATGTTGGGGACTAAGCTCGAATGCTGTAAGAGCCATAAGTGCTCTTACTCTTACTCACTGAGTCTTCTCCAGCCCCAGAAAACATTTTGATAAGATAAATTTGCTCTGGGATAAAAATCCAGAAAATGAAATCTAAAATACCATTACAACATCTTAACAGTCCTGGAGGAATCAGTTATTCATTTATTAAGCAAACTTAACCACTAGGTAAGATAAGTTATTTTATAGCAGACACTCAGAAACTGTCACTGCTAAAAGCATTTGTTTTTATTTTGTGCTCACTGAAGGCAAGATTAAATCTTTTTTGTTTGTTTGTTTGTTTTTAACAAAATAAATCTTTTTATTTATTTTTTTCTTATTTTACGTATCAATCCCAGTTCTCTCTCTCTTCCTCCCTCTCTCCCTCCCATGTCCCCCAACCCACCTCCCATCCCATCCCCCCAACTCCACATGGAGGGTGATACCTTCTAGGAGGGATCATCAAAATCTGTCATGTGATGTATGGACTAGGCCTTCCACCCCCCCACCACCACCTCTAGGCTAAGAGACTATCCCTCCATGGGGAATGTGCTCCCAAAGTCATTTCTTGTACCAGGGATACATCCTGGTTTCACTGCCAGAAGTCCCTTAGACTGCCCAGGCCTTCTAACTGAGACCCACGTTTTGTTCAGGGTGTCTGAGTCAGTCCAATGCTGGTCTCCCAGCTATCAGTCTGGGGGTCCATTAGATCTCCCTTGTTCAGATCAGCTATCTTTGTGGGTTTTTGTAGCCTGGTCTTGCCCCCATTTTCTTATCATTCCTTCCTTTCTGCAACTAGATTCCAAGAGTTCTGCTAGTGTCTAGCTGTGGGTGTTTGCTTCTGTTTCCATCAGCTACTAGATGAGGGCCCTACGATGGCAGATAAGTTAGTCATCAAAGTTAAGTATTTTCAGAAAAATATGTTTTGCATGTATTTTTTTCAGTCCAAATTTTTATTGCTGAGAAGTTTCTATTGTACAAAACTTGCTTTAAAAGGTTTTTCTACTGAATCCAGAGTAATCTGAGGATTAAACTTTTGCATCTTGATCTTTAGTAATTTGTGGAAAACTTGGAAAGCACATAGATTAATCATAGACTTTAATCTGTAACAGTCTTTTTCAAAAACACAACTTTAACCTCAATAGCCAAAACAACCCTGAGGTGGGGAAAAAAAATCAACGCTGGAGGAAATATTATTCCAGTTCTTAAAGTATACTACAGAGCTATGGTAGTGAAAACAATATGTCATTGGCACAAAAGCAGACATGTAGACACATGTAGACCAGAGAACAAAACTGAAGATCCAAACATGAGTACGTTACTTAACCATTTAATATTTGACAAAGACGATAAAAACATAAACTGCAAAAAGAAGGCATCTTCAGCAATGGCACTTGGAAACTGGATGTCCACATGCAGAAGAGTGAAACCAGACCTGTATCTACCACCTTGCACAAAACTCACTCCACATGCATCAAGCATTATACACAAAGCACTGCAACTACCAGAAGAAAGGATAGGGAGTCCCCTGCTGATACAGGTACAGGACAGGACTTTCTGAGCAGGAGTTCATCTGCATTGGAGGTAAGGCCTGACAAGTGGGACTTAACAAAACTCAAAAGCTTTGAGACAGAGAAAGAAGTAGATAACCAGGTGAAGAGGAAGCCCCCAGCATGGCCCAGAATCCTTGTCAGCTGAACATCCACAGAGGACTGACATCCCCAATACACAAAGAACCCAGAAAACAAAGAGCCTCGTCTAATTCATTGTCTTGAGAGAGGCTTCGTCCAGAAACTGATGGAAACAGGTGCAGACCCTCAGCCAAACATCAGGCTGAGCTCTGGGAATCCTGCAGAAGAGGGGGAGGAAGGATGTAGGAGACAAAGAGGCATGGACACAAGAAAACACACAGAATCAGCTAACCTGGGCTCATCAGGCTCACAGAGACTGAACTGGCAAGCAGGGAGCCTGCATGGGACTGAGCTAGGCCCTCTGCATGTCTGTGATGGTTGTGTAGCTTGGTCCTGTGGGACTCCTAACAGTGGGATCAGGGGCTGTCTCCAACCCTTTTTTGACTTTTGGGATCCTATTCCTCATAATTTGGTGTCTTTGACCAAGGTGAGGTGCTTAGTCTTCCTACAACTTGATATGCCCTGATTTGTTGGTACCCATGGGAGGGTTGGCCCATTTCTGAACAGAAATGGAGGAGTGTGTATGTGGGAAGGACTGGGAGGAGAAGAGGGAGGGGAAACTGAGGCTAGGATGTAAAATAAATAAATTGTAATTTTAAAAAATTGAAAAGAAATTAAAACATCAAAACAATAGCACATTGAAAAATAGGTCTAAGACCTGAATAGAAATTTCTCAAGAAGACCAAAAAAAAAAAAAAAAAATGCCTATCCTTTGATAGGGGTTGCCTTTCCGTACATATACTTCTCTTATTGGTTAATGAATAAATTACTTTGTGGCTAGAGGTATAGGAGGAGGAGAATTCTGGGAAGTGTAGGCAGAGAGGTGTCATAATGTAGCCCACTCAAGAAGCTACAAGTCCGGCGTTCTCCAATAAGCCAAGACCACCTGGAAATACATAGATCAGTAGTTATGGGTGAACAATTAAGACAGAGCTAGCCAATAAGAAGCCCTAGTAATCGGCCAACATTTCCATGATTAATACAAGTCTTGTGTGTTTATTTGGGGCTCTCAAGGGTAGCGGGATCCTGCCGGACGAGACAAAGAACTTTTTTTGTTACAAAACAGCACCCAATGAGACAAAGAACTTTTTGTTACAAAACAGCACCCAATGTGCAACACGAATACACGACCCTGGGATTAAGGGTGCTGTGCTTTACTGACTGAGCTAGGCAGGCAGGCAAATCCTAGCAGAAAGAAGAAGCCACTGCAACTCAAAGTTTTGAGCTACTTTCCACAGGCACGTGCCCGCAAATCCATTCACTGTACACAAAAATCATAGTGATTTACTGGCTTTCCCCAGGACAGGTCGCAGAACTGTGCAGCACACTTTGGGACTGGAGCAATGTGCAAAAGCTGCGGACTGTACAGCCAGTCATGTGGCGGTTGTGAGGACCTACCCAAGCACATGTCAGGCACCAACTGAAGGTGAGGATGTGATTACATCACTAGGCCCAAGATAAATGATAAATGGGTGTTTATTGGGGAATAATTACACAGGAAAATAAAAAAAACCACCGGAGCATTTCCCTGCTCTCCCTACCTGATCCGCCAACCCACCAGAAAAAAAAACAAAACGGCACAAAGGAAAGCCATGCCTCAAGCACCTCTCCTTCTGCCTTCATTGCCTGAAACCACACCCAAAGGGGTGTGGCTACTGTTACAGGTCCACAGACCAGACACAGCAATCCTTAGTAATTAGGGAAATGCAAATCAAAACAACTTTGAGATTTCATCTGACCACCATCAGAAGGGCAAAGATCAACAGAACAACCACAACAAATGCTGGAGTTGATGCAGGGAAAAGGGAACGATTGCTCACTGCTGGTGGGGTGGCAAACAGGTGCAGCCACTCTGAAGTCAGCATGGACAATTCTCAAGAAGCTAAGACTATGACCCAGCTACAGCAGTCCTTGGTGTATGACCAAAAGCCTTGACATCGTACTCCACAGGTCCGTGCTCAAGTCATGTCCATTGCTCTGTTCCAGTAGCTAGGAAATGGAAGCAACTTAAATGACCTACAACTGGTGGACGAGTAATGAAAATGTTGAGTGAGGCCAGCAAGACCTGCAAAGAGAAACGTTGTTGCGTTGTTGCACGTTCTCTCTCCTCTGAGGCTTCCAGCTCCAGATCTTCAGATGTGAGAACACCGCCCAGGGCAACTGCAGAATCAGGAACAGAAAACAAGACCATTGCCAGGATAGGGGAGATGAGGAGCAATATGGGGGGGGGAATAACATAGGAGTTGGGTGCATAGGGGGAGTGACAGACAGGTTGGGGTGCATAGGGGGTAATGATAGAGAGGTTGGTGTACATAGGGAGGAGTGACAGAGGGGTTGGGGTGCATGGGGGTGAGAGAGGGGTTGGGCTGCCATGGGGGTTACAGAGGGGTTGGTGTGCATAGGGGGAGTGACAGAGGGGTTGGGGTGCATAGAGGTAGTGACAGTATAAGTGATCTGATCAGAGAGGTGAAAGGGCGGCTTTTTAGGGAGGGTGGGGAGGTAAATACAGAGAAGGATGGAGGAGGGGAAATAACAAGGATGTCTGAAAGAGTTTCAAAGAATCACACTTAAGGATTACAGCTCTGAAGGAAAGGTATCCTGGCAGCCAGAAGTCAGGGGATACCCCAAAGTCACACTGCACAGCCTCACACAAGGCACTGGGAGGGAGGAGACCAGGAGGGTGGCTGCCTCTGCTTGGGAGACAAGCAGCAGCAACCTGAACAGGATACAGGGCTCATATAGAGCTTCTTGGGAAGGGGAGGAACTTTTGAGAGTGGAGCTTTCCAGGGTGAGGATTGGTGGGATTTCATGTCCAGAGACTGGGCTTTTTACTGTGTAGGGTGGGAGCAGGGTCCTGCCTTTAGGGCAGTTAGAGTGTTCTGTTGGTAGAACCTGGCAGTCAGAGGTCCTTGGGGGTGTGGCCTGGCCATTTATGTGGCTAGAGGGGCTTACACACACTATAACTGTTTAACTAAAGAAGCTATAATATACATAATTCTTTGTGTAATACACATATAAAGTTTTCATTAACTTTTCTCATCTTGGCTGCTGGTGCTTCTTCTAAGAGCCAAATATCACCTGTTTTAGTTATTGCTCTGATGAAACACTATTACCAAAAAGCAAGCTGGAGAGAAAAGAATTTATTTGGCTTGCACTTCAAGATTGCTGAACAGGACAAGATCTCAAACAGGGCAGTAACCTGGAGGCAGGAGATGATGCAGAGGACATGGATGGGCAGAATTCTACCAGAAATTCATGGAAGAGTTAATACCAATACTTCTCAAATTCTTCCACACAATAGAAGCAGAAGGATCATTGCCAATCTCTTTTTACCAGGCCACAATTGCCTGGTACCCAAACCACACAAAGACACAACTAAGACAGATAACTACAGACCAGTATCCCTCGTGGATATCGATGCAAAAATATTAAATAAAATACTGGCAAATTGATCCAAGAACACATCAGAAAAATCATCCACCATGATCAGATAGGCTTCATCCCAAGGATGCACGGGTGGTTCAACATATGAAAATCCACCAATGTCATCCACCACATAAACAAACTGAAAAAGAAAAACTACATGATCATCTCACTAGATGCTGAAAACGCCTTTGACAAAATCCAACACCCTTTCATGATAAAGCTCTTGGATAGATCAGGGATAACAGGAACATACATAAACATAATGAAAGCAATATACAGTAAACCAACAGCCAACATCAAACTAAAGGAGAGAAATTCAATGTGATTCCTCTAAAATCAGGAACAAGACAAAGGTTGTCCACTCTCTTCATATATCTTCAATATTGTACTTGAAGTTCTTGCTAGAGCAATAAGACAATAAAAGGAGATCAAGAGGATAAAAATTGGAAAGGAAGAAGTCAAACTTTCACTATTTGCAGATGATATGATAGTTTACATAAATGGCCCAAAAAAATTCTACTAGGGAACCCTTACAGTTGATAAATACCTTCAGCAAAGTGGCAGGATACAAGATTAACCCAAAACAATCAGTAGCCCTACTATATATAGATAATAAAGGAGCTGAGAAAGAAATCAGAGAAA
Organism: Cricetiscus sungorus; assembly: GCA_030556225.1. Taxonomy (NCBI): domain Eukaryota; kingdom Metazoa; phylum Chordata; class Mammalia; order Rodentia; family Cricetidae; genus Cricetiscus; species Cricetiscus sungorus. The sequence goes on from JANBXA010000729.1 coordinate 21,576,837, forward strand.
CATAATCCTTTACAATAGCCACAAGCAACATAAAATATCATGGGGTAACTCTAGCCAAACAAGAAAAAGACCTGTGTAACAAAAACTTTGAGTCATTAAAGAAAGAAATTAAAGAAGATACCAGAAAATGGAAAGATCTCCCATGATCTTGGATAGGTAAGATCAACATAGTAAAAATGGCAATCTTGCCAAAAGCAATCTACAGATTCAGTACAATTCCCATAAAAATCCTGACACAATTCTTCACAGGCTTTGAAAGAACAATACTCAACTTTATATGGAAAACAAAAACCTCAGGATAGCCAAAACAACCCTGTACAATAAAGGAATTTCTGAATGCATCACTATCCCTGACTTCAAACTCTACTATACAGCTATAGTAATGAAAACAGCTTGGTACTGGCACAAAAACAGACAGGGAGACCAATGGAACCTAATTGAAGACCCACACGCCTATGAACACCTGATTTAAGAAGCTAAAATTATACAATAGAAAAAAGAAAGCCTCTTCAACAAATGGTGCTGGCATAACTGGATTTGAACATGTAGAAGATTGCAGATAGATCCATATCTATCACCATGCACAAAATAAGTCCAAATGGATCAAAGACCTCAACATAAATCCAGCCACACTGAACCTATTAGAAGAGAAAGTGGGAGGTACCCTTGAACAAATTGGTACAGAAGACTACTTCCTGAACATAACACCAGTAGTACAGACACTGAGATTGACAATTAATAAACGGGACCTCCTGAAACTGAGAAGATTCTGTAAAGCAAATGACACCGTGGAGTACAAAACTAAACAGAGAAATCTCAATAGAGGAATCTAAAATGACTGAAAGACACTTAAGACAGTGCTCAACATCCTTAACCATCAAGGAAATGCAAATCAAAACAACTCTGAGATACCATCTTACACCCATTAGAATGCCTAAAATCAAAAACATCAAACAGTTTATGTTGGAGACAATGTGGTGAATGGGGAATGCTCCTCCAATGCTGGTGGGAGTGCAAAGTTGTACCGCCACTTTGGAAATCAGTATGGCACTTTCTCTGGAAAATGAGAATCAGTCTACCTAAAGATTCAGCAATTCCACTCTTAGGCATATACCCAAAGGATGCAAATTCATACAACAAAGACATCTGTTCAACTATGTTCACAGCAGCATTATTTGTAATAGCCAGAACCTGGAAGCAACTTAGATGCCCCTCAACTAAAGAATGGCTAAAGAAAATGTGGTACATTTACACAGTGGAATACTACTCATGGGGGGGGCAATGAAATCTTGTAATTTGCAGGCAACTGGATGGAACTAGAAGAAACCATCCTGAGTGAGGTAACCCAGTCACATAAAGACAAACATGGTATGCACTCACTCATATATGAATATTAGACATAGAGGAAAGGATTATCAGCCTACAATCCACACTTTCAGGAAGCTAGGAAATAAGGAGGACCATAAGAGAGACATACATGGTCCTCTGGTGAAGAGGGAAGGGACAAGAGCTCCTGAATAAATTGGGAGCATGGGAGAAAGGGGAGAGAGATTGTTACTGTAAGGATTCAGGCATTACGCTGGCCTGCCCCTGTCACCTGGCAGAATGCACTCAGGCAGTACTCTGGTCATTCCAGGGTTCCATGAGTACTAGTCTGCAGGCAGGTGTAAAGGACCCCTTTAAAAGTCAGACCCTGCCCACTTATGCTCTGATTTTGTGCGCTCTCTCTCTCTCTCTCTCTCTCTCTCTCTCTCTCTCTCTCTCTCTCTCTCTCTCTCTCTCTCTCTCTCTCCCTCTCTCTCTCTTCTGCTTTCAGTTGGCCACCAGCTACCCTCCCTTCTTCTCTCCCCCCCCCTCGCTCTCCCTCTCTCGCTCTCCCTCTCTCCTCTTCTGTTCCCGGTGCCTCTGTCTTTTTCCTTCTCCCTCACTCCCCTTTCTAAATAAACTCTTTTAAGCTCTATCTGCCTGGCATGTTATTCCCTGCACCTCACCGCCTTGATCAGCCTCACCTGCTATGCAACCTGCTATGCTCTTCCACGTAGTCCCTTACCTTGGGACCCCACTCACTTGAGATCCTCACCCAGGACCACTCACTCGCCCCCCCAGCCTTTATTCTTATAACTGTAACAAAAGAACAACAGTTATGAACAGTTTCCCACCAGTCTGATCCCACAGCCAAATCAGCCTCAAATAACACACTGTATGAATTATGAAACTGTTGGCCGGTTACTAGCGTTTCTTATTGGCTAACACTGTCTTAAATATTAACCCATTTCTATCAATCTAAGTGTTCCACGAGGTCTTATCTTACTGAAAAGAGGGTTTGAACCTCTTCTCTCATCCTACATCTTGACTCCTCTCTACTACATCTCCCAGAATCCTCCTTGTCTCCTAGTCCCACATACCTTGCTTTCCTATTACTTGACGGATTTTGATGATCCCTCATGAAAGGCGTCACTCTCCCTGGGGAGTGGATGGGGGTTGGGATAGGGGGGCTGGTGGGGGACATGGGAGGATGGGAGGGAGAGGGAACTGTGATTGATATTAAAATGGATTGTTTCTAATTTAAATAAAATTTATTTTAAAAAACAAATTATTTAAAAGATGGGGAGAAAAGATCCAAATAAGAGGCAAAAGGAGACCATCACAATAGACACTGAGGAAATTCAGAGAATTATAGGACATACTTTAAAAATCTGCACTCCACTAAACTGGAAAACCTAAAAGAAGAGGATAAATCTCTTTGTGGATATATATATATATGACCTACCAGAGTTAATTCAAAATCAGATAAGCTCTCAGACACTGATAGCACAGGCAGTAAGACCAACAATTAATAAGTGTGACTCATGAAACTGAAAAGCTTCTGTATGGCAGACAACACCATCATTCCGATAGAGTGGTAAGCTACAAAATGGGAAAAGATCTTTGCAATCATACATCTAATAGAGGACTAATATCTAAAATATATAAAGAACTAAAAAAAAAACTGGACAGCAGGAAAACAAATAACTTAATGGTGAATAAATCTAAACAGAAAATTCTTAAAAGATGAAACATAAATGGCTGAGAAACACTCAAAGAAATGGTCAATGACCTTAGTCATCAGGGAAATGCAAATGTACCAGTCACAATGGCCAGATCAGTGAAACAAGTGACAGCTCATGCTTGTGAGGATGTGGTGTAAGGGAACACTCATCCATTGAATTTATATAACTACTATTAATACCATGTGGGGGTTCCTCAGAAAGCTGGGATTCAATCTACCCCAAGATCCAGCTATACCACTCTTGGGCATATACCCAAAGAAAAGTCTACATCCTAATGCAGAGATGTAGTGATATATTGTTTATGATTTAATAAAGCCACTGGAGATCAAAATGCAAAGCTAGCCACAGCCATAGAGCCAGGGTGATACACATCTTTAATCCCACCAGCCACACTAGTTAGTTATAGAAGTTAGGCAGTGGTGGCCTACACCTTTAATCCCAGGACTGGAGAGACAAAGGCAGATGGATCTCTGTGAGTTCAAGGCCACCCAGGGTTACATGAGAGTGAATCAGTCTTAAAGAGAAACAGCTCACACAAAGGAGATCTCAGCACTCGGAACTCCACCCATTTAATCCTAGCTTTAGAGAGGTATATAAAATAGGAGAGGGGCATTCAGTATTCAGTCTCAGAGACTGACTCTCCATCCACGCTGAGGTAAGGACAGCCCTTTCAGTCTGAGGTAGAAGCAAAAGATAGTGGGCAGCTGCTTTGCTTTTCTCATCTTCAGCTTGAACCCCAATATTTGTCTCTGGGTTTTTATTATTCATGTTATACAGAGACATTTGCTCATCCATGTTCACCGATACTCTATCCATATCAGCCAGAACAGCCTACATGTCCATCAACACATAAATGAATAATGAAAATGTGATTTATTTACACACAATGGAATATTACTCAGCTGTTTAAAAAACAAAATTATGAAATTTGCAGGTAAATAGATGGGGGTAGGAAAAAAATCATCTTAAGTGAGGTAATCCAGACCCAAAAGACAAATATTACATATATTCTCTTATATGTAGATGTTAGCTTTTCAGTCTTTGGTAAGCCTACTATAATCCATATCACCACAGGTATACTAGGAGAGAGTGAAGAAACTATTAAGGTATAAAAATAGGATATATAGTTATGGAGAGACAGGAAGACAGTTGGGATGTAAGAACTAAATGGGAATGGGAAGGGAGGGGGAATGGAGGTAGTATGGGGATGGATAGCTAACACTAAAGGTCATTTGAGGGTCATATGAAAACCTATTACAGTAGAAGCTTTTTAAAATATATACATACATGAAAGAGATCTAAATAAAGTCATCAAATATCAGTGAGACAAAGCCCCAATTACATACCTTTCACCACCAACTGAGACCTCCAGTTCTAGAAATGAGTTCCATCTAACTGAGTTGTTGATCAAAGGGACCCTTTAAAAAGTCACTGTCTATTGCCATGGCTATTGATTGCTCTCCACAAACTGATAGTAAGGTCCTATTGCTGAAGACAACACCTACATAACTCACTGAATATTGAGAAGTCAAGCTTGTACCTAACTAGAGATGTTGCTCCTACTGATAGTGTTCGTGGTACTGGAAGACACCCCACATGCTACCAGAAAAAAAGTTAAACACCAGTACAGCTACAAACCCTGTGACCTACAAGAGTGACCTGCCTGCATGATACACTGGCACAGGGGTGGCACAAAAGTTGTGAGAGTAACCAACCATTATCTGATAAGACTTAAGGGCTACTCAGTGAGAGGGAACCCATGCCTGGCACTATCTGGGAGCCAAGAACCCGAGACAAGGGAGGCCATAGAGCTAGTGGAAATTTAAATACTATTGTTCTGCTGAGGGAACATAGCAATAATATGACAAAAAATTCTTTGTTGTCAACTTAACTACATCTGGAATTAACTAAAACCCCAAAATAGAGGGCACACCTGTGAGGGATTTATTATTTTTTTTTTTAATTAGGAGGATCCACTTCTAATCCAATCTTTAAGGTAGGAAGACACACCTTTAATGCAGGTCTTTTGAGTTGTGAAAACCCACCTCTAATCTGGCCCACACCTTCTGCTGGAAGCCTGCCTGTACAAGGATATGGAAGGAGGAAGCTTTTGCTCTGTGTCTGCTTGCTCTCGCCTTGATAGCAAGTCCATTCCTTCACTGACAGTGGAATCTACTTCTTCAGGATTCCAGTGTATACTGAACATCAGTTAAGACATCCAAACTCGTAGACAAAACAACTACTGGATTCTTGGACTTTCTGTTCATAGCCAACCACTGTTGGACTAGCTTGTGAGTCACTCTAATAAATCCCTTTTCTATATAGAGACCTTCATTCTTTAAGTTCTGTTACTCTAAAGAACCCTACTAATACAATTCCTAACTACATTCTCTTATACTCATAGACCAGTGTCTCACTCAGCAAGTATCAGACAAGCTTCTTCCTGTAGCAAATAGGACTAAAGCAGATAACGACAGTAGACAGAGAGTAAGATACTGTGAAATGTTCAATTAAGTGGGATATCTACATAAAACCCCTTCTGTCAGGGCTCAAAAAGCCATGCATAAGAGGAAGTAAGAAATTTGTAGGAGCCTGAGGTGATGGATGACACCAAGGAAAAGTGTTTCTAGACACAAAAGAACTAATACGCATGTGAACTTACAGAGACTGAGGCAGCATGTATACAGCCTGCACAAGCCCAAGCCAGATGGGCTCACAAGCCAGATGTGGGGGTGGGCACAAGCTCCAATCTATAACCAAAAAGCTATCTCCAATTTACAACCATTCACATAGGAAAAATTAGTTTCTCCAATGGTGTCTCACTTGGTATACAAACCACATTTAAGTGCAGGCCCCATGCCCAGCAGTAATCTACAACACAAAACAAACTCAATGGTATTTTTGAGATTTTTTTTAATTGAGCTATACATTATCCCCACTAACCCCTCTTCCCTTTCACCCTTCCCCTTGCCCTCATGCTCCAAATTTACTCAGGAGATCTTGTCTTTTTCCCCTTCCTAGGTGGATCCATGTATGTCTCTCTTAGGGTCCTGCTTGTAACCTAGGTTCTCTGGGGTTGTAGTCTGGAGTCTAGGTGTCTGTTGCTTTATGTCAATATCCACTTATAAGTAAGGACACATTATATTTGTCTTTCTGGGTCTCAGTTACCTCATTCAAGATGGTTTTTTTTTTTTTCTAGTTCTATTTGCCTACAAATTTCAAGATGTCCTTGTTTTTTACTGCTGAATAGTATTCCATTATGTAAATGTACCGCATTTTCCTTATCCATTCTTCAGTTGAGAGTCTTATTAGGTTGTTTCCAGGTTCTGGCTATTATGAATAATGCTGCTATGAACATAGTTGAGCAAATGTCTTTATGGTGTGACTGTGCATGCTTTGGGTGTATGTCCAAAAGTGGTATTTCTCGGTTTTGAAATATAGGATAATTCCCAATTTTCTGAGAAACTGCCATACTGACTTTCAAAACAGCTGTACAAGTTTGCACTCCCACCAGCAATGCAGGAGTGTTCCCCTTTCTCTGCATCCTCTCCAGCATAAGCTGTCATCAGAGTTTTTGATCTTGGCCATTCTGACAGGTGTAAGATGGTATCTCAGAGTTGTTTTGATTTGCATTTCTCCGATGACTAAGGATTTGAGCATTTCCTTAAGTGTCTTTCAGCCATTTGAGATTCTTCTGCTGAGAGTTCTCTTTTTAGATCTGTACTACATTTTTTATTGGATTATTTGGTCTTTTGATGTCTAGTTCCTTGAGTCCTTTGTGTATTTTTGAGATCTGTCCTCTGTCAGATATAGGGTTGATAAAGAACTTTTCCCATTCTGTGGGCTGCCATTTTGTCTTGTTGACCATGTCCTTTGCCTTATAGAAGCTTCTCAGTTTCAGGAGGTCCCATTTATTAATTGTTGATCTCAGTATCTGTGCTACTGGTGTTATAGTTAGAAGTGGTCTCCTGTGCTAATGTCTTCAAGGATTCTTCTCACTTTCTCTTCTAAGAGGTTTTGTGTGATTGGTTTTATGTTGAGGTTTTTGATACATTTGGACTTAAATTTTCTGTATGGCAATAGATACAGATCTATCCGCAATTTTTCTATGTGCCAACATCCAGTAATGCCAGCACCATTTGTTGAAGATGCTTTTTTTTTCCATTTTATTCTTTTAGCTTATTTGTCAAAAATCAGGTGTTCATAGGTGTGTGGGTCTTTGATTACATTTCATTGGTCCATCTGTCTATTTTTATGCCAATACCAAGCTGTTTTAATTACTGTAGCTTTATGATAGGGTTTGAAGTCAGGTATGGTGATGCCTCCAGAAGTTCTTTTATTGTACAGGGTTGTTTTGACCACCCTGCGTTTTTTGTTTTTCCATATAAAGTTGAGTTGTCTTATTGTTATAGCAAGTACTATGTTGAATAGATACGGAGAGAGTGGAAAACCTTGTCTTGTTGCTGATTTCAGTGAGATCACTTTGAGTTTCTCTGTATTTAGTTTGATGTTACCTGTTGGCTTGATGCATATTACCTTTATTATGTTTAGGTATGTTCCTTGTATCCTTGCTCTCTCCAAGACCTTTACCATGAAGGGGTGCTGAATTTTGTTGAAGGTTTTCTTAGCATCTAATGATATGATAATGTAGTTTTTTTCAGTTTGTTTATATGGTAGATTACATTGATAGATTTTCTTATGTTGAACCACCCCTGCATCTGGAGAATGAAGCCTACTTGGTCATGGTGGACAATTTTCTGATTTGTTCTTGAATTCAGTTGACCAATATTTGTATTGAGTATTTTTGCATCTATATTCATGAGGGAGATTGGTCTGTAATTCTCTATCTTAGTTGTGTCTTTGTGTGGTTTTGGCATCAAGATAATTCAGGCATACACAAACACACAAAGAGAGAGAGACGACAGATGAGAAGAGAGAGACAGGAAAAGTCCTGTCTGGCCCAGGGGAACAGTGGGAAAGAGATGGGAAGAGAGAGAGAAAGAGAAGAGCAGAAAGAGAGTGGGAAAGAGAGCATACCTGGGCAGAGATTTTTGTTTTAAAGGGGTCCTTTGCAGTTGAGTGCAGACTAGTAGTCATGGAACTCTGGGCTGACCAGAACACTTCCTGAGATCATTCTGCCAGGTGACAGGGGCAGGCCAGCACATAATGCCTGAATCCTTAGTCTCCCAACTAAAAACACCCCAGGGCTAGATGGTTTTAGCACAGAATTCTACCAGAACTTCAAAGAAGAGCTAATACCAATACTCCTCAAATTGTTCCATACAATAGAAACAGAAGGAACATCACCAAACTCTTTTTACAAGGCTACAATTACCTTGACCCTTTTGAGAAAGACCTTTATTTGGGAAAGAGGAGTCCAAGAGAGCAGCTTCCTCTGCCAGGGTAAGAAAGGACAGCCCACAACTGAACAAACAGAGGAGGTTATATTATATAGGGCTTCTTGGGGGCATAGATTTCCCAGGGAGTTTTTTCTGCTCCAGGATTGGTTACTTTTCCTACTCAGGGATTGGTTGGTTTAGTTGGTCAGAAGAGATGGCTCTGGTGTCAGGGCAGAACTGTTTCTTTCACTGGCCTTTTTAGCCCTTTGGCTCTAATTTTAGGGCCAGAGCATGTTTCTTTCAATGGTTCTAGGTTCAGAGCCAAGGTACTCAGGGATTGGTTGGTTTCCTGCTCAAGGTACTTAAGGATTGGTTGGCTCTGTGATTCAGTTGGTCAGGGTACAGTTGACTCTGGTCAAAGTAGGTTTCTTTGGCTGGCGCTTTTATCCCACAAATTGGATCTGGGAGAACAGAGGGAAAAGAGAAGATCTGTAGTCAGCCTAACTGATTAAAAAAAATGTTATTGTCATTACTGCTTCATTAATTTTATATTATGCAAAGCTTAAGTTTGGGGATGCTGTTAGAACAAAGACCACTTGTTTTAGAACTTTAAGTATGTTGGTACATGATGAACTAAAAAGTACTGTAGCTAGCTTAACAGTTTTAATTTATGTGAGTACTCACTCACCTTATAAGTCAATATGGTATTGTGTAAATGTTATGCCAATGACTTATGAAAGCTGTAAGCCACTAGAAAAGAAGTTGACAAATATACCAGGAGACAGACAGACCTTTCATATTCATTGATTGGTGTGATTAACATTGTGAAAATGTCCATCTTACCAAAAGTAATCTGCAGATTCAACATAATCTTTAAAATTACAATACAATTCTTCAGAGAAATTGAAAAATCTATTTTACTTCCGTAATTATCATTAGTATATGTTTAGGTTTTCCTTTATAATTATAAAGTTTACAGAAAAAACATAAAAGTTGTTGACATTAGAAAAGTTACAATAAGCTGATCGGACTGTGCACGAGGAGCCTGTCCTAGTCCCACCTCCAATCACAGGAAGGGGTAAGCATGGGCCTGTTTCTGGCCCACCTTCCAGTGCCCCTCTCAGAGCCTCCTGAGGCTTAGGGAGAACCCACCAGATAACCCATCCCAGTGGACCAGCCCATGCAAAGTCTGCCAGCACCCTAGTCCTGCCACCACCCATTGGAAGAGGGCAGCCATCAGAGTAAGGGACCTGCTTGCACAAACCAGAAGAGAACCTTGGCCCCGTACCACCAGGAGAGGGAGAGATCCCACTGGTATGCACTGGAAGAAGAGATGGGTAGATGAACATAAAATCAATAACAGAAAGATCAATATGATGCCCCCAGAGTCTAGGGACTCCACACAAGCAATACCTAAACATCCCAACACAGATGAAGCAGAAGAGAACAACCCTAAAAACGACTTCTTTAAGATGATAGAAACCTTAAAAGAGAAAATGAGAAAATCTTTTAAAGAAATGGAAGAAAGGACAAACCAGAAATTGCAAGAAACAATTCAAACAGTGCAAGGTTTGAAAGCAGAAATAGAGACAATTGAAAAACACAGTCTGAGGGAATGCTGGAAATAGAAAAGCTGGGTAACTGATGAGGAACTGCAGATGTAAGCATAACCAACAAAATACAAGAGATGGAAGAGAGAATCTCAGGCATTGAAGATACACTAGAAGAAATAGATTATCAACCAAACAAAAGCTTAAGTCCAACAAATCCCTGACACAAAATATCCTGTAAATATGGGACACCATGAAAAGGCCAAACTAAGAATAACAGGTATAGAAGAAGGTGAAGAAACTCAACTCAAAGGTGCAGAAAATATATTCAACAATTTCCTAGAAGAAAACTTTCCCAACCTAAAAAAAAGTCATGCCAATGAAAGTACAAAAAGGACCCAAAGCCTGCCTTCCCCTCACCCTTGGGACTCAGAGCCTGCCTTCCCCTCAACTTTGGTCATGTTTGACCTGCTGCTCCAGGTAAGCATTGGGCCAGAGTGCAGGTCCAACAACCCCTCCACCTCCGTGGAAATTCCTGGGTGTACTGGACCTGCCTATCCACATGGAACCACCTTGAGGTCACACTCACCTTATCTTTGGACCCCATCACCTGCCTTCTGCCAGAGGAGAGACCTCCAAGAGAGCTTGGATCATCCAGAGTTACAGACATCTAACTCCTGACCCACCTAAGCTCAACCAGGAGAGTAGGGTAGAGAGACACTCCACTTGCACCCACTGGAAGAAGTGATGGGAAGATGACAAAACAAGAAAACACCCAAAAATAAAAAGGCCAGTATGACACCATCAGAATCTAGGGACTCTACACCAACTAGACCTGAACAAACAAAAGCAGATAAAGCAGAAGAGAATGACTTCAAAAATAACTTCATAAAAATAATAGAGGACCTTAACAATGATGAGAAAATCCCTTAAAGAAATGGAAGAAAAAAACCAAACAAAAAATTGGACAGAATAGAGGAAAAGACCAAGCCAAAAATGCAAGAAATGAACAAATCTCTTAAAGAAAATAAGGAAAGCCAAGAAAAAAACAAACAGATGAAGGAAGCAATTCAAACTGTTCAAGACCTGAAAACTGAAATAGAGACAATAAAGAAAACACAAACTGAGGGAATGCTGGAAATAGGAAAACTGGGTAAATGATCAGGAACTACAGAAGCAAGCATAAGCAACAGAATACAAGAGATCAAAGAGAGAATCTCAGGACCTGAAGATAAACTAGAGGAAATAGATTCGTTTACCAAAGAAAATCTTAAATCCAACAAATCCTTGACACAAAACACCCAGGAAATGTGGGACACCATGAAAAGACAAACCTAAGAATAATAAGCATAGAAGAAAGTGAAGAAGCCCAGCTCAAAGATACAGAAAACATATTCAACAACATTGAAGAAAACTTTCCCAATCTGACGAAGGGTATGCCTATGAAAGTACAAAAAGGATTCCGAACACCAAATAGACTGGACCAAAGAAAAAAGTCCCCTCACCACATAATAATCAAAACATCTAACATACAGGATAAAGAAAGAATATTAAGGGCAGCGAAGGAAAAAGTCCAGATAACATATAAAGGCAGACCTATCAAAAATACACCTGACTTCTCCATGAAAACTTTCAAGGCCTGAAGGTCCTGGATAGATGTTCTACAAATATTAACAGTCCATGGAGGCCAGCCCAGGCTACTATACCCAGCAAAACTCTCAATCACTATAGATGGAGAAAATAAGATATTCAATGGCAAAGCCAAATTTTTACAATACATTTCCACATATCCAGCCCTACAGGAAGTTCTGGAAGGAAAACTCCAACACAAGCAAGTTAATTACACTCACAAAGACATAGGCATTAAATAATCCCACTTCACCAGAACCCAAAAGAAAAAGTATGCTAAATATACTCACAATGCCACTGCCAACAACAAATATAAAACAAACAAGAATTAACAATCAATGGTCTTTATTTTCCCTCAACATTAATGGACTTCACTCGCTTATAAAAAGACACAGGCTAACAGAATGGATATGAAGACAGAATCCATTCTTCTGCTGCATACAAGAAGCACATCTAAGCTTCAAATATAGACATTACCTCAGGGTACAATGTTAGGAAAATATCTCCCAATCAAATGGACCCAAGAAGCAAGCAGGTGAAGCTATCCTAATATCTAACAAGTTAGACTTCAAACCAAAATCAATCAAAAGAAATGAAAAAGGTCATTTCATATTCATCATATAAGTCCATCAATACTAAGTCTCAATTCTGAAAATCTATGCCACAAACAAAAAGGCACCCACACTCGTAAAAGGAATGCTTCTAAAACTCAAAGCTCACATAAAACCTCACACACTCAGAATGCGAGACTTCAACACCCCATTCTCACCACTAGACAGGACCACCAGACAGAAACTTAACAAAGAAACAAAAGAACTAACAGAAGTTATGTCCAAATAGGGTTTAACAGACATCTATAGAACATTCCATCCAAACACAAAAGAATATACCTTCTTCTCAGCTCCACATGGAACCTTCTCTAAAATCAATCACATACTAGGCAACATAAAAAAAAAACCTCAACAGGTACCAAAAAATTGGAGTAGTCCCCCTGTATCTTATCAGACCACCATGCTTTAAAGTTGGAACTCAACAACAACACATATGGCAGAAACCTTACACACTCATGGAAATTGAACAATATGCAATTGCACCATTTCTGGGTCAAGAAAGAAAATCAAAGACTTCCTAGAGTTCAGTGAGAAGACACAACATATCCAAATTAATGGGACACTTTGAAAGTAGTGCTAAAAGGAAAGTTCATTGCACTAAGTGGCCACATGAAAAAACTGGAGAATAGCCACATTAGAGAATTAACAGCACAGCGGAAAGCCTTAGAACAAAACAAATCAAACTCACCCAGAGGAATAGATGCCAGGAAATAATGAAAAATTGAGGGCTGAAATCAATAAAGTGGAAACTAGAAAAACAACATAAAGAATCAATGTAACAAAGAGTTGGTTCTTTGAGAAAATCAACAAGATAGACAAACCCTTATCCAAACTAACCAAAAGGCAGAGAGAGAATATACGAATGAACAAAATCAAAAATGAAAGGGGGAACATAACAACAGACACTGAGGAAATCCAGAGAATTTTCAGGTCATACTTTGAAAACCTGTACTCCACAAAATTCGAAAATTTAATGGAAATGGACAATTTCTTGGATAGATATCACTTGCCAAAATTAAATCAAGAAGAGATAAGCAATTTAAATAGACCCTTAACTCCTAATGAAATAGAAGCAGTCATCAAAAGTCTCCCAACCAAAAAAAGCCCAGGGCCAGATGGTTTCGGAGCAGAATTCTACAAGAGATTCAAAGAATAGCTAATACTAATACTCCTCAAATTGTTCCCCACAATAGAAGCATAAGGTTCATTATCAAACTCTTTTTACGAGGCTACAATTACCTTGGTAACCAAGCCACACAAAGACACAACTAAGAAAGAGAGCTACAGACCAATATCCCTCATGAACATTGATGCAAAAATACTCAATAAATACTGGCAAATTGAATCCAAAAACACAGCAGAGAAATCACCCACTCTGATTGGGTAGGCTTCATCCCAAGGATGCAGGGATGGTTCAACATATGAAAATCTATCAATGTGATTGACCATATAAACAAACTGAAAAAGAAAAACCACATGATCAGCTCATTAGATGTTGAAAAAACCTTTGACAAAATCCAACACCCTTTCATGATAAAGCTCTTGGATAGATCAGGGATAACAGGAACATACATAAGCATAATAAAAGCAATATATAGCAAACCAACAGCCAACATCAAACTAAATGGAGAGAAACTCAATGTGATTCCTCTAAAATCAGGAACAAGACACTCTCTCCATATCTCTTCAATATTGTACTTGAAGTTCTTGCTAGAGCAATAAGACAACAAAAAGAGATCAAGAGGATACTAATTGGAAAGGAAGAAGTCAAACTTTCACTATTTGCAGATGATATGATAGTTTACATAAATGGCCCAAAAAACCTCTACCAGGGAACTCCTCCAATTGATAACACCTTCAGCAAAGTGGCAGGATACAAGATTAACTCAAAACAAATCAGTAGCCCTACATATATATAGGAAGGAATCAAAGAAAAATCGCCCTTTACAATAGCCACAAACAACATAAAATATCATGTGGTAACTCTAACCAAACAAGAAAAAGACCTGTATACACAAGAACTTTGAGTCATTAAAGAAAGAAATTAAAGAAGATACCAGAAAATAGAAAGATCTCCCATGCTCTTGGATAGGAAGGATCAACATAGTAAAAATGGCAATCTTGTCAAAAGCAATCTACAGATTCAGTGCAATTCCCATAAAAATCCTGGCACAATTCTTCAGAGACCTTGAAAGGACAATACTCAGCTTTATATGGAAAACAAAAAATCCAGTATGTCCAAAACAACCTTGTACAATAAATGAACTTCTGGAGGCATCACCACCCCTGACTTCAAGCTCTAGATCTATAGTAATAAAAACAGCTTGGTATTATAAAAACAGAAGGAAAACCAATGGAATCGAATTGAAGACCCTGACATTAACCCACACACCTAAGATGGGTTGAACAGGATGATCCATAGAAACTATTGACTTTTCTCATCAGAGGAAAAAATAAATAAAACCTTTAATCTATTAAAGAGTACAAGCAAAGGTACGGTACACATCTTTCAAATGTATTTTGTCTAAAAGTTAGCAAATTATTTTAATATGAAGATTTATATCTCCTATTGGGGCAAATTCAGTTTTACTGTTTAAGAAATATGCTCCTAGTTTATCCTGGCTTTCACCTGGGGAGTCCAGTGATCCAGGTCCTCTTCCTTCCCATCTTCATTTCACTTATTTGCTTTATCTACCCAGTTATGTTCTGTTTGTTCAAAACTAGTCCATTTTTATAGATCAAACATAATTTATGTGCATCTATCCTAGATGTGCATAAGTATGTGCATGATATCCTAAAAACTTATTATTTTTATCATGTTTATTTGCCAGAATGGTTGTTTGACTCAAATTCAAAGTCTAAACCATTTTTTTTAGCACTTAAATAACATCACTTTAAATCACCCACTCCAAAACAAAATTCAATATGTCAAATCTATTTTACATGTTCATGGTTTGACAAAAACTTTAAGCTTTATTTTGATGATCAGTTTCAACAGAGAGACAGTCTTAATTTCATATAGAAACACAAAAAACAATCTAGGACAGACAAAACAATTTTGTTGTTTTGAGACAGGATTTCTGTGTAGCCCTGGCTGTCCTGTAGACCAGACCGGCCTTGGACTCAGAGATCTGCCTGTCTCTGCCTCCAGTACACTGGGTTAAAGGTGTGTGCTACCACTGCCCAGCTACAAAACAATTCTGAAAAACAATGAATAGTTTTGATGGAGAGATTACTATCCCAGATTTCATGCTATATTACAGAACTATAAATGAAAATTTCATGGTACTGGCATAAAAATATACTCATGGACCAACAGAATGCAACTGAATAACCACATATAAACCCAGACTTCTACAACTACTTTTTTTTTTTACAAAAACTAACAATCCACATTAGAGAAAAGATAGCATCTTTAAAAATGGGTACTGATCAAACTGAACAGCTACATGAAGAAGAATGAAACTTAATTCTCATCGCTCACCCAGCACAAAAGTCAAAGGCCTCAATGTAAGTAAGACCTAATACCCTAAATGGGACAGATTAGAAAGTATGAAATATGCTCATCCATATTCATTGTTGCTCTTTTTACAATAGCTAGGAAATTAAAATAGGCTAGATTTCCATCAACTAATGAATGGATCATGAAAATATCATTTATATAATTACTCGGCTATTAAGAAAAATGAAAGTGTGAAATTCATAGGAAAATGGATGGAGCTAGAAACATTCACCCCAAGTGAGGTAGCCAACACTTAAAAAGACAGAAATAGCATGCTTTCCTCATTTGTGGTGCTGGCTTTGACTCTTTAGATATGCATTATTGGATTTGAATACCCATAGAGGTCAGAAAATCACAAAGTGGCCATGGTAAGGGGCTTTCAAGGGAGGAGAGAATGTACTGGTTTAAAAGAGTTAAAAAGGAATTGTGAAACGGGAAGGGAAACCTGGTGTGCAAGAAGAGAGGATGGGGTAGAAGAGGGGAACTGAAAGGGTTAAGTAACATCAAAGACTTTTCAAAAAAGTCATATATAAGGTACTACTGTACAAGTACCTTATAATAGTTCTATCCATGCACATATAGATAAATACAGTTATCTGATAATGTAAGTAAGTTGTCACATTATAATGTGTGTTTATTAGACAAGAGAAGCTAACAAAAAAAAAAATCCAGGCCTGGGAATGAGTATTTCTTTTGTAGTTATTGCCCAATGAATTCTCAAAAGACTTCCAAGCATTACAGATCGTTTCCAACATTCTTGGTTACTGTCCAGAACTTGATGGTCAAGACCATATTGATGAAGAAAGATACTGCATGCTTGAGTCATAGATCTGGAAAAATCAAATTGTTCCCATAATGGAAGCTTCCTCTCACTGGCTAGCTTTCATTGTGCTGGAGTGTGTTATGTATGCTACCAGAAGAGGAAATCAATCATCAATCATACCCAGATGTGAATCTTGTGAGCCACAGTAATGTCTGCCTGGCAAGACTTGCTCACTGGACAATAGGGGCATGAATGTTGTGGAAGTAGCCAACCCCACTTTGATAAGATTTAAGGTCTGCTACACAAGATGACACCCATACCTAGCCTATTTTTGAGCCAAAAGTCTATGGCTAGGTAGACAATAGAAGATAATATACTACTATTATTCTGCTAAATGGACATAAATATTAAATTTCATGCATTATCATTTCATCCTAAGATTAAAGCACATCTCTATGCTCATCATAAGAACTTTTGTTTGCAGTAGATGATAGCACAGGGACCCACAGCTGGCCAGGACAGGAGACTATAGAACGTTCAGCACTAAATGGAACATATATATATATTACTCCTAAAGGTTCAGGGATTGTAGTAGAAGAGGAAGCAGAAAGACTGAGATCCAAAGGTGGTAAATGAATACAAAGAAAGACTGAAAGGCAGCAAAAGTCCAAGAACTTTGGTCAAACTCAGCCAAAGAGCACAAACACAGCCAAAGAGCACAAACTCAGCAAGAGAGTCCACAATGTGACTCCTGTCTGGGCTTGGAGGGGAGACATGGATGAATGACAGAGTGCGACAATCCTGAACTAGATTCCTAACTGGAACTGAACATGTAGCTGGGCTCTGTAGGAGACAGAACTGAGAGGAGAGAGCTTCCAAATGTGACTTCACCTGAGTCTGGGTCTGGAGGCTTGGAGTGGACAAGAGTGGCATGGAGTTAGAGTCCTAAGTCAGACTCAGCAAGGCAGTGTGTAGATGCCTAGACTAAGGATGCTTATATCATTGAGATGACTATATTGCCACCTGTAATCACTTACTTTCCCAGCACTCAGCACATATTCCGTGTTTCCTGTATATAAGGACACACAATTATTTTTTGTCTGATGAAGCAGAGCAACAACATTAACTTGGAGGTTGGAATGGTGTGTTACAGGCATAGATCTTCTGTGGCTTTACAAACAGCAAACTAAATTGATTGCATTTTCTAAAACTGTTGCATCTGAGAGTAGCTCAGAGGACTCTGTGCCCTGAGCCCTAATGCCTGGGCCCAATTTTGAGCAACTTGGTGTTTGGTGACTTGTGTCTATTTTCTACAATCAAGCAAGTGTTAATTAAACCCAGTGCAGCATCTCCATGGTGATGACTTTGGCATCAGGAGACCCATTGAAGACCTGTACTACCAAAAAAAAAAAAAGTAACTACTTTATGGTCACTATTAGCCGTGACTGTGCTACTAGGTTAATTAATATAAAAGGGCTTGAGAAGGTTGATTACGTTTGACTTTGGTCTGGGTCACAGACTCTAGACCATGATTCCATGTCTGACTCTGAGTGTGCACAGACTTTAGCTCACCTCAGTGGTTCTTCTCTCCTTCTTGCAATTTAGTGTGGTCTCTGTCCTGTTGTCTCTGGGTCTCTGTCCTTTCTCGAGAATAGAAAAAGGAAAGAGGAGCTTGTCCATGGGAAGCAGATGTCTACCTTCAACTGATACTATTAGCACTGGGAAGCAAGAGGAAACACTTACCTCCAACAGCACATAAGTTTTCATAACTCAGGTAAGAAACAGAGAAGGCTGGCGGGTCCAACCTAGAGCCATGCCAATAACAAAAAAGGAAAGCCACACTTAAGGTCACAGGTTCCAAACAACATTAGTCAGGAATAGCTAAGCTTAAAGTGAATGTCTACAAAGCTATATACATTTACATTTATACCTGTTCTAAATTAACTTAATCGTTGTCTGCCTAAATTTACATAGATCTCTTCATTCAATTCTGATTCAATTCAGCAAGTCACTCAATAGCATTTTAACTGTAAAGGTTAAATAATGAACAAAAACTAAGAGGTTCTAAGTAAGAGTTAGAAAAAATTACAATACTTAACACTGAGTTGATAACTCAGTAAATGTACAAATAATTGCAACTGAAGAGTGTAAGGAAATCCTGCATTCTGGGGATCCAAAACCACAAACAGTCAAGAGCAGTGGCAGAAACGCACAGAGAACAGGGAGACAACTATAAAACACAAGAGAAACTGGTGTGTAAAAAGAGCGATCTCCAAGAGCTGGCACCATACTGATGGGTAACACCCCCCAAGCACAGAGCAACCTATGCTGTTGCCAATGCCTTCACTTTGCTTCATGGCCTTACTACCTTCCAGTTCCCTGTCTATCAGCCAAGTCTTCTGGGCTAGATCCTTAAGATCGTTCACAGCTGTGACATTTACAACCCTGACTTCCTAGAGAGCCTCTGGGTAAGTGATGAGGATTAGGCAGGGCTGTGAAGATGAATCATCAAGCTTATCCTGTCAGTTTTCTTCTCATACCAACAGAAATGCAAAAGGCAATGTGCAAGTTACTCTCCAAGCTGTCAGCTCCCCTACCCTGACCCTTTCTCAGTTTTTATCAGTTCTTTGAGAATTTCATACAACATATATTGTGTTCACCTTTTACCTCACTGTCCCCAAATCTAATTCCTCTTCCCAACCTACCCAACTATGCCACTTTTTGACCTATCAATTCCAATTTATGCTGCCCAAATACTCTTGGATGTGTGACCCTCACTGGGGGATGGTCAAGCCACCACAGGCCTCACTCCTTTGCTCTCTACCTACCACATGTAGAAAACCTGTGTGTGTGGCTCTGAGCAGATAAAGAATGTTCATGGCTGGAGAAAGCACTTGCCTTGTCACAATGCAGAGCAGGACTAGCTGGGAAGCAAACACACCTTCAGCTAGCATGGCCTGTGTGGGAGACAGGGTCTCACTATGGTGCTCCTGTGCTGAGCTTCTATGGTGCTCGCTATGACTGTGAACTTGTAGTGGTCCTCCTGCCTCTGCCTCTTCACGACACCACGGGTTGGATTGCAGGTGTGTGCCACAGCACTCACCCACACTTATTTCTGTTTATACAACTAGCTTTGTGTGTGTGTGTGCGTGCGTGCGTGCGTGCGTGCGTGCGTGCGTGCGTGCGTGCGTGCGTGCGTGTGTGTGTGTGTGTGTGTGTGTGTGTGTGTGTGTGGTGATCTCTATTAACCCCTAATAGCCTTCAGAAGCAGTAATTTATCACTTCACCAGAACAGTAAAAACAATCAGAGTTATAGAATTTACATCCAACAGGTCAGCGTCAAAGTAAAGCCAATATCTGCCTGAATGCTGTCTAACTTCACATGAGGACATGCAGAAATTCACTAGCAGGCCAAGAATTTAAAAACTGGACTTAGAATTGAGACTAGTTTTACCAAATTATCAGTCAGTAAATGCTATATGTGAGGCTTTGGGCAAGTAACCAGAAGAATAAGTGGAGGGAGAAAAGGATGTCTGTCCCTTCCCAGGCCTGAGGAAGGCTAAGAACAATTACAAAGCAAAATGCACCAGAAGCAAGATAGCTCGCCTCTGGAAGAAAGGGGAAGCCATTGTGTTCATAGAATATTTATCTGCTTGGATTAAAATTGTAAATTCTAAATAGTGCCCAGTTTCATGCATTTTGTTCCCAAGGTGACAAACAAACAAAAAACAATCAAAGATAAGTTGAAAACATTGTTTTCCAAGAAGTACACAGTATTTCAACATGTATCTATGTTTCAATCATCACAACTTTAACAATGATCTCTTCTACTGAGTGTGTCTTACCTTTCGACCCTGAGCAAACAGATGTCTAGCCTGGGACCTGTTTATGTATTTATTACTATTGCACATCTAGTGCTTAAAAAAATTACTGTAATCACACAGCTAGGTATTTCCTGTTACTATTTGATGGCTTCGATTGAGATCTCTCCTAAGGTAGGAAATATTGCCAAACATTTTATTATTAATATTAGTTAAAGTAATGATTCTAATTGTTTTTAAATGTGATGCACACAATGACATATTTGTATACCTTTCTCACTTCCTTAGATTCCTATGATCTAGAGGGCAGCAAGTGTACTCAAGCTTAGAATAACTCTAGACAACACAACTCCACACCCAGATTCTCTTCAGTTCTTTTCCTCATTTTTAAGATGATTTCACTTTTGTTTTTTTATTTTATGTGCACTGGTGCTTTGCCTGCATTTATGTCTGTATGAGGGTGTCAGATCTCTTTGAGCTGGATTGCAGACATTTGCAAGCTGCCATCTGAATGCTGGGAATTGAACCCAGGTCCTCTGAAAGAGCAGCCAGTGTTCTTAACCATGAGCCATCTCTCCAGCCCCTCTTTTCCCTAATTTTTATTGTAGGGCTCTTTTTGTTTGGTTGGTTTTTTATTTTTTGGTTGTTGAGGTTTTTGTTGTTTGTTTTTGAGACTGGGTTTTCTGTACAGCCCTAGCTGTGCTGGAAATTGCTTTGTAGACCAGACTGACCCCAAACTCTGTTTCTCAAGTGCTGGTATTAAAGGCATGCACCACAACTGCCCAGCTTTCCTAATTTTTAAACTAAATCTGTCTTTAAGGTTTGCATGGGTGACATCCAGGCCATGTGGCAAAGAAATCCTTAAAATATAATGAAGTAAGCAATTGTCATGCCCAAGAAGAAATAACCCTGAGGACGCTGTGACTCTAAGTTCTCATAGGAGTCCATCCAGACCTGAGGCTAATGACAGCAGTTTAGCCTTGCAGGTAGTTAACAATGATTTATAAGAAGCTGTTAAGTGTATAATGTGGTCCTAGCCACACAGGAAAATAGAGTTCAATATTTGTCAAATTCACATCTTTCTCTCAAGGATACTAATGTATGAAAGAAAGCTATGAAAACAGTGCAATACAGTATTTCAAAATCAAGGGAATGCCATGTTAAGTTTTTCATCTAATTCTTTACATGAGTTCTAAGGAAAAAACAATTCCTTTTATCAGAAATTAACCAAAGTTTCCTGAATGTGTGATTTGAATGAAGCCTAACTACAAAGCACCTATAAATAAAAATATGAATGAGCTAACTTAAACAGATAATAGAGCAAGGATGCATATTCCTCTTTGCTGTCATGTGGGATACACATGTTCAGAACAGCATGGCCAGTAGAGGTTTTGCCTTCTCAAATTAAACACTTTGACATGTGTAAGGAGTTTGAGTACGCAGTAGCCATGAGTAAAATATTTATGAGAGTAGCAATAATGTAGTGCTTTTATATTATATTTTTATTTTACACTTTTTACATTTAAGTGTATTATCTTATATACAAGAAGATTAATCTGCCACAGAAGGACAATGTGAAGACTTACAGGAAACACAGTCACAGAGTGACTCAGAGAATCTGGGAGAAGTGTAAGAGTTTGGCCAGAACCCTCTAAAAAGACTGTGGTTCTCTCTGAAGGAGAAAAGGTCAGACAAGTACTGAAGTGTGGATAGAACATCCTCTCTTGGAATGGATAAACAGAGAGAAGGAGGAAAAGCCATGCCAAATACAGAAGAATCACTATGATAAAAGTATGAGATAGTATGAGATGGCAGAATTTATAGTTTCTACTATAAATTATTAAGGCAAACAAAATATGGAGTATGTAGGTGTGTGTTATGGAAAAATTAAAATCAGGAGTAGGAGTTTAGATGTACAAAGAATGAAAGCCAGCGAACATTGCATGAACAATAGACCAGCACGGCGATCCCAGGAGCTTATTTTATAGCTGTAGAAAGATTTCCTTGAGAGAGTGTGGATCCAAGCCAGCCAGATGGATGAGAGTTACCATGGCCAAGGATCCAAACACGAGCCGTATCAACGGGATGAATATAAAAGTACAATTCGGCCCAAAACTTAAGAACTCTGGGGCTCTGTTACCAGAACTACTGTGAAGAGAGTTCTCATGGCCCACAGCGTGATTTCCAGTTTGCATTGCATGGAACAACAGGAAGGAGGAGGAATGACGAGCTTAGAGTAAAACCTGGAAGCACAGACAGTGCCCCTGTCCGTTTCTGTGCTTCTGCCAACGTGTACGGACACTTCCTCCCTGCCTGGCACTGAACCCTGATGATAGGTCCTTCATGGAGTGTGTGAACGAGACTGTGGTGAAGGAGTTTGTCTTCCTTGGCTTCTCGTCTCTGGCCGAGCTGCAGCTGCTGCTCTTTGTCGTCTTCCTGCTCCTCTATTTGTTTACTCTGAGCACCAATGCCGTGATTGTCTCCACCATTGTGCTAGACAGGGCCCTTCATACCCCCATGTACTTCTTCCTTTCTGTCCTCTCCTGTTCTGAGACCTGCTACACCTTTGTCATTGTGCCCAAGATGCTGGTTGACTTGCTGGCTCGGAAGAAGAGCATCTCGTTCCTGGGCTGTGCCATCCAAATGTTCACCTTCCTCTTCCTTGGTTGTTCCCACTCCTTCCTGCTGGCAGCCATGGGTTATGATCGCTACGTGGCCATTTGCCACCCTCTGCGATACACAGTGCTCATGGGACACAGGGTATGTGTGGGGCTAGTAGCGGCTGCCTGTGTCTGTGGCTTCACTGTGGCACAGATTATCACATCCTTGGTGTTTCACCTGCCCTTCCAGACTTCCAACCAGCTCCGTCACTTTTTCTGTGACATCTCCCCTGTTCTCAAGCTGGCATGCCACCACACCCACTTCACTCAGATCACCATCTTCCTGCTCTGTGCCTTGGTCCTAGTCATCCCTCTGCTGTTGATCTTGACCTCATACATTCACATCATTTCTGCCATCCTCCAGTTTCCTTCCACACTGGGCAGGTACAAAGCATTTTCCACCTGTGCTTCTCACCTCATTGTTGTCGTAGTCCACTACGGATGTGCCTCTTTTATCTACCTAAGGCCTAAGTCCAACTACTCTTCAAGCCAGGATGCTCTGATATCAGTATCCTACACCATCCTGACTCCGTTGTTCAACCCAGTTGTCTACAGCTTAAGAAACAAAGAGTTCAAATCAGCTCTTCATAGAGTTATAGGAAGAACAATTACGCTAAGATAATGCTAATCTGTATCCTGCTTTTTTTCAAATAACTAAGAATAATGCACACAGAGGGGAATTCTCTAGGTGAAAAGAAATCAGCAATTGAGCATCGTGTTCACAAATAGAGAATATTTCCCCTCACTTCCAATATAAAATTAAGAAACACATAGTTTCTTGCCTTCATGACATGAAATATTGTCTACTAAAGAATATTACATGAACTCATTTCTGTTGTGGTTGATCTCGACTGGCAATTCAAACAGGAGCTGGAGTCAGCTAAGACACATACTCCTGGGCAGATATATGAACACATTTCCAGAAGGGATTAGCTGAGGGGAGACCTTCCCTCAGAGTGAACAGAACCTTTCAACACGTAGCCCAGATGTAAAGATGTCTGAGGAAAGGGGTGTTTCTTGCCTGCCTGCTTCCCCACATTGCATCTATGTCTGTTATACATGTTGTTGCTATGGCTGCTGCTGCTGCCACCCTTTGATGGCTGCTTAGAATCCCAACACAGAGGACAAGGACAGAGGACAAGTGGATCTCCAGGGACCTTCCAGGCTTTTAGCACACACTTTTTGACTGCTGAGAAATCAGCCTCATGGAATGAGCACCTCTAATGCTGTCAGCCTCTGCAACATGCACATAGCCATTACTGAACTACATACTCAGTTCCTCCTGTGTGCAACATTCTAGCGACTCTGTCCCCCAGGGAACCCTGTCTGATGCACTGGGAAGCACTCTATTTCTAGGCTGTGCTCTTTCTGAGTAATTTCTGAATTGTGTTATTTCAATATAATTAAATTACAATTTTAATTATATTGAGATTATGAAGGACTGGGAAACAAATGGAGCTCTGTGATACAGATGTCTGTTCGTGTTTCTTTCTGGTGTCTGCTTGTGAATAAAGGTTTCTAATTCATTTTTTTTCTTCCTGATTTCCTTTTCTTCCACTAGTTAGCTCTGCTAGGGTGTAAACCAACTTCATTTCTTCCTTCTCTTTAAAGCTTAACACAGTATATGGATAGGGCTTGAAGGAAATGAGTATTAAAGCAAACTCCAGTTAACTTATGTAGCTGCTAAGTGATTTTTTTTCTTTTGCATGATAATGACCTCAGTCTTCTGGCCTATCAAGTTGTCTCATGAAAAGGAAATGGACTTATAACCCCTACTATGAATCCCTTTAATATATCAATTGTTTATGCTCTCAGCAGGTCAGAATCACTAGAGAGGAGACGCAGAGCAGGTGAACTACTGCTCGGCACAACTGCACACAGGCCAGACCTTTCCTGAGGGCCAAAGCTTAATTCTTCATTTCATTCTTCTCCTTATGCTCCTACTCTTTCTTTCTCTGTTCTCTTCTTTCACCCTGTTGTCCCATTCTGTTTCTTCCCTTTTCCTCCTCATATTTCCTGGTGTTTTCCTCCTCATCTTTCCTGGTGTTTTCCTCCTCATCTTTCCTGGTGTTTTCCTCCTCATCTTTCCTGGTGTTTTCCTCCCTCCTCATGTTTCCTGGTGTTTTCCTCTTCATGTTTCCTGGTGTTTTCCTCCTACATCTTTCCTGGTGTTTTCCTCATGTTTCCTGGTATTTTCCTCCTCATGTTTCCTGGTGTTTTCCTCCTCATATTTCCTGGTGTTTTCCTCCTACATCTTTCCTGGTGTTTTCCTTCTATATCATCCCGACGTTTTTCTTTTCTTCTCTTATTTTTTTATCCCTTTTATATCTTCTAAGGGAAAAGATTCTATGCAAGAAAAGATTACCTCACAACCACAAGTCTGCAGTTTCCAAAAACAAATTAAAATCTTTGCAAAGGAAGAAATCACATGATCGCAAGTTACATGCTTTTTTTAGAATCCCACAAGTAGTTAAATTTTTTGTATTAATTTCCCCACCACAATATCTTCACCCCGAAGCAATGATTAACAATAAGCAAGCCAAGTGTATTTCAGATACTTCCTTTTGTACTGGCTGGCAGCTATTTGCAGTTACAATGTAGCAAATTTATTTATGCACAATAGGGCCATTTAATTTTCTTTCACAACTTTGTTTTTTCAGGATGCATACCAGGGCCTGTGGTTAATTTTGTAAGTTACATGACCAAGGAACTCAGGCCTAATCTTGAGTGTAGGCACATAATTGGGCAGAATTCATGGGTCTATAATGCACGAAATTTCCCTGTTCTTATTTTCCAACCTCTGTAAATCTCACATCCAACAAAGGGGAAGGTGAGTTTTAGACTATTTTTGTCTTTTTTGTATTGAGCAATTGGAAGAATAAACTAAACCGTTTCCCTAGTCATCTTTACTGTCTTAGCCACCTACATATTTAAGCCAACTAATCATCATTGCTCTTATAAAGATCATACACATTATGATCTGCAAGTGAATTGCCTAGTGAGGAGTGGAATTTTCCCAAGAAACAATCATACCATACTATACACAGTAAGGTCCTCTCACATAGTTGTCACACCATGCAGCAGGCAGGAGGAAGCACAGCAAAGCAAGGAGCATTCTGAAAATCATGCTCAGAAGGCTTTGCCTCTCCAGGATGCACCCAGCAGAGCATCGTTGCTATGCGCTGTGCTGTATTCCATGAGCTCCATTGCTGACTGCACCTCTTCTGACACGGTCACTGACAGCTATGATTTTCTGTAATTGTCTCTGTCTGTGGCAAAGAGAAGTATCCTTGATTAAGGATGAGGACTACTCTGTAGGTATAAGGAAAAATACTTATATACTGTTGTTGGGGGTTTTTTGTTGTTGTTTGTTTTATATTGTAGGTTGTTTCTCTGTTTCTTTGTGTAGTCTTTGTGTAATCCTGGAACTCACTCTGTAGACCAGGCTGACCTTGAACTCACAGAGATCCACATGCCTCTGCCTCCTTAGTGTTGAGATTAAAGGTGAGTACCACCACTGCAAGGCTTTATATTGTTGTTAAGTTGGTAAGTTGGTTTCATAAAGTAGTGGTTGGAAATAAACCCTTCCCTCACAAAGTTGCTTTTTGATCATGCTTTTTTCATCACAGCAGTACAAACCCTAACTAAAACTGGTGATATTTGGCTCTTAGAAAGGAGTACCAGCAGCCAAGATGAGAAAAGTCAATAAAAACTATATATTACACAAAGAATTTTGTGTATTATAGCTTTTTTATTAATTTTTATTTAAATGAAAAACAATCTTATTTTACATACCAATCCCAGTCCCCTCTCCCTTCTGTCCTCCCATTTCACCTACCAACACCCCACCCCACCCCATCCTATCCACTCCCAAGGTAGAGTGAGGCCTCCAATGAGGGATCATCAAAGTCTATCACATCATTAGGGGCAGGACCTAGGCCATTCCCTGTGTATCCAGGCTGCCAGAGTATCCCTCCAAAGGGATAGGCTCCCAAAGCCCATTTGTGCACTAGGAATAAATACTGGTTCCACTGTCAGAGGCTCCATAGACTGCCCAGGCCCCCAAACAGACACCCAGGTTCAGAGGGCCCGGCTCAGTCCTATGCTGGTTCCCCAGCTGTCAGTCTGGTTCCCTGTGCTTCCCCTTGCTCAAGTAGCTGTTTCTGTGGGTTTCCCCAGCATGGTCTCGACCTTTTTGCTCATCACTCCTCCCTCTCTACAACTGGATTCTACTTTTTTAGGTAAACAGTTATAGTGTGTGTAAGCCCCTCTAGCCACATAAATGGCCAGGCCACACCCCCAAGGACCTCTGACTGCCAGGTTCTACCAACAGAACACTCTAACTGCCCTAAAGGCAGGACCCTGCTCCCACCCTACACAGTAAAAAGCCCAGTCTCTGGACATGAAATCCCACCAATCCTCACCCTGGAAAGCTCCACTCTCAAAAGTTCCTCCCCTTCCCAAGAAGCTCTATATGAGCCCTGTATCCTGTTCAGGTTGCTGCTGCTTGTCTCCCAAGCAGAGGCGGCCACCCTCCTGGTCTCCTCCCTCCCAGTGCCTTGTGTGAGGCTGTGCAGTGTGACTTTGGGTTATCCCCTGACTTCTGGCTGCCAGGATACCTTTCCTTCAGAGCTGTAATCCTTAAGTGTGATTCTTTGAAACTCTTTCAGACATCCTTGTTATTTCCCCTCCTCCATCCTTCTCTGTATTTACCTCCCCACCCTCCCTAAAAAGCCGCCCTTTCACCTCTCTGATCACTTATACTGTCACTACCTCTATGCACCCTAACCTCTCTGCCATCACCCCCTATGCATCCCAACCCCTCTCTCACCCCCATGCACTCCAACCCCTCTGTCACTGCCCCTATGCACCCTAACCCCTTGGTCACCCCCCCATATTGCTCCTCAACTCCCCTATCCTGGCAATGGTCTTGTTTTCTGTTCCTGATTCTGCAGTTGCCCTGGGCGGTGTTCTCACATCTGAAGATCTGGAGCTGGAAGCCTCAGAGGAGAGAGAACGTGCAACAACGCAACAACGTTTCTCTTTGCAGGTCTTGCTGGCCTCACTCAACATTTTCATTACTCGTCCACCAGTTGTAGGTCATTTAAGTTGCTTCCATTTCCTAGCTACTGGAACAGAGCAATGGACATGACTTGAGCACGGACCTGTGGAGTACGATGTCAAGGCTTTTGGTCATACACCAAGGACTGCTGTAGCTGGGTCATAGTCTTAGCTTCTTGAGAATTGTCCATGCTGACTTCAGAGTGGCTGCACCTGTTTGCCACCCCACCAGCAGTGAGCAATCGTTCCCTTTTCCCTGCATCAACTCCAGCATTTGTTGTGGTTGTTCTGTTGATCTTTGCCCTTCTGATGGTGGTCAGATGAAATCTCAAAGTTGTTTTGATTTGCATTTCCCTAATTACTAAGGATTGCTGTGTCTGGTCTGTGGACCTGTAACAGTAGCCACACCCCTTTGGGTGTGGTTTCAGGCAATGAAGGCAGAAGGAGAGGTGCTTGAGGCATGGCTTTCCTTTGTGCCGTTTTGTTTTTTTTTCTGGTGGGTTGGCGGATCAGGTAGGGAGAGCAGGGAAATGCTCCGGTGGTTTTTTTTATTTTCCTGTGTAATTATTCCCCAATAAACACCCATTTATCATTTATCTTGGGCCTAGTGATGTAATCACATCCTCACCTTCAGTTGGTGCCTGACATGTGCTTGGGTAGGTCCTCACAACCGCCACATGACTGGCTGTACAGTCCGCAGCTTTTGCACATTGCTCCAGTCCCAAAGTGTGCTGCACAGTTCTGCGACCTGTCCTGGGGAAAGCCAGTAAATCACTATGATTTTTGTGTACAGTGAATGGATTTGCGGGCACGTGCCTGTGGAAAGTAGCTCAAAACTTTGAGTTGCAGTGGCTTCTTCTTTCTGCTAGGATTTGCCTGCCTGCCTAGCTCAGTCAGTAAAGCACAGCACCCTTAATCCCAGGGTCGTGTATTCGTGTTGCACATTGGGTGCTGTTTTGTAACAAAAAGTTCTTTGTCTCATTGGGTGCTGTTTTGTAACAAAAAAAGTTCTTTGTCTCGTCCGGCAGGATCCCGCTACCCTTGAGAGCCCCAAATAAACACACAAGACTTGTATTAATCATGGAAATGTTGGCCGATTACTAGGGCTTCTTATTGGCTAGCTCTGTCTTAATTGTTCACCCATAACTACTGATCTATGTATTTCCAGGTGGTCTTGGCTTATTGGAGAACGCCGGACTTGTAGCTTCTTGAGTGGGCTACATTATGACACCTCTCTGCCTACACTTCCCAGAATTCTCCTCCTCCTATACCTCTAGCCACAAAGTAATTTATTCATTAACCAATAAGAGAAGTATATGTACGGAAAGGCAACCCCTATCAAAGGATAGGCATTTTTTTTTTTTTTTTTTTGGTCTTCTTGAGAAATTTCTATTCAGGTCTTAGACCTATTTTTCAATGTGCTATTGTTTTGATGTTTTAATTTCTTTTCAATTTTTTAAAATTACAATTTATTTATTTTACATCCTAGCCTCAGTTTCCCCTCCCTCTTCTCCTCCCAGTCCTTCCCACATACACACTCCTCCATTTCTGTTCAGAAATGGGCCAACCCCTCCCATGGGTACCAACAAATCAGGGCATATCAAGTTGTAGGAAGACTAAGCACCTCACCTTGGTCAAAGACACCAAATTATGAGGAATAGGATCCCAAAAGTCAAAAAAGGGTTGGAGACAGCCCCTGATCCCACTGTTAGGAGTCCCACAGGACCAAGCTACACAACCATCACAGACATGCAGAGGGCCTAGCTCAGTCCCATGCAGGCTCCCTGCTTGCCAGTTCAGTCTCTGTGAGCCTGATGAGCCCAGGTTAGCTGATTCTGTGTGTTTTCTTGTGTCCATGCCTCTTTGTCTCCTACATCCTTCCTCCCCCTCTTCTGCAGGATTCCCAGAGCTCAGCCTGATGTTTGGCTGAGGGTCTGCACCTGTTTCCATCAGTTTCTGGACGAAGCCTCTCTCAAGACAATGAATTAGACGAGGCTCTTTGTTTTCTGGGTTCTTTGTGTATTGGGGATGTCAGTCCTCTGTGGATGTTCAGCTGACAAGGATTCTGGGCCATGCTGGGGGCTTCCTCTTCACCTGGTTATCTACTTCTTTCTCTGTCTCAAAGCTTTTGAGTTTTGTTAAGTCCCACTTGTCAGGCCTTACCTCCAATGCAGATGAACTCCTGCTCAGAAAGTCCTGTCCTGTACCTGTATCAGCAGGGGACTCCCTATCCTTTCTTCTGGTAGTTGCAGTGCTTTGTGTATAATGCTTGATGCATGTGGAGTGAGTTTTGTGCAAGGTGGTAGATACAGGTCTGGTTTCACTCTTCTGCATGTGGACATCCAGTTTCCAAGTGCCATTGCTGAAGATGCCTTCTTTTTGCAGTTTATGTTTTTATCGTCTTTGTCAAATATTAAATGGTTAAGTAACGTACTCATGTTTGGATCTTCAGTTTTGTTCTCTGGTCTACATGTGTCTACATGTCTGCTTTTGTGCCAATGACATATTGTTTTCACTACCATAGCTCTGTAGTATACTTTAAGAACTGGAATAATATTTCCTCCAGCGTTGATTTTTTTTCCCCACCTCAGGGTTGTTTTGGCTATTGAGGTTAAAGCTGTGTTTTTGAAAAAAGACTGTTACAGATTAAAGTCTATGATTAATCTATGTGCTTTCCAAGTTTTCCACAAATTACTAAAGATCAAGATGCAAAAGTTTAATCCTCAGATTACTCTGGATTCAGTAGAAAAACCTTTTAAAGCAAGTTTTGTACAATAGAAACTTCTCAGCAATAAAAATTTGGACTGAAAAAAATACATGCAAAACGTATTTTTCTGAAAATACTTAACTTTGATGACTAACTTATCTGCCATCGTAGGGCCCTCATCTAGTAGCTGATGGAAACAGAAGCAAACACCCACAGCTAGACACTAGCAGAACTCTTGGAATCTAGTTGCAGAAAGGAAGGAATGATAAGAAAATGGGGGCAAGACCAGGCTACAAAAACCCACAAAGATAGCTGATCTGAACAAGGGAGATCTAATGGACCCCCAGACTGATAGCTGGGAGACCAGCATTGGACTGACTCAGACACCCTGAACAAAACGTGGGTCTCAGTTAGAAGGCCTGGGCAGTCTAAGGGACTTCTGGCAGTGAAACCAGGATGTATCCCTGGTACAAGAAATGACTTTGGGAGCACATTCCCCATGGAGGGATAGTCTCTTAGCCTAGAGGTGGTGGTGGGGGGTGGAAGGCCTAGTCCATACATCACATGACAGATTTTGATGATCCCTCCTAGAAGGTATCACCCTCCATGTGGAGTTGGGGGGATGGGATGGGAGGTGGGTTGGGGGACATGGGAGGGAGAGAGGGAGGAAGAGAGAGAGAACTGGGATTGATACGTAAAATAAGAAAAAAAAATAAATAAAAAGATTTATTTTGTTAAAAACAAACAAACAAACAAAAAAGATTTAATCTTGCCTTCAGTGAGCACAAAATAAAAACAAATGCTTTTAGCAGTGACAGTTTCTGAGTGTCTGCTATAAAATAACTTATCTTACCTAGTGGTTAAGTTTGCTTAATAAATGAATAACTGATTCCTCCAGGACTGTTAAGATGTTGTAATGGTATTTTAGATTTCATTTTCTGGATTTTTATCCCAGAGCAAATTTATCTTATCAAAATGTTTTCTGGGGCTGGAGAAGACTCAGTGAGTAAGAGTAAGAGCACTTATGGCTCTTACAGCATTCGAGCTTAGTCCCCAACATCCATACAGATAGGTAACAGAGCCTATAACTCAAGCTCCAGAGAACATAACATCCTCTTCTGGCCTGTGTGGGCATCTGCAGCTATGCCAACACACACACACACACACACACACACACACACACACACACACACTCTACATGTAAATAATAAACAGAATATTGGAGGGGTTAAAATCTCCCAATTTTACAACTGAATTTAGGTTTCATTTCTTTGAGAAGGGCAAAAGGGTATCTCTCCCAAAAAGCAGGGGTATTTATTAACATTATATTCCAGGTCAAGAAACAGAACAGGAACAAGGCCTTCAGTCAGCCCCACAAGTCAAGGCAATGAGCAAATAGGGACATATTCTGAGAATTGTTCAAACATGCCCAAAGATGGAGGAATAGTAGCCCTAACCAGCCCATGTTAGCCCTAGACAATCAGAAATGTACTAATGTAACTGCCACTTGCTTAGACAATCACCGATAGGATAACCTAAGTAACCCTGGAATGCCCTTGGCTGTAGAGCCTGCACACTCTACTCAGGGTCGTCACCATTTTGTACAGGTGAATGGCCCCGCATTTGCTGAGATGGTAAATACATGTGCTTGCTAGTTGCATATGTGAATGGTGGTCTTTTGTGAGACTTCTCATGGACCCTCACAAAAATCACCACAGAGGAGGCTGACCAATCTTCCCAAGGGATGATTGGCTTTCAGCTCCAATGATGGCTGCTCCTAGAATGATGCTCAAGGTTGCCCAATAACATCTGAACTCAATTAATGTAAACCTGCAACAACTGTTAGGTTTTTATTTTTTTTTACAGTCTATGGGAATGATGAGGACATCTGTCATAGAAGTCTTTCAGACATGGGTGGCCCTTCACGTCTGGGCTGCAATGTGGGGAGAACTTGTACGTTTAGAGTTTCATGGTTATCCATGATCACTGAATGTGTGCTCAGTCTTCCAAGACTGAAGTCTTCACATTATATCTATGTCAGATTTTGATTGATGCCTTTATGACTTGCTGTGAACATCATCCTTCTTGGGGACCTCCTGGTGGGAAAAGACTGTGACATTTGGGGCAAACACTTCATGATAGGGCATAATTATCTGTTGTGTGATATATTGGCTATGTGATTTGATGTCCTGACTAAGGTATATCTTCTCCCAGAATCCCCTCAGATAATGATCCTACAGGCTCTCTGCTCCACATTACCTTTCCGTGGCTCCCTTAGAAAAGTTGAGACTTTTAAAAGGACACTAATCTTCAGATGTGAGAACATGTCCTGAAGTAACTGCAGAGGCCAGGAAAGTGAACGGGAACTATTGCCAAGGTAGGAGTAACAGATCAGTAAGAAGCTGAGACCCTTTAAGATAATTTTGTTTCTGAGAGTAAAACAAACCCACATCATTTCCCCCTTCCTTGTTCTACTCCATACCTCCATGCACCCACCTCCCTCTCTCTTTCTAATTCAAAGCCTTTTCTTTAATTGATCACCACACACACACACACACACACACACACACACACACACACACACACACACACATCTGCTCAGGGTGTCAGAGTGTATAATGTTACTTGTGTGTGCGTTTTCAGGGCTGAGCACCTGGTATTGGTAACCAGTTGGTGTTCCCTCCCTGGAGAAGACTAGTGCTCCCTGTTTCCACATACAGCCAACGTTGTTTAGTATCTGGCTTGTTAAGAAAATCTATTCATTTCTTTGTTGAAGTCACAGAATTTGGTTTTCCTGGCCGGGAGTTCTCTGAAAATAACTCCTTGGGCTGGTGTGGTGTGGAGCTGTGTGCTTATCACCAGTGACATCTGGATTGATAGTCATCATTTCTGTTATGGATCTATCACTTTTGTATACTTTACAGGAAAAGAAAGGGCTAACCTGAGGTAGAACTATGGATTTTCTGTCAGTGGGCCACACAGTTAATGATTAACAAGTATGAGTATGTACCCTATCATGTAGCCCTATGTATTAGGATAGACTTTTACAATACCTTTCAACACTGATCACAGTAATTACAGGTGAAGTCACGAAGCAGATCTTGGGCATACAGATCATATGCTTGTGATCAGCAAGTCCTACTCTAAGCTGTGAAAGCAGCTGATGCATTAGCTTCTGCCAGGTTCTATTATCCCAATGTTTATGTCCCCAAAGTAATATTTATTTACACACTGTTCAGTTAGAACAAGCAGGGGTGACAACAGTAACACACATATATCATGTTGTAGAAATATAGTCATCCACTATAAATATCATTTCACATTTCTTTCTTTCATACGGACCGCCACTCTCTGGTCTTTCAGCCTGCTGTGTGTTTACTTCTCTTGACCCGATAGCTCTACTCTATTGTGCACACTGCCATAGGGTGAGTCTCCTGTCTGTCCCGTAGGACGGCAGAGGTCTCAGATATTTACTCAAGAGGTTATGTCATGTTATTTCCTGCTATGTTGTTGGCTGTTGCACTCACAATTCAGCTAAGAAAGCCACAGATGGCAGATCCTTGAAACAGTCAGCACCAGGAAATGGTTGTATGGGCATGGGTGCTCTGAAGAACAAGGAAGACATACATATTTACAATCAAAGGGATGGGCTGCAACGCTCACACTTGTAGTGAGGAAAGAAGTTAGAAACTGGTAGTTAATGGAGAGACTCTGGAGACCTAACACTAGAAGATCTCAGTAGGGGAAAGAGCTTGGCAGTTGATCAAGTTGATTAAATGACAAATGAGGTATACCCAGTGGGGGCAGGAGGGGGCCCTATTTACCCAGGAGGATGATGTGCAAGAGGCCTATCCCTCTGAGGAGATATAGTAAGGCTGTGCACACACACACACACACACACACACACACACACACACACACACACACACACACACACAAAAAAAAAAAAAAAAAACAGCTCTCACTCCAGAGGAGTGAAATAGTTTATGCTGGAGCAACTGTTAAGTCATCACAACCCAGGACCACAGATTTACAGAATAAGACAACTCAAATATACAACATCCACAAAATTTAAACATCGGGAAATAAACAACCCTGAAAATTTAGTGCTAAGGATTTCTATTGTTGTAATGAAACACCATGCCTAAAAAGCAAGTTAGGGAGGAAACAGGTTATTTGTCTTACACTTCCATATTGTTGTTCATTGTGAAAGGAAGTCAGGACAGGAACCCAAACGGGAGGAACCTGGAGGCAGGAGCATGCAGAGACCATGGAGGAATGCTGCTCACTGGCTCACTCCACATGGCTTGCTCAGTCTGCTTTCTTGTAGAACCCAGGGCCACCAGTCCAGGTGTGAATGCTTCCTTATCAATCACTAATTAAGAAAATGCCTTATAGCTGGGTCTCATAGAGACATCTCAATTGAAGTTCTTTCCTTTCAAATGATTCTAGTTTGTGTATCAAATTGACTTAAGTCTAGCCAGCATTATGAGCTATGTAAAAGAACAGACATTCTCAAAAGAAGGAAACAAATGGCTAATAAGCACTTTTTTAAAGTGTTCAGCGTCTTTAGTCATCAGGGAAATTCAGGCTAGAACTCTACTAATATCCATCTCACCTAATCAGACCACTCTGATTCCACACTGGGAACACAAACATTAGCAAGCTGGGGTCTAGGAGAGTATAAAGCAGCACTTGCATATAGTTGGGAGAAATGTTCACTAGTGCAGACACTTTGGAAATCAATCTTAGAGCTCCAAACACTAGAAATAGAATGGTCACATGACCATATACCACTCCTGGGCATGTACTCAAAGAACTTCAGAGCCTACTACAAAGGACAACTATTTTAAGAGACAGTCAGGTTCCATCTGTGCGTCATCCAACCTCTCCACCAGCCAGACCTCCTACAGCCTTCTTAAGAGTCCAGCCTTGTGAGTCTCCTTGACTCTCCCCATCCTCTCCTTATCCCCAAACCCACAGCATCTACCCCAGATCCCACAGCCACTGTCCCAGCCTAGTCTGGATACCCTGACTACCCTGTAACCAACCACTAGCTACCTGCCACCACCCACAGGTCCCATCCAAGCTCTCCTCCCAAACAGATCTTGATGTCATTTTCCAGGATCATCCATACCTTCCCCCCAACCCACCAGAACTAGCCTGGGACCCTTATCCAGTGTTCTAGCCTAGACTTGTCACCCCTGCCTATACTGCAACCTTCCTTTTCCAGGAGCCTCCCTCCCTATCCCCAATCCAGCAGGCCTCTCCCATGACACACCCAATGTTCCTTCCCATCAGGTCCACTCCCATACTCCAGTCTTAGACGTGGAGGCACATGAGTCCTGTGCTTCTGTCATAGCTGACTTCATCTCATATGAGCCATTTCCAATCATTAGGCCCAACCAACCCTCATATCCTCTTCTCTG
This sequence comes from Cricetiscus sungorus, assembly GCA_030556225.1. Lineage (NCBI taxonomy): Eukaryota > Metazoa > Chordata > Mammalia > Rodentia > Cricetidae > Cricetiscus > Cricetiscus sungorus. The sequence continues at coordinate 21,612,959 of JANBXA010000729.1, forward strand.
TCTCAACCTGCTGTATCTATGTCAGACTGAAAACTGACAAATTAATCCACATGCTCATATCTCATTGAAGTAATACCAATAAGGTGAAAGGTCATTTGGGAATCTTCTCTCCAAACCTACCAGTCTTGTGGAAAAGTTTGACAGTGAGACTTTCCTAGTTGAACCCTCAGACTCAGAATGTAAAAGAACAGTGACACACTTATCAACAGGTTCATGCACTTAAAGAAGACAAAAAAAAAGAGCTGGGTGAAATTAAGGAGAAAAATATTGCAGAGAATAAACACCTAAGTGATGTCCAAGAGAACACAAACATAAGGCTGATAGAAATGACAAAGACAATCTAAAATGAGAATGAAGCTCAATAAGGAGATAGAAATGTTGGAAAGGCCTCAAGCCAAAATGAAGATATAATTTAGGGGCCCAACAGCTCAACTCTAAAACCTGAAGTAACACCTTACACACTGAATAAATCAAGCGGAAGATAGAGTATCATGAGTAAGATGTAAGGTAGGGCATCTAGAGCAAATACGCAAAGAATATGAAAAATCAACACAGGAAAGTAACATAGGAACTGTAGGACATCATGAAAAAACCCAAACCTTCAAAATTGTAGGCATAAATGAGGGAGAAGAATTTCAAGTCAGTAGCCTGGGTCAGATTATCAACAAGATCATAGGAGAAAATTTTCCCCCAAACTAAAGAAAGACACACCATGCAGATTCAAGAAGCGCACAGCACACCAAACAGGCAAAACTAGAAAAAAAAAAATCTCCATGGCATATCACAACTAACACTGTAAGTATACAGAACAAAGAAAGTATATGGAAATCTCCAAGAAAAAAAACACACACACACACAAATGACATAAAAAGAAACCCATCAGAAAAACAGAGTTCTCAACAGAAACTATGAAAGCCTGGAGAAATGAACTCCACACCATAAAAGATCAACCTAGAGCGACATACATAGAAAATCATTCATTATGACCAAGAGAGAAGGAAAATATTCTCACCATATAAACAGTCTAAAGGAAACCATATCCACCAAACAGTGGTGGTGCACACCTTTAATCCCAACAGTTGGGAGGTGAAGGCAAGTGGATCTCTGTGAGTTCAAGGACAGCCTGATCTACAGAATAAGTTCCTGAACAGCTAAGGGCTACAGAGAAACTGTCTTGAAAAACCAAATAATAAATAATAAGAAAAAAATCCACTCCACAAAAGGGAAAACGTGCCAGGTACTGGAAACCAGCCAACCACCCAGAACTACTTTACTAAATCAGCACAATCCCTAACAACAATTTAAACATTTATCTTTTCACCTCAGCTAAGTGAAGTCCTCAGTCCTCATCAAGGAAACTTGTCTACAACAGACAGAGGCCACTACAGAAAACCACAACCAATCAAAATACAAAGTTGTGGAGCCCAGTCCTAATGGATATAGCTACAAAACTGCTCCCACATCTAAGGCTCAGAAGGCGTGACAAAAAAAAAAACAAAACAAAACAAAAAAAAAAAACTGTAAAAGGCAGAGTATCAGGGAGTTTGCTGTGAAACTGTGTCTTCCAATAATGCCACACCCATAAAGTCTCACCAACATGACGGCCTAAACATGAGCTGAACAAGGACAATAGATAGGCTGAAGTTGATGGAAGAAAGCCTGGGTGACCTATATCCTACACAAAGAAATACGGGGTATGGTGGAAAGGAAACCCTCATTCATTGTTTGTGGGATTGCAAACTGAGCCAGCCACTCTAGAAATCAGTGTGGAGAATTATCAAAAAACTATAAATAAATCTACCATATGACCCAACCATACCTCTTCTTGGAATGTGCCCAAAACATTCAGCATCCTACTCCAGAGATACTTGCTCAGACATACTCATACTCTATTTTCTATAGCTAGGAAATAGGGAAAACCCTAATGCCCTTCAGCCAATGGATGAATATTGAAAATGAGTTACTTCACTGTAGAATACAACTGAGCAATAAAGAATAATGAAATCATGAAACTCATAGATAAATGGATGAAACTTGAGATCAAATTGAGTGAGGTAACCTAGACCCAGAAAACTAAACACATGTTCTCCCTCATCAGAGGCCCCTAGTTGCAAATCTTCAGGTGTGAGTACACAGTCTTCAGCAAATGCATACAAGGAGAGTAAATGCAAACCATTTCCTGAGTAGGAGGGTTGGAGGGTTATCAATAGAGAGGGGGATAACAGAATACAAGGGATCTATGGGTAAAATGGGAAACAAAAGGTGAGCTCTTACTGGGATAGAGAAGAATGATAAATCCAGAAGAAGGAAAGGTCAAAATAACAATAAGGACAAAATCGAAAAAGTCATAAGGAATAATACTATTAACTAATGACCTTAAAAATAATATATGTGTGATTACAAATTTTAATATAAATTTAAGTAAAAAATTTTTCATCTGTGCTGACAATTCTTCCTCCAAGAGCCAAAGACCACCTAACAAAACCCCCAACACCAAGAATAAGAAATGCTCCCTTGAGTTGTTGGTCAAGAATGTCTAAAAGATTCCCAGACATTACTGACTATTGCTGTTGCCCCTCAAAGGTGGATGTCCCTGTTTCTGACGACATCATGCACTTCAGACACAGGGCTCAGGGGCCCCTCAGCTGGAACTGACCAAAAGCCTTCTCCCTAAGGACTACTCATGATACCAGAAAGCATCACGAAAGCTTCCAAAGGAGGTAAACAAATGCCAGGATGGCACATCAACCCTAAGGGTACAATAGTGGCACACATGCCATGGTGTAACAAACAGACTTGGACTTAAGGCCCACTCAACTACTGGAAACCTAGCCAACTGCACTGGGCTAGTGAAGTCACGAATCTCAGAAGAGAACCTACCAGCACCACTTTACTAAACCAGCACAATTCCTAACTACATTCTGAATATTTGTCCTTACACCCACAGATAAGATTAGTCCTCACACCTCATCAAGGAAACTTCACTTCGAAAAAACTACAATTAACCAAAATGCAGAGTGTAAGGTTCATTCCCAGTGGATACATCAACAAAACAACTCTTGCACCTACTGTGCCGTGAACACTGCAGAAGAGGGCAAAGCAGAGGATCAGGGAGTTCGCTGGGAAACTGTTTCCTAGTAATGTCAGAAGCTGCACCCATGAAGTCTCATCAACATGACTGCCTAAACATGAGCTGGACAAGGACAGCAACATACATGCAAAGTTGACAGGGGTAAGCACATGAGACCTCAATCCTGTAACCCTCTAAAATTTAGCAGCAGTGAATACTTGACTTGTCTGGGACTCTGCCTCTTGATCCAGATCCAGCCCAGCACTTTCCATCAGATCCTCTCTGCCTTCCCTTCAAACCCAACTCTATTCCCTTGTGTCAGCTGCCAATACCCAGAAAAACTTTCTACCAGGGACCCCAGTGCCCACACTGGGCCGGTATTCAGGTAGGAGATCCTGATTGTCTTTCCTGCACTCTGTCATGCTCTGTATAGACTTACTCTTTTTTTTTTTTTTTAATTTTACATGTCCATCCAAGTTTCCTCTCCCTCCCTCTGTCTTACCCTCTCTCCCCCCTCACATGCACCCTGACCACCCTCCCCTTCCATGCCCCACCCCCATTCCCCCACCCCCATTCCACATGTAGGGCTATGCGATCCAGGTGGGATCATGTAAATCTGTCAAGTCATTTGAAGTAGGGACTAGGACTTCTCTCCTGTCTCTAGGTTAAGGGAGTATCCCTCCATGAGGGATGTGTCTACAAGGTCCTTTTGTGCACCAGGAATACATCCTGGTTCCACTGTCTGAGGTCCCTTAGACTATTCAGTCCTTCTAGTTGAGACCCATATTCATGGGGTCTGAGTCAGTCCCATGCTGGATTCCCAGCTATCAGTCTGGGGGACCCATTAGCTCCTCCTTGTTCAGGTCAGCTGTCTCTATGTATTTCTGCAACCTGGTCTTGTCTTCTCTCTCGGCATCTGGATTCTAGTTCGACTCAGTGTTTAGTTATGGGTTTTGCTTCTGTTTCCAACAGGTACTAGATGAGGGTTCCAAGAGAGAACATAAAAGAGGAAGCCATTATTGGTTTGAAGAGAAAACTGAACCTAAAGAAAGGTCTGGAGACCTACAAGACTGACTCCAACTAACAATTTGAGCAACCATGGAAAGGCTACCGTAAATTCCCTTCCCTGATAGACTTATCCTTAGTCTGTAGCCTATTTGCAGGGGTCCCTCATCCTGACCCAACTCTATCCGTTGGGGACTCCACCTCTTGGTGAGGACCCAGGGTTCCTAGTCATCTTCTCCCTGCCTCTCAAGACCTACTGCTGCCCACTCACAGAAGCCCCTCCTCCCATCACACATCCACTCCCTTGTGACTACTTCTTGGTCCCCTTAGCTTGAAGCCTTAATCTAATTATTCTTTAATCAATAAAAAAATTGGGAGTCAGATTATATGGGGATAAGAGCCTGAGAGATCCATGAACAGAGAAGCCACCAGTCACCTCCTACCTGCTCTGTTCCTTTCTCTAAAGGAAGCGGAGATCCTCTCTCAGCCCCACCTTACAGCTTTCTGTCTCCTATCTGTCCAAAGTCCTCCAAACATCCATGCTTAATTTTGTTCAGCTAGTGGGTAGCTCCACCCTCTGACTCCAAGCAAGCTTTATTATCAGAACATGATCAAAATACCATACAACACTAGCTCTTTCCCACAGCCCTTCTTGGACTTTCCTCGTAGTCCATCTCCATTAATTCTGCCACCATCCAACCCACAGAAACACCCAATCAGGAACCCCACAACCACCACACTTGCTTATGATCTCGAGAGGTCAACAGCAACCAGAGAACGAACACCCTCCCAGAAAGAAAAGATCAGCTATCAACACCAACAAACACCTCAAACATCCTAACTCCAGATGTCTAGATCTCAGCCCCAAAACACAAACCTGAACAACCAAGACAGTACTTCTCCACTACAACACAGTGAGCCTATTTCAGTGGACTCTGGGAAATACAGTATATCTGAATCATAAGATAAGAATTTCAAAATAGCAATTATGAATATGTTTAAAGACCTTAAAGATGCTATGAATAAATCCCATAATAAACACAAAGAAAGAGTTGAATGAAATAACAAGGGCTGGGAAGATGGTTCAGTGGTTATGAACATCCACTAATGAGTGAGTACATACCATGTTTGTCTTTCTGGGTCTGGGTTACCTCACTCAGGATGATCTTTTCTATTCCCATCCATTTGCTGGCAATTTTCACAATGTCATAACACCTGACTTTTTGATGGAGACTCTGAAAGCCACAAGTTTTGGATAGATGGATGTTCTACAAACGCTAAGACACCACATATGCCACACAAGATTATTATACCCAGCAAAACTACCCACCATAATCAACAGAGGAAAAAGAAACATTCCATGATAAAACCAAATTTAAGCAATTTCTATCTACCAGACCAGCTCTATAGAAGACACTAGATAGAATTTTTCAGACTGAAGAGATTAACCACACCCAAGAGAACACAAAGAATAAATAATCCCAAGACAGCAAATCAAAAGATGGAAGAAACACTATACCATAACAACAAAATTACAGGAATCAATAAACACTATCTCTCAATATTATTGGTCTCAATTTCCCAATAAAATGATAGAGGGTAACAGAATACAATTATAAAATAGGATACATCTTTCTGCTGCATCCAAGAAACACACTTCACCATCAAGGATAGGCATCACCTCAGAACCAGGTGGGTTGTACACACTTTTAATCCCAGCACTTGGGAGACAAGAGACAGGTAGATCTCTGAGTTCAAGGCCTGCCTGGTCTACAGAGTGAGTCCCAGGACAGCCAAGGATACACAAAGAAACCCTGTCTCAAAAGCTGTACAAGCAAACAAAGAGACATCACCTCAGATGAAAAAAGATATTCCAAGCAAATAGACCTCAAAAGAAAGCTAGTATAGCAATTTTACTACCTAACAAAATAGATCTAACACCAAAACTAATCCAAAGAGAGAGAAATGAACACTATACACTGGTCAGAGGAAATTATAATATCCAAAAGGATATTATAACTCAAACATTTATATACCATACACAAAGGCACCCAAGTTCATGAAACAAAAACTACAACTAAAATAACATATTGACCTCACACAGTGATAGTGGTGACTTCAATAGTCCAGTCATCTAGACAAAAACTAAACAGAGTTATGCTGGAGTTAAATAACTTCATGTATCAAATGGATCTAGCAGATATCTACAGAACAATTCACATGTGTGTCAAACACAAGAGAATATACATTCTTCTCAGCAGCTCATAGAATGTTCTCCAAAACTGGCCACATACAAGAAAAATCCTAACTGAAGACCATGGATTAAAGCAGGATATCAGCAACAGAAACATCAGAAGGTATACAAACTCAGGGTAACTGAACAACTCACTGCTGAATGAGGGAAGGATCAAAACAGAAATCCAAAAAGAAATTACAAACTTTTTTAATTGTATAAATAGAAAACACAGTTGGACATTGGGGGTACACTCCTTTAATCCCATTACTCAGGAGACAGGGACAGGCAGATCTCTGTGAGTTTGAGGCCAGCCTGGTCTACAAAGTGAGTTCAGGGACAGCTGGTACCATTACACAGAGAAACCCTGTCTCTGGGGGAAAAAAAGAAAACACAGCATACCCAAACCTATAGACACAATGCAGGTGATGCTAAGGCAAGTTTCATACCACTAAGTGCCTACATAAAAAGCATTGCTAATATGAGGTCTCTCTAATGTTTGAAAGCTCTAGAATGAAAAAGATAAATAATACCCAAAGAGAGTGCATTCAAGAAATAATCATAGTCAGGGCTAAAATCAATAAAATAGAAACAAGCAAAAAAGTACAAAGAATCTATGAAGAGTTGATTATTTGAGAAAATCTGTAAGACTGAAAAACCCTTGGCCAAATTAACTAAAAATTGAAAGAGAAGATCTAAATTAATAAAATTAGAGAAAAGGGGGGGGACATCACAACAGGCACAGAGGAAATCCGTCATTAGGGCAGACACTAAAAATCTATACTCCAGCCAGGCATGGTGGCACATTCCTTTAGTCCCAGCACTTAGAAAGCAGAGTAAGTTGATCTTTGTGAATTTGAGGCCAGCCTGATCTGCAGAGCAAGTTCCAGGACAGCTAGGGTTACACAGAGAAACACTGTCTCAAAAGAAAAGAAAATAATCTATACTCCACCAAACTGAATAATCTAAAAGAAATGGATGATTTTTTTTTTCTTTTTTGATTTTTTCAACAAGAGTTTCTCTGTGGCTTCAGAGCCTGTCCTAGATCTAGCTCTGTAAACCAGGCTAACCTCGAACTCACAGAGATTTGCCTGTCTGCCTCCCAAGTGCTGGGATTAAAGGTGTGCACCACCATGGCCCGTGGATAAATTCTTGATATATACAATTTACCAAAATTAAATCAAGATCAGATTAGCAATTTAAACAGAAAACCCCTAGGGAAACAGAAGCAGTAATTAAAAGTCTAACATACAAACAAACAAAACTAAGAACCAGATGAACTCAGGGCAGCATTCAACCATACCATCCAAAAGATGACACCAACACACTCCTCAAATTATTCCACAAAATAGAAATTGAAGGAACATTACCTAATTTTTTTCCAAAACAAAGTTTCTCTATGTAGCCCTGGCTGTCCTGGAACTCTCTCTCTGTAGACCAGAATGGCCTCAAACTCAAAGAACCACCTGTCCTTGCTTCCTGAGTTCTGGGATTAAAACCATGTGCCACCACCACCTGGCACAAAGACCTAACCAAAAAGAAGAAGAGGAGAAAGAAGAATGAGAAGAAAGTTATAGATGAATAACCCTTAAGAATATAGGTGCAAAACTACTCAATAAAATATTTACAAACCAAATCCAAGTACATACTAAAAGAAGGAGGAGGAGGAAAACTATCCACCATGACCAAGTTGGCTAGATCCCAAACATTCAGGGATAATTCAACATATGTAAATCAATTAACATAATCCACCACATGATCACTTTTTGTCCTGCTGGGCCCCTGCCCTGGATGAGCATTGAGCCAGTGTGGGTCCAACAACCCCTCCATGTGCATGGAACTTCCTGAGTCTGCCCTGAGCATTCTGGATCCGCCTATCGATGAGGGACCACCTTGAGGCCCCACTCACCTGACCTTTGGACCCCATTGCCTCTGCATTCAGCCAGAGGTGAGTCTGGAACCAATTCAGGCTGAATTCCCGCCACATCCTTCCTGGGAACTCCCTGGGTTAGCTCTGTATCTTGCTCCCCCCTGTATCCTGGCCCTGGATAGTACAGTCCTAGTACTGTTTCATACACCAACCAGACCCTGCATTCCCCCCACCCTTTGTCCTGCTGGCCCACTGCTCTAGATGAGCACTGGGCCAGAGTGCGGGTCCAACAACCCCTCCACCTCCATGAAACTTCCTGGGTCTGCTCTGAGCACACTGGACCCGCCTATCCACTCAGGACAACCCTGAGGTCACACTCGCCTGATCTTTAGACCCCATCGCCGGCCCTCTGCCAGAGAAGAGACCTCCAAGAGAGCTTGGATCATCCAGAGTTACAGACATCAAACTCCTCAACCACCTATGCCCACCAGGAGAGTAGGGTAAAGAGAGAGAGACTCCACCACACCCACTGGAAGAAGCGATGGGAAGACATCAATATAAACACACACACACACACACACACACACACACACACACACACACACACACACAACAATAGAAAGACAAGTATGACACCACCAGAACCTAGGGACTCTACACCAACTAGACTTGAACACACAAAAGCAGATGAAGAAGAAACGAATGACTTAAAAATAACTTCATAAAAACGATAGAGGCCCTCAAAGAGTACATGAAAGAAAAAAATCACTCAAAGAAATGGAAGTAAAAACAAACAAAAAAATGGAAGAAATAGAGAAAAAAATCAAGCAAAAAATGCAAGAAATGAACAAAACTCTTAAAGAAAGTAAGAAAAGCCAAGAAAAAAAGCAATCAAACAGATGAAGGAAACAATTCAAACAGTTCAAGACCTGAAAACTGAAATAGAGACAATAAAGAAAACACAAACTGTGGGAATCCTGGAAATAGGAAAACTGGGTAAACAATCAGGAACTACAGATGCAAGCATAACCAACAGAATACAAGAGATCAAAGAGAGAATCTCAGGACCTGAAGATAAACTAGAGGAAATAAATTTATCATCTGAAGAAAATCTTAAATCCAACAAATCCTTAACACAAAACATCCAGAAAACGTGGGATACCATGAAAAGGGAAACTTAAGAATAATAGGCACAGAAGAAGGCAAAGAAGCCCAGCTCAAAGGTGCAGAAAACATATTCAACAAAATCACTGAAGAAAACTTTCTCAAGAAGGACATGCCCATGAAAGTACAAGAAGGATACCAAACACCAAATAGACTGAACCAAAATAAAAAGTCCCCTCACCACATAATAATCAAAACACCTAACATACATAATAAAGAAAGAATATTAAGGGCAGTGAAGGGAAAAGGCCAGGTAACATATAAAGGCAGACCTATATAAATTACACCTGACTTCTCCATGAAAACTCTCAAGGCCAGAAGGTCCTGGATAGATGTTCTACAAATATTAACAGTCCATGGAGGCCAGCCCAGGCTACTATACCCAGCAAAACTCTCAATCACTATAGACAAAGCCAGATTTTCACAATACATACCCACAAATCCAGCCCTACAGGAAGTTCTGGAAGGAAAACTCCAACACAAGGAAGTTAACTACACTCACAAAGACATAGGCATTAGATAATCCCACTTTACCAAAACCCAAAAGAAAAAGCATGGCAAATATACTCACAATACCACCAACAACAACAAATCTAAAACAAACAAGAATTAACAATCAATGGTCCTTTCTTTCCCTCAACATTAATGGTCTTAACTCGCTTTTAAAAAGACACAGGTTAACAGGATGGATACGAAGACAGAATCCATTCTTCTGCTGCATACAAGAAACACATCTAATCTTCAAAGATAGACATTACCTCAGGGTACAATGTTAGGAAAATATCTCCCAATCAAATGGACCCAAGAAGCAAGCAGGTGAAGCTATCCTAATATCTAACAAGTTAGACTTCAAACCAAAATCAATCAAAAGAAATGGAAAAGGTCATTTCATATTCATCATATAAGTCCATCAATACTAAGTCTCAATTCTGAAAATCTATGCCACAAACAAAAAGGCACCCACACTCGTAAAAGGAATGCTTCTAAAACTCAAAGCTCACATAAAACCTCACACACTCAGAATGCGAGACTTCAACACCCCATTCTCACCACTAGACAGGACCACCAGACAGAAATTAACAAAGAAACAAAAGAACTAACAGAAGTTATGTCCAAATAGGGTTTAACAGACATCTATAGAATATTCCATCCAAACACAAAAGAATACATCTTCTCAGCTCCACATGGAACCTTCTCTAAAATCAATCACATACTAGGCAACATAAAAAACCTCAACAGATACAAAAAATTGGAGTAGTCCCCCTGTATCTTATCAGACCACCATGCTTTAAAGTTGGAACTCAACAACAACACAAATTGCAGAAACCCTACAAACTCATGGAAACTAAACAATGTGCAATTGCACCATTCCTGAGTCTAGGAAGAAATAAAAAAGAAATTAATGATTTCCTAGAATTCAACAAGAATGAAGACACAACATATCCAAATTAATGGGACACTTTGAAAGCAGTGTTACAAGAAAAGTTCATGCACTCATATCCCATATTAAGAAAACGGAGGATAGTAACATTAGAGTAACGTTAAATAGTAACACCTGGAAGCCTTAGAACAAAAAGAAGCAAAGTCCCCTGAAGTAGTAGATCCCAGGAAATAATCAATTTGAGGGCTGAAATCAATAAAGTAGAAACTAGGGAAACAATACAAAGAATCAATATAACAAAGAGCTGGGTTTTTTTATTCCAAGAAAATCAACAAGATAGACAAACCTTTGTCCAAACTAACCATAAAGCAGAGAGATAACATGCAAATCAACAAAATCAGAAATGAAAAGGGGACATAACAACAAACACTGATGAAATCCAGAGAATTTTCAGGTCATACTTTGAAAACCCGTACTCCATAAAATGCAAAAATTCAAAGGAAATGAACAAATTTCTGGATAGCTATCACTTACCAAAATTAAATCAAGAAGAGATAAGCAATTTAAATAGACCTAAAACCCTAATGAAATAGAAGCAGTCATCAAAAGCCTCCCAAAAAAAAAAAAAAAAAAAAAACCAGGGCCAGATGGCTTCAGTGCAGAATTCTACCAGAAATTCAAAGAAGAGCTAACACCAATACTCCTCAAATTGTTCCACACAATAGAAGCAGAAGGTTCATTACCAAACTCTTTTTACGAGGCTACAATTACCTTGGTAACCAAGCCTCACAAAGATACAACTAAGACAGATAACTACAGACCAATATCCCTCATGAACATTGATGCAAAAATATTCAATAAAATACTGGCAAATTGAATCCAAGAACACATCAGAGAAATCATCCACCATGACCAAGTAGGCTTCATCCCAGGGATGCAGGGATGGTACAACATATGAAAATCTATCAATGTGAGCGACCATATAAATAAACTGAAAAAGAAAAACCACATGATCATCTCACTAGATTCAGAAAAAGCCTTTGACAAAATCCAACACCCTTTCATGATAAAGATCTTGGATAGATCACGGATAACAGGAACATACGTAAACATAATAAGAGCAATATACAGTAAACCAACAGCCAACATCAAACTGAATGGAGAAAAACCAAAGACAATTCCTCTAAAATCAGGAACAAGCCAAAGGCTGCCCACTCTCTCCATATCTTTTCAATATTGTACTTGAAGTTCTAGCTAAAGCAATAAGACAACAAAAAGAGAACAAGGGGATACAAATTGGAAAGGAAGAATTTCTCTATTTGCAGATAATATGATAGTTTACACAAATGACCCAAAAAACTCTACCAGGGAACTCCTACAGCTGATAAACACCTTCATCAAATTAGCAGGATACAAGATTAACTAAAAAAAAAAATCAGTAGCCCTACTATATACAGACAATAAAGGGGTTGAGAAAAAAACAGAGAAACATCACAATAGCCTTTACAATACCCTTTACAATAGCCACAAACAACATAAAGTATCTTGGGGTAACATCTATCAAAAAGTGAAAGACCTATATAGCAAAATTGTGTATCTTTAAAGAAAAAAATTAAAGAAGATACGAGAAAAATGAAAAGATCTCCCATGCTCTTGGATAGGTAGGAAAAACTTAGTAAAAAATGGCAATCTTGCCAAAAGCAATCTACAGATTCAATGCAATCCCCATCAAATTCCCAGCACAATTCTTCACTGATCATGAAAGAATAATACTCAACTTTATATGGAAAAACAAAAGACCCAGGATAGCCAAAAGCCAAAACAACCCTGTACAATAAAGGAATTTCAGGAGGCATCACTATCCCTGACTTCAAGCTTTATTATAGAGCTATAGTCCTGAAAACAGCCTGGTATTGGCACAAAATTAGACAGGTAGACCAATGGAATTGAATCAAAAACCCTGATATTAACCTACACACCTACAAACACCTGATTTTTGGCAAAACAGCTAAAAGTATACAATAGAAGGAGGAAAGCATCTTCAACAAATGGTGCTGGCACAACTGGATGATGGTGTATAGAAGACTGCAGATAGACCCATATCTATCACCATGCACAAAACTTAAGTTAACTTATGTTAAGACCTCAACATAAATCCAGCCACACTGGACCTCTTAGAAGAGAAAGTGGGAGGTACCCTTGAATAAATTGGTACAGGAGGCCACTTCCTGTGCCACCAGTAGCACAGACACTGAACTCGAAAATTAATAAATGGGACCTCCTCAAACTGAGAAGCTTCTGTAAGGCAAAACATACAGTGGACAAGACCAAACTGCAGCCCTCAGAGTGGGAGAAGATCTTCACCAATCCTACTCTGACAGAGGGCTGATATCTCAAATATACAAAGAACTCAAGAAACTAGTCACCAAAACACCAAACAACCCCAATAAAATGTGGGGTATAGACATGAATAGAGAATTCTCAATAGAGGAATCCAAAATGGCTGAAAGACACTTAAGAAAGTGCTCAACATCTTTAGCCATCAGGGAAATGCAAATCAAAACAACTCTGAGATACCATCTTACTCCTGTCAGAACGGCTAAAATTAGAAACACCAATGACAGCTTATGCTGGAGAAGATGTGGAGAAAGGGGAACACTCCTCTACTGCTGAGCTGATGTGAGTGCAAACTTGTAAAGCCATTTTGGAGATCAGTATATCTGTTCCTCAGGAAAATGGGAATCAGTCTACCACAGGACCCAGCAATCCCACTCTTAGGCATATACCCAAATGATCCACATCCATGCAACAAAGACATCTGTTCAACTACGTTCATAGCAGCATTATTTGTAATAGCAAGAACCTGGATGCCCCTCAACTGAAGAATGGATAAAGAAGATGTGGCACATTTACACAATGTCATACTACTCAGTGGGGGAAAAAATGGAATCTTGAAATTCACAGGCATATGGATAGAACTTGAAGAAACCATCCTGAGTGAGGTAACCCAATCACAAAAAGAGGAACATGGTATGTACTCACTCATATATGGATTTTAGACATAGAACAAAAGATCACCAGCCTATAATTCACAGTGCTAGAGAAACTATGATACAAAGAGAAACCTAAGAGATTCATACAAGGTCCCTCACAGAAGGGAAAAGGAACAAGATCTCCTGAGCATATTGGGAGTGACGGGGGCAGTGAGTGAAGAGGGAGTTAAAAGAAAGAGAAGGGGAGGAGAAGAGAACACATGGGACCAGGAAGATTGAGTCAGGGGATGAATAGGGAGAGCAAAAAAAAAAAAGAAAAAAAGAAAAGGAAAGAAAAAAGAAAGAAAAAGAAAAGAAAAGAAACCATAATAGAGGGAGCCATTATAGGTTTGAAGAGAAAACTGACTCTAGAGAAATGTCCAGGATGACCCCAACTAACAATCTAAGCAACAGTGAAAAGGCTACCTTAAATGCCTTTCCCTGATAATGAGATTGATAACTAACTTGTATGCCATCATAGAGCCCTCATGGAGTAGTTGATGGAAACAGAAGCAGACACCCACAGCTAAACACTGAGCTGAACTCCTGGAATCCAGTTGCATAAAGGAAGGAGTGATAAGAAATTGAAGTAAAGACCAGGCTACAGAAACCCACAGAGACAGCTGACCTGGTCAAGAGGGAGTTAATGGACACCAGACTGATAGCTGGGAAACCATCATTGGACCAACTCAGACCCCCTGAACATGGGTCTCAGTTAGAAGGCCTGGGCAGTCTAAGGGACCTCAGACAGTGAAACCAGGATGTATCCCCGGTGCATGAAAGGACTTTGGGAGCACATTCCCCATGGAGGAATATTCTCTTAGCCTAGAGGCAGGAGAGAAGGCCTAGTCCTAGTCCACATGACTTGACAGATTTTGATGATCCCTCCTGGAAGGCATAACCCTCCCTGTGCAGTTGGGGGGGGAGCTGGGGGGCATGGGAGGGAGGGAAAAAGAACTGGGATTGATATGTAAAATAAGAAAAAAAATAAATATATATATAATAAAAATAATTCAAATCAAAATAAAACAAATCAGAGAAAAAAATAATTGCTGGAGGTATCACCATCCTCAATCTCATAGAGCTACAGAGTGATAGTAATATAAACAGCATGGTACTGGCATAAAAACAGACATGTTGGGGATCAAATTGAAGACCAAGACATAAACCCACACACCCATGGATACATGATTTTTAGCAAAGAAGCCATAAATGCATACAGTGGGAGGAGAAAAGTATCGTCAACAAATAATGCTGGCCAAACTGTATGATTTCATAAAATGCAAATAATCCATACTTATTGCCCTACACAAAATTCAACTCCAAGTGGATCAAGGACCTCAATGTAAAAGCAAATACCCCGAATCTGATAGCAGGGAAAATAGAGAATATTCTTGAACTCATTGGCACAGGGAGGACTTTCTGAAACCTAGCAGCACAAACGCTAAGACTAACAATTAATAAATGGGACTCATGAAACTGAGGCCTCTGTATGGCAGAGGGCACCATCATTTGGGCAGAGCAGCAGGCAACAGAGCAGGGAAAGATCCTTACCTATTATACATTGTAGGGCCCCGCATGGACACCCGAGGCACCTTGAGCAAGCCTAAAGCTATTGGCGGGAACTTCTTGCCCCAGAGCTGTTACTGGTGCTCTTCCTGTTTTCTTGCCCCACCCCACCCCACCCCACCCCCAGTTGTTTTACTAACACACACCTGGTGGGGAGGAGCTAAGCCTGAGAAGCCTGTTATTTTCCACTACGCTGTAAGGCAGTATATAAGCCCACTCCATCCCCTCAATAAAGGGCATTCAGCATTCTGACATTACCGTTGAATGAATGACCTGCTGTCTTGTCTCTTTATTTCAATCTCTAGGCCTTTGCCCGATTTGTGGAACAAATAATTGATGGGAGATGTTATTCTGTAAATATGTTTCTCATACTGGTTAATGAATAAAGCCCTGTTGGCCAATAGGAAACTAGATAGGCGGGGCTAGGAGACTAGAAGGAGGAAAGAGGAAGTAGTTAAGAGGAGTCAGGATGTAGAGCATGGAGAAAGAAGATGCCAGCAGCGGCTCCCCAATAAGATGACCATGTGGAAATACTTAGATAAGTAGAAATGGGTTAATAATTAAGACAGAGCTAGCCCATAAACAATAATAGTAACTGGCCAAGAGGATTGTATCAAATACAGAGTCTCTGAGTGTTATTTGGGGCCGGCGTGCCAGATCAGCGGCGGGCAGGCTGGCGGAAAACATACACGCTACAAATCATAGCACCAGCACTACAGGTCCCACCGAGATCTGGAAGAAAGGATCACCAAGAGATCGCCCTCGGAGGCCGGCCGGCAAAGTAAGTGAATGAGGGTGTATTGAAGGATGGGTGCCAGAAACTCTAAGGAAATTCTCAGTGGTCAGTTAGTGACCCTATTGAAAAAACAGGGCACCAGGATTAATACAAGACAGCTAAAGAATTCATTGCCATATTAGAGAAACATAGTCCCTGGTTTTTGCATTCTGGAGGCTTAAACATCCCCGACTGGGAACAGGTAAAAGGAGATCTCCAAGAGGCTTATAAAGAAGAGGGGCCTGATAATTTCCCTATTGCCACCTTTTCCCTTTGGTGTCTAGTTAAAGATGCATTCCTGAGCAACAATGTTATAGTAAAAGAGCAAATGGTAGAGATGAATAGGGCTTTTGAGGAAGTACAAGATTTAGAATCTGTGAAATCTATCAGGGAACAAGAGGGATCTCAACTAGGAGATAATGGTGCTACCATAACTGTTACTGCAGGTTTCCCCGCCGGCTGCTGCTGGTTCTGCCGCCATTGTCCTGCAACCACGTGTGCCCCAAATAACACTCAGAGACTCTGTATTTGATACAATCCTGTTGGCCAGTTACCATTATTGTTAATGGGCTAGCTCTGCCTTAATCATTAACCCATTTCTACTTATCTAAGTATTTCCACGTGGTCGTCTTATCCGGGAGCCGCGCGGCAGGCGTCCTGCTTCTTCCTAGCCCCACCTATCTAGTTTTCTATTGGCCACAGGGCTTTATTAACAGTATGAGAAACATATATGCAGAATCACATCTCCCATCATCTCCTCTTTTCTGTCTAAAGTAAAAGAAGGGGTTTAACCTTAACATAGCAAAATATACCATACAACAGTTATCAAATAAGAATCACAGTTAACAATATTTAGTCCATTAACATTTTGTAAGACTTAAAGAAAATATCATCTATCCTATCTTTGTCAGTCTAAAGTCCTATATGTAACTTATCTTTAATCCTAACTAAGGAAAACTATAACCATAACTCTCTGTCTTCAACTCCTTCAAAGACCACAGAAGGATAATATATAAACTCTAGAAATGACAGAGACAATGCATTGCCTGGTCAGTCACCTGAAGTTCTTCTGTAATGTTCCATCTTCAGCCCATAGGCCATAGTGTGTGTCCAGACTCCTCAACAAGGCAGGAAACTTTTGTCTGTGTCCTGTAGACTATCTGGCTGTCAGGCAGCCTCTTCCATGAAGCAGGAATCTGTAGCAATGTCCATCTTGCATCAGCAGTCACCTTTTT
The DNA here is from genome assembly GCA_030556225.1 of Cricetiscus sungorus. NCBI lineage: Eukaryota > Metazoa > Chordata > Mammalia > Rodentia > Cricetidae > Cricetiscus > Cricetiscus sungorus. The sequence goes on from JANBXA010000729.1 coordinate 21,630,293, forward strand.
GTGGGTCCTGCATGTCCAGTTTCTACAACATAAAGTCAAACAGTTCAGAAGAGCAGTACCTTGCCCAAATGGCTAGTCTTGCCATATTAGAAGCAAACTCCATAATGTGTTTCTTCGATGTCCATCTTCCTTTCTTCTGTAGGTGGTGTTACCAGGAGCAGTTGTGCCTCACTGTCAAGAAAAACCCTAAACCATTTTAAATGCCATATTCTGTAGGTCTTTGAAAGGTTTGAAGAATGCCTATCCATCTCAAATACATCTCTATATATCTAGAAATCCAAACTAACTTAACTCCCATAGGTAACTCTCTATAATCTGTACTAAATTATTACATTACATTTTCTAATGAGCTATATAAACACAATACCTAAACAAGAGGAGAAATATACATATCACAAAATTGACCTTAAATTGTATCAATAAAAGAAAATCCATTCCAAAGCAAAGTATTCATATCTATACCTTAATTCCCTTTTTTACCTTTACAAGGATTGCTTGTGTCATTAACCATTTATAACCAAGCCCATATAAATGAAAACAAACATTTATAAACAATATTTGGGAATTTGGGCGTCGTTCTTTCCAAACTACTTCCTGCTGGTAGAGGGCGCTGTCATGGGGGTCCAAAGAAGACGCAGAAATCTTGGCAGTAGTCTGTAAGGCTTTGTCTCAACTGCTTTGAATGTTGGATCACCTGGGGAGTTGTTTCAGGGGGTCTGGCTTGATCAAACCACATAAGTCTGGAAAGAATCCATAGCTTTTCATTTTCTGTGGAAATAAAAATAGAAATCCTTTTCCCCAGTAACTTGTCCTTAGGCTTGAATTTTTGAGTCAAAGCATTTTTAAAATATATAAATTGAATTAATCCAGCAGCATTTCTTTTATCAGTAGTTATTTTCTCAGCAATCAAACAATTTAAAGACAACAGAAGCACGTATATTATCCAAAATTTCTCTGTGTTTTCCATTTTTACGTGGCTTTTTTATTACTCTCTTTCTTCTACTTCTATTTTTGCATATTTTGAGACAGGGTTTCTCTGTGTAACTTTTATCTGTCCTGGAATTCACTCCATACCAGGTTTACTTTGAAATCACAGAGATCTGTTTGCCTCTGTCTCCCGAGTGCTGGGATTAATGGTGTATGCCACCATACCCTTTCATTCTTCCTTTTTTCTTTTTTAAACCATTGTATCCCGTTTCTTTTTCTCTCCCAAGCCAGCGTATTTTTTAAAACACAGTGTAAAGCTTTATTGCAGCTCTCCTACACACCAATGAATTGTTAGCAGAGCTCTTTAAAAGCCAGGCGGTTTTTGCCGCTTATGCTAATTTTGGAAACCTCCCTTAAAGGAGCCGCGCAAATCTCTGTCTACAACAAAACAAATCCAACGGAGAAAATGCTGCTACTAAGAAGTCTTGCTAGTCTCTGTTCCTTTGTTTCTAAAACATTTCTTAAGCTCTTATTAGTTTTAAGTGAAAGTTCTTATAGCCACGTTGGGCGCCATTTGTAGCATGTAAGTTTCCACCAGCCCGCCCGCCGCTGGTCTGGCGTCCTGGCCCCCAATAACACGCAGGAGACTCTATATTTGATACAATACTGTTGGCCAGTTACCATTACTGTTTATGGGCTAGCTCTGCCTTAATCATTAACCCATTTCTACTTATCTAAGTATTTCCACGTGGTCGTCTTATCGGGGAGCCGCGCGGCAGGCTTCCTGCTCCTTCCCCGGGCTACATCTTGACTCCCCCTACTACTTCCTCTTCCTCCTCCTAGTCTCCTAGCCCCACCTATCTAGTTTTCTATTGGCCACAGGGCTTTATTAACAGTATGAGAAACATATATACAGAATCACATCTCCCATCATCTCCTCTTTTCTGTCTAAAGTAAAATCCCACTTCTGACACCATTATGTTACTGCAGGTTTCCCCGCCGGCTGCTGCTGGTTCTGCCGCCATTGTCCTGCAACCACGTGTGCCCCAAATAACACTCAGAGACTCTGTATTTGATACAATCCTGTTGGCCAGTTACCATTATTGTTAATGGGCTAGCTCTGCCTTAATCATTAACCCATTTCTACTTATCTAAGTATTTCCACGTGGTCGTCTTATCCGGGAGCCGCGCGGCAGGCGTCCTGCTTCTTCCCTGGGCTACATCTTGACTCCAATTACTACTTCCTCTTCCTCCTCCTAGTCTCCTAGCCCCACCTATCTAGTTTTCTATTGGCCACAGGGCTTTATTAACAGTATGAGAAACATATATGCAGAATCACATCTCCCATCACATAACTGATAAAGATACTTTGGAAGCAGAAATTAAAGAATTGCTGAAGCTGATGAGTGCAAATGCCGTCCCACGGTACAACCCCTTGTCTTGTGATCCCTTTAATAGGGCTCTCGAGGGATAGAGGAGGAGGTCAAAGATTTAATAACCAAGGTAGACGCATTAGAAAAAAAAGGCAAGCTTTTCCTGTGATTGAGACAGTGGATCCTCAGGGTAACAGGGTTAGGGGCATAACCCACTAAATTTCAAGGATATAAAACAGCTTAAGGAGGCTGTCACTGCTTATGGGCTCCATGCTCCTTTCACTCAGGCAATTTTTGAGTCTTTCACAGCGTTAAATTGCACCCCTAGTGACTGGATGCAGTTCTGTAGAACCACGCTGAGTGGGGGTGATTATTTGCTCTAGATAGGAAAATTTCAAGAATATTGCAAAGAGACCACCCAACGCAATGCCACTGCTGGATTTCCTGCTAGGAATTTAGATATGCTCACGGGCGCTGGACAATATGCTACCCTTGCAGCTCAGATTCTTTTTGACCCTGTGGTCAATGCACAAATCGCTGTTGCTGCTACTAGAGCTTGGAAAGCCCTGCCTAATAAAGCCGTAGGGGATCGATTATCTAAGGTATTACAGGGACCGTCAGAATTTGCAGACTGCCTCCTACAGCTGGCCAGTCACATTTTTGGTAATGTTGAAAATGCCATGCTCATAGTTAAACAACTGGCATTCGAAAATGCAAACAAGTATTGTAAAGAGGCTCTACATCCCCATAAGGCCAAAAGTCTTAATGACTATAAAGGCATATGTCAGGACATAGATGGTCATCACATTATAGGCCAGGTTATAGCTTCAGTTATATGAAAGAAGGTGGGAACACTGGAGGAGCCAGGCCAAAGACTTGCTTTGGATGTGGGCAGCCAGTACAGTTTTTTGGCCTCTTCCCCCAGGAGCTATTGTTAGGATGCAATAGTGCCCTGCTGAAAGGAATCAGAGTCATTCCAGGAATAATGGATTCCGATTTTCAAGGAGAAATAAAAATCATGGTGAGGGCAGAAATTGGAGTATTAATGATACCACAGTGCACACAGATAGCACAATTGGTTCTTCTCCCTATGTTCAAAACCTACAATCCCTTTTCAAAGAACACCAGGGTGTCTGCTGTATTTGGGTCCACAGGCTCCATGGGTGCCTTTTGGGTATCAAGTCTTGAACAGCCCCATGCTCACTCTTATCATACGAGATAGACAATTTTCTGGACTTGTAGACACTGGAACTGACTCATCAGAAATAGCAAAAAAACATTGGCTACAAGTATGGCCTCTTCAGCCAGCCTCCACTCATTTACAAGGAGTGGGAACTGCTGTAGCTTCAGAATGTAGCATTCAGCTTCTTAAATGGTCAGATGATGAAAGGCATACAGTCCTTTTTCAATTTTTTGTGTTAAGTCATATTCCTGTTAATCTTTGGGGAAGAGATGTGCTTCAGGCCACAGGAGCCTGTTAAAAATATGCTAGCTGACCAAGGTTATGAACAAGGAAGAGGACTGGGTAAGTTCCTCCAAGGTGACCCTCAGTCTGTTGCATCCAAAAATTTAATTATCAAAAGAGCCAGAGGTCAATCTGGGTTGGAAAATTTTCCCTAGGGGCTATTGCTACACAGCCTGTTCCCATTCCTATCACCTAGAAAACTGATAACCCAGTCTGGGTGGAGCAATGGCCCTTATCTATTGAGAAATTACAGGCTGCACATGAATTTGCACAGGAACAATTAGAGACAGGACATATTGTTCCTTCCACTTCCCCATAGAATATGCCAAGTTTTGTTATAAAGAAAAAAATCTGGAAATTGGAGACTCCTACAAAATCTCCAAGCTGTTAATGATTGAATGCAAATTACTGGAGCCACATAACCTGGCTTACCTTCCCCTGTAGGTATTCCTCAAGGCTATCATTTATAATTTATAAACCTAAAAGATTGAGTCTTTACCATTCCCTTGCATCCTCAGGATAGTGAGTGATTTGCATTTAGCATTCCTTCCATTAATTTAAAAGAGCCCTATAAGAGATATCAATGGGTAGTGTTGCCTCAAGGAATGGACAATAGTCCCACTATTTGTCAGGTTTATGTATCTTTGGCCATTAGGGAGACATTTCAATCCTTGTATATTATACATTATATGGATGACATTCTTTTAGCCGGCCCCTATCCTAAGGAAGTAAATGAGGCTTTGGGGGAATTGCAACGTAATCTTCAACTAGCTGACTTAAGAATAGCCCTAGAAAAGGTACAACAAGAATTTCCCTATCAATACCTGGGTCATCAATTGTTATATTCTGGTATCCGTCCTCAAAAGATTACTTTAAGGCTGGGTAGACTGACCACCCTTAATGATTTTCAAAATTTTATTGGGATATATAAATTGGGTTTGATCTAGTTTGGCTCTAACCACTAAACAGCTTAGACTCTTATTTGATATTTTACAAGGAGATTCTGATCCCACTTCTCCTCAAACCTGAGAGTGAATTCATACAATGCTTTCTATTATTCAAAATGCATACAAATGAGTCTCCAAGTTTTTGGCAAGATCCCGGATGTAATTGTCACTCCCTGTACTCAACAACGGATACAATGGCTTCAACAGTTTGATGAGGATTGGGCACATTTCTTGTGTTCGCCACTTTGATAGTCATTTTCCTTCCAATAAATTAGCTCATTTTTTTTTTAAATCACCCTGTGTATTTCCCCAAAATTATTTCTAAAAATCCTTTGAAAGGGGCCTGCAGTGTATTTACAGATGGCTCCTCAAATGGTTGTGCAGTAGTTGTTTCCTTTCCCGTTATTAAACGCTCTACACTTAAAGTGAAATCTGCACAATTTGCTGAACTAGCTGCAGCACAATTAGCCCTTCAACATTTTTCTGATGCACCATTTAACTTATACACTGATAGTAAATATGCGTATCATATATGCCCCCCCTAGAAACTGCTGCCTATATAGCTCTGGTCTCTTGTATACAGGAACACTTACTAGCCATACAAAACCTACTATGGAGGCGCTCTCATCCAATTTTTGTAGGACATCTCCAGGTGCATTCTGATTTTCCCAGCCCTTTGAGTGAAGGAAATGCCATTGCCGACTTTAATACTAAAATAGATAGTGCTGTCATGATAATGAGAGAGTCTGGTTATGAAGCAGCCTGCAAAGCTCACACAATCTTCCACCTTAATGCAGGGTCACTTAAATTCCATTTTAAAATTACTAGAGACCAAGCTATTAATATAGTTAAAAATTGTCCCCTACATGCAGAGCTCTTACCTGTTCCACACCTTGGAGTTAACCCTCAGGGTGTCATACCTAATGATACTGACAGATAGATGTTATCCATGTTCCTTCCTTTGGCCAACTACAATTTGTTTATGTATCTGTGGCTATCCATTCTCATCTCATATTTGCCTCTGCCATACTGGAGAAAGGCTTAAGGATGTTAAGAGCCATCGTTTGCAAGCTTTTGCTTATATGGAAATGCCCAGATAATTGAAAATTGATAATGGCCCTGCTTACACTAGTCAGGGTTTCAACTCTTTTTGCAAAAAAATTTTTAGCTCACATAAGACTGGCATCCCTTATAATCCTCAAGGTGGAGTGCACATTGCACAATTAAAGCCTATCTTCATAAAACAAAAGGGGGGAATTTACAGGGTCTCCTCATACTCACCTTTCTCTTGTCCTTTATATTTTTAACTATTGATGATCCTGCTCAATCTGGGGCTGACAGGCATTGGTTCCCTGGGTCATTTGACTATGGCTCAGTTATGTAGAAGAATGTCACTACTAGAAAATGGTACGGCCCTGACCCAGTTCTAGTATGGGCCCAAGGGTCAGTTTGTGTCTTTCCACAAGATGCAGATAACCCTGTCTGGGTGCCTGAGTGTCTGGTTCACCATATGGGGAGGGACCATGATTGTAGCAGCCAGCGAGAAGGTCCAATGGGCCTTCATCAAGAATCCACCCATTCTGATGCCTGTGGGTCTGAGTAGCCCTGTGTGGCCCCTTTTCCTGACCACTAATTATAGTTTGGGTAAAGCAGCTATAAAATTACACTTTGGTCCAAAGGATAAGAATTTCAACCTTCATTTCAGGCACTTGTGTTCTGGCTCCCATCTTTTTTGTTGTAACTAATGCTACTAATTTTGGAGGAAGTCTGAATTGTCTGCCGACTTGTTAGCTGCTGGACTGGGCATATGAAGTATCAGCTTCCTTTTTCCATGTCCTTTCATGTGGGCTGCTACCAGGAGGTGTGGCCCAGATTTGGAATGGATCTTCCTACTTCACCTGATCCAAACTTAGGGAGGGTCTTCACACCTCAAATGACCAATCAGGAAAAATCCCTTATATGTGCTAATCTACCTGGATTTTAACTGGTTCCAGAGATAGTAAAGTTAACAACCACAATTAGCCATTACAAACAGACTGATAGACTTGTGTGTGTCACAGAGAGACACACAGAAAGGGGGAGCATGAGTGTGTGTGACACACAGAAAGAGTGTGTGGGGCACAGAGACAGAAAGCACAGGAATGTGAGACAGAGTATGTAATACAAAGACAGAAAGTCAATGTGTTGTATGTGACGGACAGGAATATATGTGTCTGAGAGAAAGAGAATGATGAAAAGAAATAGACACATGGAGGGATAGGAAGCAGGGAGAGTCAGAGAGGAAGAGAGAGATGGAGAGCATGTGTATGACACACAGAGAGGCAGAAACAGAGGACAGAGAGAGAGAGAGAGAGAGAGAGAGAGAGAGAGAGAGAGAGAGAGAGAGAGAGAGAGAGAGTCACAGAGAAAGACAAAGACTGTGTCACAGAAAGAAACAAAGGCAGGCTGTGTGTATCAGTGTGTGTGTGTGTGTGTGTGTGTGTGTGTGTGTGTGTGTGTGTGACACAGATAGAGGGACAGAGAAAGAGTGTGTGTGACAAAGAGACAGATCCAGATAAAAACAAAGAGGGAAAGTGACAAAGAGCATGTGTGTGGCACACAGAGAGGCAGAAAGAGAGAACACACACACAGAGGGGGAGGGGGAGGGACAGACAGACACAGATAATGTGTGTGACACAGACACAGTATGTGTGGCACAGAGACAAATAAAGACAGTGCATGTATGACGGGGAGAAAGAAAAAGTATGTGTATGTGTGACAGAGACAAAGATGTTTGTGACACAAAAAGAGACAGGGATAGAAAAACTGTGACACTAGACAGTGTGTTTTATGTGTGACACAGAGATGAGACATTGTGTGTGTGACAGAGCAAAACAGAGGCAGAGAATGTATGAGTAAGAGACACAGAGAGACTGAGAGTGTGAGAGACACAGAGAGTGTGGGTGTTTGAGAGGCAGAAACAGAGTCAGAGACAGGGAGTGTGTGTGACATAAAAAGAAACTATGTATTTGTGGCTGAGACTGAAAGGTTGACAGTGTGTGCGCGGCATGGAGAGGCAGACACAGAAAGGGACAGAGGGGTAAAGAGATACAAAGAGAGTGTGTGTGACAGAAAGACAGTATGTGTGACACAGAGACGAGGAGAAAACCCGGATTCTGAAAACACACACTCAGACAAAGAACCCGGGGGAATGGAGCTGGAATTGACTGTGCAAGCTCACATGAGAGAAAAGCAATGGAGAGCTGGCTACCCAGCTGGCGTGCCCGTGAAGCACGGCAATGCCATTGATGTGGCAAGGGTGCAAGTCACACCTGGGGACAACCAGCAGCCATCTAATTGGACTTAGGCATGCTCAGCAGAAGGGGCTTCGTGCTGGCACTGTAAACCTAGTCCCCTACTCACGGCTGGTGAGGCCATGGACCCTAGAGGAGAGCCTCCCAGTGAGATGTTCCTAAGTCACTATAATTTTTAACTGCATTCTAAATGCGTATCCTTATACACGAAGATAAAAGAAGCTCTCACGCCTCAACCGTGCTTATTTTTGCAGCAGGCAAAAACTCTTACAGAAATCTCTAACTGGCCAATATGCAGAGAACAATTGGCATGGGATGCCGAGGCTGAATTAGTGCCTCTGCAATGCACTCTGTATACCTGAGACTCAGGGAACACTGTGGCAGAGGTGGCAAAGAAACTGTGAGAGTCAGGGTGCAGGACCTCTGCTGTGAGGTGCTGCCTTCTATATGTGACAGGGAAGCTGCCCACGTGAGAGCAGAGCTGCACAACAGTAGTCGGTGCCAAAGAGTTCTAAAACCCTCACAAAGCCTCGTTACTAGATAAAGAGCCACAGGCAACGAATGGCCAAGAGTGGAGGAATCTGGACATGCCAAAAGAGGTAGGGAAAAGCCCACAGGGCCTCAACACTACACAAAGAACTACAGGCAACAAAGAAATGCTCGGTGCAGGGGAGGCGGTCATCCCCAGGGAAGACACCAATTGGTTGTCTAGTGTCAAACAGTCAGCCCTGAAAACAGGCATATGAGTAACACAGACCAAGTGGTTTCTATTTAGGAATATATTCATATATGCATGCAATAGCAATTCATGGAACAAGAGGCCACTCATTTGAAAGAGAGCATTGAGGAGTATATGGAAGGCTCTGGAGGGAGAAAAGGAAGGGAGAAATGTAATTATATTAGAAGGCCAAAAATTAAAAACAGTAGTAGTATATGCCTGTAATCCCAGCACTCAGCAGGTGAATCTCTGTGAGTTCAAGTCCAGCCTGATCTACAGAATGAGTTTCAAGCCAGGGCTACACGGAGAAACCCTGTCTTGAAAAATCAAAAAAAAAAAAAATAAAGAACAAACTTAGAAAAATAAACATAGAGATACAGAAAGTATGTGTGTGCATGTATGTGACACAAAAAGACAGAAAATGTGACACAGACGGAGATACAGAGAGAGAGAGAGAGAGAGAGAGAGAGAGAGAGAGAGAGAGAGAGAGAGAGGATGTGTGTAACAGAGACACACAGACAGAGACAGTATGTGTATGATATACTCAGCTGGAGTGTCACAAGTATCTGTGTGGCACAGAGAGACCGAAAGTGAGGGTGTGAGACAAAGAAACAGTATGTGTGACACAGAGACAGACAGAGAAAGAAACACAGAGAAAGACAGCATGTTTGTGTGTTGGACACAGAGAGACAGACACAGGAATTGTGTGTGTGATGCACACAAAGAAAGATAGAAAAAGAAAGCATATTGTGACACAGAGACAGAGTGTATGTGTGACATACAGACAGGATGTGTGCATGTGATAGAGACAGACAGACAGAGAGAGACAGGGAGAAACAAAGCATATGTGTGACACAGGGACAGAATATATGAAACAAATACACAGAGTAAGTGTGACACAGAGGCGGATGTGTGAGACACAGAAGACAGTGTGTGTATATATGTAACCCAGGAAGAGGCCCTGACTGTGTGTGTGTGTGTGTGTGTGTGTGTGTGTGTGTGTGTGGACAGAGAGAAAGAGAAGATGCACGGAGAGAAAAACAGTGTGGGTGTGTTTGCGAGCAACATTCATTGAAACAGACATGGAGAAATGGCTCAGCCAGTGCACGGTCTTGCAACCACATGGACCTCAAGACATTTGACCTCAAGACGCCAGGGTGTGCTGGCTAGTTTTTATGTCAACTTGACACAGGTTAGAGTCATTTCGGAATAGGGAACCTCAATTGAGAAAATACCCCCACCAGATTGGTCCGAGGGCCAAAATTTGTACTGATTGATGTGGAAGGTCCCAACCCATCGTGGGTGCTGGCAGAAAGCAGGCTGAGAAAGTCAGTAGACAGCATCCTCCATGGGCTCTGCTTCAGTTCCTGCCTTCAGGTTCCTGGCCTGTCTGTCTTCCTGTCTTGACTTTCCTGGATGGTGAACTACAAGCTATAAAATGAAATTCTTTCCTCTCCAACCTTCTTTTGGTTGTGATATTTCACCACAGTCATGGAAACCCTAACTAAGATATAATGTTAAAAAAAAGACACATGGCATGGGAAGTGGAGGGGGGGTGCACGCCTTTAATCCTAGAACTCGGGAGACAGAGGCAAGCATATCTCTGTGAGTTCCAGGCCAGCCTGGTCTACAGAGTGAGTTCCAGGACAGCCAGGACTATTACATAGAGAATCCCTATCTCGGAGGGGGGAAAAAAAAACAACAACGGGCAAGGCAGCTCATGCTCAAAGCCTCAGCATAGAGGAGGCAAAAACAGAAAATCCCTGAGGCTTACTGACCAGCTAGCCTGGGGACCTAGTCTGGACTCAGGAAGGAGAAGCTCTGAGAGGCAAAGCTTCCTTGTCTCAGGACCTCACTTTAATCTGAGACCCTGATGGGGGGGCAGTGATGACACACCTCACACTGACAGGTGGTGCAGTAGAAGGGTTCCATCCATACTTGGGAGCAAGGATGAGTGTGGTTCCTTCAGAAGCTCTGGGAAGATCCTAGCTTCCAAGACCAGCAGGTCTGCTTGGCTCTTCCTTGGTATTTGACTCTGAGGGTGGGTTCGAGTGGTAGAACATGATCAGAATGGTATTATTTTTAGAACAACAACTTAGAGGAGTGCTCAGTCATTACTGTGATTGGTTTGCAAGCACAAAGACCTAAATTCAGTCCCCAAACCCCACATAAGAGAAGTTTGGGTATGGTGGCACACGCTTGCAATTCAAGAACCACAGACAGACAGACAGTTAAATCTTTCCAACCTCCAGGCCAGCCAGCCTAGCCTACTTGGAGAGTTCAAAGCCAGTGGGAGACACTGTCTCAAACAGAATGAACAATGCCAGAATCATGACGCCCAAAACTGACCTGTGACTATCAAATGCACTCATATGTCCACTTCCACAGGTGCGTGCATGCACACCAACACCTCTATAAAACGTGTTTGGAGGTTGGGAGGTTAGGAGTGGTGGCGTCTACCATGAACTAGGCATTGAGGTCTAATCCAACACCAAAAAAAAAAAAAAAAAAAAAAAAAAAATCTTATTCTTAAATTTAAAAACAGAATGAGCTTGGGAGATAGTTCCGTCTATGCAAGCATGTGGACCAGAGTATCCACAATATCCATGTAAACTGCAGGCTTGGTGGCACACATCTGTAATCCTAACACTGCGCATAGAGAGCACAGACAGGCCATCCCTGGAGCTCCTGGAACAGCCACGCAGTCTAGCCAACCGGCGTCCGCCGTACCTGCCCTCTCCTCCAGACCGCCAGGGGGCGCCAGCCGGCCAGGACGACTTCCCCGGTTCTTCTCCATGACCCCCACCGCCGGCTGGCTGACCCGGAAGCCGTGGGCTTCCAAGGAGCAGTGCTTCCAGGTGGGAGCGAGGTGACCCCGGCTGCCAAAGGAGAGTGAGGCAGAGCAGCTATGGGGGCGCACCTGGCCCGGCGCTATGTGGGGGACGCTTCGGTGGAGCCTGACCCCCTGCAGATGCCCAGCTTCGCGCCGAAGTACGGCTTCCCGGAGCGGAAAGAGCGCGGTGAGCTCAGAGCGCAGGCGCGACCGCGGACACCGCGGAACTTGGTGCTGCCTGTGTGCACAGGGTCGGTTCGGGAGGGCGCCTCATCCACCTCCTTGAACGTGGAGACAGTGCGGGCATGGCTGGAGCAAAGGGCTGGGAGAAGACAGATGAGAGCGGGAAAACGAGGCTGCTCTTCGTCCTGGGCGCAGCGCGGAGCCTAAGAACGCGTTCTTTGCATCTCCATACAAGTGCCACTCTAACTTACTTAGCTACTTACAAGAATACAAGGTCGGGGGCGGGGCGATCATGCGGTGCATCTGGCCTATCTGGTGTGATGATGCTGGGGATGGGTTCTCGTTCTTCCTGTGTGGAAAAATCACAGGCCTACAGAGTGACAGCTCTGGGCAAAGTCCCATTTTGGCACTTGGGATGCCGCACGGTAGCAGAGAAACAGTGGCACTGTCTTTAGGGATCCCACTGGGCAAGCAGATCCAAGGAGCAAAACTTGAGGTGTGGAAGAAGGCTTCGTGACAGGCAGTGGAAGCAAAGGCTAAATGAGGCATGTATCTGGAACCGATGAAGCTGGTTCCGAGGACGATGGAGCCCTCACTTGTCAGCAGAGGAAAGACACAAATTTGTGTGGCCTAAAGGTTTGTGGTGTAGGCTGGGCAATGGCTCAGTCGGTAAAGTGATTGCCATGCAAGCATGAGAACTTTAATTCCAATCCCCCAGAACAGAAGTCTGTCTTCTCACCCAAGGTAGGGAACCACTGGCAGAAAAGGTAAGAATAGCAGCACTGAAGTCCAACTTGGTGAGCCAGTGGGCTCTACCGCAGTTACATAAGCAGAAATGGCAGACAATGGCCCCCACCAAAAGCTCACCCCAGCATGAGTGACAGACAGCCCCTTTAATCTGCTTCCCCCAGGGAGCTTGGTTGAGCTGGGCTGGCCTCTGGGCAGTCTTTACAGCCTAGACAAGCTTGGGGAAGGAATGGCCTAGTGACCCTGTCAGGAGACACAGGCAGGCAGATCTCTGTGAGTTCAAGGCCAGCCAGGGCTAAACAGAGAAACCTTGACTTGGGGATACAAAGAGGAAGAAAAAGCAGGCTTTGTGTAGGAGAAAAACTATCACATATGTAAAAGGCTGGCGGAGCTAGCTATGCCTGTGCTCCCAGTGCAGAGACGTCGATCCAGGGGCCTGGCTGGCCAGTCAGTTTAGCCAGTAAGTGGGCTCTAAGTTCTGTGAGAACTTGTCTCATAAAATACGGTGGATGAATAACTAGAAACGACATCTGACTCTGTCTTTTGACCTACACACGCCCAGGTCTTAGTGGCCGCTTGGTGAGTGATGCCTTGTAGACAGGCATGGAGTTCTCCAAGGGATGGAGTCCAGAGACATGCATCTGGGTATGCTGGGAGGTAGTGTCCAACTCTGGGGAAGTCCTTCAGCCCTAAGTGAGCCTGCAGCTCATTTATCCACCTGACGCCCTGCTTTGCCCATAGTCCACTTTGAAAATAACCAGCACTCCGTCTCTGGCTTGGCTAATCCAAAACCTGGTAAAACTCGGCCAGCCCTGTGGCTCCAGTATCCAGGTGGCTTCCTCCTCGGACCCCTTCTTGCTGTGGAGTCAGACTGGTCTAACTCACAGTCCTTTCCCTTTGGCCTCTGGAGCTCTGAGCTCACAGGCCCAGTGTGCTCAGTGATGCTAGCCTCCAGACTACTTCCATGGCTCTGCATTGCCTTGTCCTCCATCGTAGGCATGCTCCTATGGGAGAGCAGGAACAGCTGCCCCTCCCCATTTCCATGTCTGTCCATGGCCTGGCAGAGCCCCCATTTTAGGTGACCCCCTTATGTCCTCCATCCACAAGTCCCATCGTCATTTCTTAGTTGTACCTTGATCACCTCCATCTCCCTGGACTATTATTCATTCTTCAATTCTTCATTCTTCAAGACAATGAGTAAAGAGACAATTCTCCCTGTTGGATGCCTTGAAGCCAAGGCCTCTGTCTGTCCTGTCTAGAGATAGCTTGCAACGGCCTTGTGTGCAGCAGTACTGCCAAGTTTACCTCCAAGGGAAGCCTTAACCTTCAACTTAGGAATGACACTGCTGGCTTTCATGTTTTTGTTTTGTGTTTTGCTGTTTGTGTTAGTGCTATGTCAATTGTGGTATGCATGAGTGTATGCACACATGTGTGTTGGACAGAAGTCAACACTCAGTGTGTCTTCCTCAAATCACTCTCCACCTTCTCTCTCCCCGGAACCACCTTCTGGAACCACCACCACACTCTGATGCCACCTTAGTTTTTTAAGACAGGGTTTCATTCTGTAGCATAGGCTGGCCTCAAATTCCAGATCTCTGCCCTGCCCCACCCCCTCCCAGCCTCAGGAGTGCTGAGATCACAGGAGAAAGACAACAGGCCCAGCCTGTATTTTGTTGCTTTAGAGACAAGATCTTGCTGTGTAGCACAGGCTAGCCTCAAATTCAAAATCCTCTTACCTCGACCTCCTGAGTGCTGTGATTACTGGTATGTCACTCTGCCTTCCCCTTCAGCCTTCTGTCCTCACTTCCCACCACTATAAAGGACAGTTCTGCCTTCCTTGTGCTCAAGCCAAAATAACAGGAGGCGAGGAAGCCCAGTGCCATTGCTTGTAGACTTTGGCCTGTTAAACCTGGAGTGCTTTTGCCATAGGCATCTGACTCGCGTCTCACCTTCTCAAACCCTTTTGGTTTTGGGGTTTGTTTTGTTTTTTTGTTTTGTTTGGTTTGGTTTTTGGTTTTTGGTTTTTCTCCCCAGTCAATAAGGCTGCCAGCCAATGAGTGTATTTTGCCTACTTTGTCTCCCTCTGAAGATGGATACCATCTATCTGCCTGCCTCCCAGCTCTATTCCGTAACTTAGCAGGTAGTAGTTTGCCGAAGCCTTGCTGCCAGCCTGTTATGAACTGGAGATGAGGCAGGACCTTGGGTTGCTAAGCTGAGCGCCAGGTTGAGTGGCTCCCACAAGAGCCTTGTCTGCCTGTGAGGTGAGCCCCTGGGCCTGGAGTGCAGAGGTGTAACATACAGAAACCAAGCTGGCTCCATCAGCCAACCAGGATAACAATCAGAGGTGTGGACTAGACCCTGTGATGGTTGGAGAGGTGTGGGTTAGACCCTGTGATGGTTAGAGAGGTGTGGGTTAGACCCTGTGATGGTTAGAGAGCTGTGGGTTAGACCCTGTGATGGTTGGAGTGGTGTGGGTTAGACCCTGTGATGGTTGGAGTGGTGTGGGTTAGACCCTGTGATGGTTGGAGTGGCGTGGGTTAGACCCTGTGATGGTTGGAGTGGTGTGGGTTAGACCCTGTGATGGTTGGAGAGCTGTGGGTTAGACCCTGTGATGGTTGGAGTGGTGTGGGTTAGACCCTGTGATGGTTAGAGAGGTGTGGGTTAGACCCTGTGATGGTTGGAGTGGTGTGGGTTAGACCCTGTGATGGTTAAAGAGGTGTGGGTTACCCTGTGATGATTGGAGAGCTGTGGGTTAGACCCTGTGATGGTTGGAGTGGTGTGGGTTACCCTGTGATGGTTGGAGTGGTGTGGGTTAGACCCTGTGATGGTTGGAGTGGTGTGGGTTAGACCCTGTGATGATTGGAGAGCTGTGGGTTAGACCCTGTGATGGTTATAAAGGTGGTTGCTATTTGGGTTAGATTTGGGAGGAGTACAGGCAGAGTGCAACAAAGGTAGGGAAAGCCTACCCTGGTGACAGGTAACCCTGAGCCACATCTGGATACCAGGTTAGAAGCTCAAAAAGGGCGCAAGGACCTGAGCCCATATGAGAAAGAGGATATGGTAGCTAGAAGCACAGCCCTGAGAGGAAAGATGGCAGTAACTGGAATGTGGTGGTATTTGTGTGGCGATGGGGATTTCCCAAGTCCTCACACATGTTAGGCAAGCACTCTCCCACTGACTTCAATTTATTTTTATTTTATTTTGATTATGTGTCTGTATAGAGATTGAGCATAAGAATGTAGGTGCCAGACAAGGCCAGAGAAGGCATTAGGTCTCCCAGAGCTGAAGTTAAAGACAGGGTTATGAGCTCAGGGAACAAAACCCCAGTTCTCTGCAAGAGCAGTGATGCTCTCACCCACTGAGCCATCTCTCCAGCCAGCTTGCCAACTTCTGTATAGTGTTTCAGCATTAGGGTCTTCCTCCTAATTTGCACACATTGGCTATAAACCCACTCTGTAGCCCAGGTAGGTCTTAAACTTGTGATCTCCTCAGCCTCCTGAGTAGCTGAAAGTGACAAGCCTTGAGCCACCAAGCCTTCTGTGGGAATATGTTTTAATGCCATAAAATGGGTGTAGGACCAAGGCTCAGGTAGAGAGGAGGTAGGCATGCAAATCCAGCAAATGGGGTCCTGCTGGGTTGATAAGGTGTAGGATTGTAGGGTACAATGGGTGCAGGCTGTGGTATGACAACTGTTCCTAACCCAGTGATGGTACATGGTAGCGTTTATGTCAACATCATGACAGTTCTGAAGTCCTGTGAGCTAGTGATGAACCTGTCTTATCTGTGTAAGTATGCACTATGCGGGTTACACTGGCACCACCTAACGATGCATTCCTGAGTCTGGTTACCACTTCTGGTTACCACAGCTCTGTTGGCTTAGCTGAGAGCTGGACAGCATCCATGCTGGACCTGGCTATTTCTGTAGTGGGGAAGCCGAGCTGGAAGGTGAGCACTAAGCTTCACCTTGACATTTTAGAAGACAGCATCGTTAGAGGAAGGGATTTGAGAACCCTCTGTACTGTTTCCATACCCAAAGGGAACAGTGTCACCCTTCCTTCGTCAGGACATGGCCATAGTCGTCCTGACCATAGTCCGAATGGGTTCTGCTAAGCCAGTGAGGGGCACCCTGGGATTGGTGGAGTTGGGGGTTGCTCTGATGCTGAGCCCTGCTACTGCCCACAGTAATGGTGGCCACGCAACAGGAGATGAACGACGCCCAGCTAGCACTGCAGCAGCGTGACTACTGCGCCCACTACCTCATCCGGCTGCTCAAATGCAAACGGGACAGCTTCCCCAACTTCCTGGCTTGCAAGCATGAGCGGCATGACTGGGACTACTGCGAGCACCTGGAGTGAGCCTGCCCTGCACCTACCCACACCACAGGCTCCCACACGTGGGCATGGGGTTGAGTGGAGCCACCAGGAGGGCCCAGCCAGAGCTGTAGTGGGAGGCCTCACCCTAGCCAGGGTTCCCTGGTGGCTGGGAATGGGATAGGGTCAGGGCCTGTGGCACTGAGACTCTGTGTGCTCTGTCCACAGCTACGTGAAGCGGATGAAGGAGTTTGAACGTGAGCGGCGACTGCTCCAGAGGAAGAAACGGAGGGAAGAGAAGGCGGAGCGGATAGCCCAGGGCCAGGGAGAAGGAGAGGTGGGCCCTGAGGTGGCCCTCTAGGGGTCACCCACCCACTTGTGGACCTATCAACGAAATAAAAGCTTTGAGTCAACTGCCCAACCTTCATCTGCACTGCCTCAGGGGTGGGAAGGAACGGCGTGGGCCCTGTACCCCTAAAGAACACAAAGCCCGAGTCCAAGTGGGTAAGCAGGTTTATTGTTATGCTGGAGAGCCACGGTCACCGCAGGGCAGTGGGGCGGTGGGTAGAGGGCTACTCGGCTGAGCCCATGGGGAACTGCTCAGAGCAGGAAGGGGATGATGGGCATGCGCAGGGGTGGGTAGTCACGGAACTCCTTCAGGTAGCTGCGATGCTTGCCCTTGGCCCAGATGGTCATCTGGGTGAAGCCCACCAAGGAGAAGAGGGCCACTGTGAGCAGAACGCGTTGTCAGAATGGGGACGCAGCCAGAAGGGAAGGGTAGGGCAGGGCACCGCACAGGAACGAGGGGCTCACCTGGGACACACTGCGTCATGATGGCAAAGCCAATCCAGGACCCCACCTGTGCAGCACAAGAGGGTGAGGGCACGGGGGAGGAAAGGCAGGCGGCAGTCTCCCCCACAACCCACCCCTATACTTCCCTCAAATAGGACTCTCACCTCGTAAGTGTAGTTGGGACAGGACACCAACAGAAATAGCCAGGTGAAGGGGTTCTTGGTGGGATACGGGATCTTCCTGGTTTTGGACCCTGGCATGCAAGACAAGAGTAAGTCCGATCCCTCACCCGGCTCGCCCAGCCCTAGCCCCCGCAGGCCACTCACCGGCTGGCCGAAGGTCCCGAAGAGCCATGTGGATGGAGAAGTTGCCAAGCTGGCAGATCTATCAAGGAGAACGGGATCAGTCCCGAGGCCCTAGCCTCAGCCCCCCCAACCACCTCACCTCACCACACTGGGTTGCTATCACAGCCTCTTTACCACAAAGATGGCCAGCGCCAACTTAACCTGCTGGGTTCCATAGGCTGCAGAAAAAACAAGAAGAAGGGCCCATAGGAATAAGGCTGGTGATGGGGTCACAGGGTGAGGGCGCTGTCTGGGCCCACTTACTGGGGGGCGTGTAGAGAGGGTGGTTGATGTAATAGGCCATCCACGCAGCAAAGCCCCAATAGTAGGTGCAGTTCTGAAAGAGAGCAGGCGAGTTAGCCGCCATAGGGCGGCGCTGCTGGTGGGCAGAGCACAGAGAAAGGCTGCTGCTCACTTTGAAGATGTTTCGCAACGGCATGGTTCCGTGAGAGAAGCGGTGCACGAAGAGTGTCTCCAGCAGACGCTTGATGTAGTGGAATGAGTGGCAGACGCAGGCGAGGCTAGTGGGGCAGGGGATTCAGCTGGGGCTGCTCCGCCCTCCGCCGCTCTCCGCCCTCCGCCCTCCTCCCTCCCCCTCCGCCCCGGCCCCACCCCCGGGCCCCACTCACTGCACCACTGTGTGCCGACTGGACGTGAAGTCATATTTGTGGCCATAAATGAAGGGCACCCGGAAGTAGAAGAGCAAGTAGATGAAAAGGGGCCCAGCATACTCAGTCAGGAAGACCTGGGAGTGCCAGAGACAAGGTAAGTAACCCCACGGTGGCTAAAGGCAGGGGGGCTAAAGGCAGGGGCCAGAGAAGGGGTCAGAGCTTACCGTCACCCAGCTGATCTGCGCCCCCAGGTCCCGGAAGAAGAGTGTGGCTGTGGTGCCCACGGGAAGCTTCTGCAACACATCTTCATCTTTCAGGGACTTCCCCTCTACAGAGATCAGTCAGTATTCAGGTGCTGCCCTGGGTTTCTGACCCCAAGAGCCCAAGGGAAAGTCTGTACTCACTGGGGTCCAGGCGGAGGGACTGGCGGGCAGGGTACCACTGCGGGTCTGCTAGGAGAAGGTGAGGGTTGCAGCACCCTGTATGGCTGGGTTCAGCCTGCCCATCCTAACTCAGCCTGCCTCTCGAGGTTCCCAGAACTCTGGGACCCCTGGCTCCTCCCAAACACACCCCAACAGTTTAGAGGATTTTGTCCTTTGGATAACACACAAAAGCATTCCTGCAGGTGGCCACACGGGGGCAGCCTGCCCAGTCAGATGGGCCCCACTCACTACTCCAGTGTGCTGACAAGCCCAGGTCTCATCCAGAGGGGTGACAGGAGTGGGGATAGAAGTGTGGGGCCTGGACTCACGCGTCTTGGTGAAGAGGTTCTTGATTTCAGCAATGGTGGCCTGAGGCTCCACCTGAAAGAGAGCAGGGTGTCAGCCCCAAGGGAGCCTAGACCCAGGGTCTGGGGCAGGGGTGCCAGGCACAGGCGGTCAGGATCACACCCGCTGGCTTCAGCGGGTGTATCTGCCTTCCACCTCCTTTACAGAGAGAGAGACATAGGGTCCTTCCAGGCTGCCTTAACCCTTCCCCTACCAGGCAGCCAGCTCCCAGCCCCACGCAGGGGCCAGGGCTACTTACTCTAGCTCAGTGGTTCTCAAGCTCCTAATGCTGTGACCCTTTAATACAGTTCCTCGTGTTGTGGTGACCCCGACATGAGATTATTTCACTGTTACTTCATAACCGTACTCTTGCTACTGTTATGAGTCACAATGTAAATGTCTGGTATGTGACCCACAGGGGTCGGGCCACAAGCTGAGGACTGCTGCTCTAGATGAGAGCAGTGCCCCTTGTGTGCCCTCTGAAGGACAGGGGCCACCAAAGTCTGCTCAGCCCTACAGCTTCACCACCAGGGCCACAGTCCTACCTTGTCCAGGAAGCACAGCTTCTCCCTTGTCTTCGCATCCAGAATCTCCACCTCAAAGAAGAGAACCGCCTTTTTATGCTTCTTGGCTACCTTGTGGGGCACGGGCATGGGAAGACCATCGAGGCCTTGGTGGGCCTCCTTGGCCACCATGCTCAAGCTGATATCCATTCCGCTGCCGGACCTACTGCTCTGCCTACCGGGCTGTGGTGCCCACTGCAGCCGCCAGCCCCCACCTCCGACCTCCCCTCACAAAGCTGCTCTGAGCTGGGCTGGGCAGCATGATCAAATTCTGCCTCAGGGCTGGAAGGGAGCCTGTGTCTGACCAGGCCCAGCCAGCTTCAATGCCAGATGTAACCGGAGTGGCACCAGGGCCCGGCACGGCTAAATATAAAACCATCCCAGCCGAGTCCCCCAAAAGAGGCACAGCACAGTCCTCCCCTAGGGGCTACCCTCATAGAGGCAGCTGAGTGGACACTGGGCCTCAAAGGTGCCAGGAACAAGAAGATCTCCCAGAGAAGGGAAAAAACCCACAGCCAGTGGCAGGGGTGACGAGCCGGCCCCAGTGCCCAGCTCTGGCTGACAGGTCCCTGGGCCTGGGGAAATGCCAGCTATCTGGAGAATCTGAGAGACAGCTCATCCATTTCCACTTCTAGCTGTAAGGAACACCGGATTATTTCCCTTGTGCATTTGTTCCCAGGGAGGTGACAAATGCCAGAGTTACTGGTTTCTAAGTATGGAGAGGAAAGAGTGAGCAAGGCCCTCCACCCTCTTTCCACCTCCTCATTCTTCAGCAGTTCCACCCACACCTGGTTCAAAAGCACCTGCATGGCAGTCTGCCACATCAGGCCTGCACCAACGTGCTCACCCGTGGATGAGTCTTGCTCCAAAGCCTTCAACACACAACCCAGGCCTGCCTGTACCCCTGGGACCCAGTCTCCAAAGGAGAAATACTCAGTCTAGAGCCAGACAATGGTGCATAGGAACAGAGTAAGGAGACAGCCCCAGGGGATCTGAGGCATCTGCCCCAGAAGGTCAGAGAAGGCTGCTGGCATGATGTTCTGCACTGCCCATTCTGGCTGGGAGAAGCCTGAGGATCCTATGGGAGCCTGACTTCTCATCCTGAAGGAGGGGACATCACGGGCCAGAGAAGCTAGCCACAGCCATCTGCATGCTCCCAGAGCACAGGCTAAGGTAGAATCCTAGAGTCTGTGCCCAGGCCTGGCCTGCTAGGGGTCCCTGAGAGGATGTGCATGGACCAACATGGTGCTGGCATGAGGGAAGTATGTGCATGTGTGTATGTAGGGAGGGCTCACAAGACTTAACTGGTGATTAGGTAGGGAGGCCCCATGGAGGTGACCTTACTCAATGAGGGCAGCCCTGCAGGGCCACCCAGGCCTGCTTGCCCATTATGCCAGAGCCTACATCAAGGACACAGCCCAGGAGAGAACACTGCAAACTCAGCCTCGCCCTGTGGCCTGAACCCCACAAGGACAGTATCGGGCCAGAAACGAGAGGGATGCGTGCAAGAGAAATGTGCTAGAAGGGGCTAGGTGGCAGGGCTCTGGGCTGTAGATATATTAATAGTTGCTGGGCCCATGAGCACTGTGCACATGCTCAGAGTCCATGGAACCACAGGAAGGCAGCACAATGTCCACTGGGAGAGAAGGCCACAGAGTTCCTGCTGAACCACTCAACAGCTTAAAATACAACCAGCCCCTCTCCCTACTGGGCCAGCTGCCGGGGAGGGCTGAAACCCTACCCTCCCCCAGCTGGGGCTCTGCAACAAGGCCAGGAGCCCTGGTGCACCAACTGGCTACAAGTGGGTGGCAGGAAAACAGCAGGAGAGGGGCTACACTGAACAGCACTTCCCGAGCCACAAGGAGCCTGAACCAGGTGAGTGAGGGGCCGCCCACGTCCTGCCCAAGCCCCAGATCCCTACAGCCATCTTCTCCCAGTGGGCCAGAGGCCATTTTTGCTGTGATTTTTGCAACTCCCTAAGCCTCTAGGATTATTTCAAAATCAAAAGTAAGATAAAAGTTACTTGTTAAGTGTAGCAAGGGGGTTGGCTGGGTGAAAGATGCCAGACTTTCAGGACAGGAGTGGCCAGGACCAGACCAGGGCAGACAGCAGCCTGCTGATGTCCCCCACCCACGGGGTACCGGGAGGCAGCAGAGGGAGCTACTAAAGGATACCCGACTCTGTGGATGATGCAAAGGTGACAGTCACAGAGGTGGGCTGCACAATGAAATGTGCTGAATGTCACTGATGGCATACTTTGGGAGTAGGGGTGGCACTCAGAGGTGAGAAAGCAGGGTCTGACTCTTTAGCCCAGGGTGGCCTTAAACTCAAAACACTGTCTCGCCTTCCCAAGTGCTGAGGGATTAGTTGTCCACCACACCCACTTCAACTGTGCATTTTTAGAGTCACAGGAACCAACCACACTCCAAAAGCTCTGGGACTGTGTATGTATGGGGTTCTCACATTGTGAGGCAGGTACTATACCACTGAGTTACACCCCAGCCCCCACAGGCAACAGACAAGCAAAGTGTCCAACAAAAAGAAAAGAAACACAGCTCCAGGGAACAGGCAGGATCTCCCCTCTCCAGACTAAGGAGACTGAGGAAAATTTACATGTACCTCTTAGACCTTGGTCCTCACTGCACTCAACCACTAACACCTCCACCCCTGCCCTGTTCCTGTCCCAAAACACACACACACACACACACACACACACACACACACACACATACACACACACACAGACACACACGCACACACAGACACACAGACACACACGCACACAGACACACACACACAGACACATACACACACACAGACACAGACGCACACACAGACACAGACGCACACACAGACACAGACGCACACACAGACACAGACGCACACACAGACACAGACGCACACACAGACACAGACGCACACAGACACACAGACACACAGAGACACATACGCACACACACAGCCACAGACACACACACACACAGACTCATACGCACACACAGACACATACGCACACACAGACACACACGCACACAGACACACACACACACACACACACACACACACACACACACACACATCAGCCTAAAGTACAACCCTGAGGGGTACCCAGGTCTGGGGTCAGGGAGCACAGCAGGGTACTGAAAGGTACCTCAGCCAGGGGCAGGCAACCAGCAACCTCTGGCCCCTCCCGGGGGGGGAGAGAAAGCAGCACAGCTGAGCTAAGGAAGGGAATCCTCCTACAGATGAGGGTGGCCCAGGAGGGTAACTTGAGTTCCCAAGCTGGGGGTGGTGGTGAGGGGGAGGACCCCTGCGGCTGAGAGCACAATGGTCAGGGTCAAAGACAAGGGCAGGAGCCCAGGCACAGGACACCCATACTGGTTCTGCGATGACAGTTCCACCAGTCTGTGAAGAATTCTCACCCAGGGACTAAGATAACAAGGCCAGGCCCAGCCAACAGCAACTTCTGCTAGCCCAAGGTCAAGAACAGCAAAGCAGACTGGGAGGCAGGAAGAAGACCACCCTAAAGAAGGATGGGGGGAGGGGCTAGCAAGATCAAGGCTGGTGAAGCAGACATTTGCCTGTTCCTTGTTCTGACACTGGGAGGTAGCACACTTGAGGGTGTCCCAGCCAGGCAGGGAGCCCAACGACAGAAGCAAGTCATGCATCACTATTACAGGGCTCCTGCCTCCCTCCTCCAGCTACCGGGAACATTTCATCCACCACCAATTTTAAAACAGCAACCCCACCAGGCACACTGGCACATACTTGTGACCCTAGCACTCAGCAAATGGACTCAGGATCAGGCATTCAGAGACAACCCTAGCAACATACCAAGTTTGAGGCCAGCCTGAACTAAGTGAGACCTTCTCTTTAAAAAAAAAAAAAAATAATAATAATAAAATAAAATAATGTATGGCTGCAAGCAGTACTCTAGTTACAACCTGGTCTACTGCCCCCTGGCAGTATATTCAATAAACTATTGCTTGAGAAAGACCTAGGAACCCTTCCTTCCACCTGTCCTGGGCCTGGATGTTTTCTACCAGAGTGGTGCCAGGTAGAGCACGGCTAGAATAACCCTAGGGAAAAGGGAAAGAGCACCAGGGTCGGGCCTGACGGCCTCTCACGGCTCCTTCCACCTGTCTGTCTGCTCCTCCTCTCCAGGAGCCGTGTTCTGCCCCAGACCATGCCAAAGGCAGACGTGTGGTGTGAGACACCTGCTCCCTGGGTGCTTTTAAGCCTGCACAGAGCTCTGGCTCCCAGGCCTCACACCCCTGGTTCTGAGGCACCCTGCACTGAGCATGGATCAGCTTACCAGGCTCCATCCCCCATAGAAACTGGGGTATCCCTCAATAGACCCAAGAGCTGGTAGTCTCTGAATGACCTAGAGGTGGTAACGCACATTTTGTGGGCACTAAGCTTTAAAAAAGACCACTTCCCATCTATATGGCCCTTGATAAACTATTCACTTCCTTAGCTTCAGGGGGGGGGGCTCTTTCCAACTGCTACTTCTCGCAGTTAGTGTAGGAATTAGATATAACAAAAAAGAAAGAAAAGCACAGGAACATATAAACATCTCCCATCTAGAATAAATGCTACCAAGAGTAAACCCTGGGCCAGGCATGGTGGCACCAGGAGGTAAAGACAGGAGGATCAGAAAATGGGAGGCCAACCTTGGCTGTTACATACCAAGATTTTGCCACAGAAAAAAGGGAAATGCACAAGAATGTCAGTCATATAACTGGATTGATTGTAGCAGAGGAGCAGTGGCAGATGTGTATGGGAGCCAGCCAGGCACTGGCTGAGAACTCAGGCCCCTTGTCCTGCAACCCAAGGTCAGAGGGCTGACAGAATTATGCCCCACCCAGCTGGTGGCCCTGAGCCTAAACACAAGCAACAAGGGGCCATGTGGAGGTAGGAGACAGCCAATAGAAGCTGCAATACTTTCCACTGCCCCTTGTGCCAACAGGCGGAAGGCTAGCCAGCACAGTCCTAACCATTGTGATCAAGTAAACAGCTGGGTGCAGGGTGGGACCAAGAAAGCCCTGAGCTTACTCTTCTACTTACATCAGAGACCTTGGGAGCCACCATCTGCCTTCCTTCTCTCTCCCCAGGCCTCGGGACATGGGAACAAACACTACCAAGCCTTCCTCTCACTTCTAGCCTCTGTCAAGAAAGAAGGGTCAAGGGAAGGACAAACCACAGCAACTGGTGTTGTCACCAAGAGTAGAGGGAAACCAAGATGGGGGATATAAAGAACAGGGACAGGGTGGCCACTGGGTATGGTAGCTCATGCCAGTAATCTTAACCCTCAGGAAGCAGTGGCAGGAAGACCACCCAGAGTACAAGGCCAGTCAGGTCTACATAGTTCCAGGCTGGTCAGAAAGACCCTGTCTCAAAAATAATACTGAATAAAGCTAAAACTGAGGTAAAGGAATAAAAAGGCTGTTAAGACCTCCCTGAGAAAGAAGTATGTGAGCAAAGGCCCCTGGGGGAGGACACAGCCATGCACTGCCTGGGTAAAGAAGTTCAAGGCAGAAGAAGCAATAGCAAACCAGTGGCCCTAAGGCTGCACTGTGCCAGCATGCCTGCGGAGCAGGGAGGGGGCCAGCTTGAGAAAGCTTGGGAGGCCAGAGACAGCACTGGGCTCTGATGGAACTCAGAGTGTGTGAGCAGAGAAGGCACACAAGTTTCTTTCAAGTGTCCAGAGGTCAGAGGTACCAGCGCAGGTGGAACGTTCCGAGGGATGAGGCAAAGGCTCAGGGACTCAGATAGTAAGGGAGGGGAGGGCGTGGAATAATGGCTGAATTCTAGACAGAAGAACAGAAGAAGCAAAAGACTCTAAGACGGCCTCAAAGTGGGGATGAAGGGACAAGAGTGTGGCCTGCTGCGCCCAGTAGGAAGGATCAGCCCTGTGAAAGCCAGGCTGGAAGAGTAGGGTCTGCAATGTCTACATGCCACAAAAACACGAGGTGCATGCCCCTCTTCACAAATGTGGGGGTCTTGCTGCCCCAAAATTCTCTGCCTATAAGCAGAGCTCATTGTGACAGGCCAGCTTGGTGCCACCACCCAACCTTCCAGGTCAACCCTAACTTACACACTTAGAACTCTGGGACCTGCTCAGTGACTCTAGGTGGCACACAGGCAAACAGTTCCAACCCTGCCCAGACACAGCAGCTTCACAAATGCCTCTCCTTTCGTGGCCCCCCCATACCTGAGGAAGCAGGAACTGGCTTGGTCATTTTTCTACTGCTGTACCAAAGCCAAGACCATGCCCCAGGCATTCTTAGAAAACATTTAATTTGGAGCTCATGGTTGCAGAAGGTTAGAGTCCACAGCCATCACAGCAGGCAAGCGTGGCTTCAGTCACATCTTTTTTTGTTTGTTTGTTTGTTTTGTTTTGTTATTCGAGCCTTGGCTGTCCTGGAACTCTGTAGACCAGGCTGGACTCACAGAGATCTGCCTACCTCTGCCTCCCTAGTGCTGGGATTAAAGGCATGCACCACCAATGCCTAAACTCACATCTAGAAACATAAACACGAGGAAGAGAACACTAACTGGGAATGTCGGGAACTTTTTAATCCTCAAAGCCCACTCCCAGTGACAAGGCCACACCTCCTAATCCTTCCCAAACAGCCCCACCAACTAGGGACCAAGTATCAAATATGTAAGTCTGTGTGGGCCACCGTCATTCAACCAACCACAGCAGGTTTCACAGTCACATCCCAAACGAGCAAGCAAGGTCCACAAGGTCCACAAGTTGGGAAGCACGACCAGGTCACCTGGGTGTGAATACGTGAGCCAGGATGTCAGCCACGTACAATTTCAAAGCTGGCCATGAGTTCACAGTGATGGAGAGAGCAAGACAACCCAGACACAAAGCCAACGCCTCCATGTGGCAGGGTAGCATGCTCTCTCTGCTCACTGCTACCAGGAAACCCAGCTAAAGATTCACAGAGCTGCTGGTCCTCCAGCCAGCTGTTACAAGCACTCACGAGGTACAAGCGCGTGTGCATTCTTTTTAGGGTTACTGCAAGCCCAGAGGGCAGAGACTGGGCCCAACCGTTGGCCTAAGCACGGTGCAGGCAGCTTACCAGTTAGACAGACAGCTTCCCCATGTTCACCTGAGACTCCGGCTCAATGCTTTTGGCTTCCATTCCCTTTTACTTTCCAGAAATACCCAGTAACCCTAATAAAGTTGTGATAGCTGATGACTGGGACACAGCTGCCAGGAAGCCAGCAGACTGCACCTGCTCTAGCCCAAACTCGCCCTCCCCAGTGGTCTTGGCATTTGACTTTATTTCTCCAGGGTCACAAGGAGCAAGGGAGCAGGTCCTTCGCTACCAGCCTCTCTATGAGGCCAGTGGTGGGAAGAGGACGCCCAGGGCAGGAACAGCAGAGACACTGGCCACCTATACTTGGTCTGTGACCAGGCCTTGGTCTCCAGCCCTGTGGCAACGTAATAAGAGCCAGGGTCTGAACACCATGTCCACTGGTTCTCAACTCAGGACTGGCACCAAGTGCAGAGACCACAGCAGTGAAGTGTGGGAGGGGAAAAGACTGGGCTAGAGAGATAGCTTAGAGGTAGATGCTTGCCACCAAGCCTGACGACAAGGTTCTACCCCAGGATTCACACGGAAGGAGAGAACAGACTACGGTAAGCTACCCTGACTTTGCACATGCTTGCACACAGGCACACGCACATGCTTTTCTGTTGAGGGTTTCAGTTTGTTTTGTTTCTAAGGCAGGATCTCACTATGCATTCCTGGCTGGCCTGGAACAGGTCAGGTAGACCAGGCCAGTCTTGAACTCAGAGATCTACCTCCCTCTGCTTCAGCCCAAGAACATTTTTCTAAAGTTACTTTGTGCTTGGTGTGGTGGTGTATACCTCTAAACCCAGTATTCTGAAGGCAGGGGAAGATATATCTCTGTGAGTTTGAGACCAGCCTGATCTAGAGTGAGTTCCAGGCCAGCTAGAGCCACATAGTGAGATTCTGTCTCAAAAGCAACAAAAGCTACACTGACCTCCAGCAGCACAAATGAAGAAAGAAATAAACAGAACTGAGGTGTGGATGAAGAAGGGTAGAGCATGTGACTAGTATATGCAAGGCTCTTTGGTTACATCCTCAGCATGGCAGAGAGGCAGGAAGAAAGAGACAGCCAGGATACAATTACCCAGAAGGCAACTCAGATGGTAATACACTGAGAGATGGGGAAGGGTGGTGGGGGAGTGGCGAGCATGGCACACGCACTACATGGCACTGAAAGGGCCAGTCTCTGCTTTCAAATGCATGCAGAATATATCATCTACATGGGATTATACCCAGGCCACCTCCTAAAACCAGAGAAGCCAGAGAAAGGGTGGAGCAACAAATCCATGTTTTCCTATGGCAGACAAAGGCCACCCTCCATCCTCCAGCCTGGGAAAGCAAGGGTGTCTCCACACTAGGAAAGGTCAGACAGGCAAACGGGAATGTTCACAGGAGGATGTTCTAACTCTCCGGTGGGGCTGCATGGGATTTCACAATGACTGTTGTGGGCTAGCATGGTGGTACATAACCAGACTCCCAGAACTGGGGCAGAAGACGTTGCATTCAAAGCTAACAGGGGCTACACAGCAAAATACTGCTGCAAATAAAATTAAAAACAAAAAGACTGCTATAGCACCACCCAGTGGACTGGAAGGAAGAACCCTGCCCTAGTTGCCAACATCAGAAAGTCTTAACAGTTGCCCAGCGTCAGGACTCTCATGGGAAGGGCTGAGACCTAGACATACATGCAGTAGAAGGTCCTGAGCTCAATTCCTAGTACAAAAAAAATTCTTCTGGTGGCTGGGCTATATCTCAGCAGACAGCAGGTATTTAGTTGTGTAGTGGTGTACAAGGCCAGGGATTTTATCCTCAGTAAAAAATAAAACACTTCCCAGGGCCAGATGGGGCAGCCATCTCCATACACCCCATCATGCTGACATGGCCCACCCAGAAGTCCTCAACAAGCCTAGTCACTCCCTTTCTCTCCTTCCCTTTCCCTCAAGGGTATGGCCAGGCAGTAGGCACATCTGCCCCACTGTTCTCACAAGGCTGCTAGGGTGAGACTGTCACCCTTCGGACAAGACACTGCAGCTGGGGAGCACAGATCTCCAGCACCCGGACAAGGCGGCGAGCTCAAAAGGCTGGACCTCACCCTAAGGGCTGCTACCTAGGGGCTAACTAACTTAGTTCCTCAGTACGGATGAGCCCTCGCTGTGGGAGCTGCAGCCTGGGTACCCTCTGCCCTCCTCCAGAGCAGCACATATCCTATTCCCAGGCCCTCACACCTATTACCCTCTTGCAACTGGTGATCTAATACAGGCCCCTCTCCACTTCTGGACAGGAAGAATCTAGCAGGCCAGGAAACTTGGGAAGCCAGAGACGCTGAAGCAAGAAGATGGACTGACAAGAGTCACTCATCGGCCACTGTCCACTGTGCCCACCTAACTCCAACAAGCTAGCAGGCAGGTGAGTCTGCCCATGAGCTCAGCTTGCCAAACAGCCCTCTAGGGTCCTCATTCACAACTCATTCTTGAAGAAAGGGTTCTCCTTTACTAGTGATCCCTTTCTGTATGTGAAAAACCAAGGCACATTCAGGTCCCTGGAGATTCAGCCATGGAAAGAGAGCTAGTTGAGTATATATAATGTCTAGTTTCAACCCCCAGTATAAAAAGAGACAGCGAGAAAATGAATACAATAAATAGTTCTATATATAATACGAGAAGGTAACATGACATCAAAAAACAATGCATGAAAAGGAGAGTGGTGTGCATGTAAGGCAGGTGTAGTTTTTCGGTTGGTTGGTTGGTTGGTTTTTTTAGTTAAAGTGGTCAAGAAATGCCTCCCTTGCCATACGGACTGAAGAAGACAAAGGCCGGTGGATCTCTGTGGGTTTGAGGCTAGCCTGACCTATACACAAACATCAGGCCAGCCAGGCTAGAGTGCAGTGAAATTCAGCTGGGGGTGGGAGGGTGAGGATGGCAGTCCCTGAAGGGGACCTTCAACCACGTCCTGAAGGAGTAGAGAGCCGAAAGGCAGCCATCCTGTCCTCAAGAGGAGAATAGCTGTGCAAAGGCCCTGAAATGAAAAGCAGCGCATGAGGTGACATGAGGTGACATGGCAGATGGTCCCAAGGCTTCTACTGTGAGTGGGAGCTATAGAGAGCCGGGCAGAAGAGGGAAAGCTTGACTTGGGTTTGATTTTGCATGTTTTGATTTTGACACATGGTCTCACAGTACAGCCCTGTCTGACCTGGACCTCACTCTATACACCATGATTATAGTAAGTGGGGGTCAAAGCCCAGCTCAAGGCTGGGAAAATAAAATCCCATCAAAATCACAATGATGCTAGGCATGGTAGTACATACGAGTAGCCCCAGCACTGGCAGGTTCAGATTCAGAGCACATCTCAAAGACTCTTACACTGTATTTCCGCCCGCGTCCTATGAATGTGTGATGTTCAGATTGCTTTGGAGCTTGAAAATGTAGCCCAAGAGTAAGACACAAGCCTAGCCTGCACAAGACTCTGGGCACCAGCCCCAGAAACAGGAAAACAACTAACAGAGCCAAGCTTTAAAACCTTCTCAGTTGACGGGGTGATGGCTTAGATGAAGAAACTGGCTAGCCGTGACTAACAGGGCAACTCTGGCCACTACTAGGGGTTTCACTGTCACTTTTGTTTTTGTGACCAAAAAAAAAAAAAAAAAAATCAAACTAAATAGCCCAGTCTAGCCCTGAATTTTCATCCCGTCTGCCTCAGCCTAGAATGCTGAGTGAGGCTTGCTCACACCTGGCCCACGGCACATTTTATAAAATCGGGAGTGACTCACACTATTTGTTTGTTCTTAGAAACTGTTTCTCTGTGTAGCTCCAGCTGTCCTGACACTCGCTCTGTAGACCAGGCTGGCCTCGAACTCACAGACATCCCCCTGCCTCTGCCTCCCAAGTGCTGAGATTACAGGCGTGCACCACAACTGCCTGGCTTAGCTTTTACATTTTTAATTGATTTGAACAAAAATCAAAAAAGCTGTTTTCAAGACGCACGTATCCAAGTGGAATTCCAACATCTAGGTCCACATACAAACTTCTGGAACACCCCACCAAGCCTGTAGGTTGACCCCCCAGCTGCTCTTGCACCTTGGGGGGACAACTGAGGAAGGAATGCTGGGCCAGGCCCAAAAAGCCTAGCAGATTGACCCTGGCCCTCCTCACATCAAGCATGGGAGCCTGGCTTTAGCCTACCACGGTAGTATGGGAGGGAGGGGATGTGCTCACAGTTGATAAGGACAGAGACAGGGTAGCTGAGGAGAGGGAGGCACCGCCTGTCATTAAAGTGAAGTGGGGAGGGGGGTGGACAGGACCCTGACCACTGGGGTTAGGAGGGAAGTTGAAGGTAGGACTCAAGTTTGAACATACTCTTTTATTTTGTTAGTTTGGGGATTTTCTTCATATTCAGTTCTTTAGTTTTGTTAGTGGTGTGTGCGCCTGTGCGTGTGCGCACGCGCACGCTCGAGCACCCATTAAACCCCACCTGAAAGTTAGGCACCCAGCAGTGGGAGGCTAAAGCAAGAGGGTCCCAAGTTCAGGAAGAAACCTGATCTGTCTGGATGGGACTCTGGTGTTGCTCAAAGTGGTAGGGTTCTTGCCAACAAGACACAAGGCTCCCAGACCCCATCCACAGCACCAAAACAAAAAAGTATATTTTACTATTTATTATCACTATCTGCTGCTTGAGCAATGACAGTGACTATCCATGGGTGTTTGTATGGCTGTCACATATGTTTATAGAGGCCAGAAGAAAGCTCGGTTGTTATTCCACCTTGTTCTTCTGACGTGGGCCTTTCACAGACCTACAGCTCACTGGTCCCAACAATCCCAAGGATGTGTCTCTTCCCCAATTACTGCATTCATTCATTCATTCATTCACGTATTTATTGGGGAGCATTGTGTTTTTCTCCTTCCATCTTTACTTGGGGTCTAGGGGATCGAACTCGAGTTCTTAGGCTTGATGGCAAACACCTTTACTGCTAAGCAGCCTCAGCAGCCTTCATACCACCTTTCCTTGTGTTTATTTATTTTATGTGTATGAGTGTTTTGCCTGCCCATATGTATGTGCACAATGTGTGCTCCTGATGCCCCTGGAGGTCAGAAGAGGGTGTCATATCCCCTGGAACTGGAATTACAGATGGTTGTGAGCACCAAACTCCGGTGGGTCCTCTATGAAAGCAACAAGTTCTCGGAACCATCTCTCCAGCCCCTACCACCAGCAACATTTAAAGTTAATATGCAACTTTATTTTTACCTGAGAATGAAGTTACGTGTAAATGACATATCTAGACCACTGTAGTAAATTAATGCCACATGTCATTTCCTTTGATCCCAGCACTCAGGAGGCAGAGGCAGGCAGATCTCTGAGTTCAAGGCCAGCCAGGTGAACAAAGTGAAGTCCAGGACAGCCAGAGCTACACAGAGAAGCCCTGTCTTGAAAAAACAAAAGAACAAAATCAAGCCAGGAATGGGTGTGATATGGAGACTTCCGGAGGTTAAAGCAGCAGCATCAATGGCTTCTAGAGAAGCTGCTGCCATCTGCCTTAAGGCTGGGCTCTCTCCTCCTCATCAGCAGCATGTCACAGGCTGATCGTGTCTGATCAGATGGAGGCTGAATGTGAAGCAGGGTCCGCTATAAACAAGGCGTGCTCAAACACTTGATCCCCTGCCTCAGCTGTGCTGAGATGACAGGATGTTACTGCCACAGCAGGCTCTTCTCTTTCTTAACATAAACACTAGCTGTGTTCACAGACATGATATTGAGGTAGAGGAAGAAAGCAGCTCCTCAGACCAGACTCCTGAGTAGTCTGAGGAATGCCTGCTTCGTCTACGATGGGAGATGTTCACATAGTGTACACCTGGCTGGTTGAGGCAAAAGGACCAGGTCAGCCTAGGCTACATAGTGAGACCCTATCTCAAAAGAACTAACACAAGAGGCTGGAAGCACAAGGACCTGAGTTTGACTCAAGAACCTGCAGTGAAAAAAAGCCAGGAGTTTAATCCCAGCACTGAGAAGATGTAGGCAGGATTGTCATGATAATGACGCTAGCCTGGGCTATACAGTGAGACTCTCTTGAGAGATTGGAGGTGGGGAGGAGATATCACATCACTCAGCCATAGCAGGCAATCTGGGTCCCACTCCGGTTCTAACCCCAGCCCTATGGCAGCTGCAGGATCAGCCAGGCCATCAAGGCAGCTTTGGGACTGCACCCCTCAGCAGGGGAAGAGAGCAGACCAGAAAGCACAGAGAACCGACAGGAAGGCCACAGAGGTGGGGAAGCATGTGCAAACGTGAGCTCCGCTCCCCACCATGAGGGCCCATGAAGGCTCCCTGGGGAAGCACGGGACTCGGGCAGCTGGGAGCACCACAGTCTGAGACTATTTGGAGCAAATCACTGTAGTTAGTGCCAGGGTGGGTTTGATTCTTAGGAGCCTTCTGGGTACTGGGACAGAAGGACAATTGTGGAGCAAAGGTAGCTGCAGAGATAGTGTGACAGGATCAGGGGCCTAGGAGTAAGAAAGGTATAGAGGCAGGAGTCAGGGAAAGGGTACCTTTGTCTGGCTCCCAGGCACCACTAACTAGTACATGCCACCAGTTTTCAAGGAAAAAAAAAGTGTGTATGACAGAGATAAGCAAGATGAAGTATATCTCTCATCCTAACACTCGGGACACTGGGCAACGGATCAGCATGAGTTCAAGGCTATACTTGGATACCTAAGTTCCAGGAAAGCCTCATCAACAGGAAGCTTAAGTAGATTATAAGATGCTTCCCAATTTAACACTAAAACTTTAGGTGCAAGTCGGTGGTGGTGCACACCCTTAATCCCAGTCCTCGGGAGGCAGGCAGATCTTGAGTTTAAGGCCAGCCTGATCTACAGAATGAGTTCCAGGACAGCCAGGTCTGCACAGAAAAACCCTACATCAAAAACCAAAACAAACAAGAGTGCTTGCTGTCCCTGTAGAGTTCCATTCCTAGTGTCCAATGGCAGCTCACAATGTCCTGTAGTCTAACCCCAAAGGAACCAATGCCCCCTTCTGGCCTCTAGCTCTAACACATAATAAAAGGAAAAAAGGAAAAGAAAAAGAAAGGGAGAGGAACAGCAAACTCCTGAGCACTAAATCAAGGCTTAACTGTCTTTACAGAGAGGGCAGCCCACGTAGATAGATTATGCTGAGTGCAGGCCTCATACTCAAGGTCAGATCTGCTACACACCCCGACCCTGGGCCATTCCCTCTGAGGCCAGAAGATGGTGTATTCTCCTTTCTGGTGGGCTTCTAGAGAGATGGATCATGTGGCCACCAACAGAGCTTGCCCTTGTGCTCTGTGGGTCAGTTGCCAGAAACAGACTCACATCATCAGGAGATCCACAAGCTCTGAGCTCATCTGGAAACTAGGAGGGAGGCAAAACAAACACAAGCAGAGACACACAGATAGTCAGTCACTCTGTCTCTGTCTCTGTCTCTCTCTCTCTCACACACACACACACATATACACACACACACACACACACACACACACACACACACACACACACACACACACTATACCACTTGGGTTGGGAATGTAGTTTGGCAGAGTGCTTGCCTAGCACAATACCCAGGGCTCCGTTTTCAGCACCAAATAAATACTGCATGGTGGCACAGAGGTACCAGGAGGAGGGTCACAAGTCAAAGTCATTCTCAGCTACTGAATGGGTTCCAAGCCAGCCTGGGCTACATGAAAAGCCTATGTCAAAAGGCATGTGTATGTAGCAGACACAAAGTCAATACTCAGGAGCCCAAGGCAGGATCACAATTTCAAGAGCATGAACAGGCAATATCCTGACTTCAAAAAATAAAATAAAAATCTACAGTGAACATGGACACATTTTTCCTGACATTACAGAAGACCAGCTTTAGAAGGGACTTGAGAGTGATTGTTTGTTTTTCTTCATCTTCAGGGGTGCTAGGACCAATACCCCAGCATACCACGTAACAAAGTAATGCTTCTGCTATTCCAAGCCCTAAAGATTCTGATACTGTGTTCTGATAGCACCCCCAAAAGTGGCCTTCCCCAACCTGCTCCTGGCCCGACCTCCACCCAGCCTCACCTGCACACATGTGTGCACACGGGTCCTCCAGCTCCAGAGGCTGCCTAATGCCCATGCATACTTCCTTCCCTACCTGACTTGACAGACCAAGACTCCTACACCCAAGCCAAGCTGCTAAACCCTTCCAGGGGCAAGAGAATTCAGAAAGCATCCCCAGGGCTGCCTGCAAGAGGACATAAGTTCCCCTTGCATCAACCAAAAGCTATGCACAGCTTCTGAGCTATGTCCAGTACCTTTCTCTCTTGCAGGAGAGGCTGAGAGAAGTTGAAAATAAGGAACAGTGGCCCTGTACCTTTCCAATACAATGATTATGTAAGGACCTCCAAGGACTTAAAAACAACTGCCCTCAGATAATTACACATTAGGCAAATCAACAGGTAAAACAGTTTCATCATTCCTGGCATAAATTCCACAGGTCCCCAGGGAAGCTACAAAAATCAAGCCCTGCCCAGCCAGCCTTCCAACATAGGACTTCCACAAGGAAGTGGCTACTGTCTCAGCAGGGTTCAAAGTAAGGACTGGGGCCACAGTTCAAGCTAGGGATAAGGACAACCCAAACCTGAAGCCAGAATACTGCAGAATGCTGGCCAGCAGCCACCCATCTGGTAGTAATACTCAACAGGCTATAAAGAGCTCAAACTCCAAAATCAGTGGTTATCCAATCGATAAAAAGGAAATAAAAGGCAGTTTCTCAAAAGAAGTACAAATGGCCAAGAAAAATAAAATGAAAATAGGCCAGTCTTGGTGCTCACACCTTTAACCCCAGTGCTCAGCAGACAGGGACAGGAGGAGCTCTGCATTTGAAGCCAGACAGGAATTTTGAGCCAGTAAGGACTTCACAGTGAAACCCAGGCTCACAAAAAAAAAAAAAAAAAAAAAAAAAAAGAACCAGATGTGGTGGCCATACCTTTAATCCCAGCACTCTGAAGGTAGAGACAAGGGGGATTTCTGTGAGTTCAATGCTTACCTGATCTACACAGTGAATTCCAGGCCAGCCAAGGCTATAGTCTTCAAAAAAAAGAGAGGGAGGGTAGGGGGACCACAACACACGATGACAGGATAACACGATGACGGAGCAACTGAAAAGATACTCACTCAGTGACTGAGAGCAAGTACTGTGTGATCATGCCACGTAAGTCAACAGCTGACTGCACCCTAACACCCATGTCAGGGAGCTCACAAACACCTGTAAACTCCAGCTCAAGAGACCTGATGGCCTCTTCTGGCACCCACACACATGTGCACAGACACACATAAATCAAATAAGCCAGGTTTTGTGTTTTGTTTTAAGAAAACTGTTACATGGTTTTAGTAACATGGTTTAGCACATACCTTTAGTCCCAGAACTCAGGAGACAGCCAGGGCTACACAGAGAAAACCGTCTTGAAACCAACCCCCTCCCCACAAAAAGAGACAGAAAAGGGTTATTTAGCAAAATGACCCAGAGTAAAAGACTTCCATGCAGAACTGGTGATCTTAGTTCACTCTTAGGATCCCACAGTGGAAGGAAAAAAACAATTTATGAAATTTGTCCTCTGACTGCGGCATGTGAGCCATCTCGCTCACACATACGCGTGCTCACACGCATGTGTGTGCGTGCACACACACTTACATAAATATAATAATAAACTAATACATTTAAAAAATAAGGAGGCTGATGAAGAGATGACTCAGCTGTTAAAAACACTTGCTGCTCTTGCACAGAACCCAGGTTCAACTCCCAGCACCCACATGATGGCTCACAACTACCTGTAACTATAGTCCCAGATGATCCAACCCCCTCTTCTGGCCTCCAGACACCAGATACACACGTGGTGCACATACAGACATGCAGGCAAAACACTCATAAACATAAAATAAATAAGCAGGAGGCAGAGGCAGGTGCATCTCTGTGAGTGCAAGGCCAGCCTGGTCTACAAAGTGAGTTCCAAGTCAACCAGAACTGTTACACAGAGAAACCCTGTCTCTGTGTAACAGAAGGGGCGGGTCAGCTGAATGGCAGAACCTTCATGGCTGTTCCTTCCAGGCCCTGAGAGTGCTCCCCAACATCACAAAGAGGCAAGGAGCACAGGTAGGTGGCACTTCAGACAGCATACAGGGACACAGCTTTGCCTTCACCTGATGACTGGGAACTGGGAACTTAGCTGCAGCCAGGAATAGTGCCCAGTACCTCAGCCTCCCTCAGGCCCAGACACTGTATCCTTATCTTGGCCTCCTACTTAAGAAAAGTCAAGGTAAAATAACTGTCCTGCAAACAGGCCAGGAGCTCCCCAAAGGCCATGTCCTTTACAATCACATGGCCACTCCTTCCTCACATATCACCACCAAAGCTGACCTGAACTCTGCCAGGTGACGGCTACGGACATGAAGTTTCATTGTTCTGTGCCTTAGTTTCCCCATATGGATAAGAACCACACCTGCTTCACACATATGATAAGGCTAGACCACAAAGTATGAGCAGAACTGGAGTGGAAAATGCTCCAGCCCCTGGGCTCCTCCCTAGTACCAAAACAGAAAAAGGTAAGTCTTTAATCCCAGAACTCAGGAGGCAGAGAGAGCTCCGTGAGTTCAAGGCAAGCCTGGGGCTATACAATGAGTTCCAGATAGCTAGGACTGCATAAGTGAGACCTTGTCTATTAAAAAAAAAAAAAAAAAAGTGGTGGGGGGGGGGGTACAACAGAGATGAAAGGCAATGAGCACATGCACCATGCTAGACAGCTTTATTATGATTATGATGGCTGGCTACACTCTCACAGCTGGGGTAACGATTCCCAGGTGTTAAAACGCTCTCATCTGTCACTATTAATAACACCAAGAGGTGTTAAGACCTGAACTTGACCAACCAGCTTTCCCACCCAGCCAGACCTGCCTGTCAAACAGCAGGACTCCCAACCAAAGCCAACAACCTTATCAGAACTGCGAGTCTCTTCTGGACCAGCTCTATGCAGCAACCAGTGTGTCCAGGCCACTTGCTCCTCTCTCTCTCCTCAGGAGTGGGTCAAACAAAGCTCTGCTGGGCTCTGCGAACCTCTAAGTTGCCCACTGCTTAACTGAGCTAACTAGTGCACATCACAGCCATCAGCTCAGCTCCTCCCAGGGTCCATAGGTCTCCCACCTCCTCCACTATGACTCAGCCTCCTCCACACAGATCCACCTTCTCTTCAAGTCTTTTCTGCTCTGCCTGACACCAAAGCCCTGAGCTGTGGATGTCACACTGCGCCTGTGCCAGCTGCCGTGCAGTGCCCAGCACTGAGCTAAGCAGACACTGTGCACGGAATGCTCACCAGAGCACTAGTAAGGGGCCACCATCGGAGGCAAAGAAGGTTATCCCTGGGACTCAGCAATGTGCAATCAGGGTAGGCAAGGGAGTAGGGAGCAGACCGCAGCACCTGTCCCTTTTCAGGACACGAACAGCCCTAGAGTGAACAATTAGCTGCTAGCCTGATGTCCCTGAAAATGCAGTAAGAGTAATACACATTCTTCAAAACCCATTATGTCATTTCTGGTTGCAAAGGCTAGAGAGGTTAAAAAAATTGCCTGTGAGGGCTAGCTAGAGAGTTAGGTCAGTTTACAGCACCAGCTGCTCTTGCAGAGGATCTAAGTTCAATTCCCAACACCTACATGTCAGCTGACAACTGTCTCTAACTCCAACTCCAGGGAATCTGATGCCCTCTTCTGGCTTCCAAAGGCATCAGACATGCGTGTAATGCTCAAATACATGCATGCAGGCAGGCAAAAAAAAAAAAAAAAAAAAAAAAGTCATACCTATACACACAAAACAAAAATAAAAGAATGTGCCCATGGGCTCAACTCCTGCCAGAGGCAGAGGAGGATCTCAATCCAGCTCTGCTGCAAAGCCTGAAAGTCTTACTGTCTTACTGTCTTCTCAGGACAGAGAATGGGCACAAATACAGCTAACCCAAGTCTGGGACTGGCCCAGGGGAAGCCTGCCCTGGGTCAGTTCCCACCCATACACTGCAGTGGTTAATGCTGCCATCACCTGCCCCATCCTGAGCAGGGAACAGCCTAAGGATTCTGCAAGGCAGATGTGTAAACTGAGCCACTCCCTGCCCAAGGCATAAGCTTCAGACCTGTGATCATGGTCTGAAGCATGCTAAGCCAGGAAAGGTGTGAAATGCTCACAGCAGCTGGACCCAACAGCATACACCTGCACCAGCATAGAAAATAAATCTAAGAAGAAGTCTGCCACACATAGAGGTTCATGACTTTAATCCTAGCACTTGAAAGGCAGGGGCAGGCAGATCTCTTGTGAGTTCCATGACAGGGATGCCTAAAAGCAGTATCTCAAAAAAAAAAAAAAAAAAAAAAAAAAAAAAACCTAAATGCTAAATGCATCACACCCCTTCTCCTGCATGCACAACCTTGATGGTATTATTTCCAGTCTCAGCATAATGTGCAAATATTCATAGTCCTTTCACAATCGAGCAGGTTTTGTTTCAAGGAGCAAGCAAAGACAAGCTGTTCAGTTAGCCAATCCTCCGAGTCAAACCACCATTTCATCAAAGGGCCATGCCAGAATTCAGCCTCAGGCCTGTCTCAGCACTTGCACACAGGTCTACTTTCTCCTTACCTATCACCTACCAGTTTTCTGCCACTAAACAATTGCATCAGAGCACCAAGCATGATGACACATGCCTGTAATGTTAATAATGACAGCCAAGGCAGAAGGAACACAAATTCAAGTCGGCCTAGGTTACCTAATGAGACCCTTTCGAGAATCCAAGGGAGAGCCGAACATGGTAACAAACGCCTTTAATCCCAGCACTCTAGAGGCAAAGGCAGGTGGAGCTCTGAATTTGAAGTTAGCCTGATCTAAGCAGCAAGTTCCAGCTCAGCCAGAGCCACACAGATGCTAGAATGACAGCACATAGATTACAGGCACTTGCTGAGTTTAGATCACAGAACCTACCACACACCTGTATCCCAAGCTGTGATGAACAGGGAAGCAGTCCTGGGGATTGCTGGCCTCCAGCCTAGCTACAGGTTCAGGAAATACCCCTACTTCAAAACTCAGCCCATCAATAATAAAGTGTACCAACACCTTCCCTCTGGCTTCTGCATAGGTCTGTGCACATACAGGTATGACATACCCCAAACACAAGGTAATAATAATGATAATAATAATTGTTATAACTTTTAAATCAAGGGCCAGGGATGCAGCTCGGTGGTAGAGCACCTGTTCAGAACATGTAAGAAAAGCCTTGGGTTTCAATGTCTAACATTAAAAACAATAATTTTCTTAAATGCATCTTGACCAAAACTCTACTTTTAGAACTTTCATACTAAATCCCTGGAGGGAGCCAGCCAAGTAGGAACTTGCCTGAAGCAAAGTAATAAATTGGTCTAGGAAAATCTGCCCTGATGCCCTCTTTATAGCCTGTTTGGTGGCTCATACCATTTCATGAGCTTAAGGTCAGCCTGGAGCTACAGGAGATTTCTCTACACAACAGGACAGATTCTTTTGAGATTCATAGGCAGATTTACAAGGCTCTCCAGCTACTATAGGGATCATCTCCCATGTCACCTCCAGTGGAAAAACACTAATAAAAAAGACCTGAGCCTAGGACAAGGAGCTCTCATACTAACCCTGACGATTTACACCAAGCCCACAGCCAACTGTTCAATAAGGCCTAGGCCATGGAAGGGGTTTTAGGACAAGGAGCTCTCATACTAACCCTGACGATTTACACCAAGCCCACAGCCAACTGTTCAATAAGGCCTAGGCCATGGAAGGGGTTTTCTTTCCTGCTAAACTATG
The DNA here is from genome assembly GCA_030556225.1 of Cricetiscus sungorus. Classification (NCBI taxonomy): domain Eukaryota; kingdom Metazoa; phylum Chordata; class Mammalia; order Rodentia; family Cricetidae; genus Cricetiscus; species Cricetiscus sungorus. The sequence goes on from JANBXA010000729.1 coordinate 21,671,111, forward strand.
AACCGAGCTGATATGAAACTTACCAAAAAAGCCACAATCTCTCCTCCAGGTAGAATCCTATTCGCTGTGCCCTGTGACATTAACTGACCCTGTGACAATGAGGAGGACCTGAACTTTTCTAAGCATGACTTCTTTTAAGGATTATTGACCTGCATGTATATTATGTGTACCTAGTTTAAACAATCCCAGAGGATGGAAGAGGGTGTTGGAGTCCCTAGAAATAGTGTTACAGACGAGTTAGACACATGTGGGTATTGGAAACTGAACCTGGACCTTCTGGAAGAGCTCTTAACCTTTGACCCATCTTTCCAGCCCCTGAGGACCAAATGTGTCTATCACATCAATTGCCCTTTGGCTGGAGGTGCAGCTCAGTGGCAGAGAGCTTGATGAGCATGTGCAAGATCCTGGATTCCGTCTCAGTACCACAGAGTCCAAGAACAGTAGGTGTGCATTGCAGTACCCAAGGTGTCTGTCTATGGGCAAAAAGTCTTTCCTTTTTTAATACAGGGTATTCTAGAAAATTAGTCCTCTCCTGCCACCTTGTGGGGTCTAGGGAGCAAACTCAAGTGGGCCTTCAAAACTTTGTCTCTACCAAATGAGCTATCTCACTGTCTCCAAGAAAGCCTTTTGAGGGAATGGGACCTTCTGGTGGGCTGGAGGCAAAGAATGGACTCAGTCCTTCAGAAGTATCTATTATTTTGCTTCTTTAAATTACATTTTTAGCCAGGCATGGTGGCATATGCCTTTAAACCCAGCTCTTGGGAAGACAGGCAGACAGATCTCTGAATTCAAGGCCAGCCTGGTCTACAGAGCAAGTTCCAGGACAGCTAGGTCTGACTACAAAGAAACCCTATCTCAAAAAAAAAAAAAAAAAAAAAAAAAAACACACACACACACACACAAAAAACATTTTTGTTTATTGTTCTACATGCACACTGGTGCTACAACCATGTGTGTGGAAGTCAGAGGACAACTTATGGAAGTTGGTTCACTGAGCCATCTTACCAGGGTGGCTTGGAACTCACTGTGTAGCCAAGGATGACTCTGAACTTCTAATCCACTACCTTCCCTTCAAGTCCTGGGAGCACACACAGCATGAGCCAGCATGCCTGTTTCCTGCAGTGTTGGGAATGGAGCCCAGGGCTGCCTAAGTGTTAATCAAACACTCCAGAAAGCTGTGCTTTAATGTGGATAACTGACCCTCTCCAAAGATCTTGACTGTGAAAGGATCTCTTCCATTTTTATTGGTCTGCACCAATAGTTCTGCAAACCAGGCTAGAAGATAGTAGGTGCCCCCATGCCAAAACGATGGCTTCAGTGGGTACTAGACAAATGTCAACAGAGTACAACAAAACACTAGGAAATAACGTTTGATTTCCTTCCAAGGTCACCTTGGCTTTCTGTTTTTATTTTTCTATTTCATTTGGTTTGGATTTTTGAGAAAGGATCTCTAGCCCAGGTTAGCATCAAAATCACTATGTAGTTGAAGATAACCTTGAACTCCCGATCCTTCTGCCTCCATCTCCCAAGAGCTAGAACTAAAGGCATGTGTCAGCCTGGTTTTATTCAGTGCCAGGAATCCAACCCAGGGCTTCAAGCACATTAGGAAAGTACTCTACCAAATGAATTGAATCCCTATTCCCCAGTTTGGTTCTTATCTGCCTTTGTTGTGCAATGCTGATATGGAACACAGAGCCTCATGCATGCGTGCACGCTAAACAGGTACTCTGACAGGAGGACTACCCAGCCCATCAAGAGCACGCTGAGAAGTAAAGCAGAGAAGACTTGGAGCACATTAGAGCATGCTTTCCAGCAAACCATGAGCCTTACGTTATACTCAAGTTCCTAAAACCAAAGTACCCACACGGTCATTGTCATCAAGAGCCTACCTGACCTAATTTCCAACTAGCAAATTAAAATGACTGGTTGCAAATTCCATCTTCTACCCGTGCTTTTCAAACTGAACATGGCTTTCCCCAGTGGGAGAGGTGTGAAAGGAAAAGCACACCAGAAAAGACCTTTCTTCTGAAAGCACAAAGTTGAAGGGAGGGAGTATAAGGGTTAGACTCCTACCTCCTGATTCTTGTCACCTTACCTTAAAAAAAGATAGAGTGCTGGGCAGCAGTGATACACACCTTTGATCCCAGAACTCAGGAGGCAGAGGCAGGCAGATCTCCGTGAGTTTGAGACCAGCTTGGTCTGCAAGAACTAGTTCCAGGACAGCCTCCAAAACCACAGAGAAACCCTGTCTTAAAAAAACCAAAAAAAAAAAAAAAAAAAAAAAAAAAAAGCCAGGCAGTGGTAGTACACACCTTTAATCCCAGCACAAGCAGGTGGATCTCTGTTGAGTTCGAGGCCAGCCTGTTCTACAGAGCTAGTTCCAGGACAGGCTCCAAAGCAATACAGAGAAACCCTGTCTCAAAAAACCAAAAAAAAAAAAAAAAAAAAAAAAAAAAAAAAGATAAGAGGAGCCAGGCAGTGGTGGCACACACAGGAAGCAGACACAGGTAGATCTCTTGTAAATTCGAGGCCAGTCTGGTCTACAGATTGAGTTCCAGGACTGCCAGGACTACACAGAGGAACCCTGTCTCCAAAAAAAAAAAAAATAGAGGATTTCTAGATTAAAAATTCAAAGGACCTGGGGAAATTAATAATGATTTTTATAATTTTATATTATTATACTTATTACATATAAAAATAATCAAACTACAGAAGATGACTAGAAATAGTGGTATTCAACTTGTTATAAAGATAAAATCATCTCCCACGTATTGAAGACTCCTAAAGTAACTCCAATTTCAGAGCAAGTGGTTGCTGCCAAGGACTGGGGAAATGGGAAATAGGGAGATACTGTATAATGGGTGTAGAGTTTCAGTTTTACAAGATGAAGAAGACTATAAGAGGCTGGACTAGTAGGTGCAAGGCCCTGAGCTCCATCCCTAGCACTACAAGTAGAGAAGAGCAGATGGGGGGGAGAGGACGCGGGAGGAGTGGGACACAATCTAACCTCACTCTAGTCTTTAACAAACAAAAGGAAAAAGGGATAGACAGTGGTGAAATTTCCGTATGAATAGCCTTAATAACGCTAAACTACTGTACATGAAAATGGCTACCGTGGAAAATTTGGTAAGTTTCATCACAAATTTAAAATCTGGGGAGAAATATAGGCAATCTTTCAATTTGCCAGCTTTCATTTACAGAACTGCATCGCCAGTGGTTAGGAACTATGCCTTTGAAATCTTGATTCCCTCTCTCTGTTCTGCAGATACTAGCGGGGTCCTTTCGACAACACAGTTGACATCTCTGACTTTCACCTACATCATCAGTAAGCATTCCATCTCAGCAGGACCATGAGTTCAAGGACAAGATAACAGAATCTCAGTAAAACGGTGGTCAGCCAAGATTCCTAAAGCATTCTTACTATGAATGTGAGCAATCGGTTACTGCTTTATAATCGTTACTTAAATCAGCAATAACAAACTAATATCAATTTGGTCGAAAAGAGCATCACAAGACTTGGTTTTAAAATGAAAAGGGGCCCGATATTGAGTCAGAAGACTTAAGCTTCCAGAACGATCTTTCGCACTCAAGATTTTTTCTCTTGCGGTCACCGATTGGCATGACCATGGAATCAACTCCCTCGCCGTCCAGGCATCTAGAGCAAGGAGTGGGTGCGAAGGTCGGAAGAGGCAGGCCAGCTGCAGAGCCCCTTCCTGAGCCCGAGGCGCTGACACTGTGCAGGGATTGTGCAAGAGAACCAGTCGTTCGCACCAAGAACAAGTGCACCGCACTGCACGCCTCCTGAATACCTGCCACTCGGGTCGCCGAGAATGCTGCAAAAGACCTGCAAGCTTCTCTCAAGCCCTGCAAGACCCTAAGAAAAGGTACCCCAAAAGACCTGGGTAGCATAAATACCTCCCTGCACATGCGCAATAGGATTTGCAAGCAGGCCCCGAACATACTGCGCCTGCGCCTTCGGCGGAGAGCTGGACCATGAAAGAGGGTCCCGAGGCCCTGAAAGGGGACCGTGCGGCCTGCGGCAGCCACGGCCCGAGCCCCGCGCCGCTCACCTCGTAGTGCTTCATGGCTCCTCCACAGGATGGCGCCGCTCCGCTGCAGCTCGGTTGCCGCCCTGCCGCACGAAACACTGCCGGAGAACACACACGACCGCAGGCGCGCTTCACCAACCCCGGCTCCGCCCCTCCTTACGAGCGCGTCCCTCCGGCCAATCAGCGTGAGGTGCACCCACCGCTCGCGCCACACGACGAACCAATCAGCGTTCGAGATTCGAGGGGGGGGGACGGTGAACCCCCCTCTCGTCTAGGCAGGCAAGATTAAAATAGGCCACCTACCAATCAAAAGGGAGCCGCGGCGCAGCGGGTCCGCTGGCCCCGCCCCTTGCAGTGCTGCTGTGGAAATCCAGCGAAGCCAGGTCAATGCACCAGAACCTGCGCAAAGCGCTGAGTGGCTGGAGGGCTGAGACTCCGGGGTGAATGCTAATGTGCATAGAGGTTAAGCCGCCTAAGGGAAGAGACGTCAGATGTCACTCCCAGGACTCTTGAAAGGACTGCATGTCCCATGAGTGAAGGAAAAAAAAGAAAGCCTGCATCATGTTCTTCATTGTCGTCACTGTCCCTTCCTAGGAGAGCTGGTCCTATAAGCAAACCCACGTTTGTCTCTGCCTGTGTGAAGCACACAGCATGGTTACTACCGGCCACATGCAGCTATTGAGCCCTTGAAATATACTGACAAAATGGCAGGTGCTGCCAATCTAAAATTCATGACATCAGAGAACAGTGCAGAGGAGGATGACATGGCTTTATCTGATAAAGGCACTTGCTGCCAAGCCTAATGAACTAAACTCAATACCAGGGACCCACAAAATGTAAGGCCAGACAGATTCTGGCAAGTTATCGTCTGACCTCCAATGGACACCATGGCACAGGTACACACACAAATATACACACTAATAAATGTAATTTTTCATTTTGTTTTGTTTTTTTAAGACAAGAGTTTCTCTGTGTAACAGCCCTGGCTGTCCTGGAACTTGATCAGGCTGGCCTCAAACTCACACAGATCCACCTGCCTCTGCCTCCTGAATGCTGGGATTAAAGGTGAGTGCTACCACACCCAACTATAAATGTAAGTTTTTTTAAAAGCAGAGTGCAGCCAAATGTGATGACACAGAGCGTTAATTCGAGTTCTCAGGAGGTAGTGGCAGGTAAATCTCTCCAAGTTCTAACCAGTTTGATGTACATAACAACCACATTTAGGTCTACATTCTATCTGAGAGAGAGAGAGAGAGAGAGAGAGAGAGAGAGAGAGAGAGAGAGAGAGAGAGAGAGAGAGAGAGAGAGAGAATGGGGAAGAATCCAGGAGCCTGCTCAGCACCATGAGAACTGAGTGGGTGGAGATGGACACAGACACACATGCACACATGCACTCATGCAAGCCCAGCGCCATTTTTGCCTTGAGGTGCCGGGTTTCAGATGCCGTTATGGTACAAACACATGGTATGGGGGGGGGGGGGGGGGGAGAGGAAGAATGGTTCCTACCCTTGGAGAACAGAACATCTGAAGAGGTGAAGGCAGTGAGGAACAGGATAAGGGAGGCCTGCTTGCCACTCAGGGAGATGTCTGGGTCCACGGTCCCTGCCACAGCCCCAATCTGTGTTGATATCTGTAGCGCCTGTTACCATTGAAGAACATGTGTCTGCTGGAGTCTGGGTTCCTACCTGGTGGCTCTGCCAAGGATCACCCAGCAGCTGGTGTGCTGCTGGTCTGAGTAGTCTGCCCTGTCACCCAGAGCCATGATATGGACTGGGCCCACGCTGCTGCCAAGAGCCATGTCTGGCTGCAGCTAGGGTCTGTGTTGATGTCCATTGCCCCTGTTACCACTGCGGGCCATGTGAACCGTGCACGTGTTGAACCATGTATTAAAGCTGACCCTGCCAGTCACTGGCATGGGGGCAGCCAGCCGGCCCTACCTCACCTGAGTGCTGACCCCACCCCTCGAGGGCCTTGGGATAATGGACCCCCACGACCCTGGCAGGGGAAAGCTGGCCTTGCCCCCTAACAGGAGTGCTGGAGCCCTCCCACCTGATATTCCACCCCCACCCCACACTTGGGAAAGCTGGCTCTGCCACTCATCTGAGGGGGGTCAGAACAACCCAGTCACCACCCAGGCACACAATCTGCTGGAGCAAAGGACTGTCCATAGCCACAGGATCTCCATTACTCAGGACAACTACAGGGTATCCATGAGGAGTCTGGGTGAGGGTCCAGCACTGATGGCGTACCAGCAGCCAAAGGCCTTGAACCTGACCAACAACACATCACACAAAGAACATTTGCAAGTAAAGCTGTGGACAAGGGTAGACTGCATGATACACAGCGGCTCCCACAGCCACCAAGACCATGAAGAAGTGATGGAGGGGTGAAAAAGACGGAGGAGTGCAGTGTTTTTTCCTATTTGCTTTATTTAGTTTTTAGCTTGTTTTGTTTTGAATTAACACTCATTTGCTTTTTTATTTTTCATTTTATCTTATTTTTATTATTTTTTAGTTTTTCTTTGGCAGGGGGACAATACAAGAGTGAAGGGCAGATTCAGAGGGACTGGGAAATGAGTAGGACTGGGAATCATGATGTGAAATTCCCAAAGAACCAAGTAAAAAGCCAAACAAATAAAAATGAATAAATAAAGAGTATAAAGTTCAGGGCTGAGGATGTCACTCGATACAGTGCCTGCCTAGCTTGCATCCTAGGACCACACCACAAGGTGTATGCTAAGAAGAAAATAGCTGGGCAGTGGTAGTGCAAACCTTTCATCTCAGCACTAGGGACAGAGGCAGGCAGATCTCTGTGACTTTGAGACCAGCTTGGTTTACAGAATTCCAAGACAGCAAGGGCTACAGAAAAATTCTGTCTCAAAAAAAAAAAAAAAAAAAAATGTTTTAAGAAATTAATTTTTAAAATTCTGTATGAGTGTTTTGCCTATATGTATACATGTGCCTGCTGCCACCGAGGCCAGAAGTGGAGGGTGGGAGCCAGAAGAGAGCATCAGATCCATCTCCCTAGCCCCAAAGGCACAGATTGCTAAAAGGGAGGTGAAAGATTTCATCCTTCAGAGAAGTTCCTGAAACTCAGGAAGTAAGTAACACGGTAGCTTCAGAAAGTCCCTAAAAGTGGCCAGATTCAGTAGCCCTCTCCCTCCCCGTCATACATGAGCAGTAAGGACACCTGAGAGATATCCCTGACTATTTATGCTACCTGAAAAGGACAGATCAGCTAAGCCAACTGCAAAAGCAGAGAGCAATCTAGCTGTCTTCCAGTGTTTCTTCATGGCATTTGCATTAGTTCCTGACTTGAGTTTCTACCTGATTTCCCTCAGTGATAGGGTGGCCTGAGAGTTGTAAGGTAAAATAAACCCTTTCCTCCCCAAGTTGCTTTTAGTCATGGTGTTTTATCACAGCAACAGAAGCACTAAGACAGAACTTGAAGAGAAAAATCATTATGACCATCTGAATTGGTGCAGAAAAATCATTTGACAAAAATTCAACATGCCTTCATGACAGAAGTTTTTAAAGAGGGCTGGTCTGGAGGGAACATGCCTCAACAAGGTAAAGGCTGTATATGACAGACCCAACATCATTCTAAATGGAGAAAAGCTTGAGGTGATCTCGCTGAAGTCAGGAAAGAGACACAGCTGTCCACTCCTTTTCACTGCTGAGCTAGATGCTCTAGCTGGAGCAGTACAACAAAGAAGGAAATCAAAGAGACACAAGCAGGAAAGAAGTCCAACTATCCCTATTTGTAGGTGACATGTTATACATTAGAGATCCCAAATATTTCACCAGAAAACCTTTAGAAACAATCAACAATCTAAGAAAGAGGTACAGTTGGTTTTATGTCAACTTAACATAAACTATAGTCCTCTGAGGAGGGAACATCAACTGAGAAAATGTCTCCGTAAAACTGGGCTGGAGACAAGCCTATAGGACATTTTTTTAAGTAGTGACTGATGGGGAGGGTCCAGCTCATTGTAAGTGGTACCACCCTGGGCTGGAGATCCTGGATTCTATAAGAAGCAGGGCAACAGGGTGATGGTGGTGCATGCCTTTAATGCCAACACTTAGGAGGCAGAGGCAGGAGGATCTCTGAGTTTGAAGTCAGCCTGGTCTACAGAGCACAGGTTGGTCTACAACACTAATTCCAGGATAGCCAAAGCTACAAAACAAACAAACAAACAAACAAACAAACAAACTATTTTGAGAAAAAAAGAAGAAAGTAAAAAAGGAAGGAAAGCAGGCTGAGCAAACCATTCTGAGCAAGCCAGTAAGTCGCACCCCTCCATGGCCTCTGTATTAACTCTTGCCTCCAGGTTCCTGCTGTTTTTAAGTTCCTGTCCTTTCTTCAGTGGTAGACTATAAAGTGGTAATGTAAACCAAACAAGTCCTTGATGGGGGATGCCCTTCTGTATATATGTGTCTCTTATCGGTTGATGAATAAAACACTGATTGGCCAGTGGTGAGCAAGGCAGGAAGTTTAGGTGGGGCTTTGAGACAAGGAGAATTCTGGGGAGGGAGGCAGAGAGAAGCCTCAAGGGAGACCCCATGCTGCTGAAGAAGTAACAGCTGGATTATGGGTAAGCACAGCCTCATGGCAATATATAGATTAATAGAAATGGGTTAATAATTAAGACAGAGCTAGCCAATAAGAAGCCCTAGCCATCAGCCAACACTTTTATAATTAATATAGCATCTGTGTGTTTATTTGGGGCAAGGTGGCTGTGAGACTAAGTGGGATAAAAACCTCCATCTTCTAGCCCTTTCCACCTGGATGATTTGAATAAGATTGACTCCTATGAATGCTTGGTCACCAACGAGTGACACTGTTTAAAAGGATTAGGAGGTGTGGCCTTGTTGGGGTAGTGTCACTGGAGGTGGGCTCTGAGGCTTTAAGGGCCCAAGCCAGACTCAGTGTTCTCTCTTCCTCCTGCCTGAAGATCCAGATGTAAAGCTCTTAGCTGCAATGTCTGCCTATATAGGACATGTTCCCACCATGAGGACAATATAAATCTCTGAAACTGTAGGTCAGCCCCATTTAAATGCTATCTTTTATAAGAGTTGTCTTTGTCATGGTGTCTCTCCACAGTAGTAGAACAATGACTAAGACACGAGCTTCCTTTTGGAACGGTGTTTCATCATAGCAATATAAGCCCTAACTAGAATAAGGGGCAATACACAAAATCAACTTATAAAAATCAGCAGCCTTTCTATGCACCAACAATAAACACACTCACCGAAAAAGAGATAATGAACACTCCCTCATTCACAATAGCATCAGAGAAAATAAATAATTAGGAATAAACCTAACCAAGGAAGTGAAAGACTCCCATAATAAGACTTCAGTGATTTAAAGTTTCACTGAAGCAGCAGAGTCAGGAGATCATTCCAGATTTCAATAGTAATAGTAAGGACAGCATGGCCCTGGCACAAAAAGCAGACATGCAGACCAGTGAGACAAAACAGAAGACCCAAACAGGGGTCACAGCCATCTAATAGCAGGAAAACATGCTGAAAACATACACTAGAAAAATGAGCTTAGACCCAAACCTGTCACCTTTCATAAAAATTAACTCCAACATGACCAAAGACCTAAATGTGAATGAACCTGAAACACCACAACTGCTAGAAGAGAGCAGGGGCGGGCCCTGAGTGATATAAGCAGAGGAAAGGACTTCCTGAACAGGGTTCCATTTACCCAGAAATTACAGCCTAAAGGAGAACCCCTCCCCAAAAGCAAGGCCATGAAATAGTCCCAAGACTTTGAGAAACCTCCACCTAGGGGATTCTGGAAAGCAGCCAACCCACCTAACAAATCCTGGAGTGCTGAAGTAGCAACCGATCCCCCCCTGCCCCCCCTGCCAGCCCCCCTTCCCCCCACCCTCCCCCACCAACCCTCCCTCTGCAGTTTCAAAACAGTTTATCCAGAAAAGTAGTTTCTGGGCCTGGCTTCACCCACCACCACACACACACTATAAAAACTGTTCTCCCACGTCCTTGGATACCAAACTGCAAGGTTTAAAGGCACCAAACTCTCAAAGTAACACAAGTCTTCTCTCAAGGTTTTGAAGGCTTGCTGTTTTCCTCTGCTAACTTATTTTCTACGAAGCCAACAATTGACAAGTGGGACCTCATAAACTAAATGTTTCAGTACAACTAAGAAAACAAGTGAAGAGAAAGTCCACAGAGTGGGAGAGAATCTTTACTAGCTATACATCTAACAGTATTAACATCCAGAAAATACAAAATGCAAAAACAAACAAAAACAAAAAGAGAGTCAGAAAAAAAAAATCACCCAATTAAAAAACAGACTATGGATCTGAACAGAAGAGTTTTCAGGAGAAGAAAACAGCTGAGGTATATCTCAAGGCATTCATCATCCTTTAGAGTTAGAGAACAGACATTAAGTAATTTTGAGGATTCATTTCACCTCAGTCAGAATGGCTAAAATCAGAAAAGCAACCATCAACAAAATCTGGAGACAATGTGGGGAAAGGTGGACCCTCATTTAACTGTAAACTCAAACTGGTGCAGCCACAGTGGCAGTCACTATGAGAACTCTCAAAAAAAGGAAAAAAACATCTACCATGTAACCCAGCTGTACTGCTCCTCGGCACACAACCAAAGGACTCCGCGGAGACTTGTTCAGCCATGTTTGCTGTCACTCTACTCACGACAGGTAGGAAATGGAAACAACCTGAATGTCCTTCCACCGATGGTTGGCTAATGAAAAGGTGGTATATATACACTATGCAACTGTTCTGCTGTAAAGAAGAATGAAATCACTTTGCAGGTAAAAGAAAGGAACTAGAAAAGATCCTATTGAGTGAAATAAGCCAGACCCAGAAAGACAAATACCACATGTTCTCCCAAACTGAGGCCCTAGCTCCAAATCTTTAGATTTGAGTTCATAACCAGAATTGCAAAAACCAGCAAAGTTAAAAAGGATCATGGCGGGGAGGGGGGTGCCAGAGAGGGGACTAACAGGGTACAGGTGACATGAAGAAACAGAGACTATGGTGAGGCTTCAATTTCAGAATAGAAGGATTGGCAATACAGAATGAGAAGAAGGAAGAGGAAGGAATAACACTAAGGATGTTTGAAAATGTCATAGTGGATCATATTGTTTTATGTTTACTTAAAATTATATATAACAGAGATGAGAGTACATATAGTCTCAAAGAAGTTGTGTCAGTTGGGGAAATAATGCACCCTCCAAGACCCCAACAGCTATACTATCTGCAGAAACCTCAGTGCCAGGCATGAGAAACCCTTTTTCAAGATTCCCAAAACAATATAGACTATTGTTGTTGCCCTTAGTTACTCCCCAGATGTTAGAGATGCTGAAAACACCATGCAGTTCACACACAGGACTTAAATCTATCAGCTAATTGGATCTGGAAGCCTCTTCCCTGAGGATGAGCTTTCACAGTAACAGAAGGCGCTACACAAGCTGCCAACGAAGGGGAGCAACCAATACTCCAGCTTCAACAGAGAGAGAGAGAGAGAGAGAGAGAGAGAGAGAGAGAGAGAGAGAGAGAGAGAGAGAGAGAGAGAGAGAGAGAGGAAGGAAGGAAGGAAGGAAGGAAGGAAGGAAGGAAGGAAGGAAGGAAGGAAGATTAAAAGTAAGACATGGTATGGTGGAGGAGAAAGTTTACTGTACATAAAAGGGAGTGTGTGGGCAGAGCCAGGGACATCTGAACTCTCGTGGAGAGAGGGAACCAGGGCAGCAGGGGGTCAAAAGTATAAAGAGGAGTGGGTAACCTGGGTTATATAGGGAAGAGCCTCTGGGGGAAAGGCAGCACAGGCTGTGGAGTTCAGGTAGAGGGTGGGGTATACCAGCCATACCCTGGGACTGAGGGATGCTGGGAGGACATAGAGGTCAGGCAGGTCTGCTTTGATATGTTAAACAGGCACCTAGGCCATTTCTTTGGGTTTGAATCTTAACATTACCCAGCTGTAAAGCACAATGACCAGCACATCCCTAAAGGGACACTTATAGCTTAGCAGTAACAACAGCTGTCTAATTGGATTTAAAGCTGCCGGCTCAGCAAAAGGGAAATCATGTCTGGTATTATAAACCTAGCTGACTCCAGGTAGCTAATGAGGTCATGGATCTCAGAGAAGCACCTGCATAATTCCTAAATGCATTCTAGATATTTATCTTTATACCACAGACATGTGTAGCTCTCATCTCCTCATCAAAGAAGCTGATTCTTGCCTGGCAGTGGTGGTGCATGCCTTTAGGCAAAGGCAGGCGGATCTTTGTGAGTTCGAGGCCAGACTGATCTAAAAGTGCTAGTTCCAGGACAGGCTACAAAGCTTCACAGACAAACCCCATCTCGAAAAGTCAATAAATAAATAAGCCAAAAGTGGTCAAAATGCGGAGTAACTGATCCTGGGATGCCTAGACCCAGTAGATAGATCTAAAACACATCAAGGAAGAGAGGGTGAAAAGATTGTAAGAGCCAGAGGACCAGGAAGACTGTTGTGTGATTGTGTATTCTGGGAAATGGTAGGGAAGATACACCCATGATATACTCAGTAATAAATAAGATTTAAATAATGACATCACCAAAAGACACCCAGTGTGGAAGAGGGGAATCTCACAGGGCCTGAGATTATTGACTTTTTCCTGGCGAATCCCTAAAGGATGAGATCTAAAGGTCATGCCAGTGCAGAAGCAGGCTGGGGCTGACCAGGAAACCAGGTACAAGTTTTGTGTCACTATTGGGAGGACAATGGTCCTGCTGGTCTTGGTGTTAAGTGCTCCAAGGAGGTAGAATGCTATCTGAGAGGCCATCATCTTGCCCAATCTTTCCATTGTCCCTGTGTGGAGAGGCTACTTAGGGGAACAAGACTGAGGAGCCCCACAAAATGACAGGCCACTGTGAATCTGTGTTGGTGTGTCTCATCCCTGCCCCCAGAGGCACTGACATTGTCTCTGCTCCTGTGCCTAAGAAGCTTCTGATGATGGCCAATATTGATGACTGCTACACATCAGCCAGGGGATGCCCTGCCACCCTGGGCAACTTTGCTAGGGCCACCTTTGATGCCATCTCCAAGACCTACAGGTAGCTACCTGACCCCTGACCTCTGAAAAGAGACTGTGTGCACCAAGTCTCCTAACCAGGAATTCACTGAAAGCCCACACCAGTCTCTGCTAGGCGAGCCCAGGCTCCAGCTGTGGCCACCACATGAGGGTCTTTATACAAGAAAACTAAAGTGAAATAAGTCTGTTTAAAAAATAAAATAGTCAGGCAGTGGTGGCACATGCCTTAAACCCAAACACTCAGGAGGCAGAGGTAGGTGGATCTCTGTGAATTCAAGGCCAGCCTGGTCTACAGAGCTAGTTCTAGGACAGCCAAGGCTACACAGAGAAACCCTGCCTCAAAAAAAAAAAAAAAAAAAAAAAAAAAAAAAATGTACTCAGTGGGTTTTAACAATAATAATTAAAGGAAAAGAGACCATGATAGATGAATGTGCAAGGTACTGGAAGGGGTAAGAGGAAGGAGAGAAATGATATATTGATACTTGTAATGAGATATCCACCATTTATATCTACCACGCCTGCACCTGTCCCCAAGCCCCAATGGGCATGGTCAGTGCAACACACACTGGCAGAGTGGATATCTCACTACAGATACTTTTTAAAACTATCATTAGGCATTAGTGGTGCACGCCTTTAATCCCAACACTTGGGAGGCAGAGGCAGCCAATCTCTGTGAGTTCCAGGCCAGGTCTTTAGAGCAGACAGGCTCTAAAACAATACCTGTCTGGAAAAAACAAACAAACAACAAACAAACAAAAATTTCCTATCTGGAAAAAACAAACAAACAAAACCTTATTTTTGATTTATCTTACTTTATGTGTTTTGGCTGTATGCATGTAGGTGCTCCACATACATCCCTGTTGGATTCAGTGATGTGGATTACCATGAATGTGGGCCACCATGTGGGTGCTTGGAATTGAACCTGGGTCCTCTGTTAAGACCAGCAAGTGTTCTTAACACTTAAAACATCTTTCCAGGCCCCTGCACTTCCTGTACCTTAATTTGAAAAAAAAAAAAAAAAAAAGAGGTGGACAGTTCCAGAGCACCTGAGGCTGACCTTTGATTTCTACTCACAAGTGCATGCTTACATACAAACACAGACAAAACACCTGCCTGTGATTCCAAATAGTCATGAGGCTGAAACAGAAAAGTCATTAAGTTCAAGGCCAACCTGGGCTATGTACCCAGATCATAGGACCCTAAAAGAAAAAAAAAGACAAAGAAAATCAGGGGTAGAGTCCCTCCAGTGAAAAGCGTTGTTTGATTTCTGGCTCCACCAGCTTGAGGCAGAGGGAACTAGCTCAGCAGAAGCAGGGAGCAAACAGAAACAGGATGACTCTCTCATCTCCTCCTCCTGTTTCAGAGCTAGAGGGTTAAGTCCTTACAGATAGTTAGTTCCCTGATGACAAGGAGCAGGGCAGGATCAAGGTGTGTCAGTGCATGTGAGCCATCCAGCAGGAGGGCTAAGAACATTATGTTGGGAAATTTTAGTACTTGTCCCTTACAGCTCTCTTCTCCCCACCCAGATGTAGAACTTCCTCGCAAACAAGGTTGCAGTGCAGGTGTGCCTTGACCTCAGGTGTGGGTGGTGCTTAGCCCATCCCCTGGCTTGGGTATATAAACCCATTACTCTCTGTAATAAACAGTGGTGGTGGCAGCAGCTTCTTCTTAACTTCTAGTGGAGCTCTGTTAAGTGTTTCAATCCCGACACCCTCCGGCAAGCTCGGTACTCTGGCTGTGCAGGCGCAGCACAGTACGTGCTGTTAACCACTGAGCCGTCTCTCCAGTTCCCAGTTTGGGGTCCTCAAAGTAATCTTGAACTTACGATCCTCCAGCCTCAGCCTAAGTAGCTAGATTGGCAGGAGTGAAGCTTAGGGCCTGGCTCCCTGCTTTAGATGAGTGTTGCTGGTGCTGGGAATCCCTCACTTGGCTTCCCATAACCAGGCCATCAGCAGACAATAGGTCCAGCACTGAATGAAGAATGGTCACTCTGTTCAAGCCCTCTCATTGTGAGACATCTTTGTCAGGGCCTGTCTGGAGACAGAGCTAACAACTGTGCCCGTGCACACCTAGCACAAGCTGATTCATTCCTAATGACGGTGGGCACACCCATGATCACGCGCTGACTGACTGCAAAAGGCAGAGCAGCAGGAGCTGCCCAGACGCAGGATCAGTGACTCTTCTACCCTGAGTTTTGGAGAACTTGATGGCAAGGGTCTGACTTCAATTGAACATACCTCGAAGTAAGGTAGGTGGTGATCTTCCCGGGTCTGCCCCACATTGTTACAGAGTATGTGATCCTGGCACAGAGCTAAGGGAGGCTGTGAACCCAGGCTTAGACATGCTAGAGCTCGTTAGCCACTTTCTGCTGTGTCAAGAGCTCTCAGATTCCCTAGTCCCACCCATCCCACCCACCAGTAATTCCAAGTAGTCATGAGACTGAAACAATAAGATTATAAATTCAAAACCATCTATCTTAGGCTTTGTAGGAAAGAGAGAGTCAAAGACAGAGAGACAGGGAGAGATAGAGACAGAGACAGAGAGACAAAGACAGAAAAGCTGGGTGGTGGTGGCACATGCCTTTAATCCCAGCACTCAGGAGGCACAGACAGGTGGATGTCTGTGAGTTCAAAGCCAGCCTAGTCTATAGGGTGAGTTCCAGGACAGCTGTGGCTACAAGAGAAACCCTGCCTGGAAACATAACAAGACAAAAAGATTTTTTTTAATCTTTAAAAACAATGAGACAATTTCTTTCACCCTCAAGAATCCCTGTGTATCTGTTTGTGGCAGTTCCCCTGTCCCTAGCAACTGCTGATCTACTCACATACTTTTGTGTTTTCTAGAAGGTCATAGAGAATAGAAGCACACAGCCTTTTGAGCCTGACTTCTTTCACTGACATAATGCATGTGAAGTGTGCTGGCATTGTTTCCTGTATTCATGGCTCTTTTCTTTTTATGTGATCACAACTTTTATAGCCACTCAACCACTGAAAAACATTCAAGTTCTAGTAGCTGTTGGTAACTATTCATAAAGCCTCAGTAAAAATAAAATACTGTTTGTTACATGAACTTAAGTTTATTTAACTTTTTAAAATTATACTTACTTGGGCTGGAAAGATGGCTCAGCCATTACACAACCAAAAATATAAAATTATACTTACTTTGTGTGCGTGTAGGAGGGTGCACATGTCACAGTTTGCAAGTGGATAAGAGAACAACTTCCGGGAGTCGCTTCTCTCCTCCTGCCATGCCATGTGTGTCCCAAGGGTCAAACTCAGATCCTCCAGGCTTCTTGGCAGAAGTCCTCACCTGCTGAGCTGTCCTGCCAGCCTTTCAACATCGACTATCTTCCTTGTCCTTTTTTATTATTTTTTGACACAGTACTTTGTTATACATCCCAGGCTACCCTAGAATTAAGAATTCCTCCTGCTTCAGCCTCTTTAGTGCTGAAATCAAAGCCATGTACTACCATGCCCAATTTGAACATAGCTTTTTATTGCACACAGACTCCCCCCTAGGAATAGCAATAGTGGCTAATGGAACTGCCATGTTTTTGGACATCTTTGATGGACAGGTAAGGAGTTGAGATGAGCAACAGTAAAATTCTTTTTCTTTTTGTTTTGTTCTGTATTTGTTTTTGTTTGTTTTGTTTTTCTAGACAGGGTTTCCGTATAGCCTGGAGATTCTAGCATTCACTTTGTAGACCAGGCTGGCCTCAGACTCAGAGAGATCTGCCAGCCTCTGCCTCCTGAATGCTGGAATTAAAGGTGTGTACCACCACCCAGCTTTACCAACATTTGAGCCATATCACACTCCAGTGCCCCAGTAAGCACTCAGTACAGCCAGCTCATCAATGCTTTACTGTGTGGCCTGGGCTAGCTCTTATAACTTAAATTAACCCATTTCTATTCATCTATGTGCTGCTCTGAGGCTCTTTACCTCATCTACATACTTCCCTCCAATCCTGCTCCTCTATGTCTCTTCCTGACTCCTGAGACTCTGCCCCTCTTCTTCCCAGCATTCTCTCTGCCCTGAAATCCTGCCTAGCCAATGGCCAACCAGCTTTTTATGAACTATGAGAGTAACACATTTTCACAGTGACTCTGCCTTACCTGAGGCAGCTGAGCTAGTCATCTGAGCACCACCCACATGGCAACAATACAATCTACTATCTCCACTTTATATTGTATGGACCTACTCCCCAGGATGCAGGATGTTACTGCTGGGCCCAGATGTACCTGCCTAGCTCCTGGCTGAGGAAGACACTGTAGGGTATGAGGCTGGTGAGGTTGTACACATCTTTAATCCGAGTACTCAGGTGACAGAAGCAGGCAGATCTTAGGAGTTCCAGGCCAGCTAAGACTACATAGCAAGTGTTAAAAAAAAATATTTTGTGTATAGGGGTCAACAAGATGGCTCTGAAGGTAAAGGTACATGCTGCTAAACATTAAAGTCTAAATTCAATCTCTGGGAGATACACGTTGGAAATAACTGACTCCCGAAGGGTGGTGTTGCACTCAGGAGGCAGAGGCAGAGAGATCTCTGGGAGTCAGAGGCCACCCTGGTCTACAGATTGAGTTCCAGGGCAGTCAGGGCTGTTACACAGACTCCCAAAAGCTGTTCTCTGACCTCCATCCATACAGGCACCACACCAAGTTCACACACAATAAATGTAAGAACAGTTTTGTGTTTGTGTATGCATATTAACTGTTCACTGGAGAGGAGGACAGGGTGTGTGTGTGTGTGTGTGTGTGTGTGTGTGTGTGTGTGTGTGTGTGCACACAAATGTATGTGAAAAAGTATGTGAAGGCAAGGGGACCTAAGGAGTCCCCTCAGCGGCAGCCCACCTTGATTTTGTTTGTTTGATGGGGTTTCTCTGTGTAGCCCTGGCTGCCCCAGAACTTGCTCTGAAGAGGTGGGCCTTGAACTCGGAGATCCTCCTATCACCACCTCCTGTCGGTGCCCATAAAGATGGCTGCACTTGGCTGCACTCCATCTTGGCTCAAGAGCAGAGAGTTCAAAACTGTCCTCAGCAAGTCATAAGGCCTAAAGGTCAAAGAAAGGTGTGGCTACAGGAGGGTGTTTGTCTGTCTTATTCTAAATAACAGGCCTGATCTGAAGTGTGGCTATTCCTGATCCTCAAGGATAGGGAACAAGAAGTTGAATCTAAGGTGTGGTCACTGAACCCTTAGAGTGAGGAGGAAGGATTTTTGTTCTATATACATGATGTTATGTTCCCCTTTTTGGTTAAAGTATATAAGAGTGGTGAAGAATAAACTCGTGGCATTTCAGTATTAACTGAATCTGCCCTCCTGATTTTATTCTGTGTCTGTCTTTTCTTGTCTATAGCTAGTCTTTCCCTCATCCATACACACAGGTACAAACTTGGGGCCACTCAGCTGGTTCCAATTGCAGGCCCACAAAGACAGCTTCTGGCAACCTCTGAGCTTAAATCCATTATTTAGCCCTATGTCTTTTTTGCTTGTTTTTTGAGGCAAGGTCTCACTATATAGGTCTGGTTGTCCTGGAACTCACTATGTAAACAAGGCTGGCTTGGTACTCTGGGATCTGACTGCCTCTGCCTCCCAGTGCTGGGATTAAGGGCATGTGTCACCACCCCTAGGTGGTGTTAGTTTTCCACGCCTGTTGTTAAACCATTGAAACTTGCTGGTAGCAAGATGGCAGGTGCTTGTCAACTCAACACTAAGATTGAGGCAGGAGAATCACAAGTTCAAGGCCAGCCTGGGCTACCTAAGTCCAAGACAGGGCTAGAAGGTAAGACCTTGCCTTTAAAAAAAAAAAAAAAGAAGCCGGTGTTGGTGGCACACACCTTTAATCTCAGTACTCGGGTGCAGAGGCTGGTGGATCTCTGTGAGTTCAAGGCCAGACTGGTCTACAGAGCTAGTTCCAGGACAGGCTCCAAAGCAACACAAAGAAGCCCTGTCATGAAAGAAAAACAAAAACAAAACAAAAAGTAGAGTCACAGTAGCAGCTAAAATACACCTTCACAACTATGTCCCATCATTACTTAAAGAGCAGGACATTTCCAGCCTTGAAGTTACCCCCAAACACAATATTTCCTGTGTAAAATATGGTGGACTAGAAACCTTCGTGAAACCCAGACAAGTCCCTCCAGAGGCACACCTGCATATCTCCATTGAAGAATTCCTCATGCTCTGTGCTTTCCCCGTGGGGACTGCTCTATTGTTCTTTATGCACTTTCTATTTCTAGTCACCTTTTTCAAGGCAAACTCTCACTATGTAAGCCAGGGAGGCCTTACACAGGATTCCTGCTGTCACAGCTTCCTGGTGCTGGGATTACAGGAATGTTCCACTGTGCCAGCTCTCTTGTTATTACTCTGTGTAACATTAAATATTTCCAAGTGACTAGTTCAGGACACCCTCTGTTGGGCTAAAGGATTCCCTAGCCCCAATTCCATTTTTTGGGGGTGGGGGTTCAACTGTGTTTAGACAGAATCCTTTTCAGTTCTCTTGGGGGTCAGTGTGGTCAGGAAAACCAGAACAGACACCTAGATCGATCACCAAGGGAAGACCAACATCATCTTTCTCACAGATCTCAGACTGCCCAAGGCAAGAATCATCAGAGGCTCTTAATCTGCAGGACCTGCCAGAGAAGGGGTGTCAGCGTCACCCACTAAACAAGATGATTAGTCATCCCTTTGTCCCTGGTCTTTCTGAGCACTTTCACAGATGCTGAATAATGTCCACTTCCCATATACAGCGGCCATTCCCATTGCACAGATAAGCACAACTGAGAGCAGAACAGCTACTTTACCAGCCCAAGGTCACATAGCCAGGAAGCGCTAGGTTCTGGAACGAAGCCTACTCTCTCTGGCTAGAGTCAGACTCATGCTCTGACTCCCAGGTAGTTTCTCTCCCTGCAGGAACCATAATCGACTACCCCAGCTTCTGTAAGCCTGACAGTTTCTGAAGCTGTCTCCTCTTCTGCACTCAGCTGTGTCTTTGACAGCCATCATGCCAGACCTACAAAATCCAAATAGTCAAGTAACAGAGGTCCTCTGTGCTCCCCACAGCAAAAAGCGCCCACGTCAAAGCATTCGGAAATATTTACGAAGCACCTAGTAGGTCTTGAAAAAGATGCAAACCACGAAGCAAAATCCAATCTCTGCCCTAGTGATAAACTCAGACAGCAAAGGAAGCGACAGCTACCCGGAACGCCAAGAACTCAGCTAATTCCTCAGCAGGAAGTAAGAAGAGCCTGCGTACCCGGACTGGGGCGATCCCTCGCCAGACCAGCCTCACCTCGCTTTACAGTAACGGCCTGTACCGAGCAATCGGCAGAAGAGGGCGGGGTGCGGGCTTTTATCCCCGGGAAACAGCCGAGGGAACGTGGATGTGTGGGTCAGGCAGGTACAAGTGACCGGGCAGGACCGCCCACCGGTCATCACCTAGGCACAGGGCGCGGCAATCCGGACAGACTGGCCTCTGCAGCCCCGCCCCCTCCCTCGTGTCGTCATCAGTCGGCAGTGAGAGCGGGACGCGATTGGCTGTCTCCATTGCGGAGGCGGAACCTCAGCCACGGGCGCGCGCGCCCCAGGGAGGCGTTGACCAGGGTAGAGCGGGAAGGGGCGTGGCCTCGCGCGGAAGGCCGTTGGCCGCCGGGTCCCACCCCGGATGTTCTGCGTCACGGAGCGGGCGGCAGCGATTGGCCGGAGTGGTGCGGCGCGCCGGGAGGGGCGGAAGGTTCTGGAGGGCTGGCGGGATCTGGAAGCTTCCGCCGGACGGGTATATAGAGTCCGGGACGGGGCAGCTGCGGAGCCGGAGGCGGCTACAGCTGGGCGGCGGTGGCCATGGGCAAGGACTATTACCAGACGCTGGGCTTGGCCCGCGGCGCGTCCGACGACGAGATCAAGCGAGCCTACCGCCGCCAGGCGCTGCGCTACCACCCCGACAAGAACAAGGAGCCCGGCGCCGAGGAGAAGTTCAAGGAGATCGCCGAGGCCTACGATGTGCTCAGCGACCCGCGCAAGCGCGAGATTTTCGACCGCTACGGAGAGGAAGGTACGCGTGCGCGCGGCCGGGGGTGACCCGCCGTTTGACAGGCGGCGAAACCGAGGCACTCGGGGCCTCTCTGAGGCTTCGGCCCCGGATAGACGGCCCGGGGATCCGGCGGCCGTGCCGCCTCCGCCCTCTGATCGGCGGCCTCAGCCGGGAGGAGGAGCTTTGGGCGCGCCGCTCACACAGAAGCTTCTAGCACGTCTGCTGCAGCCCCTCCCGGCCGGCCGCCTGCACAGCGCCGGAACGCTGCAGACGGAGGGCGGCGGTGGCGATCACTAGGGTGTGAGATTTTGAAAATTGCCCAAGTGTTTTCTCCCTCTGTCCCCGCTAGCCCTCTAGCTCAGCGCTTAACCCAGAGTTGAGCCTTTCTGGTTGCAGTGCGTAGGAACGTCTCTGTAAGGTGTTAGAGCTGTCAAGTAGAACTGGTGGCACAACAGCTGGAAGGCCTTACTACGGACTTGTCACGAAGTAAAAGGGAGTGGTGTTTCCTGCCCCTGCTGCCATTGGCAGTTAAAGACTTGAAATTCGTTTTTATCTAGCTGGAACAAACTTTAAATATATATACATATATATCCCCTCCCACTACGGTTCCCAGAGCTTCTTTATTAAAAGCAAAACTTGTTGAGCCAGGTGCGGGAGCTCACACCCCACTTTGAAGGCTGAAGCACTGTTAATTTACTTCAGATCTGAGCTACAGAGTGAGCTCCTGTTTCCAAAAGAACAGGATGTAGTGACAATCCCAGGTTTGGTATGTCTGAGTCAGGAGGTTTGCCTCAAGCCTAACCTGGACTACTCAGCAAGTTCAAGTGCTATATAACATGGCAGTCACAGGATCTCACTGTGTAGTTCAGGCTTTCATTTATATTTTTATTTTTACTAATATGTATTTCACCATGCTCATGCTACAAGAGATGAGGGTGATGAATCCCCTGGAACTGGTGTTGGACAGTTGTCTTCTGTTGTGTGGGAGTTGGTAATCGAACATGGTTCCTTTGCCAGAGGAGCAAGTACTCTTAACCTCTGAGCCATCTCCAGGGCCTCATGGTGGAGCCCTGAGTGGTCTCAAACTTGTAGAAATCCACCTGTACCTGTCTTCAGAATGCTGGGGTTCCAGGAGTTCGTCATCATGTCAGGCTCTTTATTTTAAGGATTTTATGTTTTATAAATGTGTTAATTTATTGCAGTGCTAGAAATGGAAACCAAGGGCCTTGACTCTCCTACAGTAACCCTGATATCTGATTTTGTTGTCCAGGCCTAAAGGGTGGTGGTCCCAGCGGCGGTAGCAGTGGCGGTGCTAATGGTACCTCTTTCAGCTACACATTCCATGGAGACCCTCATGCCATGTTTGCTGAGTTCTTTGGTGGCAGAAACCCCTTTGATACCTTTTTTGGGCAGCGCAACGGGGAAGAAGGCATGGACATCGATGACCCATTCTCTGGCTTTCCAATGGGTATGGGTGGCTTCACCAATGTGAACTTTGGACGTGCCCGCCCTGCCCAAGAGCCCACCCGAAAGAAGCAAGATCCCCCAGTCACCCACGATCTCCGGGTCTCCCTTGAAGAGATCTACAGCGGCTGTACCAAAAAAATGAAAATCTCCCACAAGCGGCTGAACCCTGATGGAAAGAGCATTCGAAATGAAGATAAGATCCTGACCATTGAAGTTAAGAGGGGCTGGAAAGAAGGGACCAAAATCACTTTTCCCAAGGAAGGGGACCAGACTTCCAACAACATTCCAGCTGACATCGTCTTTGTTTTAAAGGACAAACCACACAATATCTTCAAGAGAGATGGTTCTGATGTCATCTATCCAGCCAGGATTAGCCTTCGGGAGGTAAGGCACTGGGTGGGTGGATGAGAGGAGGTGATTGCTCTGAGGAGCAGTGGAGGAGACTGCCTGCAGCTCTGTTGTGCTAGCAGTGTGGGTCAATGTGGAGCAGGGGCTCAGATGCACGGGTCTGGCGAACCTCACCCTTCTGGAGGAGCCAAGCTTCCTAAGCCAGATTCCATCTAACACAGTCCTTCTGCTCCCCTAGGCTCTCTGTGGTTGCACTGTAAATGTCCCCACTCTGGACGGCAGGACCATCCCTGTTGTATTCAAAGATGTCATCAGGCCCGGCATGCGGCGGAAAGTTCCTGGAGAAGGCCTCCCTCTCCCCAAAACACCTGAGAAGCGTGGGGACCTTGTTATCGAATTTGAAGTCATCTTCCCGGAAAGGATTCCCCTGACATCCAAAACCGTCCTGGAGCAGATTCTTCCCATATAGCTGCCTACATTCTCCAAGGACTGAGCCAGGGACTTTTCCAGAGCTGCACATTTCCGGACCATTCACTGGTTGCATACTGCGGGAGGGCCCAGGGAGGGCTTTTGCTCTGCCGAATGTTTTCCACAGAATATATTACAATCTTTCAAAGTCGAGCACTAGACTACAGTGATTTTTTGAGTGATAGGCAGGCGGTGGGAACAACAGCCCTCCTGAAATGGACCCACCCTCTGCACCCCAGCTCCTGCCCAAGGGTGTGAGGCAGGCCTGCAACTGAACTCACCCCTGTTGCTGTCCTTTCGTTTGTGGCTGTCATGTGGCAGTGACCACCATCTCAGTTGCCAGACCATGTGCACTAGTCAGTCTCCACTGTGTGAGAGGTTCTTGTTTTATTCTGTATTTGTCCCATGCCTTGTTCCTCCTCCCCGGAAGAATCCTGTCTTGTCTTGGCCATCTCAAATCGAGACCAGTTCAGTAGGACTACCAGGCCAGCATCACAAGCAATACCTGGTTACAGGACCACATGGCCAGCCTCAGGTGAGCAAGTCTCACTGCCACTTCCCTCCAGGTTTGGGATCTCGACAGCCAGGAGATCCCCTGGACCTCTAACTCTGTTGAAATTAGGTGGCTGACAGTATTTGTTGGTCCAATGGTAGTCCTTGGCCGTACATAGCTGGGACTTCTCAGAGGCCTGGGTGATTTTTTTTTTTTTTTTCTTTTTCCTTTTTTTTTTTTGTGTAATAGACTCTGAACTCTCTCAAAAGGATATAATCCTTTTGAATTTTGCACAGCCCTAGATATAATCCCTTTATATAAAAGGGTCTTTGCTTCTGATGAAAGGAGCCCTGTAGAACGTCTGTAAATATGTTTTTATAATTCCATTCAAAGCTGGTGTGCGCCCAGATGAAAGCAGTCCCTGTCAACTACTGCATCTGTCCAGGGCTGTGATGGAGTCAGACCTTGGGAGTGAAGGGGTCTGTTCTTTGAAGCTAGCCCGGTGCTCTGACATTCGACTCATTGTAAGTTGCCACTACCAACACGAGACCAAAGTGTGTGACTTGTCATTCTGCAGTGTGACAGCATTAAAGACTGATGGCAAACCTCAGGGGAGCAGTCATTCGACTCTGTTTGAGGGCTTTGCTGGGGGAGGGATGGTGTGGTGAGAGTCCTCGTCCTCAAAAAAAAGCTGTTTCCCTTTCCGGAAATTGTTCTGAGTGCCTTTTCTGCTTTGCAAGGCTTCTGGCCACATCTGGGGACCTAGTAACCACCAGGGCTAAGGATTAAAGCACCACCTACCTAAATCTGTACTGCCAACCAACGAGGCCTGCCTAGACCAGGGCTAGGATGCTAGGCTAGCTGCTTGGAGCTGGCCCAGGGTCTGTTCTGCCTCGTGGGAAGTGAGAAAAAACCCACTCCTGTCCCAACTTTATTTATGTGGGTATCCTAGGAACTTAATTTTCTTTAAAAGCTAGGTTGATTATAAAGCAAATAGGACATGGGCTTAAAGCACTGTGTTGGGGTTGTTGCTGTTTTGGTGGTGGTGGTAACAGAACCAGTCTTAAGCTGACTGCAGCCATTGGCCATGCTGCAGACTGTTCTAAAGTAAAGCTTGAGAGCCAGGTGTAGTAGCATACATCTGTAAAGCCAACTCTGAGAGGTCTGAGCCAGGAAATAAGAGGATTCAAGGTCAGCTTGGCTAAAGCCATAATAGACTATTGGTCCAGTCTATGCAAATCCATCTAACTGGCTTTCCCTCATCACCAAGTTAGGTTAGCTCCAGTCAGACTAACCAGAGAGATTCCAGAATGGTTTAACATTAAAATAGCTCCTCCAGTCACCCAGCACATACCAGGTGCTCAGCTACCACACGTGCCTGTGGTTGCAGACTCTACCAAGAATAACGCCTAGAGATGACCTGTTATGTGATCAGCTTCTGCAGCATGCCCTGTGAACTTGGTAGGGAAGTGTTATGTCCACAGACATACTGTTTTAGAAACCCACAAACAGCATGGCCAGCAACCTGGGGAGTGGGAGATTCTTTGGGGAACAGATCATTTTTAGGGCCCAGGGCACATGGATCAGCAGTACAAAGTGCTGGTATGTGTGAGTAAGGCCCTGGGTTATAGCCCACACCTACACCTCAGACCGGCTTGAGAGGAGAACAGGGCCTGCCCTGAGCCTGGGGTTCTCTTCCTATTACACCAGGGCACCAAAGAAGTTGAAATCTGTTTTGTGCATTCAAGAAAGTGCCTGTGCAGGCTCCGTTAATAGCACTGGCTCTTGTGTAGGACCCTGGCTCAGTTCCACCACCCACCTGTCACTAGTCCCATGGGTTCTGACATGCTCTCCTGACTTCAGGCATCAAACATGGTCATGATACACAATACTCCACATAAGCAAAGCATCCTTACACATAAATAACGACCTCATAAGACTGCCTGCGCTATCTATGTAAGCACAATTTCTAAGACTTCAGTTTCCTTTCTTGGCTGCCATTAGCACACTATGAAACTGGAAAGTGCTCAGAGTGAGACTTATCCCCCCCAACACCAGATGTTCTGTTTTCTCAGGCCTCTGCAATGCCATACAGAATGCTTCTATCCTTAAGCATTGCTTTACACTTCCTATGGCGTAATAGCAGGGCAAGAGTTGCTTCTTTCCAAATACTTCCATCTCCATCTCATTAGCTCTAACTGGGATGGGGAGTTATAAAGATCCAGTTAATGGACAAACTTTGCCTCCAGCTTGAATTTTTGCTTCCAGGTCTGCATTCCAGCTTGACCTTTTTCAAGCTGTATGATGTTGAACAAGAAAAACACTATGCCAATGTTTCAACTGTGAAATGGTTATAATAATAGGACCTCTTTCTGAGCATGATGTCTTAAAGAGCTACTTGCAAAGTCAAAAACCAGCCTATGACTGGTTTTTAGACCCTGTCTAAAGGTGTCAAGGTGTCTCAGGAGTCAAAAGCCATAAATCTGTAGAAAGCCCAAGTCTGGTTTCCAGCACCCAGATCAGGTGTGTTGAAGGGGATCCCAGGACCTCTCTGGCCTCCGGGGGCACCTGTGTGCAAACCCATACAGACATACACAGAACACACTCATAATTTAAAATCTTTAAAAAGTAAAAAGGGGCTAGGTATAGTGGTGCACACCTTTGATCCCAGTACTTGGCAGAACCAGGTGGATCTCTTGAGTTTGAGGCCAGCAGCCTACAAAGTGAGTTCCAGGACAGCCAGAGCTACATAGTGAGACACCTGGCCCCCAGGGGGGAAGACAAGGTGGAGTGTGTAGTGTAGCAATAGAGTGCTTACCCAGAGTGCACAAGGACCTGAATTCCATTCCCTCTACCGCAAAGATAAAAACATGTAACTACTCTCTTCTAGGTGCATGAGAGTTTCTGGGTATGTAAATGGTACATACACCAGGCAGATACTGACAAAGAACAGTATTGTATGTCAGCTCCACCCATAACACCTTCCCAAAGACAAGTCTGTCCTGGATTAGTGCTGTTGCCAAGTCCCAGGAACCAAACCCATATGTATCGCTGACTTCAGTAGAGGCCTGCTGAAGCACATGCCACAACCAAAGTAGGCCTACTCCCTTGTCACCTAAATAGGCACCAAGGCTGGACAACCCTAGCTCCAGCTAGAAACAGCTCTGTTTGTGTGTGTTGTTGGATAAGCAATTTCACCTCTGTTATTGTCTCAGTAATCTTTGAAACATGGCTGGGTATGATGTCAGATCCCTGAATCCCAGCACTCTGAAGGCTGAGGCCAGCCTGGTCTGCATATCCAGGCTGGCCAGGGCTATATAGTGAGACCCTCTTAAAAAGGTGATGAAACGCTGGAGAGAAGGCTCAGTGGTTAAGAGCACTAGCTGTTCTTCCGGAGGATTCCGGTTTGATTCTCAGCACCGACAGGATATCTCACAACTAGCTGTAACTCTTAGTTACAGGCCTGGTGGATCCGATGACGTCTGGCCTCAGTGGGCACCAGACATGCACATGGTGCACAGACATATGGGCAAGCAAAACAGCCAATGTAAGAAAGTTCAGGGTCTCGAAGGAAAGAAACCACCACTCCAATAACTGGACAAGACAGACTTCTTGACCAAGAGGGTCAGCTCAGAAGAGAGGGGAAGCCTCTTGGTTTTAGTCTCACTCTGTGTGACTGCATCTTTTCCCCATTGGTTGGGGTCCAACCTCACAGTTTTATCCCACTGGCTAGCTAGTCTGAGAAGACTCAGCTGACTGGAAATGAAGGGGAAGGGGGCATTCCTTCAAACCATCAAATTCCTTGGACGAAGTAGGTTGCCTTTTATAAACAAAGGTTTAATCAGGTGAGGGAACTAAAACATTTGCACAAAAGATTTACAAGGTGGGGGAGATAAAAGTATTTTAATCTCTAGGCCTTTGATAGAGAAGACTCCTCTATTATTTCTTACACCCTTATACGTGAAAATAAAATAATAAAAATCTTTTAAATATTAAGCTGAACTCTAGGTCTGGGTAGTTAGCTCAGCCAGTAAAGTGCTTAGCACCCAAGCTTGAGCACTGGAGCTATGATGCCCAGCTCTCACACAAAAGTTTGGGGGATGTGGCAGACTGCCTCTAATCCCAGTGGATACACAGGGTAAACTGGCAGCTAACACAAGCTAAAACAGAGTGGTTGGTTCAGCCAGAGACCCTGGTGGAGAAAACACTGTCAGCTTGAGGCCTTCACACTCACACACAGGTACATACACCTACACATTCAAACACACACACACCACATACATGCAAAAGAGAAAACCCCCAGAACTACAGTACGAATGTTCAGAGGCTGGAGCACAAAGGACATGAAGACATGAATTGAAGGACACCCTTAGTTACATGAGGCCATCTTGTTTCGAGGTTATCTCTCAGGGAAGACTACTCAGACACAGGTTCATGGCAATAGGCAGTCTTTATTAGCTGCCTGGCAACAACGACACTGGATGTTCGGGACCATGATGCAGCTCTGAGCCTTTCTTGGGATGAGCTTTTAAGCACAAAAGCCACATCCTAGGTTGACACATCTCAGTTAACAAGAGCAATTAGCCAGAAGCAGAACTACAGAAGCCAAAAGGCAAGGTAAGTCCATATAGACTTTCCCAGGGCTATGGATTTGATGGATTAGGTCTTTGTTCTCATTTTGGCAGCTCATGCCACCTACATGCTGGGTTCCATGATCTGAATGGTATTTTTTATCATTAAGTTGGTTGTACTAAGGTCTAGGAGTCTGTTACACTGTCAAACGAAATATAACCCAACTCCTAGGTCAAGTTGAATGTCAATGAGGGCCATGTGCTTAGCACACAAGAGGCAATGGTCCCCAGCAGGCAGTGAGAGGAAAAAGGAGGGATTTGCAGAAGGCTGTTTTCTGTTCTCACTGTTGCTACAGACTGTCACTGTCACACAGTTAGCACTCATCCATTGGTAAGTGTTTATTGAGCACTCACAGTGTTCCAGCCCTGAGCCAGGTGCTGGGAACAGGAGTGAACAAAACTGTCGGGGATACCTGTCTTTGAGCTGGTGAGACGGTTCAGCCTTGTCAAACTGCTTGTGGCCATGCCTGTCAACATGAGTCTGACACCCATAACACTCATGGTAGAGGGTTCACTGGGGCCTCCACCAGAGTGCCATGGCATGCACATAAATGCGCAAAATGTAAATAAAAAATAAATATTTAAAGATGAAATTTGTAAGTTTCTGTCTTTGGGCTGGGCCCTGGCTCAGAGGTGTCTGCCTAGCACCTAGGAAGCTCTGGGCCCATCAGGGAAAGGAAGGAAAAAAGGAAGGAAGGAAGGAAGGAAGGAAGGAAGGAAGGAAGGAAGGAAGGAAGGAAGGAAGGGAGAAGGGAAGACAGAAGGGAGAAAACAACTCATTCTAGCACACATGAGACCCTAGGTTCTACTCCCAGCACCATAATAAATAAATTAATCCCTATCCTTGTGGGGCTGATGGTCAGGTGGGAGTAGATGACAGCAAGAACATATAAATAAAGCATCCAATATGCCAGATATCAACGAGAGCCAAGGTGCTAGAGAAGCAGTGGGTGGAGGGTGTTGGGGACATTTTTAAATAACAGCACATCCCTTGCCAAGAAGGTGGCATTTAAGCAAAGACCAGAGATGAGCAGAGGAGCTTTGTGGACAGAGAAGAGCGCCCAGGCAGAGGGACCAGGTGTGCAAAGGCCCTGAGACAGGAGGATGGGGAGGGGGCACAGAAGAGAGATGCTTAGAGGGTGCAGGCAAATGGCACAATCCCAGTGGGCTGCAGGACAACTTGAGGTTTGCCCCGAGAAGAGGTAGCTCACTGGGTTAGGGTTTGGAACTGTTTTAGGTTCCCCTTGCTTGTGGCAGGGGCTAAAGGGGCGCATGGCTGATGTATGTGAAGATCAGAGAACAACTTCTGGGAACCAGCTCTCTCTTTCTCACCATGTAGGTCTCAGATCTTCATGCTTGGCCAAAGGTGCCTTTACCCACTGAGACACCCTGCCTGTCTGATTGGGTGTCGTTTCCATTGCAGCACTAACTTCAGGTCCTTGAAACAAGTCATCAGAACCTTGAAATCACAGGATAGCAGAGTGCGGATTAGTAAGTACCACCTGTTTTCTTAGCTCACGGGCTTCCAGGTGTGGCAAGCCTGAGGCCCACACTTCTGAGGCTGAATCGGGAGCATTGGCCATTCCCAACCAACCTGGGCTTTATGGCAATTCCATGCTTCATGGAGAGACGGGCCAGCAGTTAAGAGCATTTGCTGCTCAGGGCCTGAGTTCGATTCCTGGCACCTACGTATTGGTTCACAACTATAACTCCAATTTCAGGGGATCCAAAGTCCTCTTCTGACTTCCACAGGCTCCAGGCATGCATGTACCTATATGCACACAGGCAAGACATTCATACACATGAAATAGGTAAATCTAAAGACAACAGCTAGGAGAGAGCCCTTAGTCACTGTTCTACTGCCATGATGAGACACTTTGACCCAGGCAACTAATATAAGAGTTTATTTAGGGCTATGGTTTCCAAGGGCTAGAGTCCGTCATGGCAGGAAACATGGCAGCAGTCAGGGACATGAGGTTAAAGCAGGGGCTGAGAGCTCACATCTTGAGACAGAGGTAGGAGGCAGAGAGAAACTGGGCCTGGTGTGGGATTTTGAAACTTCAAAGCCCACCCCCAGTGACACACTCCTCCAGTAAGGCATACTTCCTCCATCAAGGTATGCTTCCTAATCTTTCCCAAACAGTTTCAACAATTAGGGACCAAGAATTCAAACATATGAGCCTAGAGAACTGTTCTGTTAGTTTGTTTCAAACAGGGTTTCTCTGTGTATCCCTGGCTATCCTGGAACTCACTCAGTAGACCAGGCTGCCTTGAACTCACAGAGATCCACCTGACTCTGCCTCCTGAGTGCTGAGATTAAAGGTGCATGCCACACCACCTAGCTAAGGGAGCCACTCATTCAAACCATCACAGTGGCTCAGTTCATAAAGGTGATTGCTTCCAAGCCTGACAGCCTGAGTTCAATCCCCAGAACCCATATGGTAGAAGGAAAAAAGGGACCCTTAAGATTTGCATGCCCCCCATAAAATGTAATTTTTAAAATTTATTTAAAAACCAGGCTTATACCCCAGTACTAATCTGCCATGCAGTGGCATGGATGGGTGAGAGATCCTCCCCCATCAACACCTTCGGCAGGAGAAAGAGCTGTCCCCATTACTCATCTGTCACGTGGCAGCATGGACAGGGAGAGATTCCTCCCCCATCCCACCCTCACCCCAGCCTCAGGTGGGAGAGCTGTCCCTGTCTCTCATCAGCTGCAGCACTCGGGGGAGTGGCCCCTATACTTTGACTGGACAACACAGCAGAGCTGATCCTGAAGGTATAGGTGTGGGTGAACCCTCCCTGAGGATGTGAATGTGAAGAAATGCCCCCACCCTTGTTCATCTCGGCAAGGGGTGAACTAGCCAAGGCAGTGCCAGAGCGTGCCCCCTGGTGGTAAAGACAGGGGAGAGCTGTCAGGCTGACCAAACTTGGAACTACCCAGGCCCAGAACTAGGGTTAAGTGTTGGCACACCCCAACATCCACTCCATCTGTGATCTGCTGGTGTGTAGAGGAGGAGTGGGGTGAAGGGATCCTTCGGATCCAGGGCTACAGGATCTCTATGACACAAGGCAGCAAGCAGATGTCCAGGAAGTGAGGGCCCAGCGTCAATAGTGTAGCAGAGACCAGGGGCCTCAAACCAAACCATTAATTCTTTGCAAAGAACGCCTGCGTGTAAAGATGTATGGATAAAGGGGTTTATTGCATGACTCACTGTGTCACACTGCAGCCTGCATGATGATATTTTTCCCTTTCTTCCTTCTGCCCCTCCTTTTTTAGTCTTAAATTTTATTTTGTTTTATGGGGAGGAGGTTGCAGGGGCAAAGGGCAGATGGGAGGGGACAGGAGATGGGTGGATTAGGATGCATGATGTGAAAGATACAAAGAATAAATAAAAAAGGGAAGTTAGAAAATAAAAGAGCCATCCAGGTATGGTGTTGAACACCCTTAATCTCAGTCATCTCAAGTCGGAAACAGGCGTATCTCTAAGTTCAAGGCCAACCTGGTCTAGAGTGAGTTCTTGGCCAGCCAGCCAGTACTACACAGTGAGACCCTGTATCAAAAATAAAAGAAAACAAACACAGAATAAATGTTAAAATTTGCTGGGCATTGGTGGCAAACACCTTTAATCCCAGCACTCAGGAGGCAGAAGCAGGTGGATCTCTGTGAGTTTAAGGCCAGCCTAGTTTACAAAGTGAGTTCCAGGAAAGGCTCCAAAGCTACAAAGAAACCAAGTCTCGAAAAACAAACACAAAACAAACAAACAAAAATTTAAAATTTATTTTTAAATATGTAAATTACAAGTAAAAAGTGTTTAATATCAGTTTTTGTGCATTGTGGCACACACTTAGAATCCCAACACCAAAAAGGCAGAGACAACAGGGTCCTGAGGGCTCTCTGGCCAGCCAGGTTAACCAAATCAGCATGCCTCCTTCTTTTCTGTGGTGAACCTTTGCAATCTCTCTCTCTCTCTCTCCCTCTCCCTCTCCCTCCCTCCCTCTCTCTCTCTCCCTCTCCCTCCCTCTCTCTCTCTTTCTCCCTCTCTCTCTCTCTCTCTCCTTTCCTCCCTCCCTCCATCCCTTTATTGTGTGGAAAATGTGGACGTTTCTATAATCTTTTTAATTTGTACTATATATAAGGTTTCTTTGAAGCATTACTCTTAGAAATTGATTTAGAGAAGACAATAAATATAATGCTTCTTGTGTTTGGACAAGGTATTCAAATTCTTACTGTGAGAATTCTCATTCCAGGTTTAGTCATGGCCCCTAAGAAAGGCTTTCAAGCTGTTTACAATATACATTAATTCACTCCCTCTCGATTTTCTTTCTCTTGCCCTTGTAGCAAGTGGGGAACTGCTTTTCTATTTTGTTCCATCCATTTGATAGCTAATAAAAATATTTATTGAAATATGACTGACTTCTAATATATAGCCAGTGATTAGAGTGGTCATTTATGATCTTGATAGGTTGGTTATAGAGGTTTCACATGAAAAATACTCTCCCAGGAAAGTTTTGTCCTTAAATGTGTCAAACAGCCTTCCCAGAAAGTTTTAAGGAAACATTTCCTAATGAATTTTGGTAATTAAATTACAAATTATAAAGCTGAGCAAAAGGAGAGCAGAGCATATTGCTGATTTCCCTGGAGGCTCATCCTTGTTACAGTTTGGTGTGGAATAATCCTTCTGTACATGTGAAAATATGTGCTCTCATTATTAATAAAAAGCTGATTGGCTGATTGCTAAGCAGGGTTTTTGGGGCAGAGAGAATGCTGGGAAGAAGGACAGAGTCAGAAGAGTCATGAGGAGATGCAGAGAGAAGCAAGATGAACATGTGCTGAAAGAAGGTGCCACCATGTGGCAGAGGGCAGATAAGAAATATGGCTTAATTTAAGTTGTAAGAGTTAGTTAGTGACAAGCCTAAACTATAGGCTGAGCATTCATCATTAATATTAAATCTCCTTGTCAGTTATTTGGGAACTGGCAGGCTGGAAAGAAAAGTCCACCTGGAGCTGGAGACATTGATCTCACCAAACTGGGGATGTGTCCAGCATGGAGAAGTTGGGGGGGCATGGTGGCTGGTCTAGGCAGGCAGTCTGTAGGAAATACATTGTCACTGAGTGGACAAGAGGATGGGAAGCATTTTCACTCATTGTTTTGGAAAGCCTGTCTTTGGGAAATTGCATATAGAAACACTAATGGGTGTTTGAAATGTAGCCCTAGGGGCTAGAGGAAGAAGAAATAAACCAGCCAGAAGCAGCTTGAACACAGGCTTCAGGGCTGGGTATTGGTTCCCTGGGTGGAATTGAGATGAAAGACTTGGCAGAAAGAGAGGCATTGTGGTTAGAGGCACAGAGTGAAAGGCAGTAGTAGGTGTTCTGGGGTCCTGGAAACCCATGGGGAGATAAAGTCAAAAAGAGGTAGAGCCTTCATGGATACAGCAGTTTATCATTTAGGCCAGCATTTTCATACTGTTTCGAATGTCAACATGTTGTTAAAAGAGGGTTAGATATGATATTATCTTGGGCATTTGCAATAGACATGCAATATTAAAGGCACAAGAAGTAGCAAGTGGTGAGGTGGTGGCAGCATGTGCTTTTAATCCCAGCACTCAGCACCCAGGAGGCAGAGGCAGGCAGATCTCTGTGAGTTTGAGGACAGTCTGGTCTGCACAGTGAGTTCCAGGACAGCTAGGGCTGTCAGGTCAGACAGAGAAACCCTGTCTCAAAACAAAACAAAAACACTCATACATATAAATAAGTCTTAAAAAAAAAAAGAAAGAAAGAAAAAGAAAATCCAAACCCATTAGAGATCTTGAAACCAATTCCTGGTAAATGCCACATCTATAAAGAGTAGGTCTTGGTGGTACACACCTGTAATTCCAGCAATCAGGAAGCTGTGGCAAGAGGGTGAAGACACTGAGTGGAACCCCTTGTCCCTATGACTAGGGTCGTAGCTCAGGGGTAGAGTGCTTTTCTAGCATTTTCAAGGGGGACAAGGCTTCAGTCCTTAGCACTGGATAAAGGTGAGGAAAGGAAGCCACACAGTTTCTGTGTGAAGTCTTGACTCATATTTAGTGCCCCGAAGACTTCCCCTTGAGCTGATACCTGTGTCCTCACCGAGACAGAAGCTGTGGCAATCTGCTCGTGATGGGCTCCATTGATTCCCTGAGAGTAGGGAATGCACGATGACTACCTCACTCAATGCTTGTAATAGAGCTTGCTCATTACGGCCTTCTCCGGTTCACTAATTCCTCAGTGTATGGCTTCTTGCTGTTTATAAGCTAATGCTCCCCATTCTTATGAAAAGACAAAGGGGATTTGTTAGATTCCTTGGTTTGAATGGGAGAGACAGGACTCTTCTGAGAACGAAGACACGGTTGCTAGGTCCAAAGCAAGCCCTGCAAATGGCTGTGCTGCTGACAGTGTCCAAGTGACAGTCTGGGCTCAGCTCAGGCTAGACTCTGGCCACGTAAACAATAGGATTGCTAGCAGATAAATGAAAGTCTAAACTCAGCATTCCTCAGAAACCTTGTGAAGCATGATTCTGTTTGTGAGGAAAAACCTTTACTGCTCTTGTCTGCCCCCAACAGCCAACTGAGTCCACCAGGGGGCATATACTTTCCAAAGAAGTCAAATAAGCCTATAACATCAAAGTCCCTGAGCTAGCCCCCAGCATGTTCCAGCTTAGACACACCTCCACCTAACCCGCCAGCCTCCATAGGAGAAATTTCCAGGGTTCTCTCAGAGCAACATGCTCTACATATGGGGACACACTCCTGTCATCCTTGGCTGTATGTGCTATGCCCTGACCTGCAGGGCAGTCAACGACGAACCGGTGAACACCTAGGAGGGAATGGGGGAACAAGGGTACAAAGAAGGAAAGAAAGACAGTATTCTGATCAAGCTGACAAATTTTTTTTTCCTCAGGGGAGGCTTATATAGGACCGTGGGCAGAATGTGAGCAGGGCATGGGCACCGGCACATAGGCAGAGTGAGAAGGTCAGTAGAAGGAATGCCCTGAATTGTTTAGCTAACCTGTAATTGGCTGTAAATTGCAGCAGGAGAGATAGCCCTGAGCTGGTTAGCTACTCTTTAGCTGGCTGTTAAACTGCAGCAGGAGAGAGAGCCCTGAGCTATGTAACTGGCTGTGAAACCACAAGCCTGTACCTTGGAATGTTCTGCTGAACATTCTGTTTATTTCTTTAAGAGGCGGTAATGTTCTGCCTGAGCGACCTGAGGTTGTGAGGATGGTGATGGTCCCCAACAGTACTAGGCATGGCATGACTCATTGTGACACTGTGTCCACTTGCTGTGGGTGAAACTATTCTTCCCAGGCTGCTCTATATGAGACACTGACTCCTAGACTAAAGACCGTTAGACTAATATTCAAATAT
Source organism: Cricetiscus sungorus (assembly GCA_030556225.1). Taxonomy (NCBI): domain Eukaryota; kingdom Metazoa; phylum Chordata; class Mammalia; order Rodentia; family Cricetidae; genus Cricetiscus; species Cricetiscus sungorus. The sequence goes on from JANBXA010000729.1 coordinate 21,707,047, forward strand.
CCTCTACCTGTAATTGCATTGATTTTTATCTATGTCTATTCTACCTTATCCTTAAAAAAGCGTTAAGGCTATTGTACGTTAATAGATTAGCATGAAACGGGAGCTTATTATTTTAAAGAGATTTTGGTATTTTAACCTGTAGATGCTGACATGTGAAATAACATATTTAATTAGTAAAAAAAAAAAAAAAAAAAAAACAAAAACAAAAACAAAAACAGTGTGCTTAAGGAAATGCAGGCATCTGGGAAATATATTTGGTATTTTAGTGCTTTACTGATTTGTATGTTAGCTTCAGTATATCATTTACTTCTCTGACTTGATTTGTTGATTTGTAAAATGAACTATTGTGTCATAAAATTTGAAATATGTCAGCGTATCCATCTGAACATGATATAATAAAACTTAAATTCAATAGTAAGCAAATCTATAGTGATTAAACTGGTGTGAACCTGATTGAACTGGCTTGAACAGGATTAAACCGGTCTGAACGGAATTAAACTAATCAGAACTGGTCTAAACTGGTCCAAACCAAATTGAACCGGTTTGAACTGGATCGGACTGGTCTAAACCTGATCGAAACCTGTAGAGAGCTGCGAAGTGCCGCACCTTAAAGATGGCACTGGCTTCTGCCTTCCACCTCCCTCCCTGAGGGTGAGGGCTCTCTGGCATAAACAAGCCCTTATTTGGTTAAGTCTGTTCAGCCTGTCTGCTTCCACATTAGAGTAGCCTATCTGCAGGGTCCACTTAGCTCACTGGGGTTGGTTAGCGCAAGGGGATTTAAGCCTGTGCAGGCATTTCCCCGGGGTCCCGAGGGTCAGAAGAAGCATGTTCAAGGATCCTGATTAAAACTGCATGAAGATGATCTTCCCTGAGTCGCGCCTTCCTTGCTGGTCGAGGATGGGCGCGGTACAGAAACCATCTGAACAGTATCGACCCTGTCTAAACTGGTTTGAACCGCTCTGAACAGGTTTGAACCAGTCTAAGCCGGTCTGAACTGGATCGAACTGGTCTGACCTGGTTTGAACCAGATAGAACAGGTCTGAACTGGCTTGAACCAGATCAAACAGGTCTGAACCAGATAGAACCTGTCTGAGCCCGTCTAAACCAGTCTGAACCGGCTCAAACTGGTCTCAACCGGTCTAAACTGGTAATGAACTTATCTGACAGGACCCTTACCCACAGGCCTTGGGATGTGGGTACATCTTTACTTTGATGAGAAACCTGGCCCTCAGCCCTTTCTTAGAGAGAAAAGGCCTAGGCATTCAGGTAGAGAGACAGAGTCCTCAGGGTGCAGGAATAACCCCAGTCATTCAACCTTGGGCTTATAAACATAAAGAGCACAGAGGCAGCAAGGCCACGTGCATCCTTGACAGGTGGGTGGATGGTCAGGCCTCGACAAAGGACAAGACTCACAACTACCTGCCGGGCTGGCAACTGCCGCATGGGCAGCGCTAGGACTGGGTGCTTTGACCTCGGGAAGATCGCGACCACATCAGGGACACGTGGGAGCAGAAGGTGGCAGGTAGAGAACCGCTCTGGATGGGTGCGAGGACCTAAGTGGAGATGCAAGTGCTCCTTTGCACTTTCTCGTGGCTGCCGGGAAAACACTGAGGAGGTGACCTCGATCGTCTAGCAGGAATAGAGGAGGCACTAAAGACTAAGAAAGGATGCGTTAAGTCTTGTTGAATAGTTAGGAATGAACAGAAGAGGGCCCTCCGAGTCCCCAATCCTAGCTGAAGAGGTTTTGGCAGGTTATTAGCCCCAGCCCTTATCCACAGGCCCTGGGAAGAAACTGCTGCCTTTCAGCTTGCCTCCCCCCACCCCCCACCCCACCCCACCCCACCCCACCCCACCCCACCCCACCCCACCCCGCAGCCAACTGTACTCAGTGAGTTGAGAAGAAGCCGGAGGAGAAGACTTGGAGTTGAGAGAAGGATGTGTGTTGGGGAGTCCTGGGAGGAGTTGAAATGGGGGTGAGTAGTGAAAATTCTCTCTCTCTCTCTCTCTCTCTCTCTCTCTCTCTCTCTCTCTCTCTCTCTCTCTCTCTCTCACCCTCTCTCTCTCTCTCACCCTCTCTCTCTCTCTCTCTCTCTTTCTCTTTCTGTGTGTGTGTGTGTGTGTGTGTGTGTGTGTGTGTGTGTGTATTGTCATGGAACTGGCTCTGTAGGACAGGCTGGCCTTGAACTCTTGCCTGCCTCTGCCTCCCAAGCTCTGGCATTAAAGGTGTGCACCACTTGGCTATATGGATTAAATTACCAAAAAATAAATTTAAAAATCATAAAAAATTTTGAAAGCAAGCAGAGGGCTGGAGTTGTGGTTCAGTGGCAGAGCATTTGCGTAGCATGGGAAAGTGCCACATCTGTCCCTGGCACAGCAAAACAGCCATGAAGAGTAGACAGAATGTGCTGGTGGCATTAGATTTAGAGTGGCAGGAAACCAGGTGTGGAGGCTCAAGCTGGAGGCCTGAACCGTGGAAGGAAAGCATTGCTAGTGATGAGCTAGGGATAGAGGACGGGACTCTTCCATGAGTGACTCCAGGACATCATCATAGCCAGGCAAGGCACAGACTGGGCCATGCTGGTGCTGGAGCTTTAATGGTATTGTTGCAGTTCTGGGCTTCCTGCATGCCATGCATGCACTCACTCTGTGTTTCACTTAGGATCTGCTGTAGTCCAGGACGTCCTGAACTGACTGTGTAGCTGATGATGACTTTGAGTTTCTGATCCTCCTATCTCTACCTCTCAAGGTGGGAATTATAGGCATGCACCATTATTATATTTGTTTTACACAGTGTTGAGGATGGGACTGAAAACTAGGCAAGCACCCTACCAACTGAGCCATGAGCAGGCCTCCCAGTCCATTATTTATTTATTTTTTAAAGATTTAGTTATTCTGGGTGTGTGGTGGCTCACATCTTTAATCCTGGCAGTCAGGAGGCAGAGGCAGGCAGATCTCTGTGAGTTTGAAGCTAGCCGGGTCTACAGAGTGAACTTCAAGTCAGTCAAGCCACATAGTAAGACCCTGTTTCAAAAAGAAAATGAATTTATGTGTTTTTGTGTTGTGCATATGAATGTTTTACCTGCATATGTCTGTGTACCACTTTCTTGTCTGATGTCTGAGGAGGCCAGAAAAGAGCAACAGATCCTTTCATTGTTTGTTTGTTTGAGTTTTGTTTTCGTTTTTGTGTGAGGCAGGGTCTCAACATGTAGTTCTGGTTGTCTTAGAACTCACTCTGTAGACCAGGCTGGTCTTGAACTCACAGAGTGTTGTGCCAGGTTCACAGAGCCCCAGACCAACCCAAGGAGCCAGAAAACTCTGATGCAAATGAAAAAAACCTTTCTTTATTGTTCAAGCTGGCCAGCTTGAATCTCACTCCACGGCAGGGGAAAGAGATGCCAACTGGCCATAAAGGGAAACTTTTAAAGGGGAGACCATGAGGTTGAACACCACAAACTCCAGAGTTTCCATGGTTACTTAAGGCCATACAAAGTACAGAGATCAACACTAACTATATATTTTAAGCAAGATACATTTGAGAAAGATAAGACAGGGCATGGAGTTGCAGAGTTACAGGGTCACAGGGTCTGTCACTTATCCCCTGGGCTGAGTAGTGGAGTTGTGTTTGTGATAAGCCCAACCATGTGGTTCTTAGACCTTAGACTTGTTTGCCAGAGGAATGTGGAAGAGTTTGGAATGCACATGAGAAAAGTCACAGAATGCAGTAAGTAGAACTTAGTGGGGGAATGGGAAACGGGAAGCCATTAGAAATGTGGAGAGTCAGCCCTGATACCTAGAAACACTTTCCACCTGAGACCCCCCCAGGGACTACACCAGACAGGGATTCAGGCAGATGGATGAGTCCCACTGTCCTTCCTGTCCTCCATTACAATCCCTCCATTCTCACCCTCAGCCCACCCAACCTCAACTCCATTCACTGCAGACCCAGGGTCCCCTAATCCTTTCATCTGTCTCTCCAAACAATTCCTTGCCTTACTGCAACCCTCCTGCAGCACCCCTCTTCCTGTCATACCTCCAACTCTCTGGAGACCCCACTTTGTGTGGACAGGATCCCCTTAACCCTTTCCTGAATCCCTCTCAGCCTTTCTCCAAGCTCACCTCTATTCCTCTCTGCCATCCACTGAGTACAGAAACACATTGTACAGTATTAAGGTTTGTTACATTTGTTAATGGTCTGGAACATTTATTTAACATGTAAAGATATGCTGCTTTTGTTTATGCTGCATCTGTTTCACTCTGCGAAGCTGTGAGTCTTTGCCTGTCTAAAACACCTGATGGTCTAATAAAGAGCTAAATGAGCAATAGCAAGGCAGGAGCAAGGACAGGTGGGGCTGGCAGGCAGCGAGAATAAATAGGAGAAGTCTGCAGAACAAAGAGAGGAGGACGTCAGGGGCCAGCCACCCAGCCACCCAGCCACCCAGCACTCCACAGAGTGAGAGTGAAGGTAAGATATACAGAAGTAAGAAAGAAAAAAGCCCACGGGCAAAAGGTAGTCAGGATAATTTAAGTTAAGAAAAGCTGGCTGGGCATTCATAAGTAAGAATAAGCCTCTGTGTGTGATTTATTTGGGAACTGGGTGGTGGGCCCCAAAGAGTAAAATGACACACAACATGCAACAACATTTTGACATTCCAACATGGGGCTAGAGTAAAGAAAATACAACCACAGAAGCACTCTGCCAGGCAACTTGCAATCACCACCTTTCCTAAGATCCAGAGTGAGCAACAGAAACCAAAGAATGAACACCCACCCAACAGGACAGATGCCTAGATACCAGCTCAAATACACAAACATTCACAGCAAGATGATATGTCCCCACCAGAACCCAGCAGTCCTAGTACAGTAACCCTGAGAAATGCAATATAGCTGAAGCACAGGACAAGGACTTCACAATAGCTATTATGATTGTGTCCAAGGACCGTAGAGAGGATATTAATAAATCCCTAGTGACACCTGTGAAAACACAATGGATCAGTGCAATGAAGTAATGAAAACAGTTCATGACAAGAAAGTAGAATTCAACAAAGAAACAGAATCACTAAATAGTCCCAGACTGAGATAAAACTGCAGATGAAAAATTTAGGGAGTCAGGCCAGGCTTGGTGGTGCACACTTTTAGTCCCAGCACTGGGAGGAAGGGGCAGGGGATCACTGTAAGTTTAAGGCCAACCTACCTGGTCTACATAGTGAGTTCCAAGACAATCAGGGCTACACAGAGAAACCATCTCTCAAAAACCAAAAAAAGAAAGAAAGAAAGAAAGAAAGAAAGAAAGAAAGAAAGAAAGAAAGAAAGAAAGAAAGAAAGAAAGAAAGAAAGAGGGGGAGAGAGGGAGAGAGGGAGAGAAAGAAGAACAAACAGAAGAAAAAAGAAAACGAAAACGAAAAAGAAAAATTTAGAAAGTTAAAGAAAACCCTCAGTGGTAGTGTAAGACCCGCAAGAGCATGGTCCCTCGTGCTCTCACTCAAGAAAGGCGGCCCCCACAAATCACTCACGAGAAGCAGTCTTGATGCAAAAGCATGAGGTCCTTTATATTCCGAGTGCACTGGGGCAAACAGCCATACGCCACGCAGAGCTAGAGGGCTGAGGACCCTCGGTACAGGATTGAGACAGCTTTTATAGGGTTACAACAAAGCCCGCACCTCGTGAACCAATCACCTCGTAGCATCCAGTGCGGACCAATTAATTTAAACTATCCAAGCCCGCACTTAGCCCAGGAAGTCTGCTTTTGCACAAGCTTCTGGGTGGGGCGACAAGGCTCATTTCCTGTCTTCACTCACTCACAGGTGCTGTCATAAACATTCAAGAAGGTGACCTTCAGCCTGGGGTCCCAGCTTCCTGGGGTCTGTGGAGAGTTAGGCTAAATATTTCCATCCTAACAGTAGGCCTCACCAACAGAGCACAAGACATGGAAGAAAGAATCTCAGGTGTTGAAGACAAAGAAGAAGAAATGCACACCTTAGTCAAAGAAAATGTTAAACATTAAAAAAAGGAGGATAACAAAACATCCAGGAAATCTGGGACACTATGAAAAGATAGAATCTATGAATAATAGAATAGAGGAAGGAGAAGAAATCCAGGCCAAAGGCACAAAAAATATTTTTATATTATACATATGTATATATATATATTTCTTATTTTACATATCAATCCCAGTTCCCTCTCTGTTCCTCCCATGCCCCCAACATTCCTCCTATCCCATCCCCCCCCTCCAGGAGGGATCATCAAAATCTGTCAAGTCATGTGGAGCAGGGTCTAGGCCCTCCCTCCTGCCTGTAGGCTGAGGGAGTATCCCTGCATGGGGAATGTGCTCCCAAAGTCCTTTCAGAAATATTTTTAACAAACTAATGGAAGGACTAGGAGTTGGTGGAGAACACCTTTAATCCCAGCACTCAGGAAGCAGATGCAGGTGGATCTCTGTGAGTTTGAGGCCAGCCTGGTCTACAGAGTGAGTTCAAATACAGGCTCCAAATCTACAAAGAAACCCTGTTTCAAACAAACAACAACAAAAAAGATAGAAGAAATTTTTCCTAACCTTAACAAGGAGTTACCTATCAAGATACAAGAAGAATTCAGAATACCAAATAGACTGAACCAAAAAGAAATTTCCTATAATGCATAATAATCCCTAAAGTTACAGAACAAAGAAAAGATATTAAAGCTGCAAGAAAAAAAAAGACCAAATAACACATAAAGGCAGACACATTAGAATTCTACCCAGCTTCCCATGGAGACTCTGGAAGCCAGAAGGGCCTGAGTGATGTTCTATAAACCCTAAGAGCTCTCAGATGCTAGGCCAGAATGCTATACCCAGCAAAACTATCTATCTCAATCAGCAAAGAAAGAAAAGCAATCCCACAATAAAACCAAATTTAAGCAGTATCTATCTACAAATCCTGCTCTACAGAAGATACTAGAAGGAAAATTTCAATATAAAGAGGTTAACCACACCCAGGAAAACATAAGGAATAGATAATTTCAGGCTAGTACATCAAAAGAGGGGGGGGAACCACACCATAACAACAAATAACAGAAATTAATAAACACTACTCATTGATAACTTTTAATATTAGTAGTCTCAATCCCCCAATAAAAAGATACAGACTAACAAAGTATATTTGAAAACAGGATCCATCTTTCTGTTGCATCCAAGAAACATACCTTATCATTAAGGATACATACCACTGTACCTCGCCTGCCCTCGCCAGCAAGGAAGACACGACTCCAGGAAGATCTTCTTCATGCAGTTTTAATCAGGATCCTTGAACATGCTTCTTCTGACCCACAGGACCCCAGGGGACCCCTGCACAGGCTTAAATACCCTTACGCTAGCCAACCCCAGTGAGCTACGTGGACCCTGCAGATAGGCTACTCTAACGCAGAAGCAGACAGGCTGAACAGACTTAACCAAATAAGGGCTTATTTATGCCAGAGAGCGCTCACCCTCAGGGAGGTGGAAGGCAGAAGCCAGCACCATCTTTAAGGCGCGGCACTTCGCAGCTCTCTACAGTTCCCCCTTTTATTTTAATAACGCAAGAGGCAAGGGTAGTGGTCTGGTCTCCAGTAAAGCAGTGGATATTGTAATGACTCTGAATCCTGGTAGTCAGCCAAGTCAGTCCCACACCCATCCGGTATCTTTTTTCCTGGAGGTGGGGCCTCGGACACCAACCCACATGCAACCAGACTTGCCCTTCTCGGAGTTGCTCACTTCCAGAGCTAACTCGGAGTGTAGTGCTAAACCATACAACCTGAGCATGAAGGATCAATACTTGTTCATGACTGGGAGCCATGTTTGGGGAGACTGTCCTGCCTCAATGGCTGTAAATGCCTGGACAACCATAGCTGCATGCTGCTTCTGAGCAAACCTCATCTTGCAAAGGCATCACAGGGCCATGAAGGAGATAAGCAACAAGAAGACAGCCATGGCTCCCATTCCCGCCCACTCTTTCAGATGATCCCTGGCAACAGGAACCATGATGACAATCCAGCAGCCAGTCCCGAATCTACACGTGTCAAATTTACTGCAACGATGGCCATTCCCAGCTGTGCCATTAAGTCATCAAAGTGGGCAGACCAATTTCCTAAGAGATGGTTAGACAATTGTGACAAATTAGCAGTACATGTAAAGTTCTCATACTGAATGCTGGTAACACACAAACCTGGATACTTCATTTCACATCCCAATTGGGCCAGCTGCCACAAGGTATCTATTTGCTCCTGCACCAGATCAATTCTTTGGTTTACAATCATTAAACCTCCTTTTAGTTGAGCAACTATTGTGGATTGAGCATCCAAGACGGTAGCCACATTCTTGGACAACTCATTTAGCTTACAGGCTATCTGCACAGATGTGCTCATAGCCACAGCAGCTGTGACTGAATCCACAACTGCAAAAGAGATAGCTGCAACTATGGCTGCTGTAATGCCAAAATCTCTCCCTGAGCCTGTACCAAATGGGCCACAAAATCTGAAAATGGTTCCATGGGGCCTTGCAGTATCTTAGTGAGGTTACCACTCACCTCTCCCTTATTGGATAATGACTTCCATGCTTTTATGGCAATCTGATTTACTTGTTCAAAAACTTGTAATGGATATCCTGTCTGTTGGTTGGCAAAGTGTCCCTGTCCAAGCAACATGTCCCTGCCCCATGCTGCATTTCCGGCTGCCAGGTTAGCTGCAGGCTGCTCATTGGCATACTCAATTAAAAAAGGCTTTCCAATCCAGATACTGCCCCGGGCTTAGGCATGCTCAAGCCAGTGCACTCCAATCACTAGGAGTCATGCTATACCTATTTAGGGCTTCAACTTGAGCTACAGTAAAAGAAGCTGAAATTCCATATGTTCTCACAGACTCAGCCAAAGCCTTGATGACCTTAAAGTCTAAAGGCTCCTCATATCTATTGCCTTGGGCATCCTGGAAAACTGGATATGCCAGACTTAAGTCAGTTCGTACAGCTTTCCAGACCTCAGGGCAAAAAAAAAAACGCCCTGTACCTGGGCCCCGCCCTTCCTCACTCTGATAAGGAGAAGGCACCGAAGGCATTGTCCCGGGAGGGTTTTCCTCCTCCTTACATAGCTGTTTCTCTTTTCCTTCCCTTCTCCGTTCTTTAAGGGACTGTTTCTGAACTCTTTCTATGAGGGCTTGTAATTCTTCCTCAGAATCTGTTTCATCCGTACCTGACTCTCCTGTGCTCTCAACCTCTTCTGATCTTTCTTCTTGTAACATTTCTAGTGCAGCTTTCCCTTTTTCCTTCACTTCTTTACAGTACCTCTGGTCTTCAATACAGCTATGCACTAACTTCCAAACAGGTCGGACTCTGGACTTTAGCGTCCCTTGTTCCCAAGCAAAGTCAAGATCCCTGCCTAACTTGTCCCAGCATGCTACCGTGAGGTCTCCCGAAACTGCGAACCAAGGTGCAATGGCATCACACTAGCTCAGGAATCTTTCTAGTGTGCTTTTCTTTATTTTAAGTTTCTTTGACAAAAGTAGCTCCTGAAGAGCCAGAAAAATTGGATGAGACTGAGAAGTCCCAATTTTGAAAATTTTACTTTTGGTTCCTTACAACCTCTCGCTCAATACCTGAGACTTTATTGCTGCTTATTTCTGTGGTCTTTAGCTTGGTCCCAACTTACCTGGGACTTTATTGCTCCTTACCTGGAGACCTTATCGCCTCTTTACTGAGGGCCTTAGCTTGGTCCAAACCCGGAACTTTATTGCTCCTTACCGGAGACCTTATCGCCTCTTTACCAAGGGCTTTAGCTTGGTCCCAACTTACCTTGGGAACTTACCAGCGCTGCCCTGACTGCAAGAAGTTCTGATCTGAAGATTCCCCATATGAGAAGCCATTTGTACCGTGCCTGCCCTCGACAGCAAGGAAGACATGACTCCGGGAAGATCTTCTTCATGCAGTTTTAATCAGGATCCTTGAACATGCTTCTTCTGACCCGAGGGACCCTGGGGGAACCCCTGCACAGGCTTAAATACCCTTGCGCTAGCCAACCCCAGTGAGCTACATGGACCCTGCAGATAGGCTACTCTAATGCAGAAGCAGACAGGCTGAACAGACTTAACCAAATAAGGGCTTATTTATGCCAGAGAGCGCTCACCCTCAGGGAGGTGGAAGGCGGAAGCCAGCGCCATCTTTAAGGTGTGGCACTTCGCAGCTCTCTACATACTACCTCAGGAAAAGGATGGAAAAAGATATTCCAAGCAAATAATAGGAATATTTATATTGATATAATATTAATAATATATGTATTAATAGAGGACAGAGGGGGAAAAACAAGAAACAAACAGATGTAGTCATTTTAATATCTGACAAAACAGACTTCAAACCAAAACTAACTGAAGAGATGGGAAGATTATAAAATACAGGTAAAATCCGCCAAGATAATATTACAATTCTAAACATCTACACACCAAACACAAGGGCACCCAAGTCCATAAGAGAAAGACTCCTGCTACTACTATAGCTAAAATCACATATTGGCCCTTACACAGTGATAATGGATGATTTCAATACCCCACACTCAACAATAGACAGGTCATCCAGACAAAAATTAAATTGAGAAGTGCTAGATTTAAACAAAGTTGTTATGGTGGAGGCTTTGTCCCAGCCCCTGACATCCATATACCAAAGAGTCTGGGATGTTATGGTGGAGGTTCCACCCAAGCCCCCTCCCCTGTCACCCTACAAATCCTGCTGCATCTCATAAAGCCAGCCAAATGATGACCTCTCCCCCAGAGATGCTCAAGGCCACTCCCACAGGGTATTTAAACTGCCCCCCTCCCAAGAAAATAGACTCATGGTTTTTCAGTCTTTCTGTACCATCTCCTCTCTGGGGGCTGGAAGATCACCCAAGACTATTGTACCCATTAAACATGAATTTTTCTTTTCTTTTCTTTTTTAAATTTAATTTCATTTAATTTTATATTTTTTATTATTTTACATATGGATGCCAGTTCCCTCTCCTTCCCATCCTCCCATATCTCCCCACCCCACCCCACCCCCATCCCATTTGCCATCTACTTCCCAGGGAGGGTGAGGCCTTCCAGGAAGAATCATCAAAATCTGTCAAGTCATTTGGGGTAGGGCCTACGCCCTCCCTCCTGTCTCTAAGTTAAGGGAGTATTCTTAACTTTAGGAATATGTTCTTAAAGTTGTTTTGTGCACCAGATATACATCCTGGTTCCACTGTCAGAGGTCCCTTAGACTGCCCAGGCCTTCTAACTGAGACCCACGTTCAGGGGTTCAGGGTCAGTCCTATGCTAATTTTCCAGCTATCAGTCTGAGGTCCATGAGCTCCCCCTTGTTCAAGTCAGCTATCTCTGTGGGTTTCTCCAGCCTGGTCTTGACCCCTTTGCTCATCACTCCTCCCTCTCTGCAACTGGATTACAGTTCGGCTCAGTGTTTAGCTGTGGGTATCTGCTTCTGTTTCCATCAGCTACTGGATGAAGACTCTAGGATGGCATACAAGGTAGTCATCGATGTCATTATTGGGGAAGAACATTTAAAGTAGTCTCTCCTCTACTGCTCAGATTGTTAGTTGGGGTCATTTTTGTAGGTCTCTGGACATTTCTCTACTGCCAGATTTCTCTTTAAATCTACAATGACTTTCTATTATGTTATCTCTTTTCTTGCCCTCCTCTACTCCTCCCCTGACTCAATTTCCCTGGTCCTTCATGTTCTCTTCTCCCCTCCTCTTCTCCTCTTCTCTTTCTCCTAACTCCCTCTCCACTATAGATGTAGAAACACAGGCTTTTCTAATTCAGGTTGATTTGGTCTGACTTGGATTGCTGCATTGGCAGAAAAGCTTATCAGGGTGTAGAAACTTTACAAATGTCATAAATCAAATGAATCTAGTTATAGAACATTTCACCCAAACACACACACACACACACACACACACACACACACACACACACACCATTTTCTCAGCACATCATGAAACTTTCTCCAAAATCTACCCCCTACTTGAACACAAAGTAAGCCTCATCAGATGCAAGAAAATTAACAACATCCTGCATTCTATCTGACCACCATGGATTAAAGTTGGATATCAACACCAGAAACAACAGAAAGCTTACAAACTGATGGAAACTGAACAAGTCATTACTAAAAGAAAAACAGGTTGAGACAGATATCAAGAAGGAAATTTAAAATGTTTTAGAATTAAATGAAAATGACTACAAAACATCCCTACACCTATGGAACACAATAAAGGGGATTCTAAGAGATAATAAATAATTGAAGAGGTCTCATATTAGTAACTTAATGGCACACCTGAAAGCTCTAGAACAAAAAAAAGAAGTAAATCCCCAAAAGGGTAGATGGCAAGAAACAATCAAATTCAGGTCTAAAATCAATAAAATAGAAACAAACAAAAACAATACAAAGAACTCATGAAAAGAAGAGTTGGTTCTTTGAGAAAAAGCAATCAGATTGATAACCAAATGCATTAAAAGATGGAGAAAGAAGATCTAAATTAATAAAACTGGAGAAAAAAGGGGGCCATCGCAACAGACACTGAGGAAATCCATTATGGTTGCAGAATACTAGTTAAAGATATTACATTTGTTTGTGCTGTGGAATCTTTTTGTTTGTTTGTTTCTCTGTGTAGCTTTGGAGTCTCTCCTGAAACTTGCTCTGTAGCCCAGGCTGTCCTCAAGCTCACAGAGATCCACCTGCCTCTGCCTCCTGAGTGCTGGGACTTAAAGGTATGTGCCACCACTATCCAGCTTGTGTAACATTTGTTTAATGATGCAAAGATGTGTTGCATTCTTTTCTTTCTTTTTTGGGGGGTGGGGGTTTCAAGACAGGGTTTCTCTGTGTAACAGCCCTAGCTGTCCTGGAACTAGCTCCGTAGACCCAGCTGGCCTTGAAGTCACAGAGATCCTCCTGTGTCTGCCTCCGAGTGCTGGGATTAAAGGCTTGTGCCACCACCTCCCAGTTTATGTGTTACATTCTTTTACACTGCATTTGTTTTGTTTTGTGAAGCTGTGTTACTTTGTCTACAACACCTGATTGGTCTAATAAAGAGCTGAACAGGCCAATTAGCAAGGCAGGAGAAAGGATAGGTGGGTCTGGCAGGCAGAGAGAATAAATAGAAGGAGTAAAAGAGAAGAAAAGATCAAGAAGCAAGAAGGGGCTAGCCACTCAGCTACACAGCAAGCCAGAGTAAGAAGTAAAGAAAGGTATATAGGATAAAGATAAAAACCCAGAGGCAAAAGGTAGATGGAATAATTTAAGAAAAGCTGGCTAGAAATAAGCAAGTTAAGGTCGGGCATTCATAAGTAATAGTAATAATAAATCTCTGTGTAATTATGTGGGAGCTCTGTGGTGGACCCCCAAAGAACAAAGAGCCAAAAGAGAAAAACCAACTAAAAACACATCATAAGAACACAATTTAAATCCAGTGGTGGTGGCACATGCCTTTAATCAGAAGACAGACGCAGGTGGATCTCTGTGAGTTCCAGGCCAGCCTGGTCTACAGAGCTAGTTCCAGGACAGCTTCCAAAGCCACAGAGAAACCCTGTCTCAAAAAAACAAAAACAAAAACAAAAAAAACCCAAACAATCATGATTTAAAAATCTATACTCCACCAAACTGGAAGACAAAAAGAAATGGACGAATTTCTTGATATATATGACCACCCACAATCAAATTAAGATTAGATAAACAATTTAAACAGACCTATAACTCCTAGTGTAATACAAACAGTAATTGAAAGTCTCCCACAAAACCCAGGGCCAGATAAATTCAGTGCAGAAGTCTACTAGATCTTCGAGGAAGACTTAACAATACTCTTTAAATTATTCTACAAAATAGAAACGGAAGGAACACTGACTAATCCTTTTTATCAGGCCACAATTACCCTGATATCTAAGCCACACAAAGACCCAACAAAAAATATTACAAACTAGTTTCCCTTATGGGCATATATATTCAAACATTTTCAATAAAACACTCACAAACCACTGGTAGTGGCTCACACCTTTAATCCCGGCACTCAAGAGGGAGAGGCAGATCTCTGAGTTTGAGGTCAGGGTGGTCTACAGAGCAAGTTCCAGGACAGCCAGGGTTACACAAAGAAGCCTTGTCTTGAAAAACAAAACAAATAAAATACTTGTAAACCAAATTCAATAACACATGGAAAAGATCATCCCCATGATCAAGTAGGCTTCATCCCACAGGGGTGGTTCAACATGTATAAATGATAAATGTAATCTACCACACAAACAAATTTAAAGACAAACACAACATGGTCATCTAATTAGATGCAGAAAAGGTTGATGAGAAAATATAATATCCCTTCAGGGTAAAAAGCCCTCAACATAATAAAGGCAAATTGCAGGAAGCCTACAGCCAACATCAACCTAAACAGAAACACAAAGCAATCCCACTAAAATAAGGAGCAAAACAAGGCTGTCCACTCTCCAAGTACTTACTCAATGCAGTATAGTACTTGAAGTCTTAGCTAGAGCAGTGAGACAGCTGAAGGAGATCAAAGGATTACAAATAGGAAAGGATAAAATCAAAACATATTTGCAGTTGATATGATTTTATACATAAATGACCTTAAAAACTCTACCAGTAAGTCTTTACAGCTTATAAACATGTTCAGCAAAGTAGCATGATACAAAATTAACACACAGACATGAGTGTCCTCCCTATATACAAATGACAAATGAGCTGAATAAGAAACCATGGAAGCAATACCTTTCACAATAGTCTCAAAGATATTTTGGGACAATTCTAACCAAGCGAGAGAAAGATTTGTATAATAAAAGTTTTAAGATGTTGAAAAGAGACATTGATGAAGATATCGGAAGATAGAAAGGTCTCCCACACCACTGGATTGCTAGCACTGATATAGTGAAAATGGCTCTTATACCAAAACCACTCAGTCCTCAGGTTCAATGTAATCCTCTTCAATATTACAGCAGAAAAACTGCAAACCAATTTTTAGCTTCATACTGTTGTGCCCAAACTCTGAACCCCCAAATCACCAAGAGACCCAATCTGATGCAAAAGTAAAGAGTCTTTAATTAATTAATGAGTTAACTGTATTAACTTGGGTCCTACATCCATCTGACACAGCGGGTGGATCAAAAAGGACTCAGAGAGATTGTGGGGCAGGGAATTTATTGGGTTGGAGCAAGGGGAGTGTCTGAGGTCTGCAACAGTCTCGGGACTGGTGCACTTCCGGGCTTGGTCGACCTGTCCTGAGCTGATTGATCAACTGTAGCTGCAGCCAGGTTGCTAGGGCCTATAGACCCTCCCAGGGTGGTTGCAATGCTCTGAGTTCCACTGTTACCATAAAGTACATCCAGAGCCCACCAGCTAACTTCTGATTGGTCGGGCAAGGTTTTGGGAGCTCAGCACATGTTGGTGAGTCAGGGGTTTACATCTTACTGGGTCTTTTCTGAAGCCTGTCATGGCTGCCAAAGCAGGGGGCTGGGTGAGGGTCTGGTCTCTTCAATATGGAAACATACATACAATAAAAACTAAAATAGCTAAAACAATCCTGAATAATAGAACAACTGCTGGAGATATCCCCTGATCTCAAATTATACTACATAGATACAGAAATAAAAAACAGCATGATATTGGCATAAAAACAGACACAATGATCTGAGGAATCAAACTGAAAATCCAGACACCTATGGACACCTTGTTTTTGAAAAAAAAAAAAACCAAAAGTACATAATGGAAAATACAAACAAAGCGTCTACAACAAATGATGCTAATGACATAGTGTAGAAGAATGCAAAGAGATCCATATATATCACCCTAAAAAATGCAATTTCATATATATCAAGTACATCAACATAAGGCCAGATCCCTGAATCTGACAGAACAGAAAGTGGGGGATAGGCTTAACTCATAGACACAGGAAACGACTTTCTGAACAGGACACTGATAGCACAAACACTGAGAATAAAAATTAATAAATGGGACCTCATGATCCTGAAGTCATCTGTATGGCAAAAGACACCATCATTTGGATAAAGTGACAGCCTAAATGATGGGAAAAATTCTTTACCAATTACACATCTTATAGAGGGCTATTATCTAAAACCTATAAAGAACTAAAATAAACTGGACAGCAAGAAAGCAAATAACTCAATTTAAAAAAATAGTGTATATATCTAAAAGAGAATTCTCAAAAGATGAACACAAATGGCTGAAAAACACTTAAAGAAACGTTCAACATCCTTCATCATCCAGGAAATGTAATTTAAAGTACTTTGAAATTTCTTCTTCTACCGCTCAGAATGGCTAGGATCAATAAAACAAATGGCAGCTCCTGCTGGTCAGGGTGTAGAGTAAGGGGAACACTCATCCATTGCTGGTGGGAGTGTAAACTTATACATCCACTATGGCAATCAGTGTAGCTCTTCCTCAGGAAGCTGGGAATCAATGCACCTCAATGCCCAGCTACATCACTGCTGGGCATGTACCCAAAGGACTCTACAGCCTAATACAGAATCAATTGCTCATCCCTGTTCATTGCTGCTCAATTTACAACAACCAGAAACTGTAAACAGCCTAGATGCCCATTAACAGAATAATAGATAAAGAAAATAGGGTACAATTACACAATGGCATATTATTTAGATGTTTAAAAAAATCAGAATTTTGCAGGTAAAATTTCTAGCTCCATCTGGAGCTAGAAAACATCACCCTAAATGAGGTATCCTAGACCCAAAAGACAAATATTGTATGTATTTTATTATATACATACAATGGGTGGGTGTTAGTTGTTAAACCTTTGCTAGGCATGCTACAATCTACATAACCACAGAGATTATGTATAAAGTAATGGACTAGGGTGGGAAGAAAAGGCTAAGGGAGGGAATACAGGAAGGAAAATCTTACACTAAGGGCCATTTTTGGGGGAAGCCTACTACTATAGAAGTTTCTTAAAATATACACATATACAAACAAATGTAGTCAGACTTTTTTTTGGACCTCCTGCTCACCAAAAAATGACACAGAGACTTAATATTAATTATGAAAGCTTGGCCTTGGCTTTTCCCCAACAGGCTCTTATAACTTAAATTAACCTGTTTCTATTAATCTATGTTCTGTCACATGGCCCAGTTACCTCTCCTTTACACCATATGTCTAATTTCTCCAGTGTCTAGCTGGTGTCTCTGTGCACTCCTCAATTCTTCCTGAGTTCCTCTCTCTCCCTGGAAGTCCTACCTATTCTCTCCTGCTTAGCGATTGGGCATTCCACTCTTTATTAAACCAATCAGAAGGCACCTTATGCAGAGACACATCTTTACAGTGTACTAACAAATTTTCTCACAATAAATAAAATGGAGTCACCAAATAATGGGAAGACAATGCCCCAGGTAAACATCTTTCACCACCAGTGAAATCTCCAATGCCAGGAATGGGTTATATATAATTGAGTCATTGGACAAAGGGGTCCCATGGAAACCCCCAAACAAACTGAGGCTATTGGATGCTCTCCACAAACTGATGATAAGACCCTATTGTTGAAGAGAACACCTACATTGAACACAGAAGTTGAGCTGGTACCAACTAGAACCTTTCTCCCTACTGACTAGTGTTCATGGTAGTGGAAGGTAATCGTCATGCTTCCAGAGGAGAAAGGCAACCACCAACCATCTACAAAGCCTTTGATCTACAGTGGTGATCTGCCTGAATGATAATGCTGGTACAATGGTGGCACAAAAGCTGTGAGGGTTACCAACTGTGGCAACATGGCCAAAAGAAGGGCATGTAGTGAACATTGCCTTGGGCTCCAGAAGAAAAGGCAGAGGGCCCTTTGCCTCAAGTGCATTATGCTCCTTGCATTGTTCTTACATGTCAGAACATAGCTATGCGAGCCAATCTGGTGAAAGGATATGCTAAGAGATGTCCTTGGTGTACCCTGAATCTGCTCCACTGCAGAAGGAGGTCTCATCCAAACCTCATTCAAGAAATTTATTGGGAGGGAAGAATCCAGGAGAATGGCTGCCTCTGCCAGGGTGGAAGAAAGCAGCCAGGCAGTCACAAGCTGAACAACCACAGGGTTTATACAGAGATTCTTAGGGGCGGAGTTTTTTCGGGGAGATTTCCAGGGTGGGAATTGGTCAGATTTCAATCCCTGAGTTTAGGATGGCTAGATCTCCTACTAAGGGATTGGTTAGTTTTCTGTACAGGTTTAGGGTCAGATTTGGCTCTGGTTTTAGGATCAAAGTGTGTTTCTTTCACTGGTCCTTTCTAGACTTTTGGCTCTAGTTTTAGAGCAAGGTGTATTTCTTTCACTGGCTCTGATTCCAGGGACAAAGTGTGTTTCTTTGGCACTGGTTTCAGGGTTAGGGTACATTTCTTTGGTTCTGGTTGCAGGGACAAAGTGTGTCTCTTTGGCTGGCCCTTTTTCCCTATAACCTATCCATTTAAAAATATATCTCTGAATATCTAACTAACTAAACCTAACTAACATAACCTTAAGTTTGACTATTATAAACTGCTTAAGCATAATACCTTAAACAAGAGTAGGATTATAAATACAGCATAACAAAATTAACCTTAAATGTATAGTAATAATCTAAAATCTATACCAATGTAAAATATCTTGAGATTAGCAGTTGCTTTGGGGTTAAGGAGATTCAATAATCTATCCTTTTCTTTATCATTTCTCCATCATACATTTCTATGAAGGAGGAGGAGAGGGAGGCTTGTACCGGTTGGTCACCATCTATGGTTCTGCACAGTAGATACTCAACTGACAAATCGACTGTCTAAATATGCTCCACAGTGTCTTACACAGCTTTGCGAGCAAAGTGCTCTGCGGTTCTTTGTGCAGCTTCGGAGCCTTTGCACACCCTGTATCTCGATCCAAGTGTCTGTAGAGTCAGGACCGAGCCTGGTACCAGGCAGGGGCACTTAAAGATTGAAAGATTGAATGAATGCACGATTGCCTTTGTCTATTGTGTAGAGTGGAAGAAGAAGAGGCACGCGGGACCCTCCCTATTCACTATGGCCCACCCCTGGAGTCAAAGCATCTTTGTGGGAGGGAAGCTGAGCCAGGGGGCCCCCTCGCTGACCTCCCAAAGAGCCTGCTTTCCTGGATGCCGAGTGCAGTCCTCCAAATCCTGTCATCTGACTCTTACTGCCAGCTCCCCGCCCGTTTCCCGTCCGCCCACCCGCGCAGCCCCGCAATGGTTCGGCCGGCTGCCATTTACACCGAGTAAGGTCGGACCACTGCGCTCATCGGAGGGGAGGCCGAGGTGCCGCGGAGGGATCCCTTCGGAGCATTCCGACGGGAGGCACCCATTGGCCGCCAGTATGGGCGGCCGCCGCTGATTGGTCCGCTCGGGACGCCGGCCCCGCCCAGTTACCGGAGGCCGAGGGAGAAGCCGGGCCGAGTTTCCAGAGGACCGAACTGGGCGCGCGGGGTGGCTGCGGCGCAGGTGAGTGTCCCCCGGCCGGGGCGGCCTCCCGGGCGTGGAGCCATGTCGGCGGGGTGGGGCTGGCCGCGCCGGGACCCCAAACACGGACCCCTCCTCGCTGTCCGGGGCCTCCGGCCCGCCCCTGCCCTCTGCTCCCGGGACACTCCCTGTTGGTGGTGGGTCCCGACCCCTCCCGGGCCCCTGCCCAAAAGCTGGCGGCCGGGGCACCGGGACCACCCAGGTCCGGATGACAATAACAACCGCAGTAGTAGTTTGGATCGCCTCGCTAGCCGGGACCCCAGTGCTTCCTCGTCAGACACTTACGGTGCACAGCATGGAAGCAAAACAGCCTCCTGGGAGGGGCTGTTAACTTTTAGAAGTGAGGTATCAGGGCCAGAGAGGTGGAGTGACTCACTCAAGGTCACACAGCTAGTAAGTGGCCGGTGGGGATGAGGGACCCATGCCTTTGAGTCCAGAAACTAGTCCCAGGAATCGTCCCTGACCAGCCGCTGGGCTCGTTGCACAGGGCCACCCCCATATTCACTTCGGAGCCGCACCTAACTGGTTTTTGCTTCCTTCCCGGCGCCCACAGGTCATTAGACAGCTTCCAGGTTGCCCTCCTGTCCCTTCTCTTGAACTGGCGAGGCAAGGCCTAAACACCGTGGGTCCTTTAATCCCATTCCCCCTCCACCCACCCTGACTACTCTTTACCTCGAAGAGAAATGACTGAGAGTTGAATCGTAGAGGCCGGGTGTCTGGGAAGCGGGGCAAGCGGTGCGTTCACGACTCTCGGCCCCCGCCCCGGAAACACTGGAGAGATGAAACCTTCAGGATCCGGTTTTTCAAGAATGAATCAGAGGCCTCCTGCCCTCCTCCCCAAAGTAGTACTGTGCTGGGGGTTAGGAGGGAGGGACGACAAGGTAGCAGGTGTGGTGTCCCCTAAGCTAGGCGTTATCAGAGCCCCAGGAACCCCCTTCCCTGCTTCCTGCTCCTCCCACTTAACTTTTCTGTGACAGCGGGGTTGCTAAGTTTCAGGCCCTTCTTGGGATGAGAGCGCTGGACTCCGGAAATCCATCTAACCCACTTCCCTTCAGTTCCCTGCAGGGAGGTGCTCATAGTTCTCTAGCAGTCATGTTGGTGGGGCTTGGTTCACAGTCACTTAGGGCTATAAGACATTCATTCTACAGTTCACCTACAAGTGCTAAGCAGTTACTGTGCCAGGCACCATGTTTTGCTTGGAGGGAAGTGTCCTCCAAATACAGGACAGAATTCCCTGCATTATAATGGGGAACAGGCAGAAGTTAACATGGGCAGCCACTGCAGATCCTGCTGAGTGCTGAGTGGCCGGCCTTTCAGAGATCACTGGGCAGGGGAGATCACACACAGAGCCAAGTATGTAATAGCTGGCACAGGGAATGAAGCTACAGATGTGATTGAGGGCCTGGTACAGAAAACATATCTTTTTATTGTCACGTTTCCCCCATACGGTGGGATCTCTTTGTGAGATCAGAGACAGATGAGTAATGCCACCTGGTTTGCATTTTAAAATAGAGACACAGGCTGGCGAGACAGCTCACAGAGTGCATGCTGGGAGTTCTGTTCCCAGCATCTACTACTTTAACTGTAGTTTCTTTTGACCTTCAGGCACCCAAGTGGTACACAGGCAGACACGCAGCAAAACCCTCATACACATAAAAATAAACTTTAAAAAATGGAGACACAAAGATAAATAACAGCCGGGACATTGGGAGACTAGCTCTGTTGGGGCAGCATACAGCTAAGTTCATAGTCCCTGGTATTGTGGAGCAGCTCCTGTGTGTGGGGCTGGGGCGAGCCGGCTGCCTGGAGAAGTCTGGATAGGCCTTGCCAGGCTAGGAACTGGGATGGTCCAAGGCCAGGGAAGGAAGGATGTGACCGGAATAAAGGCTGGGGCACTCTGGAGGTGTGGGCCAGCAGTACAGGCCCAGCCTTGAACCTGTCAGGGAGGGTGGGAAGGGGTGGGTCGGCAGCAGCGTGCCTTCCTAGCAGATGAAAGGTTCTAGTTTCTGTCTCCATCACTGTGAATAATAACACGTCCAGCACTTCCTGACAAGGTTCACTAAAGTGATGAGCAGGTCACATGCAGCACAGTCTGGGAGTTCCGTGAGGACCTGACAGACATGAACTCTGAGAAAACTGCAGCCTCGTGGCTAAGCAACTTGACTTTGTCTGTGCCGCTGGTGAGTGGCAAGGGGTGGAGCTTGAATCCAGGCCACCATACTGTGTCTCAGGGTCTGCATCATTGATTTATTAGTCACTCATTTTCCTCAGTGCCTTGGGGCTCTCACCAGAGGGCACACAAAAGCTAGACTAAACCACAACAGTGAACATGTACAGAGACAGAAAGGAGGCTGGGGTATGGAGTCCAAGACAGTAAAGAAAGGCAGTGCCTCAACACTTACACACCCCAGTAGGATTCCAGGAACTGTCCCAGGCACACACATGCATTTACACACCCCTAATAGTGTTCCGGGGATAATCCAGGCACATATATGGTTTCCTTTTTGATCAGAGGGTTAAACTGGTCAGTGGTGGCACAAGCCTTTAGTCCCATCATTCAGGCAGATCTCTGAGTTTGAGGCCAGCCTGGCCTACTGAGTAAGTTCCAGGACAGCCAGGACTATACAGAGAAAACTTGTCTCAAACAGACATATAACAAGGAATGGTGATGGAAAGAGTGGACCAAGGGGGTGCTGCTGCTGTTCCGTACTGTTGAATGTGGTGGCCTAATTTTAGAAGACAATTCTATGTAGTTCATTTCAGTTTACCTTTGTGAAATAGCCAGTGAGTGGCTATAGTATCCTGGGATACAGAGCTATTGGCAGACAGATGAAGGAATCAGTAAAAGACTAGTGCCCAGAATATATAAAGAGTTCTCACAAATCAATAAGAAAAAGGTCATTCAAGTAAAGCTGAACCAGCCAGTGTGGAGCAGGCCTGTTATCTCAGGACATGGGAGGTAGAGGCGGGAGGATCTTCAGTGTGAGGCTTGTGCAGGAAAACTCTCCTCAAAAAAGCAGAGCAAAAGAAGACCATGCAGGGGCCATGGAGACCATGGAGATGGCACACTTGGTAAAGTGCTTGCTGCGCCCGCTGAGTTTGACAGTCAGAACCCATGTGAAAATGCTAGGCATGGTGGCTTGCAATTGTCTCCAGCACTGGGGACATAAACCTATGGGTCGGGCTTTTTGGTGGGCCAGCCTAAGTGGAGAGCTCATGCAAAGTGGGGCTGGGGTATGGCATATACTGAGTAGTAGAGCCTGGCCTAGTATATTTGAGGCACACTAGAGAGATGGCCAGTAGAGTAAAGGCTGCCACTGAGCCTGTAACCTGAGTTTGATCCCTGCTCCTCGAATGGTAGAAAGAAAGAACTGTCTCCCACAACCTCTGTATGCAAACTGTGGCAACACACTTGCACACAAATAAATAAATGTGATTTTTTTTTTCTTCCCTTTGAGACAGGGTCTTACTATGTAGCTCTAGTTTTCCTAGAACTTGCTATGTTGGCTAGCCTAACCTCAAAGTAATTTTTTTTAATTTTTATTTTATGTGGGTGTTTTGCCTGCTTGCATGCCTGAGCTCACAGGGAGAAGAGGGTGTCAGATCCTCCCTAGGACTGGAGTTGGAGGCAGTTTTTAGCTGCCCTATGGGTTCTGGGGTTCAAACCCAGGTTTTTTTGGAAGAGTAGGCAATGCTCTAATCATTGAGCCACCTCTCCGGCCTCAGTAATTTTTTTAAAGCAAAGAGATGACTCTTGAGGACCAATAACCAATGTTGACCTCTAACCTCCATATGCACGCACACATCCGTGGGCATGAATGAGCACACACACAAGGAGCACAGGAAGGTCAGGAGACATGGCTGTGCTTGCTGCTCTTCTAGAAGAGCTGAGTTTGGTTCCTAGTACCCAGCGGCCAGTGCCTTCTGGCCTCTGCAGGCACCTAAGCTCAGGTACACACACCCACATGCAAACTCATACCTGTACACTTAATACAAAATACAATCCTTTAGAAGGTGGGATGGCTCAGTGGGTAAAAGTGCTCACCTCCAAACCTGAAGAGCTGGCTCTGATCTCCAGGACCCACATGGTAGAGGAAAAGAAGTAACTCAGGTACGCTCTTGGACTCACAAATATGCTGGGGCATGCATGCATGCATATACACAGAGTAAGTAAATGTAGACAATATAGTTCAAAAAATAAAAAAATAAAATAGGCAGTCCACTACAGAGCCAATCAGGAGCATTAAAAAAAGATGTGTTTGGCGCCATTGATGCCTCCCTGCTGGCACTATGGGGAATGTGGTGAGGGCCATGGGGTGGGGCTTGTGCTCTCCTGGGGAGATGGCCAGTCCTGCCCCACATTCTGAGGGGTGGCCATTAGTGACGCACAGATCTCCCTTTAGCAGAGAGTGGACAAGTTGTAAAATACCCATCCCAGCTGGAGGAGGTAAGGGAGGGTGCTGGGCAGCAGAGGGAGCAGCCAGTGCAAAGGCTCTGAGACACTGAGCTGCAATGAATGAAGAGGCTCACGGAAGGAGATATAGCTTCTGGTGTGGGGCATAAAGGACAAAGGGATTCCTGGGATAGCAGAGCAGAGAAGGAAGTAACATGACTGTTTATAGGGTCCTTCTGACTGCTGTCTTGTCAGGAAAGGAAGGTAAAGACATCTGAAGACCCAGAGGCAACTGTAGTGTAGGTGCATGGGGTGAGGATGGAGCATGTTTGTCAGAAGAGGGATGCATGATGGGTTGATCAGGGAACCCTCTTGGGAAGATGTGCTCCAGCCAGCTGGGAGCACATCTCTTGTCCCTGCATTGGCCCCTCAGGAGAGAGAATCTGCAGAGCATAGGAAATCCCTAGGGTGTGGGAAGTTGAAGAAGAGGGTCAGGAGTTGAAGGCAAGACCCTGCCTCAAAATAATAGATGACTTGAGCCAGGTATGCTGATGTAGTCCCGTATTCCCAGCACGCAGGAAGATGGGCAGGAGGATCACAAGTCCAAGGCCAACCTTGGCTACATAGCAAGTAGCCAAGCTTGGGCTACATGAGCCCTGTGGATAGTTGTCAAGGCCAAGGAGCTTCCTCAAGGGATTACAAATCACACATCCTTGAGGGAGCTTGTGTCCCCAGCACTCGTGCTCGCGCGTACGTACACACACACACACACACACACACACACACACACACATATATGCATGTGACTTGAAAATGAAGTCAGGGCCTGGGTGTGTTTTGGTGATTGTTTACAAGTGTGCAGAGGCCTGATTCCATCCAGTACTACAAGAAGAAAGGCTTTGCCTCCCTCCCTCTCTCCCTCCCTCCAGCCACCTGTTCAGAGGTGTGCTGAATGTGAACTACTTTACCTCGGGGCCTTTGCACTGTTCTCAGTCTACTTAGAACATTCGTATCCTAGACGTCTGTGTGGGAAGTCCTGGAGGAGAGGGTCTAAAGATGGCCCAAGACTTCTGTCACTGCCACTGGGTCCTGCTCCCTGCTCCAGCACTACAGGGCTCTAAAGTGGACGGTCAACTCCAGCTGGCTTACTGTACCTCTTGTAAGTAGTCAGGAAGATAGCCTTCTTCCAGAGACACAGGCCACAGCAGGGGGACAGCCCAGCAGGCGGCTGTGAAGCTCAGACGACAGCTATGGGCAAGAGTTCTCCCCATTTGCCACCTTAATACCGTCTTTGTGTGCATCGTATGGAACAATCTGTGCAACTGGGAGCGGCATCCCAGTCAGGGATCTGGGTTGTTGACGTGAAACAGGGCTGAGCAAGGTGCTCGTAGGCTGTGGCAGGAGGAGCACTTCACCAATTGGAACAAAACTGCAATACCCAGATTCAAGAAAGTAAAGCTGGCCGTGGTGGGGCACGCCGTTAGTTCCAGCACTGAGGCAGCAGAAGCAGGCGGATCTCTGTGAGTTGGAGGCCAGCCTGGCCTACGAAGTGAGTTTCGGAAGAGTCAGAACCCTGGCTTAAAAAGAAAAAAACCAATGAAATAAAAATGAATAAAGTAAGTGCATGAATATAATAAGTACCAGCCCAAAAAAGTTTGTTGCAAGAGAGAGGGAGGAAAAAAGAAATAGAGAAAAGGAAGGGCTGGAGAGGCAGTTAAAAGTACCGCTGCTTGGCTGTGAGGGCTGGGGCTCTGATCCCCAGCCAGTGTTGCCAGGCTAGCCAAAGGGGAAGGGGCCCTGCCTCCACAGGAATAGGTGGGACGTGATAGAGGATCTCAGGTGGCTGGCTCCCTTTGACCTCTGAACACAGATCACACACATACTAAACAGTAAACATGGCAGCCCACACCTTTTTTTGGCTTGAGTCGGGTAAGGTGAGATGAGAGGATGTCTCTGTGCAGCTGTGGAGGGCTTGATCAGGCTGGCCCTGAAGTCACATATATCCACCTGCCTCTGCCTTCTAAGTACTCACCTTGACACATGTGTCTGTATGTACAGTAATAGTATATTCTTAAAAGGAAGAAAAACAGGGAGATGAAAACTGGTACAGGGGCCATTTTGGTGGCTCAGCAAGTAAAGGTGCTTTGGCACCAAACCTGACCTGACACTGTGTGTGTGAGTGTGTGTGTGGGGGGGTCGAATGCACGCAGGCACATGCTTGCCCTGGTGCCTGTGTAGAGGGTGTCAGTCCTCACCTTTCACCTTGTTTGAGACAGTCCACACAGCAGACTAGCTGGTCCATAAGCTTTCTCGATGTGCTCTGTCTCCACCCCCACTGTAAGCATTACCACATCTAGTGCTGTGTGGGTTCTAGGGATTTGAACATAGGTCTTCATACTTAAACTGAGCTTTACCCACTAAGCTCCGCAGCCCTTGTTGTGGAGACAGTAGTCACCTGGTAGTCCAGCCTGGCCTCAAGCTCATGACAGTCTTCCCTCAGTCTGAATGCACACTACAGCCCATGCCTGGCTGGTGCTTTCTGCTCTTGCTGCATACCCATTGCTCTTTGTCAGAGAATCCATACGTGCTGTCTCAGTCACTGTTCCGTTGCTGCAAGGAGACACCATGACCAAGGCAACTTACAAAAGCAAGCATTAATTAAGGGCTTGCTTATAGTTTCAAAGGGCAAGTCCATGAACAGCATGGCAGAGAACTTGCAGCAAGCAGGCAGGCATGGTGTTGGAGCAGCAGAGAGGAGGAGACAAGGCCTGGCATGGGTGTTCGACTCCTCAAAGGCCACATCTCTCCACAAGGCCATGCCTTCTAACCCTCCTCAAAACAGTCTGTCAGCTAGGGACCAAACATTCAAATATCTGACCTTATGGAGGTCATTCTCATTCAGACCACCACAATCACTGTCACTAAAGACCCATCCAGCCCGATAACCTTACCACCGTGTCAGCTGTTGCTGGTCACTAACTAGGATAGATTGCTCGGGAGAATTTTGCCCCAGTAATTAAGTGTTTCTGT
Source organism: Cricetiscus sungorus (assembly GCA_030556225.1). Classification (NCBI taxonomy): domain Eukaryota; kingdom Metazoa; phylum Chordata; class Mammalia; order Rodentia; family Cricetidae; genus Cricetiscus; species Cricetiscus sungorus. The sequence continues at coordinate 21,733,937 of JANBXA010000729.1, forward strand.
GGGGATGTGTCACATGTTACTTCCTGATAGAACTCACTGGCGGGCCGTGCATTGTGTGCTTTGAGGGAGAGACGCCAGGGTTTTGTTTCCTCTGTGTCACAGGTGTGCTGGTACAAATGTGCATGGAAGCTGAAGGACAGTCTCAGGTGTCACCCCCAGCTGTCCACACTGGGGTGTTCATTTGTTGATCATTTCCTGTGTGCGTGTGTGTGTGTGTGTGTGTGTGTGTGTGTGTGTGTGTGTGTGTGTGTGTATATAGGTACACTTGGCACAGTGCACACCTGACAGTCAGAAGACCACTTTCGTGAGTAGGCTCTCCTACCGTGTGTGTCCAGGGAACCAAACGCAGGTCTGTGTGATTGGTGGCAAGTGCTTTTGCCCACTGGCCTGGGACTCACCGAGTAGGTCAGGCTGGCTGTGAGCACAAAAGATCCTTCTCTCCCCAGTTCTGGGATTGCAAGTGCGTGCTAGCATGTCTAAGGATCAAACTCCAGTCCTTGGAAGCACTTTACTGGCTGCAGCTGCTAGGGAAATGAACGGAGGCTGGATGAGTGGTGTACATTTGTGAGTTCTAGGCCAGCCTGGACTAGGGAGTGAAAGCCTGTCTCAGAAAGGAAAAACAAAGGGAAGTACCAGTGCTTTAGTCTCTCTTCAGTCACCTGTTTAAGTGGGTGTGGCTAGAGCAGGATGCATTAAGGAGCTCTATGGAATAAGGAGAGAATGAGGTCACAGAACAGGTTGTGTGGGGTTGTAATAGGTATCCCATGTTGTGATTACTACCATGCAGGTGAAGCTTCAACCTGAGGCTGCCTTGAAACCTGGGCCTTTATCAGCACATGCTGATCCACCACTGAGCTGCTCCCCACATCTGGGCTGTACGTAGGGTCAGCCCTTTATCTTCCCATTTGTTCTGGATACCAGATCAAATCTACTGTACATGGAACACATGCAGGCAAGGCGCATGTGCTGCTATATGCCTGTAATCCCAGCTACCCTGGAGGCGGAGCAGCAGGATCAAGGTTAGCCTGAGCAACTAGGGTAAATGTCTCAAAATAAAAAGCAAGAAGCAGTCTAGGCATGTAGCTTGGGTACACATGTACAAGGCCCAAGTCTAACCCTGGGAGGGAGGATTGGTTGATTCTGGGAGAGCCTTGCCCCTGTGCTGAACATGGACAGAAGTTTTTATTATTACCCCTTAAATGATAAGGTGGGACAAGAGTTTTTGTAGATTTAAATGTATAGAGCTGATCCCAGTGTATGGGAGGGGTTGCCACTCTGGGGCCCAGCACAGTAAAGCCCCCAGCAGAGTGCAAATGCAACAAAACCTTATCCAGGGTGGCAGTATCTGCAGGTGTCCTGGAACCCTGTGCTTAGGAGCCATATCTCAGTGGTGGAGCACTGCACCAGGCCCCTGGGTGTAAGGATGTCAGGTCTGAAAACAGGCGATGGTGGTTGGTATTGGTACCATGTGGTGGTGATGGGTGGTACCCAGGGCTGTTACTCAGCATGAAACCCAATTCCTTTTCTGCAGGTCTCCTGGCCAAGTCCCCACTTCTGGCTGCTCATGCCACTGGGACTGGGGCGGCGGAAAAAGGCACCACCTCTGGTGGAAAATGAAGAGGCGGAGCCAGGCCGGAGTGGCCTGGGAGTTGGGGAGCCTGGGCCCCTGGGTGGAAGTGGAGCAGGGGAATCCCAGATGGGCTTGCCCCCACCTCCTGCTGCCCTCCGGCCTCGCCTCGTGTTCCACACGCAGCTGGCCCACGGTAGCCCCACGGGCCGCATCGAGGGCTTCACCAATGTCAAGGAGTTGTATGGCAAGATCGCTGAGGCCTTCCGACTACCAGCTGCAGAGGTACCAGTGGGGCTAGGGTCCCCTGAGAGCAAGCCACAGGCCTAGGCATACACTCTTGTGAGCTGGGGCTCAGGTGCTCATGTTTCCCACTGGCCAGCAGCCCCTGAATCTAGGAGGTACAGCTGCAGCAGGATGCTGAGTGCCTATCGGGCCTTGAGAGACTTGTACCCCAGTACCCCAGTAGGTATGTGGGGGTGGTTTCCCTCGGGTCTTGAGAGGCTCATAACCTAGTAGGTTGTGGGGGTGCGAGTGCTGATTATCCTATCAGGTCTGGAGTAGCCTGTGGCCTGGTAGGTTGTAGCTGGATTTCTATGAGGCTTTAGGACACCCATGCCCCAGAGCACTATGGGAGCTGGAGATCAGGATTAGCTCATATTTCCCCATGATGCACTATAGAGGCACAACCCTAAGATGCAAGCAGAGAAGCCACAGGCAGGGCAACAGTGTGCTGAGCGTGGAGTGGGGACAACGGGTGAGAAGGGTAGGTGGGAATCTAGACTCCGTCATTCACTCCAGCGTTTATTGAGTGCTCACTGTAAATCAAGCTAGCAGTGAGTTCTTACCAGGACAGAAATCCTACTCATAGCATTTGATGTACTAGTAGACCTTGCCCTGGCTCTGGGTGTCACCAATCCCTGGGATAGGTATCTCCAAGTGTTAGGAAAGGGGACCAGGGAGGAGGGCATGAGCACCTTGTACCATCTCTGCAGGTGATGTTCTGCACCCTCAACACCCATAAAGTGGATATGGACAAGCTCCTGGGGGGCCAGATCGGGCTGGAGGACTTCATCTTTGCTCACGTCAAGGGACAGCGCAAAGAGGTGGAAGTATTCAAGTCTGAGGAGGCGCTGGGACTCACCATCACCGACAACGGGGCTGGCTATGCCTTCATTAAGGTGCCCGGGTGGGTGGCACACCCCTAGTCAGTGGCCAGGGTCTGTAAAGGGACTTAGAGTGGAGCTTCCAGGGCTCATGCCTGCCCCTCCACAGCGCATCAAGGAAGGCAGTGTGATTGACCACATCCAGCTCATCAGCGTGGGTGACATGATTGAAGCCATCAACGGGCAGAGCTTGCTGGGCTGTCGGCACTACGAAGTTGCCAGACTCCTCAAGGAGCTGCCCCGAGGCCGCACCTTTACCCTCAAACTCACAGAGCCTCGGAAAGCCTTCGGTGAGCAATCTTTGGACCACCCACTAGGATGACCTTGAATCCTTGAAAAATATGGTTTGCAGTTCTAGGAAACACCAGCAGATGGCACCCAAGTCTGCAATGCAAAATGAAGCCTGCCCCACCCTACCCTAGAACTGGGTGCTGGCTAGCAGCCCAGCATGAAGGAAGTTGCCCCCACACCCAACTTCCAGAAGCCATTAGCCCAGCCAAGTTCCCCCAACCCTGGCCAGCCCCCTCAGCCTGAAGAAGTGAGGCTTGGCTGACCTGTACAACTCCCGGGCCCTGCCCCCATTTCTACCTGGCTTCACTAACTCTCAGGAATGGGCCTGAGGCGCCCCTGGTATGGGTAGGTAGTAGGGATCTGGGACCCAGCAGTTATGCCCACCTCTGGTCATGGGAGAGTGTCCGGAGACCCATATTCCACCCTCCCCAGCTCTCAATTTTCTTCTCTAGCTTTTATGTCTACCTCCCGCCCCCCCCCTCCCCTCTCCATTCCTGCAAAGTCCTGGCCTCCTGGAATCTAGTCCCTATTCCAAGGAGCCTGCAGAACTTGGAGATGGTGAGAGGTGGCCTAGCTGTCTGAGTGCTATACTGACTGTATGCTGAAATTCCCATAGATATGATCAGCCAGCGTTCAGCGGGTGGCCACCCTGGCTCGGGCCCACAACTGGGCACTGGCCGAGGGACCCTCAGGCTCCGATCCCGGGGCCCTGCTACAGTGGAGGATCTGGTGAGTGAGCCACCTTGGGCCGGTGACAGCATTCTCATTACCCGAGGGACTGTGGACACCTCTGCTTAGATCTACCTCCTCCCAGCTTTGGGACCTTCCTTGGGCAAGTGAGACTTGGTTTTCCTACCTGTAAAATAGGAATTCTAGTAACTTCCTGTCAGAGGGGACCTTAGTGATATAGACAGACACCACAGCCAGACCTGGACTCTCAGGCAGGAGGATTTCACATTCAAAGGCAATTCAAACCACAAGAGTTTGTCACCGAAAAGAAAGTATATGAAATCCAGCCCAGTGTGGTCACGCACTTGTAATTCTAGATACCTGGGAAGCTGAGTTAGGAGGGTTTAGTGTTCAAAGACAGTTTGGACAACTTAGAATATGTCTCAAAATTAGAATAATTATATCTAAATATCAGGGCTGGAAAGATGGCTTAGCGGTTTCGAGCACTTGTTGCTCTTGCAGATGACCCAGGTTAAGTTCCAAGCCTCCATGTTGTGTGGCTAACACGTTAACACCAGCTCCAGGGCACCCAGTGTCCTCTTCTGACCTTCACAGGTCCACACACAGTGCACATACATACATCTACACAGGCAAAACACTCGTACACATAAGCAAGTAAATGTGGGAAAACCACAGCAGGGGTGCAGTGCAGCTCATTGGTGGAGCTGCTGCCCGGCAGGTGAGGCCCTGGAACTGTCCCCTACTGTAGGCCTTCCCTGCGTCTAACAGCGGCTCTGTTGACACTACTGTGCTGTCTCGTCCCTCCTCCACAGCCATCGGCCTTTGAGGAAAAGGCCATTGAGAAGGTGGATGACTTGTTAGAGAGCTACATGGGAATCAGAGACACAGAACTGGGTGAGTAGGGGCACCCATGCCTAGGGAGCAGGCTTCCAGGTCTCATCCAGGCTGAGTTGAACCTGCACCCTTCCGTCCCTCATGCCCTCTGTGTCTCTATCTTTCTCCTCCTTGACAGCTGCCACCATGGTGGAGCTGGGAAAGGACAAAAGGAACCCAGATGAACTGGCAGAGGCTCTTGATGAACGGCTCGGTGACTTTGCGTTCCCAGATGAATTTGTCTTTGATGTCTGGGGAGCCATCGGGGATGCCAAGGTCGGCCGCTACTAAGACTGGAACTGAACCTGGACCTTGAGATAACCCGGGCTTGGCCTGGCTGGGGCCTCCAGAAGGGCTGCCACAGCCAAGACCTGAGCACCCTGCTTAGGCATGTCACTCAGCAGCCTGGGGATGGCATGGGATGGAAGTGGTCTGTGGTCCTGGCCCCACTCCGATCACCATGGTGCCCAGCCTGGTTGGGATCCCTGGCCAACCTCTGCCAGGTTCCCCACCTACCTCAGTAGAGTGAGTGCATGGGGAGGGACCAGCACACTGGGCAGCCACCTCTGTCCCCAACACTTTCCACCATCAGCTGGCAAACTGCCCCTTCTGTTTCCCTGAGGCTCAATTCTGTTTGGGGTCATGACTTTCCTATCTTACTTTTTTGCTTTGTTTTTTGAAGACAGACTCACTATGTAGCACTGGTTGTCCTGGAACTCACAATGTAGATCAGGCTGGCCTCGAACTCACAGAGATCTGCCTGCATCTGCATTCCCAGTAAAGGTGTGCTTCACCACTCCTGACTCCCTACTTTCTTGACACCAAAAATGCAGAAAGGGGCACAACCCCCCCCAGTAAAGGCAGTAATTCTGTCCCCTTCATGCATCTCCCACCTGAGAGGAGCCCCCTTAAGGTTGGATTCTGTTACCTCCCATTTGAGTAGACTCTGCTGTGAGCCCTGGTTCCTCATCATCTCCCTTAGAAAGTGCAAGAGGGATGTGTGAGCAAGGCAGTTGAGTGGGCTTCTCTACCCTTACTCTCTTGGATGTAGAGACTCTTCTCTGGGAGTTGTTTGGCTTTGGGGTAGGAGGGGTGGCTAGGGAAAGAATGCAGCAGCTGAAATCTATCTCCTGAATTCCAAATTGAATTAGGAGTTGGCTGGCCCACTGCCCCCTCCCCCTGGCTGTAGGCCATCAAGCTTCCAGGCAATGGTGGAGTTTCTGGCTTACTTGAGGTTCAGACCTGGCTCCCCACTCACCAGGCCCCTCTTGTATGAGGAGGCTGCAGGTAACACTTCTGCTTAAGCAGCTTTCCTGCTGACGTTTTACAGCGCCCCGTTGAGGCTGGCCGTACTTTGGGCACAGGCATCCATGGCACAGTGCTTCTCGGAGACATAAACCTGCCAAGCTTGTTTTGACAGTCCATTTCATCCTAGGATTTAGGGAGATCAAGGAAAGGGTGGGGTGGGACCCTGGCCAGACCTGGAGAGAAGGGAGGCAATTAGAACAGGAGAAGCCAGGCCAGAGGCCCCTCTCCAGCGCCCAGGAGGAATGTTTGGGGGTGAGCCTAATAGAGATGCTGTAGAAAGGCTGAGCAGGACTGGCTCCCTGATTCCAGGCAGGAGATGAGTACTCTGGATACTAGACATTTACATACACAAAGCCCTGTGGGCAGCCACTGTCAGGGTGACTTTTCATTCCCAATCACTGAGGTCGTTTTTTCAGTGCATTTGGTAGAACCCATGGCCTCACACATGCTAGGGATGCACACTATCACTGAACTATGCCTCAGGTCCTACACTGGGGTCTTGCATGTCTTTGATGGGAGCAGCTGGAAGTGGAACTGAGTAGGGGATGGTTGGTAACCATGTTGAACCAGGGCTAATACCCTTGTGGGTAAAAGTTGGGTCCTCTGGGTTTTGGGGAGCTGTGGGGTGTTTTGTGGTCATGTAGCTGTGTCCAGTATTGCATGGGTCTCAGTGACTCAGTGTTTGGGGGTCAGAATAAACACTTAGGCCTTAAGAGTGTCCAGAGATGTGGTTATGTGGCTCAGGTGGGGCAAGGTCTGGGTGCCGGTGGGCATTGGTTTGTGGGGGGATCTCTCCAAGAGATGTGCCCTGGGACTGTGACAGACTTACAAGCCAAGTAAGATTTACACCCTGTGCTAAGGTGTGGGCAAGCATCGATTTCCAGGGGTCTGTATTTGTGGGTTTTAAGGGAGTGGCTGTTGAAGGTCAGCAGTGGTGGGAGCAGTCCAGTGTTTACTTGCCATCAAGACTGATCTGACAGTGACTACAACTGTGGCTGCCGGTGCAGGGTGTGGCTCAGGTGCCCTATGAATTGCTTACCCCACCTTAAGGCAGGATGCAGGTGCTAGCCTGGCTTCCCTGAGCTGTTCAGCCACCTCCCTTTCTCCCAGGTTGACTCTCTGTTGCCCTAGAATGGGCTTCTGCTCACCTGCACCCCACTGTGACATTCTCAAAGGCTTAAGGACAGGCAACATTGCTGGCTCCCATCACACAGCCAGCTCCCAAACCCTCAAGCCGGGTGGGGACAACACCCAACCCCCACCCCCATGAGAGTGCGTAGACCTCCCAGCCTGCCCCAGGCGATGCTCACATTTTCCAGTGTTTAGATTTTATCCACTTTATTAATGAGGCAGGCAAGAGGCCCGGGTGAGGGTGTGGGGGTTGCCTCTGCCTCACTGAGAGGAGGGGGTCACAGACCAGACCAATTCAGAGAACCTCAGTCCTTGGCGGGAAGAAGCCGGGCCCAAGTGGCCCTGACCATTACCAGCAGCAGAGGTTTCCCCCACTCAAGGCTCCCAGCTCCAGCGGGCAGACATGCATGGGGTGGAGCAGCCCCTGGAGGCCAGTGGGGTGCGGGTGGAGGCGGCACAGCGCCGAGGAGCCGCCCCAGGAAGAGGGAGCGGCCTGCCGGGAGCCAGGGAGCAGCTGGCGCGGGCAGCAGGAGCCTTGTTCCGGGCCATGGGGACCCTGCATCCTGAGCAGCACTGGGTAAGAAGCCGGGACTTGAGGGTGGGCAAGCAGGGTAAAGGGGAACATTGAAAGATGGGCTATGGCCACCCTGGTCTCACTGCACTCATGGCTCTCAGCCCAAGACTGTCTATCTGTTTTAGCCCTCTGAACTAGAGAATGAAGAACACAAGAGTATGGGGTGGGCATCTGAATGAGGCAATGCCAGATTAATGAGAGATTGCCATGGAGACTGAGGTGTGACTCTTGACAACAGAATGGGATTCCGGTAAAGAGGTGGGTCTGAGGAGTCCACCAAAGAGATCAGAGATGTGTCGATGGAAGCAGGAGTCGGTGGGACAGAGAGGATCATGAAGACAGATGGGGCTACAGGGCATAGCAACTTTGGGGTATTGAAATGAGTCTTTGTTGAGATGCCTTGTTTGGGGAGAGATGAAATTGGAGATGAAGAGTGGGTCTCTGGAAGCAGGACATGGCCATTGGAAGAGATTATAGCAGTGGAAAGGGCAGGATTAAAAGGTGACCAACAGCTGATCATGGCCATGTGAGCCTTTAATCTCAGGACACAGGAGGGATAGGTAGGTGGGTTTAAGGCCATCCTAGTCTACACACCCAGTTCTAGAGCAAGCCAAAGGGACTTACAAAAAAAGGAGAGGGAGCAGATATGGTTAAGGTTGGAGTTGGAATCAGAAGTGGTCTAGGGTCTATTCCATGGGGCACGGACTAAGAACCTGATGCGATAGGAGGTGGTGGGTAGAATTGAAGACCTTTGCCAGGCCAGCCAAGTCTCAGTAGACAGAGAAGACGATGTGGGGGCAGTGACAGGTAAAGTGAGATCTGAAATGGAGCAGCCAGGGTCATGTGGCGCAGAAGCCACATTGTTACATGGATTCTGGTGATAGGTGGTGGGACCCTAGCCTTACTGTGCCCTCTCTTATCTACCTAGCCCTCTTGGCCACTGATATGAGCCCCTGTGGGCTTAACGCAAGCCTAGTGGACGAGGCAACAACGTGTACAACACCCAGGGTCCCCAACACATCTGCGGTGCTGCCACCAGGCGATTCCAGCACATCACCAGCGCTGCCTATCTTCTCCATGACCCTGGGTGCCGTGTCCAACGTGCTGGCGCTAGCACTGCTGGCACAAGCTGCAGGCCGTCTGCGGCGCCGCCGCTCAGCAGCCACCTTTCTGTTGTTCGTCGCCAGCCTGCTGGCCATCGACCTGGCAGGCCATGTGATCCCGGGCGCGTTGGTGCTTCGCCTGTATGCTGCAGGACGATCGCCTGCTGGCGGGGCCTGTCATTTCCTGGGCGGCTGCATGGTCTTCTTCGGCCTGTGCCCACTTTTGCTTGGCTGCGGCATGGCCGTGGAGCGCTGTGTGGGTGTTACACAACCACTGCTCCACGCAGCGCGTGTGTCGGTGGCCCACGCACGCCTGGCACTAGCCGCTCTGGCCACCCTGGCTTTGGCAGTGGCGCTGCTGCCGCTAGCACACGTGGGTCGCTACGAGCTACAGTACCCTGGTACCTGGTGTTTCATTAGCCTTGGGCCTCGTGGAGGTTGGCGCCAGGCATTGCTTGCCGGCCTTTTCGCTGGCCTTGGCCTGGCTGCGCTCCTTGCAGCACTCGTATGTAATACGCTTAGCGGCCTGGTGCTCCTGCGAGCCCGCTGGAGACGTCGCCGTTCTCGACGTCTCCGCGAGACTTCAGGTCCCGATGATCGCCGGCGCTGGGGGTCCCGTGGACCCCGCTTGGCCTCCACCTCGTCTGCCTCATCCATCGCTTCAGCCTCCGCCACCCTCCGCAGCTCCCGGGGCGGCGGCTCGGCGCGCAGGGTTCGTGCGCACGACGTGGAGATGGTGGGCCAGCTCGTGGGCATCATGGTGGTGTCGTGCATCTGTTGGAGCCCCCTGCTGGTGAGGGGCGCAACCGCTCCTCAAGCCACACTCCTTCCCGCCCCCTCCTGGGCTCTGTCCCCTAAAGACCCTCCTGCCTCCACAAAAAGCCAACCGTTTGTCTTATCCCTCTGCTACACCTGGGCTCTACCTTCGCCCTCTTTGGATCTCTGGAACTTACACCCATCCACTCAAGCCTCTCCAGTTCTTCCCTCCGCTCAATCCATTCCTAGCCTTCTTCCTCCCCAGCCTTTTGACCTTTCTTATGTCCAGTGTCCTGGCACTATGGGTCTTCTCTACCCAGACTCTGCACTCACTGATGACCTTTGGTTAGTCACCCTCCTTCCCACACAGTACCGGCCCAGCATAGCCCTCCCCAGAATCCTAATCTTCCACCCCGCCCCTTCTCTCACACCTGCTTTTCTCACAGGTGTTGGTGGTGTTGGCCGTTGGGGGCTGGAACTCTAGCTCCCTCCAGCGGCCGCTCTTTCTGGCTGTGCGCCTCGCGTCGTGGAATCAGATCCTGGACCCATGGGTGTACATCCTACTGCGCCAGGCCGTGCTGCGCCAACTGCTTCGCCTCTTGCCCCTGAGAGCCGGTGCTAAAGGTGGCCCAACGGAGCTGGACCTTACCAAGAGTGCCTGGGAGGCCAGCTCACTGCGAAGCTCCCGGCACAGTGGCTTCAGCCACCTCTGAACGTGCCCAGAAGCTAAGCCACACCACTGGGCAGGGCTCAAGGGTGTAGAAACCCTCAAACACAGCATGCCATGGGCAATGTGTCCTGTGACCACATATTGGTGAAAGGCTCCGCCCTGACGAGTACAATTCTAGCGTTGGCCACGTGGTGGCGCAGACACACAGGATGTTCCAAATATCAGAGGTGGGATCTCCGTGTCAGCAGCTCCAAGAGCATGCGCACAACCCTGAGTCCTTAGTTCTGAGACTGGAGCTCCCCTTAAATGTAACGAGGTTTTAGATTCACTTCCTGTCTCTGACGCTGCCATAACATTCTTGTAACCATTCTGCTCACTTGTGGTCCCTAACTATACTAACAGTCTCAACACCCTGTACCCACTACAGTCCTGAGTCCTGTCCTGGCTCCTCACTAATGCATGTTTCCAGCTTGTCCTTTCAAATGAGTCCCATCATAGTCCAGTCCCCCAGAGTCTGTCTGCTTGTCACCTTCTCAAGGACGCCCGCCCCAGATTGCACACAGAGGCTGAAAATGCATGTATGGGGTAAACCTCAAAGGGCTTTTTAAAAACCAAGAACTCTTGGGCAAGGCAGGGGCTTGGAGCTAGTAGCCTCCAGCCACAAAGTCGAAATCCTGGAAGGCCGCCTGCTCTGCAGCTGTGAGGGGCCGCGCATCCCGGGGAGGGCTCAGTGTCGGCAACTCCCCAGTGAACTCCTCATCGAAGTTGCTGACATCTGTGCGCCCCGAAATTGTAGGCACAAAGGGTGGGGGCAGGCGACGAGCCAGCAGGACGTCCCAGCCCAGAGTCTGTGGAGAGGGGAAGAGAGAGAGTTATAGCCGAGGCTAAGTGGAAGTCTGGAGAGCAGCAGAAAGTTGACAAGGTGCAGAGGGACTGGAGCTCAGATTAATCAAAGGAGTCTGAGGTAGCTCAGGATAGCCCTGTAATGACTTGGACCTGGAGAAGCAGAGAGAGTGAGGACTGGGGGTAATGAGGGAGGCAGACAAAAGGAGGTAACATTTGAGAGGAATCGTGGCGGCTTGCGGGGGGAGAGGGGGAGGGGGGAGGGGGGGCAAAACTCTTGAGATGGAACAACTAGATTTAGGGTGGGAATGAACTGGGAAAAACACCCAGGTCCTTGGGGTGACTGACAGGGTGGGGAGGGGGGGTCTGCTTACCCTAAAAAAAGGCTGTTTTTTCACATCTTCTGCATCACGCTCAGTGGATCCCAACCTCCGCTCTGGGTTCCTCCGCAGCAGCTGTAGGACCACAGGTCAATGTGTATCTGATTCTGGTCTCTCGGGACCCCTCCCTGCCCACCTTGCCCTTTGTGGTGGGGTGGTAGGGTGTGTTCTTACCCTTCTCATGATGCCAATGGCCTCTGCCGACAGGAAGCGGGGATAGCGAACCTCATCATTGACAATGCTGTCAAACACCTCCTCCTCATCATCCCCAGGGAATGGAGACTGGGGTGGGGGCAGATAGAGCCAGGGTGAGGAAGATCCCACTTTTAGCCAATCCAGCACACCCATCACTATCAGAGGGCCCTACCCTTGAGGGTTACACCCTTGCACCAGAGTTGGCTTATAGAGAGTAAGTGTTCCGTTTTAGTTACAGAAACAGATCAGAGAGGCAAAGCTGTCAGGTAGTAGGGGCAGATTCCCATCCCATTCTAGGGCACATGCATGCTCTCTACAGAAGAAAAAGGCAGCCTAGGTCTCACCTCGCCAACCAGCATCTCATAGAGCAGCACGCCCAGTCCCCACCAGTCCACTGCTCGAGTGTAGGATGTATCTGTCAGCACTTCCGGTGCCAGGAACTCTGGGGTCCCACAGAATGTGCTGGTCCGGTCTCCATAGCCCATGCCTGGGTGTTGTGGAGAGCATGGCCATGTGAGCCACTAGTGGCTGGGGTAGAGCATGAGACAATCCAAATAGTCAGCCCTACCCCGAATCAGTATGGGGGTGACCCTGGGGGGTTGGGCTAAAGCTGGTAAACTACCCTGAAGCTTTTAGGATGGGCAGGTGCCTGCAAGCAAAGCCCATAGAGAAGAAACTGTCACCTGACCACCTACGTACAGCCTCACCAGAAGGTAGCCCACCCCCTATTCCTCTTATCCCAGGATTGCAGCCCCTCACCCTCCTTGCAGAGGCCAAAATCTGCGATCTTGACGTAGCCCTCAGTATCCAGGAGCAAATTGTCCAACTTCAGGTCCCTGGGGAATGGGGGTGTCAGGGGATGTAAAGAGGGATGATTGGGAGTGGGGATTGGGGCTTTGTACAGAGCTTGAGCATGCCCAGTCTATGGATAGAATGTGCTCTCATGTACACACCTGTAGACAATCTTGTGTTCATGGAGGAACTGTAACCCCAGCACCACACAGGCCGAATAGAAGCTGCAGAGATGCACAAGATCACACAAGCCTGGCTTCACAGGCACCAAGTCCCTAACCCCTGGGGTCCCAAAGCTGTGCAGGAGTCAGGCCTCAGGGTGGAGGGGTGTGGGGTAGGGTGGAGGGGTGCGGGGTAGGGTGGAGGGGTGGGGCCTCCAGTGATGCATAGGAAGAGGCATGGTGCCGGAGTGAGGACTCACACAGCCCGAGGCTCTGAGAACACATCACTGTGGATGTGCAGCATCAGGTCTCCACCCGCTGAGTACTCCATCACAAAGCATACGTGCTCTGGGGTCTGGAAACAGCCGAAAAGGTTCACCAGGAAGGGATGTCCTGCCCTGGTCACGGCCGCCAAAATCCGCTTCTCACACATCAGGCTGGGCAGGAGGCAGAAGTCAGAGGGCCCAGCTGCTCCCTGACCTATGCTCATGCCCTCCAGGACTCACTCAACAGATATCTGTTGAGTCTGCACTCCTGTGCAACTTTGGGCAACTGAATTTTTCTCTGTTTGGGCAGCCTTGGTTGCTGCACCCAGAATCTAAGCATTGTCTTGGGAAGCAGGTATGGGCACAGGCTCAGGCTGATCAGAGCAGTTCAGTCTATGCTGGGGACTGGGTTAGGGACCAGTACTCAGTGTGAGGAACCGGATCCGATCTTTGGTGTGGAAAGGATTCTCTGTCTCCAAGAGAGGACAGCAACCAGAACCCGCAGAAGAGCACATAACCAGAAATGTCACCAAGCCCTGGGCATAGCAGTGCCTTAAGGTAGACATGACTGGGCTTCTCTCCAGATCAGCAAATAAATTCCTCTTACTCATTTAAACTTTGAATCAGATTCCTGGTTATTACAAAGGTGGCTGGGAAGTCTGGGGACAGCCTGATGCCTCTAAAGGGATCAAGAACCATGAAAAATACTTTAAATAGACCTTCTTCCTTGACCCACCAGCAAATCATATGACAAGGGCATTTCCATGGGCATTAGATGGACAGATCAGGAGCTAAGTTCTGAAGGAAGGCCACTTTTCCCAGCACTCAGAAGCACAGCTGACAAAGGCATGGTTTTAACCTGGGACCCTGACTCCAAAACCAGGCAGTCCCAAGTCCCTACATTCGAGTCCTGTGACCTCTGGAAGATAGTTAAACCCTGAGTAGAATGGGAGACAATAATATTATACACTCTGGAAGGGGAGAAGGGGGGCACATATGAATCACAATAACTATTCCTAAATCCCTCTTAGGTAAGAGGGTCCTAAGTTCTGGTAACGTGAGTCTCTCGCTGAATTGTTCAATAGCACCCTCCCTCGTCTTGGTCCTCACCTCTCCACCTCATCCCGGGCTACAATGTCCCCTTTCTTCAAGGCTTTGATGGCGAAGAGCTCCCCACTAGAGCGGAATTCAGACAGCAGCACCTGGCACAAAGGGAACATGGGGGCCGTAGTGGACAGCCTGGCTCTGGACGGAAGAGCTCCAACCCTTAAGTCCTTCCCCTGCCTCACCTTCCCAAAATGGCCACGGCCCAGCACTGCCAGGAACTTGAAGTCCTCGAGACTCAGTGACAACTTCCGCAGAGGGCTGTGGAGAAAGGGAGCTGATGAGCTCAGAGGGTAGGCAGGAGCATGACAGCACGCTAGGGAGGGTATCACCTGCACAGGCCAGGGCCTGGGGTCTCCTGGGTCTCTGAAGGCAGCTCTGGAGAGGCGGTGGATTCAATGGTTGGAGAACTCTGTGATGCAGAAGTCACAGAAGCCACAAGTCAGAGCTATCCCCAAGAGCAAACAGGGCCCTGAGCTACCCCCTCCCCTCCCTGTGCCTGGTCCACACCCACCTCCCCAGGACCTTCTCCTTCTTACATTACTTTGCTTTCACATTTACACACTTTTTGTTTGTTTTTTTGTAGGACTAGGGATGAACCTGGGCCAGCACATATGTTACCCCCAACACTTTTGTTTTCTTTGAGCAGGTTCTCACCAAATAGCCCAAGCTATCTTTGGACTTGCTGGGTAATTTGGAGCCCAGGGTTGTATCACTAGGCCCAGGTCTTCCTCCTTCTGTACCCCTTTGCTTAGACTACTCATGCAAGTATCGGCTGACTCCTTATTGAAGAACAGAGCCCTTCAGAGCCTGTCCATCTCTGCTCCATTTTCCTCCCATATACTTCATATTCAAATCTCTTTCATCTGCTTGTTTTATTTACTGGTTTTAGCCTGGACAGACTGATGGATTGACTGATTTATACTACTGGGCACGGGAGGCAGGAGCTCATACCTGCTAAGTGGATGCTCTGCTACAGAGCTTCATCCCAGCCTAGCCATGCCACATGAGCACATGACTGAAAGGATTTAGGCCTGGGACAGCCTTCAGGATGGCTCAGATGAGGAAAGGTGCTTACTACACCAAGCCTGATGACCTGAGGTAGATCCCAGGACCCACATAGTAGAAGGGCAGAATCTATTCCTCCTGCAAGTTATCCTCTGGCATCCACACTCGTGAGGTGTGTCACATACGCAGCACCCCAAAACAATAACATACAAGCATACACATTGAAAGAGACAGACAGACAGACAGAAAGAGAATCAGGACCTGAGGGTGCAGCTTATGGTACAACACTGGCCTAGCCCAGCTTCCATCTTCCATCCCCTTTTCCAAACGGAAAAAGGTGACAAGTAGGTAGTACAGCCAGGTGTGGTGGTTCACAAACTCACAAAGGACTCAGGAGGCTAAAGCAGCATTATACAAAAAGAAAAAAAAGCTGGGCCAACAACATGGCTTGGTAGGTAAGGCACCTGCTGCCAAGCCTGAAAACCTAAGTTTGAGCCCTGGAGCCCTGATAGAAGAGAGCTGACCGAGCCTTGCAAGGTGTCCCTTTGACCTCCATGAGTGCCCACACACTCATAACAAAATAAATAGAAGAAGAAAGTTTCTAAGAGAAACCAGATGTGGTAGCACACACCTTTAATCCCAGCACTCAGGAGAGAGAAGGCAATCTCTATGAGGTCAAGACCAGTCTGGTCTACATAGTGAGTGGCAAGACAGCCAGGGCTACACAGAGAAACCCTGTCTTGAAAAATCCAAATAAATAAACAAATAAATGTAAGAGGAAAGAAACTAGATAAATGCTGAATACCAATGGGCCAGCCTATGGATTCATAGCCTACCAGAGCTAGAAATGGTTGGAAGGGGGGGGGGTTTGAAAGAAAATGACCCCCAAAGCGACTGGCATTATTAGCAGGCATGACCTTGTTGAAGAACGTGTGGCCTTGTTGGAGGAAACGTGTCACTGTGGGGGCGGGCTTTAAGTCTCACTCAGTGTGACACTCAGACCACTTCCTTTTGCCTGCAAGATGTAGGACTCTCAGCTACTCTTCCAGCACCACATCTGCCTATGTGCCAGCATTTCTCACCATGATGGTAATGGACTAAACCTCTGAAATAAGCAAGTCACACCAATTAATGTTTATAAGGGTTGCTGTGATCATGCTGTCTCTTCACAGCAACAGAACACTAAGACAAGAAGTAACAAGAAACCGAGTCTTTAGTAATCCACATAAGTTCCATCTATAACATCCCCACTATGGTGATCAACAGTGAAATCCCCCTACCTGTGCAGCACCCAACAGGCTCACAGAACCGAACCAACTCCTTGATTCTTTATAAAACACACCTATGACCACACAACTAGAGGAAGCTCATGACAGCTGCACCCCTACTTCTTTTGGAAACCCCCACCAAGAAGGCAACACAATTTGTCTTTGAAATAATTTTTCCCCTTTGTGTTTTGGACTAACAGATCTCTAACCGGACTTAACATCCACTCAACAAGAGGAAAACATACCAGGTACTGGAAACCCAACCAACTACCCAGGGCTAGTGTTGGTGAATATTATTTTAAGGTGTGTTACTTTTGTTTATGTTGCATTTGTTTATTGCTATGAAGCTGTGATGCTTTGCCTGTCTAAAACACCTGATGATCTAATAAAGAGCTGAAGGGCCCAATAGCAAGGCAAGAGAACGGAGAGGTGGAGCTGGCAGGCAGAGAGAATAAATAGAAGGAGAAATCTGGGAGAAAGTAAGATCTGGGGATGAGAAAGGAAGGAGGAGGACTTGAGGGGTCAGCCTGTCAGCCACCCAGCCACACAGCCACATACACAGCCACACACAGCCACCCAGCCACCCAGCCAAACAACCACCCAGCCACCCAGCCATAAAACTAC
Organism: Cricetiscus sungorus; assembly: GCA_030556225.1. NCBI lineage: Eukaryota > Metazoa > Chordata > Mammalia > Rodentia > Cricetidae > Cricetiscus > Cricetiscus sungorus. The sequence goes on from JANBXA010000729.1 coordinate 21,750,707, forward strand.
AGCCACATAGCCACACAGCCACACAGCCACACAGCCTCACACACAGCCACACAGCCACCCAGCCACCCAGCCACACACACAGCCACACAGCCACACACACAGCCACACACAGCCACCCAGCCACCCAGCCATAAAACCACACAGCCACACAGCCACCCAGCCACACAGCCTCACACACAACCACACAGCCACACAGCCACCCAGCCACACAGCCACACAGCCATAAAACCACACAGCCACCCAGCCACCCAGCCAGACATAGGAAGAATGTAAGAAAAGGTATATAGGAATAGAGAAATATTGCCCCGAAGCCAACAGTACATGGGATAATTTAAGAAAAGCTGGCAAGAAACAAGCCAAGATTAAGGCTAGGCATTCATAATAAAGATTAAGCCTCCATGTGTGATTTATTTGGGAGCTCGGTGAAGGATCCCTCAGAAAGCCAAAAGAGTAAAACATCCCACAACAGGCTGGTGAAGTCATGGATCTTGGAGAAGAACCTATAGCTACCACTTTACTAAACCAGCACAATCCCTAACTACACTCTAAATATTTGTCCTTATGCCCACAGGTAAGTGTGGTCTTCACCCCTCATTAATGAAACTTATCTTCGCTATAGATAGAGGCCACCACCGAAAACTCTCATCCAATCAAAATGCAGAGGTATGGAGCCCATTCCCAATGGATACATCCACAACACACTCCCGGGCCTGAAGCCCAGGAACCTCTATGCAAGAGGAAGAGGGAGTGGAACAGCTGTGAGGACCAGAGGATTTGGGAGTCTGTATAAAACTCCGTGGGATTGTGTATAAAACAGGTTTCAGAGGCCACACCTGTAGTCTCCACAGCATGACTGCCCAGGTGTGAGCTGGACAAGGACAGTAACAAGAGATGTGCCCAAGTGAATGGGAAAGCCCACCAAGCCTCACCTACTCACAGAACTACAAGCAAGAGAGACGTGCTTATCAGAGCAAGAGAGAGTCCTCCCCAAGGAAAAGCATGCCAACTGGTTATTCAATATTAAATGGTCATCCTTGAAGACATACAGATCTGTGACACTATATAGTTGAGCAGGTTGTATTTAGGAATATATAAACATTTGCACATACATATAAGCATGCAACACCGATTAATGAAAAAAGGAGGCCATTAATCTAAAAGAGCAAGAAGGGGTCTACAGGAGGATTTGGAGGAAGAAAAGGGAAGAGGGAACTGGTATAATTATATTATAATCTCAAAAAGAAAAGAAAAATGCTGCCCCCTGACACTCACACACACATACCTGCTACATAGCTGCATTCCCAACCCCCCACCTCTGCTTCCCAGAGCAGAAATCACATTTGGGTCTCTTTTCTGCCTTCTTCTAACCAGTTCATGGTTCTTTCTTTTCTTTTCTTTTTTCTTCAGTCTGGGAGTAGGACCCCAAGCTGCAAGCACACAACTCAAGAACTCTGCTAGAGAGAAAATCTCTAGCCCCAAAACTCACATTCCCCCCTGGCTTTGGTTTCTGAGACATTCTGGATATGTAGCCCATGCTGGCCAAGAACTTACTACGTAGTCTAGGCTGGACTCAAACTTGTGGTGATCATCTTGCCTTGCCACCTCTTGTTGGGACGGTATGATCACATCACTTTGCCCAGCTTCCCAGCTAACATTTGTAAGCTAGGATAGAAAACAGCCAGGATACTGGAATGCTGTGCATTTGGCAGAGTATTTGCCTAGCATGCAGGAAGCCCTGGATTTTATCATGGTTAGCCTATAAACCAGGCATGGTAATCCCAGTACTTCAGGGGCAGAGACAAGAGGATCAGGAGTGTAAGAATTCAAAGCTTGAAACTAACAAACAAACAAAAAGCCTGCTTCTGTGTGATCCTTGGTTAGTTCCTGGAGATTTCTGAAAAAAGCAGCAGATTCCCTAGGCTGCCCTGCCTAGAGGAGCTGGACACTCACCAGGCTACATAAAGTGGAGGGCAGCCCTGGTGGGCTCTTCTGGGACGAGCTGTCAGAGTCAGCACCGAGGTTCAGCTTCTCCATGGATAAGTCTCTACAGAAGAGGGTGGAGGATGAGTTGGGGACCTAGCATCCTGGAAACAGGAGGGACAGGTGAGACCAGGGCCATCCTCCTTCCTTACCCAGTGTGCCGGACCTCAGAGCCTGGAGATGCATTGGGACTGAAGGTGCCCGTGGTGACAGCATTAGGGATGAGTCTCCGGAGCAGCCGCACCCAAGTTGCCACATCAATGTTCATCTGTCTGGCACGTTGAAATGCCTTCCCTGGGATAGCAAGGCTAGGATCACCACCCATGACATCCTCAGGTTCCCTGGCTGTCTGACCCAGCTGTCTCAGGCCATTCCATACCTTGCTGCTTGGAGAAGATTTTTTTCTGCCTTTGGAGCCTAGGAATCCGCTCAATGATGGGGTTTCGAAAAGTGACCTGTGGGGACATGCTCAGCTGCAGTGGTCTCAAGAACAGAGGCACTCACAACCTGAAGTATGGAGCACTAGGCCTCTCTGAGAGCAAGTGGCTTGACTGTGGTAGCCTTTGGCAGGGACAATGAGCCGGGCATGACCTTCCTCGTGGAGCTTGATGGAAGAGGGAGGGACATTACTTCCAGATCTCCTCCTTTCTGGTCCCTCTGCCTCCCTGCCAGCGTGAGAGCAGCTGTACTCCATGTTGTGCTTCACCACACACCTAAAAGCAATGGGCTGAAACGGCTGTGACCTGAAACCATGAACCCAAAGAAACCTGCTTCCTTCAAGTCTATTTCTCTTGGGTATTTTGTCAAGCAACAGAAAGTTGACTTTTGAGTATGGAAGATGAACACACTCACTGTTTGCCTTTGGAAATGCCTCACTGCCTTTTTCTCCTCACTGTGACAGAGCATAAACAATGGAAGGAGAAGTCTGTTCTGGCACACAGCTTAGGAAACATAGTCCCTCATGGAAGGAATACATGGCAGCTCAGGCAGTGGGGTCCATGGCGGCAGAAGACCGAAGCACAGTTACATCTCAGAGGACCAGGAGGCAGAGAGCCAGCAGGAAGTAGGGCCTAACTATAGTCCTCATGGTGTGTCCCCTAGTGACACACCTCCTGAGGGGTCTATAACCTCTCAAAATCGCCACCAGCTGGGGAACAAGTGTCCAAATACATGAGCCCACATGGAGGGTAGTGATAGCTAATGTTAGTTATCAACTTGACTAGAATCGCCAAGGCCAGCCTCTAGGCACCCTTGTGAGTTATGCCTGACAGGGAAGACCCGCCCAATGCGAGAGGCACCTTCCCTAGGTGGGAATCCTGGGCAGCATGAAAAGGAGAAAGCGAGCTGAGCACCAGCAGTCACCTCTCTGCTTCTAGACTTCCTTCCCACGTGACATGACCACCACCTACGGTTCCTGCTGTCCTGACGTGTCCTCACAGTCCACCATGATGACTGTGAGCTAAAGAGCCCTCTCTTCCTTCAGTTGCTTTCATTAGGGCATTTTACCACAGCCATATGAAAGTACTTAAGACAGGAAGCACACATTAAAACCACAACAGCCTTCTATCTTGGAAATGGAGGAAGCAGGCAATTAGACCCTCCTCTGGAGGGAGGGAAGGGGTCTGGACCAACAAGACTGATGTGTGTGTAAGTCCAGAAACCAGTTTCACATCATCTACTGATTTGATTCCCAAGTGTGTCCCCAGGTTGGCTACCGTGGCATCAACTGGTGCTGTTATTAAACTCAACAATGTCCCCAAATGGCCCTGTGTGCTGAAGATTTGGTCACAAGCCTGTGACTCTATTTGGGAGGTGGTGTAACCTTTACAGGATGGGGTCGCCCATGAGGGGAGATCATGATTCAGTTTAGTATTCCCAACTCCAACACATAATAGTATTGAATTCTAGACCGAGTATTCCTGTACAGTTGCAGAGTGTGGAGATCACATTTTTTATACATATATAATTAATATAATCCTCTGTGTTTATTTGGGTAAATGGCTGAGTAGTCCAGGAAGGACAGAAAAATCCATCAACACTGCCATGTTTCAGTGACACTAAGATTTCAGAATTCTCAAATGTTGCTGAGATTCCACGAGAAGTTTCATTGTATGTTGGAGATCACATTTTTAAAAACTTTGGTTTCCAGTCACACTAGCCACACTTCAGACAGAACATTGTGTCCACAATGGAACTCAACACAGAGGACTCGGTGAAAAGGGAGCTCCGGAAAGTTCTGTCAGGTGCAGCCTTCGCTTGCTCTTAGGCTCCCAGCAGCATCCTGCCTCTACTTGAGTTTGCTGTTGCTGCTGCCTTGTAGTGCCAGGGTGGAAGCCAGAGCTCTGAGCATGCTAGCCTCGTGCTGCACATTGGGCTCACCACAAGAGTTTGGTTCTCTGAGACAGACCTCACAATACAGCCCAGGCTGGAGTGGCAGAAAATAGGGGTTTGGGGCTTGTTTTTCTGTTTTCTGTTTTTCTGACAGGGTCTCACTGTGTAGGCCTGGCTAGCCCAGGACAAACTGTACAGATCAAGTTGGCCTCAAAGTCAGATCTGCCTGCCTGTCTCTAGAGTGCCAGGACTGTGTGGTGGTGTGCACCACCACATTCAGCTGTTTTCTAAGGGAGGGTCTCTCTCTGTCTCTCTCTGTCTCTGTCTCTCTGTCTCTCTCTGTCTCTGTCTCTCTCTGTCTCTGTCTGTCTCTGTCTGTCTGTCTGTCTCTCTCTCTCTGTCTGTCTCTCTCTCTCTCTCTCTCTCTCTCTCTCTCTCTCTCTCTCTCTCTCTCTCTCTCTCTCTCTCTCTCTCTCCTTGGTTTTTCAAGACAGGGTTTCTCTGTGTAGCCCTAGCTGTCCTGGAAGTTGTAAGTTGTTCAGTAGACTAGTCTGGCCTCAAACTCAAGAGATCCACCTGCCTCTGCTTCCGGAGTGCTGAGATTAAAGGCTTACACCATCACCTAGGGGTTTTTTTTGTTGTTGTTGTTGGTTTTGTTTTTGACACAGGGTTTTTCTGAATTGCTTTGGAGCCTGTCCTGGAACTTGTTCTGTAGACCAGGCTGGCCTCTGACTCACAGAAATTTGCCTGCCTCTGCCTCCCAAGTGCTGGGATTAACGGCATGCGCCACCAACACCCATTGGAACCTAGTTTTATTTATTTGTTTGGTTTTTTGTTTGTTTAATGTATGGGTGTTTTGCCTGCATGTATGTTTGTGTATTACATGTGTACCTAGTGACCAAGGAGGCCAGAAAAGAGTATCAGAAGCCCTGGAACTAGAGTTACAGACAACTGTGAGCTGCCATGTAGGTGCTGGCAATCAAACTTGGGTCTTCTGGAAGAGCAGCCTGTGCTCTTAACTGGTGAGCCACCTCTCCAGTGCCCTCATCTAGTTCTATGTGGAACTAGAAATGTGGCCCAGGGCTTTGCACATGCACCATGTAATCTGCTGAGGCACAATCTTCAGGAAACCCATCACATATGTGGTCCTGCTGAGCCTTTCTTCTGTGAGATGTGCTGCTCCTGGCATCAGTCCTAGCTCTCAGGAACCTTGGTCCCAAGAAGGATCAGAACCATCTGAAATTTATCTCCCCATGCTGGACAACCAGGGACAAGGAACAAGAAACATTAGGGTCAGAAGTCAGGGATCAGGCTGTACCTCAGCCACCAGGCAGCCCTGGGGTTCCATGTCCAGCTGCACCTCATGCCTCTCATTGTCCAAGAAGTCCTCCAACTTCAGAAACTTGAGTGCACACAGGCCCCTCTGGTCCCGCCAGAACACAGCCAACTCCAGCTCCCGTGCCTCAAGAGAGAAGAATGGGGCCATTATCTCAGGTGTCTGAAGTCCAAGCTCCTCTTCCTCCAATCCCACTGTCCCCAGTTCCGCTCACCCTTTCCAGCTCCAGGGTAAAGCTCTGGTCCCAGGCATTGGGGCCACACGGCTTCCAGGCTGTCTGCCCGACCACTGCATTGTCCAGCTTGAGCACAGTGCTGACCTCAGCTGAAACCAGAAGGGGGGCAGCAGGAAAGGGGGAGGGGTAGCACTTGCTCCACATCCTGTCAGTGTCTTTCTATAGACCGCCCCTCAGCACACTGCTAGTTTGCCTTACACAGTAAAGCCTTTAATTCAGATTGTGGGTTTGGGGAGAAGGAGTTGTTCATTTTTCTTTCAACTTAGAGATAGAATCCTACTGAAAAGACCAGGCTAGCCTAAAACCCACTATGCAATCCAGACCCTTAGCTTCCCAGGTGTTAGGATTACAGGCATACACCACCATGTTGGCCCTCATTTTTGTTTTATGTTTTTTTGAGACAGTGTTTCATGTATCCCAGGCTGGCCCTAAACTCCTGCTCTTCCTGCTTCTACCGCCTAAATTCTGGGAGGTTTATATGACCACATCAGCCATGTATTTGGTTGAATTGTTTTGGAGACAGAGACCTGTGTAGCTCAGGCTGGCCTTGAATACATTTTTAAGTTGGTTATGAACTTTCCATTGCCCTACCTCACACATGCACTCCATGTAACTTTTGTCCCTAAGCCTCTGCTGTGCCCAACCAACACCATGCATCTCCTTCACTTCAGATGGGGGGCTCTGAGCTTTAGCTCCAGAAGACGAAAACATCTTTCCCTATTAAACACTCTCTACCCCAGCCACCTGTCTTCAAGGGTCTGGTGGCTCTGCAACACGCTATGAGTAAAATCAGGCAGTCCTTGTGCTCTTGTGACCGGTATGGCACATGGTTCCCTTGCTTTTGAGACTGAGTCCTAGTTCACTGTTTGCATAAAATACAATAAATATGCCTGTCCACCCATGAACACGGCTTCTTCCTTTTTGACATTGTGAATAATCCCACAAATTGGGTGTCGAACATCTCAAACCCTCATTCACTTCTTTGATGGACACACAGAAGCTGAGCTGCTAGGTCACGTGGTTATTGCTAATTTCCCTTTGTATGTTTGCTGGGCTTGGGATAATTTCACGTGTGACCCTATCCTTCCCTAGAAGGTTTTAGGTAGGAGCTCTACTACTGAGTCACCCTCCGTCTCCTCACTGGTGAATTACAAGCAGGAGCTCCATCACTGAGCCACACCTCAGCCACTGGTTGGGAATTCTAGGTAGCTCTACCACTGACCCATGTCCCCAGGCCAGTACTATTCCCACAGTGGCTATTTTACTTTACATTCCCACACCCCATGTACACAGGTTCCAATCTCTCTACACCCACCCTCTCTTATATTTGTGGGTTTTTGTTTTGTCTTATTGTTATTGTTTTGGTAAGTCATCCCAAGGGATATCACCTAATATTTTATTTTATGTATTTATTTTAATTTTCATTTATTTACTTTTATTTTTATGTGCATGAGTGTTTTGCCTGCATATATGTATATGCACTAGATGTGTGCCTGGTGCCTGGAGGGATCAGAAGAAGGTGTCAGGTCCCCTAGAACTGGAGTTATGGAGGGTTGTGAGCAGCTATGTGGATGGTGGGAACTGAACCCAAGGTCCTCTACAAAAGTAGCAAGTGCTCTTAACTGCTAAGCCATCTTTCTGGCTCCTTATTTATTTATTTATTTATTTATTTATTTATTTATTTATTTATTTTGGTTTTTGGAGGCAGGGTTTCTCTGTATTGTTTTGGAACCTGTCTTGGAACCCGCTCTGTAGACCAGGCTGGCCTTGAACTCACAGAGATCCACCTGCCTCTCTGCCTCCCAAGTGCTGGAATTAAAGGTATGTGCTGCCAACAACTGGCTGGCTCCTAATTTTTATTTTTTAATTATGTGTATATGTGTATATCTGAGTGAGAGTTTGTGCACGTGAGTGTAGTGGCCAGGGAGGCCAGAAGAGGGCATCAGATCCCCTGGAACTGCAGTTATAGCAGTTAGGAGATAGCTGATGTGGGTTGGAGCCTCTGCAAGCTCACTCCATCCTCTGACCAGAGTCGTCTCTCTAGTGCTCATTCAGTGTTTAAACAGTAGAAAAGCCAGTGCACCTGTGGTCCCAGCTTACTCAGTGGGCTGAAGCAGGAAGATCACTTGAGCCCAGAATTTGAGGGCAGGTTGGGCCACATAGTAAAACCCTGGCTTTAAATAAACTAGCAAATAGACAGACAAAATCAATAAGCAAAATACTGCAAAAGCAAACACCCTACCCACAACTCACTCACTTGTGTTTTCGGCTTCCCCCTTGAGGCTGCTCCGTCCACTAAGGCTTCCACTTCGGCTGTAAAGGCCCCGGGCTGGGCGGCTTAGGAAAGGGGTGCGGCCGTCAGTGGTCCCAGATGCTCCCGAGGAGGGGGAAGGGTTCCAGGGGATGGTCTCTGGAAGATTCCTGCAGCCCACTACTCGTACTTCCAGGGTCCCTGCAGGAGAGGCAGGCTCATGGAAGACACGCTGAGGAGATAGAGCAGCAGGAGAAAGGACCTCTCCTCATGCCAGTAGCAGATGAGAAAGGGCAGCAATGGGGGCTTTGATAGGGTGCTGACATTTTGAGAGAAAAAGATGTTCAGGGCAGCCAAAAGTAGGGACTAAGGAAGAGTAGCCGTGTGGGGCTAAGGTGTACTGATTTGCCAGGAGCTGGTGACAGGGCAGAAGATGACAGGGCCAAGGAGGCCTAGAATCTGAAGAGAGAGCAGGAGGGGAGGCTAGCAGAGATGGCAATGGCCAGGGTAAGAAGGGAAGGGACAAGGGGATAAGCAGCATTGGGGCTGAGGGGCCAGGAGACCCAGGTAAGCAGTGTCAGAGCGTGGCCCCAAGGGTACAGTCTGGAACCTACCTGTGAGTGGTGCAGGCTTGCTCAAGGTGCTGTAGTGCGTGGCAGGGAAGGGCCCAGGCAGTACTGCGCTGAAGGCTGCTGATGAGGCCATGGTGAGCTCCTCTCGAAGCAGCCGCCCCTTGGGGTGATCTGCTGGCAGCTCCCCGAGGCGCCGCTCCAGTGCCTCACGCAGCAAGCCCAGCTTTTGGTTAGATTCAGTCAATTTCTCCTGAGCCTGAGGCAGAGGGCAGAGAGCCAAGGACAGGCTTAGGCCCTTCCCCAAGTGTCCAGCCACCTCCAGCAACTCCTTCTTCAGGCCTAACCTCAAACCTATCTGGTTCCATCAAAGGGAGCCTTAATACTAGACCTTGCCCCTTGCTGGGGCCAGGACCCATGGAGACTCCATCCTCACCAAAGCCTTTTCCTTTCTGGAGCCCTGACGCTTCCCACCTGCCCCTTCTCACCTGCCCAATGCCTCAATTAAAGACCCGCCTCCTGCTGGTACCCTACCTCTCACAGGCCTCAGTTTAGGGTCTGCCCTTCCTGAGCCTCTACCCTGCTCCTAGCTTAGATTTGTCCTGACTTCTCTCCTCTGTCTTACTGAGGCACCATACTGGGTGACAGCTCCATCCCTCATCATGATCTGTTTCTGTAGAATCTCCCTTTCTCTCCTAGGTCCCAGACCCCATCCTCCCACCTCCCTTAAATGCCCCTCCCCTAGAAGAAGCTCTCAGTGTCACCTCACTGACTGCTTTGCGGTCTGGGGCCTTGGAAGCACTAAGCAGACGCAGGACATTCTTGGCTCCTTCTGCCACTGCATGCTCCACTCTGAAATGGTGTCTCAGCTCCTCAATGCGAAGCTCTACGGCTCCCAGGTCTGGACCCCCTATGGGCATGGGCCACATGACAATGAGAGACAGCTTTCAGACTAGCCTGACCCAGACCACCATGTGCAAGCACAGGCACACCACACATGGCCACTAAAGTGCATCATGGTTTTTAACTGGAAGGGACGGTCACACTTCTACCCAAACTCAGTCTCTTACTCAAACTTGGTTTCCCAAGTCCATTCATGGATATGACATACATATCAATCTAGACTTAGGGACAGACATGTTGTAACAGTCCCTTGCCATTCCTAGGGAACAGCACAGAACAAAGGGAGCACTAGAATCTACAAGGGCAGATATTATCTACACCCAGTGGCCATCACCCATACATTACATTTCTCACCAAGGGACTGTCAACAGGACATAACTCAGGCATTCCTAAGATGCAGGTTCCCTTCATGTCCTAGTGAACTGCCACCAACAGGGACACAGCAAGGAACTGAACATGTGTGTACTGTACCAGTTTACATGAGGAGCTCAACTCTAACAGAGATGGTATTTGAAGATGGGGCCTGTAGGCTAGATGAGGTCACAAGGGAAGGAGGACACACAGAGCTAGCAGGGAAACTCATTGGCAAATCATCTGCCTGGAGCACAGGAGCCCAGACTCCATCCCCAGCACACACACGAGTGCCTGTGCGCACATACACACGACATGCACCAAAATAAAAAGAGCAGCAACAACAAATAAGATAAGAAACTCAGAAAACAAACAAAAAGCTGAATATGGTGGAGATGCCTATAATTCCAGGACTTGAGCTATAGAGTCAGAAGTTTAGACGTGAAGGAGCCTGCCACCAAGACTGGTAACCTGAATTTGATTGCCAGAACACACATGGTGGAAAGAGAAAACTCACCCCCAAAAGTTGTCCTTTGACCTCACCCACTTGTGCCAACACATACACAAAAATAAATAAATAGAAAAAATGTTGGTCACAGTAGCATATGCCTATGATAACAGCACTTGGGAGAGTGAGGCAGGAGAATTATCAAAAGTTCAAGGCCAGCCTGGACTACAGAGTGAGACTATGTCTCAAAACATTAAGAATAGTGACTTGGGAGGTAGTTCAGTGGTTAAGGGCACTTGCTACTTTTGCAGAGGAAGTTCAGTTCCCAGTATCCTTGATGGGCAAATACAACTGTGCATAACTAGAGCCAGCACCCTCTTCTGCCTTCTCTGGGCACCCACACACATGGGCACACACATAACTTTTTTAATTTAAAAAATACATTTTAGGGGAAAATCGAGAACAGCTAAATATGAAAGATCAGAGACAGCAGAGAGTTTGCCTGTGTGCACCTGCCTGCCCAACCCAGCTCCCTCTTCTCCCACCATCTCAGATCACAACAGAAAGATGGTCATTTCCAAGCCTTCCTCAGAGTCTGGCCATGCTGACGTCCTGCTCCCATGCCGTCCTTGTAACTGTGGAGAAACAACCTTGTGTTTGTGTAGCCTCATCTACAGCTCCTGCGTAAGGTGGCTCAAGTCCCCCAAGACACACCACACTGTGAGCAGGCTTGGTCACACTGCCACCTTCAAGGGCTCAAAGGCACTGTCATTTTGGTATTGTTTTAAGTACACTGAACCTGCAGGCAAATGAGCACACACTCAAACCATAAAGACACAAGGACACTGTCACACAAGGACACTGTCATACAAGGACACAAGTTCAGCCAGTCAGACAGTCATTGCTCATCACTCAGATATGGACACAGTGACAGGACCTGGTGACTGTTAAAAAGCTAACATCCTGAGTCTGGAGAAACAGCTCAGCGGGTAAAGTGCATGCAATGCATGCATGAGGACCTGAGTTCCAATCTCCAGAATCCATGTAAGAAGTCAGGTACAGCAGTGTGCCCTGCAACCTAGCGGGACCAAACAATCCGGGAGACCTACTAGTCAGTCAGTCTAGGCAAATCAGTGCGCTCCAGGTTCACTCAGGGACGCTGAATCAAAAACCAAAGCAGTGCTGGGTGTGGTAGCACACACCTTCAATCCCAGCACCCAGGGAGCAGAGGCAGGTGGATCTCTGTGAGTCTGAAGCCAGTCTGGTCTACAAAGCAGTCTGAGATCCTGTATCTATCTAATTAATTAATTAATTAATTAATTAATTAATTAATTAATTAATGTGGAGATTGATACCAGAAGGCAATTGATGCTGCCCTTTGGTCTCTAGAGCTATATGTATACATGCATACACAGGCTTACTCCACACACAGAGAAACACACAGATAGACAGACAGATAGAGACATCCTTATGCCCAAGCACAGGGTCAAACTCATTGGGTGTAGTAATGTATGTCTTTAATCCCAGCACTCAGGTAGCAGAGCAGACCTCTGTGAGTTCAAGGTCAGCTTGGTCTACACAGTGAATTCCAGAACCACCAGAACTACAATGTGAGACCCGAGAGAGAGGAGAGAGAGAGGGGAGAGAGAGAGAGAGAGAGAGAGAGAGAGAGAGAGAGAGAGAGAGAGAGAGAGAGAGAGAGAGAGAGAGAGAGAGAGGAGGAAGAAGAAGAAGAAGAAGAAGAAGAAGAAGAAGAAGAAGAAGAAGAAGAAGAAGAAGAAGAAGAAGAAGAAAATAAAGAAAATGGGCATGAACATAGTCATAATATGGCAAAATTCCCAGAACTAAGGAAAGTGTAGTTGCACAGGTCTATGATACCAGCACTCAGGAGGCTGAGATAGAAGACCACAAGTTTTAGGCCAGCCTGGGCTACCTAGCAAGTATGAGGCTAGCTTGTGCTACAGAAAGACTGTCCCAAAAGGAGATGGTGGTGCTGGAGGAGGGATGGCTTAGTGGTGCACAGCACTTTCTGTTTCTCCAGAAGTGCTGGGTTCAGTTCCCAGCACCTGCACGGTGGCTCACACTCATTTACAACCCTAGTTCGAGGGGATCTGGTGCCCTCTTCTGGTCCTACAGGAACCAGGCACACATGTGGTGCACAGACAAGCGCGTAAAACATGCACACACATAAAATAAAAACAATAATAGAGGAAGGGAAGAGGGAAGAAAGGAGAACAGGAAGAAAAAGGAGGGAGGGGGAAAAGGAAGAGGAGGAAGAAGAACAAGAAGAGCAGGAAAAGCTCCTCAAGCCTTGGGAGGATCCTAGACACTTTCCCACTGCCATGCTGACCAAGCGCAGCAAATGCACCAGTTGATAGATAGGGAAGCAACACTAGAACCCACAGGTGCAGACCCAATGCCACTGGTGAAAGAACAAAAGTGGGTGTCATATCCAGGATGAAAGCACAAGGACAATCACAGCCCAACATAAAGCATGGTTCCTGGTGGCATAGGGATTACAAACTGTCACACAGATATAGGGAATTTGTTACTCAGACACAAGACCAGTCACACCCATTCTTGGCCCTTTGAGGCCAGAACTACTCTCCTATGTGTGTAAGGGCCCTGACTCAGTCTCCTGTTGTTGAACTTTCTTGACAGACTTTCTTTGGACCATTTGCCTCCAAATAATGACAGAGACTTATTATTAATTATGAAAGCTTAGTCTTTAGCTTAGACTTGTTCCCAACTAGCTCTTATAACTTAAATTAACCTGTTTCTATTAATCTACATTCTGTGGCTAGTTACCTAGCCTCCATAATGTACATCCAACTTCTTCCGTGCCTCACTGGTGTCTCCCGCCTCTCTTCTTCCAGAGTTCTTGTCTCTGCCCTGAAGTCCCCTCTACATTCTCCTGCCTAACTACTGGCCCTTCAGCTCTTTATTAAACAATAAGGTGCCTTAGGCAGGTGAGACAAAACATAGACATATCTTCACACAGTGTAAACAAATACCTTGAAACAGTCACCCTATGCCTTTAGTTGTAAATAATAACTGGCATGGACACAGTTACAGGGCTACAGGCACGTGTCGCCTTACACACAGTGACACTCTGGCTCTATTACATTCTCTGACACACAATGTAAACATATAACCCGTCACAGTGATGCAGACACACACTACCATCCAGAGCTCCATCAACAATTGATGCACCTTTGCCTGTCACAGTAACACACAGTATTCACAGTGACCAGGACAAATGCCTAGCTCTTGGCATCTATCATGGCTGTCTCTGTTTCGTTTTGTCTCTCTATGTAGCCCTGGCTGGCCTAAAACTCACAAAGATCTGCCTGTTTCTGCCTCCTGCACACTGTGATTAAAGGCTTGCACCACCACATAGATATCTGGCACTGTTAAAATTAGTTTTAACCAATGATTTGTCACAATCTAGAATTATGTAGAGAAGGAGTCTCAAGGGGAAGTGTCTAGATAAGGGTGGCCTGTGTGTGTGTGTGTGTGTGTGTGTGTGTGTGTGTGTGTGTGTCTTGATTACCAAGAAGACTCCTACCCACTGTGTGTAGTATCATTCTGAGGGCAGGGCAGAGCATGGCAGGGCAGGAGAGACTGGGTGTAGAAGCCAAAGAAGAGAGCTGAGTACAGCATGTATGCACTCATTCACTCTCTCTGCTCTCAGCTATGGCAGTGATGCCACTAGCCCCTTCAAGCCCCAGCTGCCAAAACCTCCCTAAAATGATGGATGGAAGCCCAGAATTGTGAGACAAATAAGCCCTTTCTTCATTAAGTTGCTTTTGCTGGGATATTTTTTTAATTCTTTGTTTTCTATTTTATTTTTATGTTGTATGAATGTTTTGACTGCATGTATGTCTGTGCACAATGTGCGCTTGGTGCCTACATCAGCCAGAACAGTTACAGGTTGTGAGCCACTGTGTAGATGCTTTAGAAGAACAGTCAGTGCTCTTAACCACTAAGCTGTATCTCCAGGCCCTCATTATTTATGCATGCATATATGCATGCATATAAATTATGTGTATAAATATGCATGCACATATATACATATATTCTTAATTTAAAAACAAATGGAGAGGAATCAAAGAAGACACCTACCATCAGCTCTGGGCCTGCACACATGAGCCCACACGCATATACACATACACATAAACATACACATACACACACACACACACACACACACACACACACACACACACACACAAAAGTAACATGTAACCACACTGGGAATACCTACAGCTTTGGACAGATATGTCACAGACTAATGTGACAAGGAAACCCTATGATCCAGGCTCCTAGATCCCACTTCTGTAAGGAGTTAGACGGGATATATATTCAGTTTTGTGGCCTTTTTAAGACCACAAAAAGCAGTTGAAGCTGAGTTAGAGCTCAAAATCCTCCTGCCTCAGCCTCCAGCATGCTGAGATGAGAGGACTGTGTCACTATGCCTAGGCTCACCAAGGCTTGATCACCACTCTGTGGATGGGGTGAAAAGCAAACATGAAAATCACGGGGGCTGGAGAGATGGCTCAGTGGTTAAGAGCACTGGCTGCTCTTCCAGAGGTCCTGAGTTCAATTCCCAGCAACCACATGGTGGCTCACAACTGTCTGGCGCCTTCTTCTGGCCTGTAGGCATCCATGCAAATAGATCACTGTACACATCATAAATAAATAAATCTTTTTTAAAAAATGAAAAGCATGCCTATACTAATAATACTTTCTTTACAGAAAGACACCTGGGCTGGTGGCACAAGCCTACAGTTACAGATATCCATAAGGTGAAGGGAGAGGGGCTGGAGTTCAAGTCTGCCCTGGGTCACACAGTCAAACCTTTCCTCAAAATAAAAATGAAAGGGATGGAGTGGAGAATGGTGGCACACTCATGACAGAACTCAAGAGGCCGAGGCAGGAGATCTCTGTGAGTTAGAGGCAGCCTGGTCTACACAAAGAGTTCAGGGCCAGCCAGGGCTACATATTGAGGTCTCAAAACACAAAAACAGGCTGGACATGGTAGTGCACACCTTTAATTTCCAGCACTCAGAAGGCAGAGGCAGGAAGATCTCTGTGTGTTGAAGTCAGCCTGGTGTATAGAGTGAGTTCTAGGACAGCCAGGGCTATGGAGAGAGACCCTGTCTCAAAACCTAAATTAAACTAAAAGCAACCAAGAGATAGGGCTGGAGAGATGGCTTGATTGTTGAGAAAGCTTGCTGTTCTTCCAGAGGACTAATATTTGCTTCCCACCCTGGGTGACTCACAATCACCTATAACTCCACATCACATCTGATGCCTTCTTCAGGCTTCTGGGGGAACCAGCTCACATACTATACATGCACACACATACATAAAAATAAATCTCTAAAACAAACAACCCCTAAAAGGGGGCAGGGTGTGGCTAAGTGGTACATTGTCTATATAGAATCTACTAATGAAGGGCTGGGGGCATGGGTCAATAATACAACCCAACCTAGTATACAGGAGCCCCTGGACTCCATATCAAACACAACAAAATAAAGAAAAGTGGAGAAGAAGAAACAAACAAACCAGTAGATGCATTTGGCCTGAGGGTAGCATTTGGCAACAACTATCCTAGCCCTAACTTTGAACAGGACAAAAGGAAAAGTCAGAAATGGGCAGGAATCAGCTCCACTCACAGTGAGATTAATTCCTGCCTCCTTGCCTTCCACAGCAGAGCACTAAGGGGTGAAGGCTGACCTCTGGGAGGCTGAGGTCGGGTAGGCAATGTTCAGGGGAAGGCCTCACCTTGGGCCTCATCCAGAGCTGCCTGGCTCTCCAGCTGGCCAGCCTGTAGCGCACGGCGAATCTGCATGCGGATGATGTCAATCTTGGTCTTGCTATCCTGCAGCATCTGTTGGGCTGTCAACAGCAGCTTCCGGTCCTGGAGACCGACATGCAAGGTGACAGAAAAACTGGGAACTCAAGTTTGACCACCAGCCCTGCTGCTATGCCATAAAGGCCTTGGGTAAGGCAGAGCATTCATGTGTGCATACAAGAACACATATTCCCGGTGTCCAGAGCTATAAGACAGACAGTCCATGGGCTTTGATTCTAGCTCTGCCACCAAAAACTGAGCTTTGTGATCTCAACCATGTCATCCCAGCCCTCTGAACCTCACCTCCCTCATCTGCAAAATCTGGACTTTACTGGACTGAGAACTCATAGCCCAGTTTGGACCAGCTGGAGCTAAATCCTCCTCAGCTCTCAAAACATCTGTGCATAGGTGTCTGCAGGGCCACAGACAAATGGTGGTGTACTGTAGTAATAGAAGATGCCTAGAGCAGGCCAATCCAGAGACAGGAAGCAGACTGGTAGTTGCTAATTGAGACAGCCTCCTGTCGCAGTGATAGATGTTTCAGAACACTGTCCCACCTTGGTGCTGCCATTGCTGTAGGTCTGGATCATGTTTTCTGCCCCCTGTTTGACCTTCAGCTCAATGGCCAGCTGTTTCTCCAGGCCAGCCACTCTGCTCAGGTTAGTGGATGAGCAGATAGGGCTGCCCTCTCCAAGGGATTGGGGAGCATCTGAGGAAACAGAGTGAAGAGAATCACACAGTTGTCACCTTGGTGTACCCAGGAGACTCTGCCCCAGCTGATAGAAAGCCCTCAGCTCAGCCTCGGTACTTTCCCAGAAATGGAGCCTGTGGGCCAGTACACAGGCAGGAAGCACATGGCCCTCACTGCTGGAGTGAGCCCCAGCTTGAAGGAAGGTGGGTTAGTGACCAGGCATGCAGGTCTCAGGGTTAGCTGGAATAAATGCCCCCATCTACCTAAGGGTACATAAGCCCACTGGTGTGAGTGAAAACCACAGGGAGTACCAGGAGTGTAGTGCCCTATATGTGGATGTAAAAGGAATTAGGAGGTCTGTGTGAGCTTACAGCCCCAGTTTCTGTTGGTACAGCTCAGTTCTGATCTCTAGGGGCTTCTGGGATTCCATTTCAAGGCTTGGCTGTTGTCACAGTCAGAAGTGAAGTCTGCACCTCAAGAGTGATATAATGGGGTTGGGAGAACTCACTACAGAAGGAGCTCATGAGACTCTTGGCTGAACTCCACCCAAGTGTTGATGGGATAGTGTTGGACCCCAACAGTGGACACAGCCATATGTAGAGGGGCTGGAGCTGAACCTGTTGGCCATATACAAAGTCTGCTGTGGATGGGACAATAGTGTGGCCCCTCTGGGAATGACATGGTGACCAGGTAGAAGAGCTCTGGGGTCATTGTGGGTTAGTGTGTCTCTCTAGGTGTGGGTGACAGGATGCAAACCTTAGATGCTGTCATGACTATGCTATAGTCTCTGGAATTAGTCATGTTTGATGTGTTGCCTGGCTGGCATCACTGACTGTGCACTTTTGAATTCTCTGGGTATCCTCTGGGGTTCCTGTGACCATAAACATCTTAGCTAAAAGATGAAGGAGCTGTGGCCTTGTTTTGTTGCTGCATAAACACATGTAACTCTAGTGAACTCTGGCGACAATAAATTATGTTGTAGGTTCCTTTGTGTGTGTTTACATATGTAAATACTTGGAAGCCAGAGAGGCAACAGGTAAATTCCTTGTTTTTTTCTCCACCTTCCTTCCTCTTTTCCTCCCTTCCTTCCTTTGTTCCTTCCTCCCTTTTTTGAGAGAGAGATGGTCCCTCACTGAGCCTGGTGCTCTCTGATTCAACAGGTATGGCTGAGCAGTGAGCCCAGAGTGGTACCTCCCAAGTACTAGCTTTACCACCACACATGGCTTCTTTTTGAGTCCTTGGATTCCAAACTCAAGTCTTTATGTTTACACAGCAAATATTTTACTGGCTAAGTCAGCTCCTCAACATGTGGGACTTTATTTTACTTTATCCACAATCAAAAAAAATTTAGTATTTATTATATTATAGTTTTTATCAAGACAGGTTTTCTCTTGCTGTCCTAGAACTCACTCTGTAGACCAGGCTGGCTTCAAACTCACAGGATCTGTCTGTCTCTGCCTCCCAAGCACTGGGATCAAAGGTGTGCATCACTGCTGCTCAGCCAAAAATTAAATTAAAAAAAAAAATATATATATATATATATATATATATATATATGTGTGTGTATATATATATATATATATATATAAATGAGTCTCACAGCTAGGTGATGGCACACACCTTTAGTCCCAGCACTTGGGAGACAGGCAGGCAGGTCTCTGTGAGCTCAAAGCCAGCCTGGTCTACAGAGTGAGTTCCAGGACAGCCAGGACTACACAGAGAAACCCTGTCTTGAGAAGAAAAAAAAAAAAAAAAAAAAAAGACCCTTACTGGGTTTAGTGGTTTAGTGGTACAGGCTACATCAGATGACTCACAGTAGCCTACAACTCCAGTTTCAGGGACTCCAGGGTCACCCTCTTCTCAGGCACCTGACAAGATAAACGTAAAGACAGCCAGGCATACATAATATATATAAATAAAAATAAAAAACGCTATTTGTGTTTTATTTTGATTTTAGTTTTTAAGGATGGTTTCTCTGTGTAACCCTGGCTGTCCTGGAACTCACTGTGTAGAACAGGCTGACCTCCAACTCAGAGATCCACCTGCCTCTACCTCCCAAGTGCTGGAATTAAAGATGTGTGCCACCACTGCCTGATTGTTTTTATTTATTCATATATGAATATTTTTATCTGGAGTAGTTTTTCTTTCTTTTTTATTTTATTTTTTTTTCTCCCTTAACTTACAAGTACTTTGGTTTTTTTTGAGGCAAAGCTTTACTATGTAGCTCTGACTGGCCTTGACTCACAGGGATCCACCTGCCTCTGTCATTTGTGTGTGCGTGTGTGTGTGTGTGTGTGTGTGTGTGTGTGTGTGTGTGTGTGTGTGTATAATAAAACAAAGCAAAGAACAACTGAAAAATAGTCTATAACTGTTGTATTGGTATGATTGTGGAGAGCTGTGAGAGTGACAAGTGTGCAATATTTGGATGTTGATATGACTGAGTTCCTGGGTTTTCATGTGACAGCATGTTACTAGGCTATTGTCTAGAAATAGCTATAGCTGTGTCCTTAGGTATCTGGTGACAGTGTGTGACAAACAGCTCTGTGTGGGATCTGTGAGTAGGTATGCTTGTGTGTTTCTCCAGGTGTACAGCTCCACGAAGTCCCTGCACCCCACCTGCTCCCAAGCACTCTGCTCACCACTCCCGGCTGCAGGGTCAGGAAGCACCACATGTGCATGCAGCTCCTGCAGCTGCTGGTGTAGCAAGTCAAGGCGCCGAGCAGAGCCCCGCAGCAGCAGCTCCACGGGGCCCAGGCTGCGGCCCAGGTCAGTGGTGGCTCTCCTCAGGTTCTCAGCGCCCTCCTTCAGCTTCAGCTCCTTGCGAATTTCCCGCTTCAGCCGCTCTCTTTCTAACTCCAGCTGCTGCTGCACCCCGGGGGCTGCCAGGTCCGCCCCAGCCAGACCCATCTGCTCCAGCAGCGACCAGCTGCGAGGCTCACTCTGCAGGGGAAGAGACCAGACACAGGAGGTCAGGGATAGAGGACCTGTGGCTGGCCTCACCAGGGCACAGCTCACCTGACCTACCACCCTACCCTACAGCACCCTAAAATTCCAAGCACAGGGGCCTGCTCCTCCTCCCTGACCCCCATAAATGGCAATATCTGGGCCAGAGAGATGGATCAGGGGGTAAAGGCTCTTGCTGCCTACCTGGTAACCTTGAGTTCACCGCCCTCCCCCCAGGGATCTACATGGTGGAAAGAGAAAACCAACTCTTGAAAGCTGTCCTCTGATGTCCACCACACCCACACACAAATAAATAAATAGGTGGCTGGAGAAATGGCTCCATTAAAAGCACCCTCTTGCAGAGGGACTCAGTTCAGTTTCAAGCCTCTGATTCTGGATCTAAGAGGATTTGACTCTCTGGCCTCTGCTGGCACTGGTGTGCATGTGTACATAACCCCACAGACATACACATAATAAGAATATAAATAAATAAATAAGACGTCAAGAACATTGCCTCCTTCCTCCTAGTCCCAGGGACCAGGCTCGCCATAGGTGGGCCCTATCTCCCTTAGTTTGTGACCTACACAATGGGATTCTGGCAGGAAGGCTCCAGAAGATCCCTTTCTCCTTCCAGCTTCCTGCACTCCTAACCAGGAGGTCCCAAGGGCAGGCTACTTGTTTCTTTTGCCATACTCCAAAACCAGGAGACCCTTAAAGACATAGCCTGACTTCTCTGATCTGCATTTCCAAACTGGGAGATCCCCAAGGGCCAGCCCTGCCTTCCTGTCTTCTCTATCTGGTACTCCAAAGAGCAGCGCTCATCTCCTCCCACATCTCCCAAACCTGAGAGCTGACATGGCACCCAAAAGTTTCAGCCTCCACTTAGAGAACTGTCACTTGTACCCCATCTCCTTCCTACACTTAGTCCCCAGCTGAGAGGTACCCAGAGCAGAACCTCAGCTTCTGTCTCTTGGGGTCTCCTGCCCATCCTGTGGAGACCTAGGCCCCACCTCCAGATCCAGATCCAAAGGGGGATCAGCCGCCATCTGGGTCTTGGGTCTGGTGTGAGGGCCACGCCTTCTTCCTGAACCTCAGCTCTGCCAGGCCCTCAGACTGCCACTTCCTCTTTCCTGCCAGCTCCCAGCATCCTCTGCGTGAGGGCAGCTCCAGGGCATGGAGTTTTTTTGTTTTGGGGTTTTGCTTTGTTTGCTGTTGTTGTTGTTCTTATTGTTTTATTGGGGGTTGTTTTTGGTTTCTTTTTCTTTCTTTTTTTTGAGACAGGTTCTCTCTATGTAGCCCTGGCTGTCCTAGAATTGACCATGGAGACCGGGGTGGTCTGAAACTCACAGAGATCCCCCTGTCTTTGCCTCTTGGGTTCTGGGATTAAAGGTGTGTGCCATGTAAGAGGTTCTTCCCCCATCACTCTCTAAATGGCCATGCTTGCTTCTCTGGAGGCAAGCCAGGGACAGGCAGCCCTCAATTCCTGACCTGAGAGAATACCTTGGACACACACCCCACAGTACAGGATCTCATGTGATACACAGCATGTGTGTGGACCACATATAGACTCATAGGTACGATCACATTTCCAGTTTTGCAGATTGAGATTTGCACAGGCTCACATATGCACACACATATGCTCATATATGTGTATACTCTGGTCACAGCTAGCTTCAGTTGTCAATTGACAAACCTGTGAAGAGGGAACCTTAGTTGAGGTTGGCCTGTGGGGCATTTTCTTAATTGCTAATTGATGTAGGAGAACCCAGGCCTCTGTGGGTAATGCCATCCCTGGGCAGGTGGGCCTAACCTGTATAAGAAAAGGAGCTGAGCAAGCCAGAGGAAGTGGGCCAGTAAGCAACGTTCCTCTGTGGTTTTGCTTTAAGTTCCTGTCTTGAGCTCCAGCCCTGACTTCACTCCATGTTGGACTATAATTTATAAGACCAAATAAACCCTTTCTTCCCCAAGTTGCTTTTGGTCAGTCTTTTGCCATAGCAACAGAAAGCAAACTAGACCAATCCCACCTACAGGAGTGTGAGTAGAACATGGATTCACAAGGGTGTGCAGCTTCTAGCTCTGCAAGTCTATACTTGGTTCAATGTGCGCACAGAATACTGACACATATTATGCACCTCTACACCTGCAGGTATCAGAGGAGTCTCATGCATGCTGCACTCCCATCCATATGAGCATAAGAGTGGAACACAGGCTCATAAGTGTGTGCACCTCCACACCTGCCTGCATAGACAGATGTAAAAATAAAGACAGCCATGAGTGCTAGTTTGAAACCCTCTGGAAGCTGCTCTGATTCACTCCACCTGCCAAGTGGCCACAGCCTACACGTTCAGGCACATGTGTGTGCTCACAAGTTTGGGGATTTTTTTTTTTTTTTTTTTTTTTTTGTTCTTTGCAGTGTGGGGCTTGTACGTGCTCACACTTCTTTTCTATCCTCACCCCTCCCCCCCGCCCTGCATTGCACATGTCCCCACAGCAGGCCTGAGGCCCTCAGCCCTGCTACTGGCTATTCATGTCTTGTTCCTTGTCCCCAACTTCCCCTTAAGAATCAGAACAGCCAGTTCTATAGCAGAGGGTGTGTGTGTGTGTGTGTGTGTGTGTGTGTGTGTGTGTGTGTGTTCATGCAGCTTCCTGTGGACAGGCAGCATCAACTTCCTGTTTCCTCCTACCCAGATGTCCACCATGGGCTGATCTCAGCTTGGAGGCCTAGGGGGCCCACCTGGCCTAATAACAGCTTCCTGAAGTTCACACCAGGAGAAGACAGCCCTGAGTGGCCCCAAACAGCAGTCCACAACTGTTTGCCAGACACCCACTAAATTTGAACTATCAGTGATACAGTTACAAGGCTGAATATATCAGGGACAAGGTATATATGAAAACATTCTATTTTCCATTGGATTTTACTGTGAACCTAAAATTGCTCTTAAAAAAAAAAAAAAGATTTTTAAAAATAGTAGTAGTGTTGTTGGAGAGATGGTTCAGCAGTTAAGTTCTCACACTGCTCTTCCAGAGGACCAGAGATCAGGTCCTAGTAGCAGGCCCAATGGCTCACAGATGCCTGTAACTTTAGTTCCAGGTGGATCTGATGATGTCTCTGGCTTCTGTGGGTATATGTACATACCCCCCAATATACATAATTAAAAACAATAAAATCAATAAAAAGTAGTGGCAACAGCAGTGGGTTAGGTTTAGTAGAGTGTACAAGCTCTGAACCTCAAAAGTAACAGTGACAGCAGCTACTACAATCCCATCCAGGCCTCAACTAATGCCATTCCATGTCACAGGGACTATTTGTTTTCTTTTGCTTCATAATGTTTTGTGCTAGGTCTCATATAACACAAGGGGGCTTTGCATTCAATGCACAGCAAAGGCTGGCCTTGAACTCCTGCCCCTCCTGCTTCCTCCTTGCAGTGCTAGGATTGTGACATGCACCTTCACATCTAGCATAGCACGATGCAGATGTTATAGATACATAGACAGACAAAAATCAAACTATCTTCAAAATGAAGAAATCGAGGCCCAGCAAGGCTTTCTGCCACATGCCTTTGATCCCAATACTCAGGAAGAGAGGACAGGAGTATCTCTGAGTTCCAGGACAATCTGGTCTACACAGTGAGACCCTGCCTCAAAACACACACACACACACACACACACACACACACACACACACACACACACACACAGGAACAAAAACAGGAAGAATGAATGAAAGAAAGAAAGAAAGAAAGAAAGAAAGAAAGAAAGGAGGAAAGAAGGAAAGGAAGAAAGAAACTAGCTAAGGTCCCTTGTCCTAAAGTCCCACAGTCAGCAAGAGATAGGGCCAAGCTTCCTAACACTAGCTGGGAGGGATCCATGTGCACCACACCTTGCCGCTATGAGCCACCATCACAATGAGCAAAGTTCTAGGCTCTTAAGCCCTCCTGGAGGGTAGATAAGATAGCTGGCCAAGAGCACAGATCTTATGGTCCTGTCATCTCATATCTGAATAGTAGTCACCATGGGAGGAGACTGAGGCTCAAAGAGGCCATAGCAGTGTTTCTCAGTGAAGATGGGTTGTCTTTTCATCACCTGACATGAAACACATGTCAATGTCTGGGGTCATTCTTGGTTGTCAGTACAACGAAGGTATACAGGAATCACCTGTCAAGTGGGGGGGGCCATGGCTGCTGCTCAGCATCCTGAGGTGCACAGGACAGCCCCCAACACACAATGATCCATGACCAAATGCCAGTTCTGGGACCCTGGGAAGAGGCACGGGCTCCCAAATTGGACCATGTTCACAGGGAAAGATGTCACAGGGGCCTTTGAGTGCTGGCTGAGGTTCCGCCTCTCCTCAATACCATTCATAACCCTGTTCCCTCCTCCAAAACAGGAACAAGACTCAGAAAAGGAACAGCTTTGACCCAAGAGTTCATCAGGGAAGATAGCATTGGGATTTAAGCCCAGCCTCACTGAACAACACTCTGGTGTGGCTGGGCCCCACCCACTGTCCCTCACCAGCACCCTCCCCCACCACCAGGCAAAGCAGGTTCACAGCCAGGAGCAGGGCCAGTTCAAATGGGGAGCACACAGGCAAGGAGGAAAAGTGAAGGCCCTCAGCCCCACCTCCAGCAGAGGAGGCCTGAGAATATGTAACACATGCAAGGAAGGAAGGAGGCCTGGCCTCCTGGAACCTCCTCCCCTGGGTGATTCACTTGCTCAGGGCCAAGGAGTCACTTAAGGGCAGCAGGGCAAACGCCTGACCTGGTCTTGAAGAATTAAAACATCAGCTTTCCCATCTGCCATCACAGACCTGGCGACAGCAGACCAAGAACTCTCATCTTGGGGAAACCTTCTTGGCAAAGTAGCTAGGGATCCAGAACCCCACATCCTGAGATTTCAATGCCTGGGGCGTTCCCAGAATCTAGACAGGACATCCGTTTGCCAGACACAGAACAGACAGGCATGGAGGTAGTGGGGCAGGGCAGCAAGTCCAAGCAGGAATGAACATACGGGAGAAGACAGGGAGGAGACCGAGGTATGGGTCCAGCCTCATTCTGAGACCCACAGCCTCCATATGTGCCCTGCGTGGGACACACCAAGCACATGCATGCTCTGGGAAAGCCCTACACAACCCTCTGTGGGCTTGAAGGGGAGCTAGCGCCCAGTGCACCACGCCTGGAGGTCTGACCTTGTGAGATCGGCAGCACCAGATACGCCCAGCTCCTCGGCAGGGCCGGCAGGCCATCAGCAGGACTGGGGAAGAGGGATACAGGAGGGTACAGGGGAGACACGGGGCAGGTGTAGAAGATGAGAACCAGTTACACAGGACAATGGACTGCATGGTGAAGAACGCATGGAGCCACAAAGACACCAAGATCTCAGATTTGGGTCACTGAATTAGAGAGTGGGGTGCCACCATGACCCTCTTGGGAGGGTGAGTTCAGAAATGCCCAACAGGTCACACAGGGAAGGCCATGTGGCTGGCAGAAGCCAGTCACAGGTGTCTGTTTTGGGGAAGCTGTGACCCAGCCCTGTCGCTTTCCAGACAGAAAATCCTTCCTGCCTGTGTGACAGGACACGCCCCACCTGGGATACTGCTCCATCTGTCAGCCTGAAGGGTGACTACAGGGAAAGGAGGTGGGGGACGGGACGAGGAACCCGGCCTCTGGCCTAATGAAGTGACTTAGGCACTTCCTCCAACAGGTGTCCAACTGGGTGGCGTCAAAGTCATCGTAAAGACGTCTGCGGGCGGGGGTGGCCCGGGCTTTGTTGTGCGGGGGAGGGGCACGGGCCCCGGCAGGGCGCCAGGCACCTGCTCCAGGTGAAGCGGCACCTGCCAGAAACCGAACGCTGAGGTCCTAGGCGAGTAGGGCGTAGGGACGAGAGGCACTGGAACCCGCAGCTGGCCTCGGACCCCGAAGTGGGGGCCCCCGTTGCGCCCGCTGACTCTCGGGGAGGGTCGGGGAGGAGGTGCGGTGGCAGAACCGCGAACAGCGCCTCTTCCTCCGACCACGTCGGCGCCCCCACCTGCTACAAGGGCTCGCGCGAACTCCCGATGGGGACCTCGTCCCGGGCTCTCCCCGTGCCTGGGGCCGTCGCGCCGTCCGGCCGCCCCGCGGGTGCGGACAAGTCGCCTACCTGCACGGCGTCGCCGGCCATGTCCTCCGGCCGCCCGCCCGCCAGGGGTCCCAGCGCCGAGGGAGGGCTTGCGAGCGCGCGGGCGGGCGCGGCGGGAGGCGCGGCGCCCAGACCCTCCCTGGCGCACGGCGCGCTCCGGCCTGCTTCGCTTGGCCCGGCCTGGCCAGGCCTCCGCCGAGCTGCGCCCTCCGGCCCCAGCGGCGCAGCACGGGTCACGTGAGCGCCGAGGTCCGCGCCTGGGGAGGAGGCCGGGCGGGGCGGGGCGGGGGCGGGGCTCCCGGCGGCCCTCGGGCTTGAAGCCGGGAGTGGGGTCTCGTTCGCTGTGCGGCTCGCCCTGCGCTCTTCCTGGCGTGCGGGAACTCCGAACAGGCCTAAGCCGTCGCGAGCTGCAGAGAGTCCCTGTCCCCCGCCTCGGAGCCCTCTGAAGACAAAAGTCACGATCCATCTCCCCACCGCCCAGCAACACAGGCGCATCCTCCCATCTTCCCGGAGGCAAGCACTGGGAGAACAGGACTTCAAATCCCAGGGCCCCAGCCTTTGGAGACCACCTTACCCCTCAAGGCAAGGATGTCCGTAAAACTTAATGAGGAAGAGCAGGCCAAGTGCAGAGACCTCAAGTGCACAAAAAGAAAAAACAAATGACACCAGCTGTCACTTTTAGTGTTTTGAAGACTTTATTTTGATTTATGTGTGTTAGAAATAAGTTCGAGGTGGCCAAGAAAAAGACCACCATTCTAACTGAAATGTATGAACAAGGCAAAATTTTCTCTTGATCAAGAGAGTGCTGGGGAAAAACAAACGCGGAGACAGGAAGTACATTTGGTTTTTATTCTAACTCAGGTGACCTCACAATCTTATTCAATTGGCTAGTCTGAGAATAAATTGGTACAGAGGAAGTGGAGGAGGAAGAGGGAAGGGGTCGCTGCTCCAAGCCATCAAATTCCTAGAATGGAAGGGGGGGGGCAATGTGTAAACAAAAGTTTTACCTGGTGGGGAAGATTAAAACATCTCCATAAAGTCTTACAAAGTAGGAAAGATAATGATTGTAATTACTGTCCAAAACACAAGTTTTATAGTATTTGCTAGAAATGGCTCTTATTTCTTACATGTGTATGTATGGTGTGTCTGTGTGTGGGTTATGAACTTATGTGCAGTGCCTCGAGATCAGACGAGGACATGCATTCCCTAAAATGAAGTTATAAACAGGATTATGAGCCAACCCACCTGGGTGCTTGGGGTATGACTTAGTGTGTGCGAGCGCGCGTGTGCGCAGGGCAAATGTGTAGTGGTCAATGGACAACTTGTAGGGTCGTTCTCTTCTTCCACCTGTCGTTTCTGGGGGCCCAAACTCAGGTCGTCAGGCTTGGCCTTCAGTGCCTTTACCTGCTGTGCCACCTCACCAGACATGCAGTCACTTTGAATATATTTGCCACTATTGATTAAGGGGTTTGAACCTCAGCGTGGCCTCTGCGTGGCCTCTGATTCACTGGGCCTTGGGGATCCCTGAGGCCTCTGGTTCTAGCCCTCTGTGAAGTTTTGCTGGCTTCTTTTTCCTGGGTGCTGCATTCAGATGGCACTCCCATCAATGCACACTAATGTCCAAACGGACCATAGAGGCCTCTGCAAAATTTCTCTTGAGGGATCACAGTAGTGCAGGTGAGTTTGTTTGTGGTAGCTGTGAGGACCTCTCACTCAGAAACCTATTGAGGGATCCAAACTTTAGTCCTCAGGGCTCCAGGCAGGAAACACTCAGTGGAGGCTTCGTCCTTGAGGAATCTGTGTCCACACAGGGAACAAGAGTATCTATGTCTCTTATCTTCCCAGGGACAAAGCTGTGGGGTCTCTCCCTTCCCTCCTCCCCCACCCCCTCCCTCTCTGGCAGCTCTTTGGGGGATTTCCAGAGAGGAGGAAAATTGCAACGATAGGGAAGCCACTCCCTTAGCATCTTGCCCAAGCACTCAAGCCCAGTACCCGTCACTATCTTTCTGGACCAGAGTGGAGCCTGTCTTCCTTATCTCCCAGCCTCATCCTACAGTCTCTTCTCCATCCACACCTCAAGGGGGGCTGTGAACACCTGAAGCCCAGACATTTCTAGGAGGAACCACTAGGCCCTGTGTGATGGTGCCCTCGCCTTCCCCATGTCTCTCCTCACTCACCCCTTCAGCAGGTTGACATCCTAATTATACCTCAAATGCCTGCTGAATTAAATAGCTTACCAAACTAATCATCTGGCTTCCTTTTTTGCAGACTGATAAAAGAGAGGAACCTCTTGCCTTCATAGTTAAGACATGGTGTTCATGGCCCCTGCATAGTGGGCAAGGAGGGCATGGGATTGGCAGAGAAAAACCTTGCCCAGGCCCTGCCTGCCAGGTTCTGAGCTGCCTCTGGGGATGGAGCTTGGGAATCCAGCCAGGCTTTCCTTCAGCCTTCCAGCATTCATTTACTCAGTGAAACTTTATCATGGTCTGCTGGGGATTTGGGTGCACTGAAAACAGCTGTACTCTAGGCTTTAAAAGGGACAAAGAACTAATTGTAAAATGTCCATATAACAATGATAAAAGTCCGAGCAGATCTCTGAAGCATCCCTGGCCTCTCTCCAATCTACTCTGGGGCCTGGAAACACTAGATCCCAGACACGTTAGGTCTCACCATTGTCTGTCTGCCTCTCTGTGCTGGAAAGCCTCGTCCTGTGTTTGAAGCAGTCTTAGAAAAAGTTTCTCATCCTCTTTTGGCCTTCAAAGTAGTCTTTCCAGCCACTCTGATTCCTCATCTTGCTGCCAACTTCAGGGCCTTTGTACAGGCTATTCTCTGGCCTAAAATGTCTTTCTATTATATTTCCCCAAGGCTGGTTCCCTTTACTCATTTATTTATTTAAAATTCTTATTACATTAAAAATTGTAAAGCCGGGCATTGGTGGTGCACACCTTTAATCCCAGCACTCAAGAAGCAGAGGCAGGTGGATCTCTGTGAGTTTGAGGTCAGCCTGGTCTACAGAGCTAGTTCCACAACAGGTTCCAAAACAATACAGAGAAACCCTGTCTCAAAAAAAAAAACAAAAAAAGAAAATGTATTTAAATGTATTTTATGTGTATGTATGTCTGTGTAGATATGTGCACATGGGTCCAGGTACCCACAGAGGCCAGAAAATGATATCAGATTCCCTGGGACTGGAGTTACAGGTAGTTGTGAGTCTTAACTGCTACCATCTCTCCAGTCTGAATTTATATTACATGTTAAAATATGTTTGTATCTGTGTATGTGTGTGTAAGAGAGAGAGAGAGAGACAGAGAGAGAGAGACAGAGAGAGACAGAGAAAGAGAGAGAGAGAGAACTCATGTGCCATCAATGGAGCATATGGAGTGCTCAGAGGATAATTCTTAGGAGTCATTATCATCTTTTCCCGTGTGGGTCCTGGGCTCAAACCCTGGTTGTCAAGTATGATGGTGGGTGCTTTTGCCGTCTAAGCAGTGTCACTGGCCTAATTTAAAATTTTGGTTATGAGCCTAGCCTCTAATGGCTGAGCCATCTCTGCAGCCCATCACTGGCCTATTTTAAATATTTCTATTTGTTTTAATCAACTACTTGAATGGCACCATTCTTAGACCCTCGCAATCCTCCCCTATGGCTTGAGGCTACAGATCCAGCCCTTGGCACGATTTGACGTCATTTCAAAGGCATTCTGCTCTGGCTGTGGTGGTTTGGATAAGAATGGCCCCCATAGACTCATATATTTTGAATGTTTAATTCCTAGTTGATGAACTGTTTGGGAAGGATTAGGTGGTGTGGCCTTGTTGGAGGTAGTGTGTCACCCCAGTGGTTTTTGAGGTTCCAAAAGCCAATGCCAGGTCCAGACTTGCTGTCTCTGCACTGCGCCTGTGTGTGGGGATGGAAGTTCTCAGATACTACTCCAGCACCGTGCCTGCCTGACACCACTCGCCAACATGATGACCATAGACTAACCCTCCGAAATGGTAAACAAGACCTCGGTTAAATACTTTATTCTGTAAGTTGCCTTGGTGGCAGTGGGACATTATCCATAGGGAGGCCTGAAGACAACCACACTGGACCAGGGTTCTCAGAGGAGCTGGCCCTGGAGTTGAGTGTTAAAGAATGAGCAGAAATATGCCCAATGGTTAGAACATTCCAGAATCTAGACAGTAGAAGCAGACAGATCTCTGTGAATTTGAAAAGCCTGCCAGATCATCTCTTCTCAAAAAAAAAAAAAAAAAAAAAAAAGAGGCAGGTGTTGGTGACCAATACCTTTAACCCCAGCACTCAGAGGCAAAATGGCAAGACTCTGAGTTTGAGGACAGCCTGGTACACAGAGAAAGTTCCAGAACAGCCAGAACTTTTACACAGAGAAACCCTGTCTTGAAAAAAAAAAGAACAATGGGAGAGGCCTAGAATGCTTAGAGAAAACAGTGAAGCTCTGGGCGCCACTGGCTTTTCTGTCCCCCATCTTCTACTTCTCCCTCCATCAATCCCCTCTAGCTGGAGGAGCCTTCTCACTGCTTTTCAGACAAGGCAAGCCTCTCCTGACGTCAGGACCTTTGAACTGGTCCTTCCCTCTAACTATTGTGCTATTCCTCTTCCTTCCTTCCTTCTTTCCTTTCTTCCTTTCTTTCTCTTCCTTCCTTTCTTTCTCTTTCTTTCTTTCCTTCTTTCTTTTCTTTTTCTTTTTCTTTTGTTTGACAGGGTTTTTCTGTGCAATAGTTCTGGCTGTCCTAGAACTCACTCTGTACACCAAGCTGGGCTAGAACTCACTGAGATCTGCCTGCCTCTGCCTCTCCAGTGCTGGAATTAAAGTAGTGCACCACCACTGCCCAGCAATGCTGTTCCTTTTCAGCTTGACTTTCTCTCTTTCCCCCTTCATTCCCACTTTGTTTCAATGTCACCTCCTAAGCCAGACCTTCTCTGGAGCCTTCACCTACAACAAGCCCCATCCATTCCTTTCAACCTCCATGCTGAAAATTAAAATATACATTTATTTTATGTGTATGTGTTTTGCCTTTATGCATATATGCATATGTGTACCAAATGCATGTCTGGTCCTGCAGAAGTTAAAAGAGGTCATCAGGTCCCCTGGAACTCAAGTTGCAGATAGTTGTGGGCCACCAGATTGGTGCTGGGAGCCAAACCTAGATCCTCTGCAAAAGCAGCAAGTGCACTTAGCCATCTTCCTGGTGTCCACAAACAACTTTGTGTGGTGCTTGAGACTGAACCCAGGGCCTTGTGCATCTGGACAGCTGTTCCACTGCTCAGCTACACCCTCAGCTCGCCTGAGAAAATTTATTTTTAAGTAATTTACATGTATGGATGTTTTGCCTGAGTGTACTGTGTTTGTGTATTGTGTGCATGCCTGATACCCTCAGAGAGCATCAGATCACCTTGAGTTTACAGATGGTTGTGATCCACAGTGTTGGTGCTGGGAATTGAACCTAAGTCCTTTGGAAAAGCATCCAGTGCTCTCAACCACTGAGCCAGCCCTGTAAGCTGTAATCTCTTTCTATACTGTAGACCTGAAAACCTACATTCTAGGTATGTGCTCTACCAATGAGCTATAGTCCCAGCTCTCTTCTTTAAAATAAATCCCCCTCGCCCCCATTTGTTTTTTGAAACAAGATTTGTCTATGTAGCTCTGGCTGTCTTGGAACTCACTATGTAAACAAGGCTGGTAACTATGAGATCTGCCTGCCTCTGCCCTCCAAATGCTGGGATCAAAGGCACGAGTCACCACCACCTGGCTATAACTTTTTATTTTAAAAAAAATATTTTTAGGTCTAGGAACAAGACAATTCTAGGCAGTCTAGACTTGGACTCCTTGAAGTTTTTTTTAATCATAGAAACTGATGAGCCAGGCAGTGGTGGCACACATCTTTTACACAGATAAAGCCCAGCAATGGTAACACACCTCTTTAATCCCAGCACTTGGGAGACAGAGGCAGGCAGATCTCTATGAGTTCAAGGCCAGCCTAATCTACAAAGTGAATTTCAGGACAGCCAGGGCTGTTGCATAGAAAAACCCTGTCTCTAAAACAAAATAAAACAAAACAAAACCCATGTGAACCATTCCTCATTCTCCCAGCATTCAGATGAGGACTTTGAAAAAAAGATTTTTAGGATTATTTATGTACACATGTATATTGTGTTCATGTATGCAGGTGTCCACCAAAGCCAGAGGAGCATTGAATCTCCTGAAGCTAGAGTCACAAGCAGTTGTGACACGAGTGCAGTGAATAGCACTCTTGCCAGTCAGTGGTGGTGCATGCCGTTAATCTTAACCCAGTACTCAGGAGGCGGAGGCAGGCCTGATCTACGGAGCAAGTCCAGGGCAGGTTCCAAAGCTACAGAGAAATGCTGTCTTGAAAAACCAAAGAAGAGGAGGAAGAGGGAGGGAGGGAAAGGAGGAGGGAGAAAGGAAGAAAGAGCACTTTCAACTACTGAACTATTTCTCCAGTCCCAACTTTTATTTTGAGACAGCGTCTTGTTACCTAGCCAGGCTGTCCTTGAACTTACCATATGGACTGGACAGCTTCCTCTCTCAACCTCTGGAATAACAGGATTACAGACCTGTGGCACTAGGTCCCACCAAAGGTTAATACATTTTCTCTGTTGTTCCTTGTCTCTCTGACATTAGGGATTCATCTTGTTCATAGCTGAGTCCCAAGCTCCTACACTGATACATCTAGAATGTACCAGAAATTTAGTTAATAACTGCCAGAGGCAGAGCACCCTTGCCTAGAACTCTCCAGTGGGGAGTTACGGGCATGTCTCAGTGGTACAACACTTGCCTAGCATGTGGAAGGCCTTGGGATCCATGCCCAGAACCACCAAAAGATAAATAACAACAACAAAAATACCTGCCAAGTGACTAGAAAGAGGAATGAATGGGACAGGGCTGGAATTGGGTCTGTGTGTTTGACAGAGGGGTGTGGCTATGGGTACAACTGGCCTGATGATGACCTTGTTAGAGAAGCTTAGAAGAGGAAACGCTGTGGTGCCTGAGACGGTAGTTCCACTCCATGTGCTATGGCCATCATCTACCAGAGCCACACACCCCACAGCATTGCCATAGTGTTTGAACTAGACTCTGAGTCAGTGAAAAACAGAAAATTCTTATCTGGGTGGAACTGAATGAGGTTCTGTTGCACTAGAGATAAAGTTCTTTGCCAACCAAATACCAAGCTAAGCATGAACAGTCATCCTAGCAATCAGGAAGCTGAAGCTGTAGGATTGATGCAAGTCCAAAGCCAGCCTGGGATATTCAGAAAAACCTTGTTTCAAAAAACAAGAAACAAACACTAGAGAGATGTCTCAGTGATTAAGAGTGCTTACCATTCCTCCCAAAGATCATAGATTGATTCCCTGTACCCATGTTCAGTGGTTAATCCCAGCTCCAGGGAGATCTTCATACAGACACAGACATAAAAATAAACCTGAAAAGAAATTAACCCTTTCCTTTTTGCAAAAAAAGTTAAATGTTTGACTTCATGTCTCTAGCACCCAAGGGTGGACATGAATGTGGGTGCCTGTAACCTCTGCATCATGAGATGGAGACAGTCATCAGCCGAGTAGGAATGGCAAGTTTCCTGTATTGAGAGACCCTGATAGAAAGCAATGGAAGAAGATATGTGGTGCACTGTTTTAGCTTTCACACACATAGGTGAAAACAGAGGGAGAGGTAGTCACCCTCTCAGATACACCCATACAGATAAAATAAATACATCTCAGAAACCAACAACCAGGAGAGGGAGGAAGCATATATGCTATGGTATAGATTTACCTAACATCAATATTAAATGTATCACTCCAGAGGCTGAGGCAGGAGAGTCCAAGACAAGAGTTCCAGGTCAGCCTGGGCTACTTAGTCTACTTTAGCTACTTTACCTCAGAAGACAGATTTGACCAGGATGGGAGCACTCAGTGTCAGAGAACTTGCCCAGCGTTTTTTTGAGGTCCTGGGCTCCATCCCCACCACTACAAACAAAAGGGAAAAATGTGTTAAGACAAAGGAAAAGGAGACCTGGTACAAACCTCTTGTGATGTTGCATGTCTGAACTTTAGCACCAGGGAGGCCAAAGCAGGAGGACCAAGCTATCCTTCACCTAACGTGCTAACCCTACCCACCAGTATGTCAGATTCAACATCCCGATGAACTGATAAAAAACGATGAAGTGCATCAATTTAGAAAACTCTCTTCTTCACCATCAGAAAGGCTAAGAATGCTGACAGACAGCACCCGAAGCTGGTCTGCATGGTGGTGACCACCTCTCTGAAATTTCCACAAGTGCACCAATAAATAACATTATTTAGCCAGGTGTCCTGGTGCAGACCTTTGCTCTCAGCACAGAAGCTTGGGATCTCTGTGAGTTCAGGCCAGCCAGGACTACACAGAGAACACATATCTCAAAATGATAATAATTAATAATAATAATAATGCCATGGTTTATGACTTTCTTTGCTCTGTACCATAAAAACTCTGCGCCGATGCTTCTATGTTGGAACACTGGGCTTTGCAGTACCCTAAATCTGTGGCCCTGGGCCATAGTCACTCACATTTGGCTCCAGGATAAACCATCACTTACTTCCTCTGAGGAGAGCTGTGTTTTGGGATTGATAGCTGCCACCATCATACAACAGTTCACACCTAACTTCAGCATTCCAGCCTGGGCTACTTGTGGAGACTGTCACAACCAAAAAGGAAATGAAACAAAATAAAAGAAAATGTACAATAGCTGGGCTCTTGGGAGATAGAGGCAAGCAGATCTCTGAGTTTTAGGCTTGTCTGGTTTATAAATTGAGTTCCTGAACAACCAGAACTACACAGAAAATCCCAACAAAACCACACACACACACACACACACACACACACACACACACACACACACACGTCTGATAGCAGCAGCTCCCAGTTATGGGTTCCTGACAGGCTTCAGTAAATTTACTCTGGTCCTTCCAGGATCAAGACTATAGTCATTGCCTAGCAGGGTCTGGGGGTAGGGGGACAGGTGACCCCAGCCCAGGAGACTTTATCTAAAATGTGCTAGCTCAGTATTTTTTTTATTTGTTTGTTTTGTTTTTGTTTTTGTTTTTCAAGGCAGGGTTTCTCTGTATTGCTTTGGAGCCTGTCCTGGAACTAGCTCTGTACACCAGGTTGACCTCGAACTCATAGAGATCTGCCTGCCTCTGCCTCCCAAGTGCTGTGATTAAAGACGTGAGCCACCAACACACAGCCAGTATTTTTTTTTATTAAATTTATTCAATAATGTGTATGTGTGAAGACCAGCAAGCCACCACATATGATTTGAGGTCAGAGGATAACTTGTGGGAATTGGTTTTCACCTTCTACTTTGGTTCCTGGGATTGAACTGTTATCAGGTTTAGCAGCAATCACCTTTACCCACCAAGGAGGCAGTTTTCACATTTTTAAACCCTCTTGTCTTAACTCAGCCTATTCTACCTTAAAGTCTGCTGTGCCCTTCACAGGCCACGCCCCAAAGATTCCATCACTATAAATAACGCTGCTCTTGGACTTCACAGGGCATAGAATCAACACAATTCTTCAGAGCTATCTCCACTCAATATGTTTTTGGGGTTTTTTTGTTTTGTTTGTTTTGTTTTGTTTTGTTTTGTTTTTTGAAATAGGGTATTACATAGCCCAGGCTGGCCTCAAACTTGATATATAGCTAAGAATCTTTCTGTTGTTATTGCTAAAACAATGTTTTTCTGTATTGTCCTGGCTATCCAGGAACTTGCTCTGCAGATCAGTCTGGCCTCAAACTCAGATTTGCCTGCCTGAGTGCTGGGATTAAAGGTGGGCACTGCCCAGTTTCTGCAGAACCCAGAGCTCTGAGCATGTAAGCAAGGAACTCTAACAAATTAATCAGCCTCCTATTTGTTATATATTATGGCTATGTAGTGCTGTGGAATAATCCTTCTGCACACTGTGAATATGTATTACTCTCTTTGGTTAATAATGAACTCACCGGTTGGGCGGTAGTGGCAACACATTTAATCCCAGCACTCAAGATGGATCTCTGTGAGTTTGAGGCAAGCCTAGTCTGCAGAGTGAGTTCCAGGACAGGCTCCAAAGCTACAGAGAAATCCTGTCAGGAAATTTTTTTTAAAAAAAGAACTGTTTAGCCGGTAGCCAGGCAGAAATATAATTGGGACAGCCAAACTGAGAATGTGGGATACTGGGAGGAGTCTGAGGAGTGGACAGGAAACAGAGGGAGCAAGACATGTTGGAGGACAGGTAAAGCCAAGAGCCAGGTGGCAATACATAGATTAATAGAAATGGGTTAATTTAAGTTGTAAGATCTAGTTAGCAATAAGTTTGAGCTATTGGCCAATCATTTATAATTAATATTAAGTCTCTGCATGAGTTATTTGGGAACTGGCAGGTAGTAAGGAAAACTCTGCTTCAATATAGTATTATGAAAACCTCTGGGGCAGGGATGGAGGGGTGGGAGGGTGGAGCACGATTTTAGTCTTAGCACTCTAGAGGCAGAAATAGTCAGTCAGATCTCTGAGTTTGAGGGCAGCCTAAAATGGAGTTACAGGACAGCCAGGGCTGTTACACAGAGAAGCCCTGCCTTAAAAAGAAATCAGGCAAACAAATAAAACATTCCTTACATTCTAAGAGATTGGTACTTTTACTAGACCTCAAAGCCAGAGTTAGTATACCTTAAGGTCACTTAAAAGACTTAAGGCTGCTATCCTACCATGTACTGAGTGTCTGTTTAAACTGCCTTTAAGAGAAAAATGTAAGTTCAGCCTCATTTGGCTTCAGTTTTTATGACCTAAGCTAATGCACAACTGAAATCTCAAATTACATACTGGTCTATGCCCCGACCCACAAATAGTGCATGCATATTTATACATTGGTTATGATAATCATTTGCCGGAAACAACAAATATAGTAATATTTGCCATGAATGTTAAAATCAATATATGATATTACTTGATAAACAATGATATTTGTAATACTTTTTGTTACCTGGGTCAGTTGGATTTGCTGACTTGTTCCCTTGTAAACCTCTGTTAAAGATTTCTGTAAAGTATCCCTCATTCCTTTCCCCATGGGATACTCTCTGTGCTGTTGAAAAAAGAGAGAGCAAAGTTCTTTGTTATGGACACATACAGGGATAGATTCACAGGACAGCCTTTAGGTAGGCATAGATTCAGGTCCAAGCAACAGACTGACAAGGAGAGCAATGGAGAGAATTTACATCAGGGCTTGCCCTTGATTTAATGACACCAAAGGGAGGTGCTTTGATTTCTTTCCTTAATGTGACACAGATGCATTATTGGTGACTCTGACTTAATTATTACTTTATTCAAACCAAGTGCACTTTAGGAGACAGGATCTCACAATATAGCCCAGGCTAATCTGGAATTTAAACTCCTCTTTTCTCAGCTTGCCAGGTGTGAGCCACAACACTGATAGCTATCATGAATGTGTCCTTGAGAACAACATGTTTCATTGATCCATTTCCTGTTTGGAGGTATCTGTGTGTGTGTGTGTGTGTGTGTGTGTGTGTGTGTGTGTGTGTGTGTGTACACCTATTGACAGCACACCTGTGGAAGTCAGGCAATGACTATCAGGGATCCATTCTCTCCTTTTTCTACCTTTATGTAGTTTTCAGAGAATTAAAGGTTTTCAGACCAGCCTGGGCTACATGAACCCTAGGTCAAAAACTCAAAACCAGAGCCAGGTGGTGGTGGCACACACCTTTAATCCTAGTGCTTCAAGGCAAAGCCAAGCAGATCCCTGAGTTTGAGGTTTAAATGGTCCATACAGCAAGTTCCAGGACAGCTAGGGCCCCACAGAGAAACCCTGTCTCAAAAAAAAAAAAAAAAACAAAAACAAAATAAAACGTAATAATAATACTAATAATAATAATAAACAATAATAAAATAAAATAGAATACTCAAACCCGACTAGAGAGCGGGCTCAGCAGCTAAGAGCCTTTATTTGGTTCCCAGCACCCATATGACAGCTCATAGTTCTCTGCGACGCCAGTTCCAGGGGATCCAAAGCCATCTTCTAACCACAGGTAGCACCAAGCACACGTGTGGTACACACAATATATGTATGCAAAAGGCACATACAAGTAATATTTTAAAAATTAATCTAAAGATCAAACCCCAGGACCAGACTGGAACAATGAGACTGACTGTAGTTCAGCAGCAGAAATTTGTCCATGACGGTAAACCTTGGTTCCACCCTCAACCCACCAAATAAGAAAAGGAGAAAACTCTGAGAATCTACCTGCCTTCGGGGAAGTGGTGGTGCACGCCTTTAATCTCAGCATTTAGAAGGCAGAGGCAGGCGGATCTCTGAGATTTTGAGGCCAGCCTGGTTCAAAGAATGAGTTCCAGGATAGCCAAGGCTACACAAAGAAATCCTGTATTACTGTCAAGGCAGCTCATGTGATCCCAGCTACTAGATATAAGAATTATGTTTGAAGAAAGAAATAAGAGAGTTTAGAGAATGTTAGCAGCTAGAGTAGGCTTTATTTTATCTGGTAAGTGTTCTCTCTGTGTCTGACTGCACCATGATCAGGTTGTAGCATCCAGCAACACAGTGACCAGAGCTCCAGACAATGCAGATAACATGCTTCCAGATCGGGCTTTTGTAGCTAAGCATGGCAAAGGGATCAGAGAAGGGCAGAATGGGGAAGTTTCCCTTTTGAGAATGCAGGGTCTGTTGTCTTTTTGTATCATGTATGTCTTGGGGCGGAGCTGCTGCTTTTCTTCTATAATCCCCAAAGAGCTGGCTTCCTGGAGCTAAAAAGCTAAAAACTCAAACTCAGGTTAGGGCCTCAGCTTTTTTTTTTTTTTTTTTTTTTTTTTTTTTTGAGTGGTGATCTTTTACAACGGAAGATGAGGCAGGAGATCAACCGAGCCCAGTGTATACAAGATAGGAGTAAAACGGTTTTTTTTGTTTGTTTGTTTTTAAATTAGCCATACGCCTTTAATCCAAACACCGGGAGGCAGAGACAGACAGATCTCTGTGAGTTTGAGGTTAGCCTGGTCTGCAGAGCAAGTTCCATAACTGGCTCCAAAGCTACACAGGGAACCCTTGTCTTGAAAAACAAAAAAATTGGGTCAGGTGGTGTTGGTAACATGCCTTTAATCCCAACACTCAGGAGGCAGAGGCAGGCCAACTTGGTCAACAGAGCGAGCTCCATGGCAGTCAGGGATATACAGAGAAACCCTGTCTGCAAAAAACAACCAACTGACCAAGGAACAAGAGTCAGAAATTCTACGACAGCTAGGACTAACTACACTTTAAAAGGGTGGGGCACAAGCATGGGCAATTAACAGGCGGATGCCAGCAGTAAATATGGCAGCATCCGCAAGGGCCTACACTCTCCTCACGTGACGGGGTGGGGCCGGTGCTTAGCTCAGCCCCACAGGACACGCCCACTCGCGACTGTCCAATGAACCTGAGGCTCCAGGCACGCCCCCTTTCTCCTTCACCAATAGCCGGCCGAAGGCGTCCTTATAATCCAATCATCACTGCCTCCTCAGTTGAGTGATAAGTCAACGGCCCAGTGAGCAAGACCCGAGTCGGGCTGCAGACAGGAAGCGTTGCCGCTCGCGTCCAGGGGCGCGACGTACAACCAGACGGACGGCTGTCCTCGCAGCTCGCGGAGGCGAACCGGGAGACTGGTAAGTGGTGGGCCCCGAGCTCGGGGCCGCGGTGTGGGGATGTGGGTTTGCTGAAGACTCCGCCGTGCAGCGGGAGGAGTGGGCACGAGGCGGCAGGGCGGTTAGGCACCCACGAGCTGGCGGCCGTTGGGCTACCGTGCGCACGCGCCAGGGGCGGGCCAGCCGTTAGTGCGTCGGCTTCCGGGAACGATGTCATGGCCGCACTCCCGGGCCGGCCTGATTATCGTGGCGGGATCGAGACAGCGGGCGGCTTCATGCTGGGGCTCGGGTCGCGGCGGGACGACCCAGGCTTCTATGGGCAGAGTCTGCAGTCACCTGCCTCGTGTCTTGCTTTGCCGCTCTCCCAGGAGATTTCTCCAGGCTCCGAAGGCCGGTGTGGCGACCCACAGGAGCCGGGTCCTTCACCCAGGCTCGCTTTCCGGGTGTGAGCCGGCTCAGCCCGGTATCATCTCATCTTCCCTGGCCCTGATTGGAACTTTAGGTTTGGGACAGCCACTTCCTGGGTTCACTTGTTTCATTTCTGTGCCTGATGGAACCGAGGCCTGACAAATTTTGGGGTATCCACCCCGAGTAGTACCTGGAATATTTGGTGTATCACATCTCATTTTTTGAGACAGGATCTTTGTACAGAGTCCTGAAATTTACTATGAAGACAAGGTCAGCCTTGAACTCAGCGAAATCCACTTGTATCTGCCTCCGGAGCGCTAGAATTTAGAGTGAGCCCCTACGCCCGGCTTCACATTTGTCCCTTAACTAGCTTAAGATTCGTGTTTAGAGCTATACTGCATCAAAACAGTACATATGCCTAAGGTTCTCATGAAGTTGAGGCTGTCCTTGAACTTTTAATTTACGTGTATGTGTGAATGAATCACTGTGCGGGAAGAGGGAGTCAATACTCTACCAGGAGTTAGACGGTGGTTAACTCAGGTAGTCTGAAAGCATCAAGTGTTTTAACCAATCTGCCACCTCTACTGGCCTGTTCTGAATGCCTTAGCTTTTTTGTTGTTGTTGAGACAAGATCTCATTATGTATGTAGCCTTGGCTGTCCTGGAGCTCACTTGAAAATCGCCTCAGGCAATTTTAAAATTATTTTAGTATATGCAGGGCATTTGAGGGGTTGAGTTAGGAAGATTGTGAATTCAAGGCTGGCCTAGGTCCTGCATGAATCCCTTTCTCAAAAGTAGATACACCATCTTAGCCATTCACACCTTTGAGCCAGAGATGTGTGGTGCTTTCCTACCGTTGGACGCTCTGGCCTATTCAGTGTCTTGTCTCTCCTTATTGCCCTCTGGATATTTCTCTTTCCATGATTGGTTTTCCCTGCTGTTTGCCTTATCCTCCACTCCATCTTGAGCAAATTCTTGAGTCACTCAACCCCAAGTCTAGTTAGCAATTCAAGTACACATGCCCTGGGCCTGCCTAGCTCTTTCCTCATAGCTGTCTCTACTTTAGCCCTATGTAGATAGTTGGCTGGGTCTGTTTCTTTGGTGACTGTTAACTTTTTTTTTTTTAACTCACAGAGATCCGCCTGCTTCTGCCTCCTGAGTGCTGGGACTAAAGGTGTGTGCCCTTCTTAAAGCTTTTTTGTTTTGTTTTGTTTTGTTTTTTGAGACAAGGTTTCTCTGGCTTTGGAGCCCACCCTGGAACTAGCTCTTGTAGACCAGGCTGGCCTCGAACTCAGAGATCCGCCTGCCTCTGCCTCCCAAGTGCTGGGTTAAAAGCATGGGCCACCACTGCCCAGCTTAAAGCATTTTTAT
Source organism: Cricetiscus sungorus (assembly GCA_030556225.1). Taxonomy (NCBI): domain Eukaryota; kingdom Metazoa; phylum Chordata; class Mammalia; order Rodentia; family Cricetidae; genus Cricetiscus; species Cricetiscus sungorus. The sequence goes on from JANBXA010000729.1 coordinate 21,792,177, forward strand.
TTTGTGTATATCAGGACGGTTGTTAGCTGCCTCCATGTGGGTTCTGGGGATTGTGCCTGGCAGGCAAATGCAGTGGGAATTGTCAGCACTGCTTTCAGTTTGCAGCCCTGAGGCCCAGTTGTAGTTCCAGTCAGTCCTTCACTGCTGCTGATGGCCAGGCCCTCTCCTGGACATGATCAGAAGAGTGCATTTGTTTGTTTGCTTGGTTTTCAAGACACAATTTCTCTGTGTAGCTGTGGCCTGGAATTCAATTTGTAGACCAGGCTGGCTTCCAGATTTGCCTGCCTCTGCCTTCCAAGCACCACAGTCAGCTAAAAATTCTTTTAAATTTGATACTAACAGGAAGTACACTTCTGGAGAATATAAGCACCCAACTAAATGGTGCGGGAGATCATGGATCATGACCCATGTGGTAATGGTGGGGGGATGTTGTTGTTGAGATAGGGTCTCACTATGTAGCCCTGGCTTTGTACATCAGGCTGAACTTATAGAGGTCTGCCTGCTTCTGTCTTGAGTGCTAGTATTAAGGATGTTTGCCACCACCTGATGACATTTTGGAAATATTTGATGGTGGTGTTGGCCCATGACTTTAATCCCAGCACTTGGGAGGAGGGGGTTCTCTGAGTGAATTCCAGAATAGCCAGAGCAACACAGAGAAACTCCATCTTAAAAAAATAAATAAAAATGTACGTATGGCTATTTTGCCTGCATGTATATGTGTACACCACTTGAGTTGTCTGGTGCCCAAAGAGGCCAAAAGGCACTACTATAGATAGTTGTGAATGACCATGTATAGATACAAGGAACCAAACTTGTGTTCTTTGCAAAAGCAACAACTACTGAGCCATTTCTCCAGGGCCAAGATCAGCCTGTTTTAAACAGTACAGTGACCAGCCTGATTTGATTTAGCTGGAGTGGGTTCCTTCTGCCTTCTGTGGGAGTTGTGTACTGAATAGGGATCAGTGGACACTGAGAAGGCTGTCCAGTGTAATCTAGATAAATGATACACTTACATACAGTAATATTGTTTGGCTATAAAAGAATAAAATGTCTATTAAAAACGAAGGGGACAAAAAGGGAATGAAGTAGTGATTCATGTAGAGAATGGTGCAGAATGAGAGAATGAAAAGTAAGGCCACATGATGCTGTCTGAACCTATTTAGAGAAAATGCTCAGAAAAGACTAGTCTGCAGAAATGAAGCAGATTAATGGTTCTGGGAGTTCAGTGACAGCTAAAGGGTACAGAGGTAGTTTTATTTCATAGTTTGGGGGGATGAAGAAGTTCATGGTCTCTCACATGCTAGGCATCTTATCTGGAGCCACATCCCCAGGCTCAGGGACTCCTTTTTTTGTTTATTTTCTGTGAGAGTTTTGCCTGAATGCATGTATTATATTCACTGAGTGTATGCCTTTATGCCTGTGGAGGCCAGAAGAGGACATTGGGTCTCCTGGAACAGGAGTTGTGGGTGGTTGTGAACCATCATATGGGCACTGGGAATCGAACTCTGATACTCTGAAAGAACATGTGCTCTTAACCACACACTGAGCCATCTCCATTTCACCAGCATTTTTGTTGAGTTGTTTACTTTGGTGAATTAATTGTATAGCACATGACTATTTTAATAAAGCTATTCTAGTTTTAAAGAAACAAAGGCCACTTCAATTTGGGATCAGCATGGTAGCCTATTGAAGTGGCTAGGTAGGTAGACCTGACTGGATTTGGTGAGTGGGGTTCACTGGATGGAATTTTCTGGTCAGTCAAGACTGTTTCTGAGAATGGAACAACTATTTCTGAGATGGAGGGATGTGGGCCTTGAGGAGGTAAAAAAAAAAAAAAAAAAAAAGCTTTGCTGTAGGCCTCTTTGAGTTCAACTTTTAAGAATATGAGAGGGCAACTAGTAACTGGTCAGGTGTGGAAAAGTCATATGATTGGAGACAAAGTAGGGGAACCTTGGTGTAGAAATTGCTGAATTTGAGGCTGAAAGTGAGTTTGGATAAAGTCACAGAGGAAATGAATAAGACAGACAGAAGTGGGTCCTAGTATGTCAGCATCTGACCTCAGGAACTATTTCTGCAGGCCAGGGAGGACAAAAGATAACTCTGGCTGGTGTACACCTTTTACTTGGTGTTTGAGGGACTAATGAAGTGTGTGTGTGTGGGGGGGGTATTGTCTCCTGTGGATTCCATTTAGCATCTCAGCTGGCTGGCTTTCTTGCTTGCCTGGCCCAATGGGAACCCTCTTCATAAAAGCACTTAATGATTCCCCTGTGTAGACCACAAGCAGTAGAGGAGGCTGGGCAGGGCAGGGCAGATGCTGCTCACTCCCTTGCCCACCATTGCTTTATCAGCATCTAGGTCTTGCTTTGTGCATGTGCCAGGAGGTCCTTGGGGAGGGTGGTCTGAGGAGCTTTATTAGTGCCAAAACTTGAACGTCAGGGAGGGCAAATTAACCAGGCAGGGTGTTCTGCCTGTAAATCCCTTAACCTTGGGAGGTGAAGGCAGGATGATCACTGCAAGTTCTGGACCAGCCTATATATTAGGGTGTCGGTTACTCCCACCCACAGATAGGGTTTCTCTGTGTGGCTTTGGAGCTTGTCCTGTAACTCACTCTGTAGATCAGGCTAGTCTCAAACTCTGTTATGTATACAGAGTTCTGTCTTCATGTTTGCCTGCACACCAGAAAAGGGCATTAAATCTTATTGTAGAGGGCTGTGAGCCACCATGTGGTTGTTGGGAATTGAACTCAGGACCTCTAGAAAAGCAGTTAATGCTCTTAATCTCTGAGCCATCTCTCCAGCCCTAGTAAGGTCTTTTTAATTTTTCTCAGTTGGTGGAATGCTTATAAAGCATTCCACACATCTCAGTACTGTGGGGTTTTTTGTTTTGTTTTTGTTTTTAAAAAGCTGAGGTGGACCACACCTGTAATCCAACACTCGGGAGTCAAATCTCTATAACTTCCCAGGCCAGACTCATAGCAAGTCTCAGGCAGCCAGGGTGATATAGTGAGGTCCTGTTTCAAAAGGAAAAAAATGTGTGCAGAGACTTGGGAACAGGGAATCACTGGGGTGGAGGTTCCATGGTCTGTTCAGATGAAGCAGAGGGAAGTAAGCAGGGGCCAGGCAGGGAAGGCTACAATGAGGAGTGTGATTTATCTGTGGTGTTGGGGGGCAGAACCTGCTAGTTAAGTGTTCTGTCACTGAGCCCCATGGGAAGACCTTAGGATGCATGAGGGTGGTGGCTTTGGATGGGAGAGTGGGTGCGTAGCAGGTGAGAGGTTGCTGGAAAGACAGTGGTAAGGGACTGACTGTAGGCTGAAGTGGGGGGTGGTATGCAGGTACACCATTGAGCTTTACCTGCTTACAGGGTTTACCCCTGCCAACTCCCTTCCTAATCTGCCTTCTCTGCCAAGTGGGTTTTCCTACATGCATCTCAGGTGCATCTCCACCTTCCTTTGTCTTCTGTTCTCAGTGCCATGGCAGAACAGGATGTGGAAAATGAGCTTTTGGATTATGATGAAGATGAAGAGCCCCAAGCACCCCAGGAGAGCACTCCAGCTCCCCCAAAGAAAGATGTCAAAGGATCTTATGTCTCCATTCACAGTTCTGGTTTCCGGGACTTTCTGCTGAAGCCAGAGCTCCTGCGAGCCATAGTTGACTGTGGCTTTGAGCATCCTTCAGAGGGTATGGTACCTGGTGTCATCCCTAACTATGCCCTCCCTGTGAGTCAGTTATATCAGCAGCTCCTATGCAAGCACATGACTGGGATCTGACCCTCCTGACCTCCCCTGGCAGAGGAGTGTACAGAGAGGCAGCATCCAGTCTCTTACTCATACACTTTTTTCTTCCTCAGTCCAGCATGAGTGTATTCCCCAGGCCATTCTGGGTATGGATGTCCTGTGCCAGGCCAAGTCTGGGATGGGCAAGACAGCTGTTTTTGTGCTGGCCACCCTGCAGCAGATCGAACCCATCAATGGCCAGGTAGATGTGGGCTCCTTTCTGGGTTGGGTCCGATGTGGCAGAACAGCCTTGGGTATCATGAAACTGCTTTCATAATCTCTTCCTGAGCCTTTGATTATAAACTAGGAATTAAAACTATACTGACTGCAGTCACTACTGTTACTGCTGATTTGTTATGTAGGTGTTCTAATACCGTCATTAGATCAGTTTTAGGGTCTTAAGAGTTATGCTTGAATCTGGGATAGGAAGCTGAGGCAGGATTGAGAGTTCTAGACTATACATAAGACCCTGTTTAACAAATGTCATGTGTGGTGGGCTGTAGTGTGGCTCTGGTAGAGCTCTCAAATAGTATGTGAGGCTTTGGTTTGTATCCTTGGGTGGGTGGGTGCTTCTCTTTTCAGGACATGGCACGAGTGTGGTAAGGGCTATGCTGTGGCTGGGTGAGAATACTTACGATATGGGATAACTGATCCTTTTGTCTAGGGTCTGTGCTACCATTTCTGTTCCTGGCCTCTTGAGTGAGACAGGCTTTAGTAGCTGTGAGAGAGTTTGAGGAGGAGATAGGTTTAAGGAGAAGGTAGAGATGTTTGGGCCTTCAAGTGACTTATGTAGATGGAACTATCATAATAGGTACACTGTGGGTAGGTGTGCATTCTGGGAAAGAATGTTTCTTGCCTACTCTCCAGGTATCTGTACTGGTCATGTGCCATACAAGGGAGCTGGCCTTCCAGATCAGCAAGGAGTATGAGCGCTTCTCTAAGTACATGCCCAGTGTTAAGGTAAGCCTCCTCTTGTGCTATGTTGGGCCTTAGCTCCAGCCCAAGCAGCATTTATCAAGCTTGAGGTTAGTAGTAGTAACTCCTGTTTGTTAAAAGCCTGATGAATTATGCTCAGTCCCCACAGGCTTGTGCTGATCCACGTGCCTCTTCTCATTAGAGCTAGGCTCTCGGGCTTGCCCCTGCTCGTTAGGCTCTCCTGGGTTCTGAGTGGGACTGGTGTGCTAGGTGTCCTTGGGATGGGTGGGGCCTATGTCATAAAAATCACTGTTCCCAGATGAATGGAAACAGCTCCCTTTCTGTCCCCATAGGTATCTGTGTTCTTTGGGGGCCTCTCCATTAAAAAGGATGAAGATGTGTTGAAGAAGAACTGTCCTCATGTTGTGGTGGGGACACCAGGCCGGATCCTGGCACTTGTACGGAGCAGGAGTCTAAACCTGAGGAACGTAAAGCACTTTGTGCTAGATGAATGTGACAAGATGCTTGAACAGCTGGGTGAGCATCCCACTGGCCTGCCTAGCTGGTTCCCCACTCAGGAGTCACAGCCGTTTTCTAGGGGGCCTGATGGATGGATGGGGTAGGCAGTGGCTCTTAGTGGGTCACATGGGTGGCCAGAAGTCAGGGCTTCTGGGAGAAACTTTTCCAGTGTTGACAGTATGTGCTGCTTCTGAGGCCAAGTTGAGAGGGACCTAGGCCCCATGAGCTGCCATCCCTTTAGGACATGTAGGCACACCCAGGGAATCTGGAGGAGTAGGGTGGCTTCTGCCACCCATCAGGGACTGGGAGAGATGGGCATGTGTCCTGGAAGCAGCTGCAGCTCTCACGCCAGCGGCTGTCTCTGCCTCAGGCTCCCTTTCCCGAAGCATGGCTCAAGGCGCACTGGCAGGGCCGCTCCATGCTGGCAGCGAGTAAGTGGACCGCGGCTCCTCCCATGCCTGCGCTCCCGCACGCCCGCCCGCCCATCCGAGCCCAGCCTCTCAGGCAGCGGGGACACCCCTGGGTCCATTCCACTGTGGCCATGGTGCCAGTATTTTCTGACCCAGGTTGGGGAGGGCTGGTTCCTCTCTGGTGTGGGTCTGCTCAATCAGACAAGACACTGAGGCTTGCTGTATGTTGGCATCCCATCCAGACATGCGTCGGGACGTGCAAGAGATCTTTCGTCTGACACCCCATGAGAAGCAGTGCATGATGTTCAGTGCCACCCTGAGCAAGGAGATCCGGCCAGTCTGCAGGAAGTTCATGCAGGATGTGAGTAGGGTGACACCCCAGCTGGCCGCCTGCCCACCATGGCCAACACCTCAGCGCAGCAGCTTTGACCCTCCCTGAGGGCCTGGGCCACTCCACGACACCCATACTGCTCTCATGGCCTGGAGGATACAGGGAGGCCGGCGCAGCCTCCTTACATCCCCTGGTTTGTCAGACTGGGAGCTGAGTGGTTACACCTACGCCAGAGCAGAGCTTACATCTGGTTTTTGGGAGAGAATTGTTTACTGAGGTTGGGTGCAACAGGCCCTCTGGGAATCATCACTTCAGAGGAGCTGCTCCCTGGAAGGTTCCAGGCACATGAGACACCCAGAAGTGAGCCCTGCTCGCCCCTTCCTGCTTCCCTTCCCACACAGCCCATGGAGGTGTTTGTGGACGACGAGACCAAGCTCACACTGCACGGGCTCCAGCAGTACTACGTCAAACTCAAGGATAGTGAGAAGAACCGGAAGCTCTTTGACCTCCTTGACGTCCTAGAATTTAACCAGGTGATGCCCCCACTTGCCCACATCAAGATGAGTGCCTGTGGGTGATTCTTTCTTCATGGGCCTAACTAGCATTCTCCTTCAGGTGGTAATCTTTGTCAAGTCTGTGCAACGTTGCATGGCCCTGGCCCAGCTCCTAGTGGAACAGAACTTCCCAGCCATTGCTATTCACCGAGGCATGCCCCAGGAGGAGCGGTGAGTGTGTGAATTCCACAGTGGCCAAGGGTGCCCCTGGGACCTGTGTTTGATGCCTCCGTTTGTCTCCCACCCTAGCCTGTCCCGCTACCAGCAGTTCAAAGACTTCCAGCGGCGCATACTGGTGGCTACCAATCTGTTTGGCAGAGGTATGGACATTGAGCGAGTCAACATTGTCTTCAACTACGACATGCCAGAGGACTCAGACACCTACCTTCACCGAGTAAGTGCCCCTTCCCTGGGTGGGTGGATAGGGCCGCCCTGCCCTTTCTCAGATCCGGAGGGATGCCCATCTCCTGACCCCATCTCCCTGTAGGTGGCTCGTGCTGGTCGTTTTGGTACCAAAGGCCTGGCTGTCACTTTTGTATCTGATGAAAATGATGCTAAAATCCTCAATGACGTTCAGGACCGGTTTGAAGTTAATGTGGCAGAGCTTCCAGAAGAAATAGATATCTCCACATACAGTAAGTGGCTAGGGCCATCCTGGGCACAAAAGCTGGGCTTCCGGAGCAAAGGCCCTTCTCCCTCCCTCACTGCCCTGCTCTCTGCTGTCTTCACAGTTGAACAGAGCCGGTAACCACATGGCCGCCCTCCTTCCCACCTGCTGCTTCAGATCCTCTTCCTAGATGACAAATGGGAGTATCTTTTTATATTGTTCCAGAGCTGTAGCTATGTCAAATAAACTTTTACTGTGGATGCCTGGCTCCAGACCTATCTTTCTTCTCTTGGTCAGCATTTCATGGACTCAGAGCCCAAAACAGCAGTCATGTCCACCAACAAGCATGCCATCAGCATATTTAATTTTATGTGTCAACATTGAGAGGTTTACAAGTTTAAAAAAAATATTACAAAATATATAACTTTTATAACAGTGAGACCCTTCTGCCCTGGATGTGGGGCAGCTGGGCCTCTGTACCGTGAGCTTTGGCAGCAGGCAGGATCATTGGTGGCTGACATAGCATCAGTCTTAGCTTAAGGAAAGTGAACCCAGCACCCTGGCCTCTTATGTGCCAAAGACAGTTGCAAAGAGCCCAGGTCAAGGGATCTGCACTGTCCCCAGGACTGCCTGTCTCATGTACCAGGCAGTGGGCTACAGGCGCTGCCAGCTAGCTTCTGTTTCTGTGGTAGGCAGCAGCTGTGATGGTGGCCCCTTTACCCTGTTGCAGAGTTCACTGCCTGGTGTAGATTCCTTCTTTATAGAAAATAGGGCCAAAGGTGGGAAGATAGCAGGAACAGAAGGCAGAAGAGTGACAGCCTTGAGTATGTGCCTTCACATCCCTGATTCTGAGGGCCTGAGAGCCTGCAGAGGAAAGAGCCCTTGAGGCTGAGCTCTCAGGAAAGAGTGTCCTCCCAGTCCTGCCCAGGCCAACTCCTTACCCGTGTTTGACTCTGGCTGCTGCCAGTGCCTGTTGTGGAAGAGCTGAACTCTGAGTACTTGTTGCCAGCAACCATGCAGGCCCACTTCCGGTACTCTTCCCTCACCTGTGAGCCCAAGGCACCAGGTTAGGGGCGGGGAAGGAGCTGGGCCTGGGAGTCAGGCCTGGCCCTATCGCCCTTCACCCCAAGCTTTTCCCACAGCCAGCTCTGGCTCTGGTCTGCCTACCTTCCTATTGAACAGGCAGAGCATCAAGTAGAGGAAGAGGCCCTGCAGGCAGTTGAGCACGGTGAAGATGTAGGACAGCCACATGCTGTGGGGGTCAAAGAGGAAGAGGCCGAAGACCCAGGTACAGCCCAGTACGATGAGCTGGGCGATGGCTGTGATGGTCAGCACCCTGTGGACGGGCAGTTGCAGCTAACAGTCTGTCCCCAGCTCTCCCAACTCCCCTGCAGGCCCTGCCAGCCTTCCCCGTCCTCACCGTGCCTTCCTTAATTTCTTCATGTTTGGGTTGATTTCAGAAAACTTTGTTGTGAGCTTCCAGACAGTAATCACGAAAATGGCAGAGTTGCACTGAGGGGAACATGGATCAGGGGTTAGAGGGCTGCAAATGTTTAGTATTTAGTAGTCTTGCTGCTCAGGCCTCCAGGACCCAGAGTACTTACGAAAATGATGAAGGCCAGGGGCCCCACAAAGCTCCAGAGAAAGCCCCCCTCCTTATGGTTCAGCCAGCAGCTGGGAGAGAAGGGGGCTGGTCAGTGGCCCTGCCTGCCAACCCCAGCACTCCACTCCAGCCCCACCTCCTCATACTCACTATGTTTGTTGCCCATATCCTTCTATTTTGGCAGCTGCTGAGATGGCTACGATGAGGAAGGGAACCCCGTAGGCAAACAGGCAGCGCCATTGTGTACTCAGGCCCTGGCCCTGGAACACGCGCACCACAAGGAAGTATAGCTCCACGCCTTCCAGGGCCATCCAGCAGAAGGCCGCCAGGAAGACGTAGTGTAGCATCATTGCCACCAGGCGGCAGCGCAGGCTCACCTGTAGGTGTGTGGTGGGGGGGAGGGGCTGTCAGTGCAGGCCAGGACCAATGGCCTCCAAGGCTAACACAGCTAGCAGCTGGACTCAATCAGAGCCTGATGGAGCACCTTCCACACAGAGCCCCAGGGCACGACAGGCTACTCTCCTCCTAGGTCTCGGCTCCGAGCCCTAGTGAGGTCTGGACAGGAACTTACCTCACCCCCTTCATTCTCGATGCCCACCAGGAATATGACAGAGCCCAGGAAAAGGCATATGCACAGGTGCAGGTGCACCACGGTTCGAGAGCTCTGGATGGGCTTCACCAGCAGGAAGGTCAGGATACACAGCAGCAGGCACAGCAGTGAAAGCGACAGCCCCACCTTGGTGATCAATTCCAGTTTCCGATCCTAGGGGCAGGCAGCTCAGGATGAGTGGTGTTCCCTTACACCTGGGGGTTTAGATGTGCTCATCTTTTCCTACACTCTGAACTCCTAGCTTAGCAACCATGAGAAGTCAGAGGTCCCACATGCCTGTCTTTGACCGCTGGGCCAACTCTGCCTGGCTAATAATAACAGCTGACCATGAGACCCAGGTTCTGGCCATGTTCAGAAAGCTATACTTGGGATAATTCTACACAGTGCCTTTTTTTTTTTTTTTATCACATTTGCGTATTTGTGTGTATGGACTGAAGCATTTGCCTGCTACTGCATGTGTTCTCTGGCAATGAAACTCAGGTTAGTAGGGCTGACTGCCTGTAGGTACCTTTACTTACTGGCCCATCTCATCTGTAGCAGTACCTCACATTTGTGCAGGGACTGAGGCGGAGGCCAGCATCCACCAGATACTGGGTCATAAGGAGAGGGACTGAGAAGCAGGCTATGGGGCTGTCCAAAGGGACCTACTTGAACAACCAGTGGGTACACCCTTGAGTGGAGCCTGTAGCCCTGCCTGGGCAGACACGGATACCTGTGGTTTCAGGGCTTACCACTTACCTGCACATGGTACTGGGCCATCAGGATGGCAAAGCTGCTCAGGTGGTTGCAGTGGCAGAGAGTGCCGTTCATTGAGCAGCCGTCAGTGGACCAGAGCCCGTTCCCATCGGCATCAGTGTCCCAAAAGGCACATAACAGGTCTTGACGTGCCTTTGTTGACAACACCTATGGGCAGATAGGTAGTCCAGAACACACTAAAGGTCTGGGAGTAAGCAGGGGACCTTGCTTGTGGTCACATAAATATGTCTATTCTACACAGAGAGCATGGGGAGCCAGCAATGGAACGACAGGACACTAGTCAAATCACAAGCAGTTAACAGTTAATAAATGCCCAAGAAATTACAAGAATTAGTGGGGAATGGTTGCTTACAGATTGTAATTTAAAAACAAAAATTATGTTTATTGAATGTATTTCAGGGGCTATATATTTATCTACCTAGCCTATATCATGTATCTATCAACTTAAAAGTCATACATTCTAGGTTGCCCTCAGACTCACTGTGTGATTGAGGATGACACTGACTTTTATCTTCTACCTTGTGAGTGTTTGGATTACATTTTATGTAGAACTTTCATCTTTGAATCCAGTGCTTCATGCATGCTAGACAAATACTCTACCAAATGAACTGCATCACCAGCCTAGACTAATTGTTTTTAACTTTTAAAGTTAACATGTGTATAGCCAAATGTAACACCTCTTATTTATTTATTTATTTATATTATTATTATTTATTATTTATTATTTTTATTTATTTTTTTTTTTTTTGGTCAAGACAGGGTTTCTCTGTGTAGCCCTGGCTACTCTAGAACTCTGTAGAGCAGACTGGCCTCAAACTCTGCAATCTGCCTGCCTCCCAAGTGCTGGGATTGTGCTCCACTGCTGGGCCTGTGACACACGCCTTTAAACCACTCACAAGACATAGAGCACCGGTTGTTCCAGAGGACCCAGATTCAATTCCCAGGACCCACATGGTGGCTCACAACTGTCTATAGGCATGGTGCCCTCTTCTGAACTGCATGGGACCAGGCATACAGGTAATGCACAGACATACATGCAGGCAAAACACCCATTGACATAAAATCCATTTTAGAATTAACATTGATGGGGGCTGTACTTGTTTTACTCCTACAGTGTAGGGTTTGGAGATCCAGCTCAGGCCAGAAATTAAATTAGACTTGGTGAAAAGCGCCTTTGCCTGCTGAACCATCTTGCAGGCTCAGGCTATAAGTTTTTTTTTAATGTTTTATGGTACTGAGAATTAAACCCTGGACCTTACCATGTCAGGAAACCATTGAGTCAATTACTAGCTTTACCTGATAGTTATTTATTTGTTCATTTAATTCAGCAGTACTAGAGGCTGAACTCAGGCCCTTTCTGAATTCTAAGCAAGTATGTACCACTGAGTTTGAAGACAAGAACTTGCCTAGGCTGGCCTTAAATTCATTCTAGTTCAGGCAGACCTTGAACTTGAAACTCCTGACTTCCAGCAGCTAGAAGTAAAAACCTATGCCACGAGACCCAGGTCATGTTTTGTTCACTTTTTGAGACAGGGTCTCTATAGAGTTCTATCCTGAAACTATAGACCAGGCTAGCCTCAGAGACCCTCCCAAGTGCTACAAGTGTCACCATACCCAGCTGTAATTTTAATTAATTCTTTGTGTGTTTTGATGGTGTTATTTATTTGTGTGTATGTGTTGAGGGGAAGGAGTCGGGACACTGGGGAGTTGTTCTCTCCTCCTGTGTGGGTCAAGAAGGGCCGCCTTGACTTTGGTTGGCGTGTGAGCAGCAGGGTATCCCCTCCCCGACTCCCTCCTGTTGAAGGACTCACAGGATAGGAGAAGTTGAATGTGATGTTCGAGGCGAGCTTCTTAGTGTCCGTGTTGGTCAGAAAGATGGAATTGACGTTTGAGACTAGCTTGAGTGAAACAGTTAGAACTGGGCTTTCGAAGCGCTCCTCCAATATATCTCGGATCTGGTACAGGCTCATGGAGGCACTGGCTAACAGCTTCTGCATGTTTGGACTGGATAGCATGCCCGCCAAGGAGAAGCCTGGGGGCAGACATGCAGGCTTGCCTCCCATCCGCCCTCTGTATGCCACCCTCCAGAAAGGACATCCCACCTCAGGCTGTCAGGGTCTTCCCATGGGCTGGTGTCTGCCTGTCCCGCATCCCAGACCTCACTCTGGTTCCCCTGGACCCTACCGTTTTTTGAGCTTTTGGCTCCAGCTGTCACAGCCCAGTCCAGTTTCACCCAATCTTGGCTGCTGTACACTGTGGTGATATCTTTGTTGTCTTGCTCCTTGATCATTAAGGACAGTTCTGAAGAGACAGGGACAGTGGGTGATTGGGGAAATCAAGGACGGTACCTGGCGTGGGGCTGGAGGAAGCCTCACCAGTGTTTGAAGGGGATGTGTAGGCAAAGGGGCCTTTGGGTAAGAACTGGGCCAAGGTCCGGAGGGTTTGTTCCATGTACTCGAGCAACTGGCTGGCAACTTGGTGGCGGGCAGTGGAGTTTAGAGTTTCTATGTCTGTGGGGGATTCCAGTAGCTTGTCCATGGCATCAATGAGTTTCTGGAAGTGATAAGTGACAGAGTTGTTGAAGTTTTGAGCCACAGGAACTGACTGAAGGACCCAGACCACTCTTCCCATCAGCAGACACTGAAAAGCCAGACGGGTTGCTTGGGGAGCCAGCTGGAGGGATACATTAAGACTTACACTGGGGGCGTCAGGGGGCATGGGAGGGGCGGAGGGATGGGGAACTGGGATGGATATGTAAAATAAGAAAAATATATACTAAAGAGAAGAGCTTTATGACCCTTGGATGTTGTGCACTTGGATGTCACAACCGCTCACATTGACCAGCAAGCACAGTGACTGCCAAGGCCCTGCTGAATCATGCTCCCAGCCCTTTACTGACGGATTCTACGACTGAGCCACACCCCCGTCCTATAATCCGGAAATTACTTGTTTATGACCTTGAACTTTAGATCTTCATGCCTCTACTTTCTAGGTTGAGAGCTGGGCAAGCAATCTACCAACTGTGCTATCCCAGGCCTGTTTTGTTGCTTTCTTTTTTGATAGGGCCTTGATAAGTAGCTTAGGGACTTGAGATCCTTCTTCAGGCTCCAAGCAGCATAGGCCACCACACTCTACTTAACTCCAGTCTTTGCCATTTCAACCCTCGTGTCGCAGCCACACACATGGCTGCACATGTCAGGCCCCTGTGCCTCAAAGCAGAAGTACTGCTTGGATGGCTGGAACCCTGTCGGTCTGCATTGCAGCCTGTGGCTTGTTCCCTGCTGCACCGGGGTCCCCAGAGTTCTCCCTCACCTGGATGGTGCAGTTGGCCGTGTCTGGATTGAAGTCTTTGAGCAGCTTCCGGACTTGAAAGGAGAATTGAGAGAGACTCTGGGAAGGGAAATAGTGGGTCATGGGTGGGTAGCAGCACAGTTGAAAGGGGATGGACAGACTGTGAAGGGATCCAGCCTCCTGGTCCCCACTGGCTACTCACCTGGCTCTGGGCTGTAGGCAGCAGTGTCCATGTCGGGAAGTTTGGCTCTGTGGGGACAGAACTGTGTTTCAGTGATCTCACAGTGCACTTTCAGGATATGGAGATGCTGGGTGGGTAGGTCAGGTACCTTGGCACATGGTGTTCTTTGGGCCATTGAGGGACCCAAAGGTTGGCTTCCAACCTGGGCGGCAGCGGCACTTGTAGGAGCCTGGGACGTTAATGCAAATGGTGGAGTTGTGGCACTGATGCTGCCCAGAGCTGCACTCATCAATATCTGGGTACACAAAAAGGGGGTTAGGTCCTTTCCTGTATGGTCCCAGTCCCAATCCCTTCCTTGGTATTACTACAGTCTCTGGCCTTAGGTACTGATCCCTGGTGACATCAGAGTGGTATATAATGGGTTTAGGGAATGTGCAGAGCCTAAGGCAAATGTACTTGTGAAAATAGAAACTATGAAGGCATCTGGGGTCCCCTGGGGAGTCCCCTTCGTATCCCAGCTCCTTTCCTGGACCTCAGAACTTTAAATTCAACCTCAGGAGACTAAGACCTGACCAGCAGAGCCTCCTTTCATTCCCTTGAGTAAATATGGGACTGACAAGATGCCTCAGAGATAACCTTTTGGCTCAGGATCCTTAGCAGGTGTTCACAAACCATCTGTGACTTCAGTTCCAGGGGATCTGACAGCCTCCTCCGACTTCCTCCGGTACCTGCACCCATGTGGTGCACATATGTACACTCAAGACACATTATATATATTTATTTTAAAGCAGGGTCTTTATGCATGTATGGCCCTGGAACTCATAGAGATAAGCCTGCTTCTGCCTGCCTTCCTTCTAAGTGCTGTGATTAAAGGTGTGTGTCACCACACCTGGCTAAAATCTTAAAATAAGAACTGTGGGTCCTTAGGAATGTGGTATCCGGACCTTCGCACACTGTGCTGATTGGGCCATCAGGAGATCCAAGAACAGGTTTCCAGCCTTGGCGACAGATGCAAGAATAGTTGCCCAACTTGTTGATGCAATGGGTAGATGGGTGGCAGTGGCTTTGCCCGGAGGTGCATTCATTTACATCTGGGGACAAAACCAAAGGGTCATCCCTGCCCCAACTCATATACACCTCCATGTGCTACACCCACTTTCCCATCTTCTCACTGCCTCAAATCCAGTTGCCACCTGGTGACCTTTTACTTGCAGAGTACCTCATGGTGACCTCTGCAGGATACGCCTAGCAAGGATCAGGAGACCCAGTTTATAGGAGGTAAAACCAGGAAGCAGATTGAGTCATGTTGCAGGGAGCTGAATCCTCAGAGTCTTCACAGTTCTTGGAGCTCCTGAGACTCTGCAGAGCTTCACCCTCTTCAGGCTACAGCCCCGTCTCACCTCCTCCCAGCTCCTACCAGTCTTGCAGCTGCCTCTGGGGGGCATACATGTGCATACCTTTGGGATCTCAGCCTGGGTTTGAGGTCAGGTGACACCTGCATGAGTAGCTGCTGTGGGGATTGGTGCAAATGCTGTGTTCTATAGACTCTGGGATTCTGGTCCTCAACTATCTCACGAGAAGAAACAGAGGGGACTGTGTGCTTGAAGTTGAAGGCTCAGGCTCAGAGTTGCTAGGTTCATGACACAGAAGCATCTGGCACATTCCAGTCTCCTAATTCATATGTAGGCATCATATAGGGTCTGTGGTAGCTCTGACTCTGTTGTCCAGATGTGCAGGGAAGCAGTAGAGGGTTCCCGAGCTGCCAGCAATAGGAATGTGGCAGCTGTCAACATCCCAGCCTGAAGATTTGGGACAAAGGCCACATATGACCCTGAAGAGCCAGTGCAAGGGAGACTATAGCATGGCAGCCTCTGTCTCCATTCTTACAGGGTACTGTTCCTTTGGGGGAGGTCTACGTGGAATTGCAGGAACCTTCAGGACCATGCAGCCTCACTCATACCAGGTCCCTAGAACTCTGTTCTGTTCAGTAGGGAAGGGTTGAGACTTGCTCCCAAGCCACACCCCTTCTACAGAGAAGCTCAATGGAAGGGGCAAGGCAAGAAGGGATAAGACTACACAGGCCAGGGTGTCACACCGTGGGAACTAGCCTGTGTGCTGACAAGCTAATGTGCAGCGAGGCATCACTTGTCTGAAGTTATGGAGGGTAAGAACATGTACTCTTCTGAAGACAGCCTTAGTATCACAGTCCCCAGAAAGGGAGCCGTGTCCACGGGAGTAGGAATGATAGGCATTTCTGCCCTCTCTTCTGTCAGGGTCACAGACCTTGTCTTGAGTTGCCTGGCGGGCAGCTGTGAGCTGACATTGTCAGGTGAGGGTGGGTCTGGGCAATGGCCCTCCATAACACCTTCTCTTGCACAGTGCTTGCCTTCGACTCTGATTGCCTGTGGAGTTGATGTCACCCTGCCCAATCTGGCCACACCATTCTATGCTGTTTTCCAGGAACCATAATTGTTGGGGATAGTTAGAATGATGATTGGGTGGAGCAATTGACAAGGCTGACCAAAAAGGGGGTTCAGGCACCAAATGTTGTCGTCCAGCAGGAGCAATGGCAGAGAATGTGGCCTACCCTTGGATGTCTTTTCTCCTGGGTCTCCAGGCTGTGTCCATGGGTGTACAGCAGCTGGCTGCTTAGGGAGGTTTCCAGGCGCAGCAGTAACTGTGTGGATCTTGGAGGGGGCAGGTGTCACCCCAGTGTCCACTGATGCTGGGAAGAGGACAGACACTGCAGTGGAACGTGCTCCTGATAGAGGCAGAGTATTCTGAATGCCATCCTTTTTTTGGTTTATGCAAATGAGATGCAGATGAGCAGAGGGATGTTGGTTTATGCAAATGAAATGTAGATGGGCAGAAGGATGGTGGCTTATGAGAATGAGATGCAGATGAGCAGAAGAAACTTCTGAACTCCCAAAACCAAGTAGTAGAAAAGGAGCAGAGGATAAGGCCAAGGGCTCCTGCCATCCTTTGCGTGTGATCCAAGTGGGCATGTCCTCCAAGCAGTACATTTGGAGTCTGGAGCACTAGGTGATGGCTCAGCCAGTGCCTTAGGCACTGAATGGGTTCCGGCTCTAAGATAGATGCATATTCTCTGTCATCTTCTTAGGGGGACTCTTGTGTCACCTCATGTACTGATATATTTTTCTGAAAATCTACTTGTATGTGTGTGTGTGTGTGTGTATGTGTGTGTCTTTAAGATAGGATCTCATTATGTAGCCTTGGCTGTCCTGGAACTCACTATGTAGATCAGGCTGGCCTCAAACTTATAGAGATCTGCCTCCCAAATGCTGGGATTAAAGGTTTGTGCCCTCATACCTGGCTTTGAAAACATTTCTTGCACTCAAAAAGAATGAACTTTTCCCAGATCTTGCCATCAAGTTAATAATCTGCCTTGAGATCAGGTAAGAGTATATGCTTAAGCTGCTGTCCTACTGTCTAAGTCTAACTTACATTTAAAAGATCAATGTGTCCAACCCTACTGTGCCTTGGACTGCCCATGTCAGCAGCTTTACAGCCTAAGTTAATGCATACATAGCTTTTTTAATCTTATACTATGTTCTCTTCTATGCTCCTGACCCATTATAATGCAAGTGTGTACCTTTGTGTGTATGAGTATGTGTTGTGGTAATCTTTACTGAAAAAAACCAATAGGTTGGAAACAACTTTACACAACAAATATCCGCTACAAATGCTGTCAACAGCATGTAAATATAGGTTAGTAATGTCTGTTTGCTATTCTAGGTAAATAAAGTTATTTTTCCCTTATAAAGTTCTCTTAAAGATTTCTGCAGAGAATTTTTCATTCCTTTCCCACGCTGTGTTTTCTGTGCTGTTTAATAAAGAGCAAACCCCTTTAAGACAGACAGAAGACACAGGAAAAGATGCATGGAGAATTCTTTTGGTTTTGGAGACAGAATTTCTCTGTAGCCCTGGCTGTTCTGGAACTCACTCTGTAGACCAGGCTAGCCTTGAACTCACAGAGATCTGCCTGCCTCTGCTTCCTGAGTGCTAGGATTAAGGGTGTGCACCAACTAGCCTGGCCTTTTTTTTTTTTTTTTTTTTTCTTCCCCCAGTCTTTCTACATTAACTCTGGCTGTGCTGGAACTCACTACATGTTCATTCCCTGACTCATAGCCTAAAACTCCAGTGTTTGAATGACAGACGTGCACCACAACAGCCAACCAAACAGGGCTTTCTGAGTCACACTCAGGAATCAGGAGGAGGCCTGGGCACAGGGGTCCCAAATGTCCCCTCCTCCCCAAATATCTATGCTTGTAGATGTGACACATGGCCCAGAACAGATGCAGGGGTAGAACTCACATCAGGGCCCTGCCTTGTGGCTGCTGTGTGATCATGCTGGTGACTTTGAAGATGACATGAGCGAGATGAAGGTATCGGTGGCTCTTACCTTCACATGTATTCTCATTCTTGTTAGCAAAAGACTCTGCCCCAGAAGCGAGCTTATATCCCACATTGCAAGTGCAATGGTAGCTTCCCTCTGTGTTCTGACACGTGGCAAATGGTCCACAGGTTACACTTTGTTGTAAACACTCATTGATATCTATAACACAACAAGCATAAGGGTCACATCCCAAATCTCAAAGTTCTCAAAAGGAGGGACCCTCTACCCCACCTGACTACAGCATGGAACTGTTGATGTTTCAGCATCTTTGAGGGAAATTATAGGCTGTGCTCATGAGGCTGTGCTATATAGCTTGAGCTAGCTATTCCTGAAGGCTGCGAGCAGGTCAGCTCTGCTCTTCTCAGTCCTCTGGATAGACAGTATCAATGTGTAATGTGGGGGTGGAATGGAAGGCCAGCCTCCTCCCCAGTCCTAAAGCCAAGTTCAGGCACAGATTCCTAGAACCTAGGCCCCCTCACTCGGGAAGCCCTACCTGCTCACTTCATGCCTCCCATCTTGCTTTTTCTGTATTTGATGAATCTGAGATCCCTAGCCCCAGGCCACACCTTGTCATCTCTCTATGTGCCTGTCCCCAAGTCTCTGTACCTTCACAACTCCCTGAGGGTTTGGTGATGAGCCCTTTGCCATTCAGATCAATTGAGACGAAGCCTGCCTTGCATTGACAGCTTTTCCCACTGACACATTCTGAGTTTTCAGGGCACCAGCTGGCACAGTCTGTGGGGACAGATACTTTGGTAAGAGAGTGAAGAAGGCCCAGTAGAGGGGAGCTGCCACTCAGAACAGAATCTTAGGAAAGTTTGTGAATGGCTTTAAACTTCCCCAGCAGCTGCCCATCTCCTCCTGAGGCTCTATGGTTGGCAGCAGGATCCTCTCCCCAGCTCTGGCCTTGGAGCTCTCTGTCTGATGCACTTACCTCTATCCTGGGTCTGAGCTCCTGCCAGGCTCAGTAGGATGTACATCACTGCAACAAAGCAAAAGATGGTCAGCTGTGCAGAGACAGGAGGCCGAAGTTGGCTATCTGTGGGTAGCAGGTGCTGACCCTGTCCAGGATGTGACTCTGTAGTTAATACTCAAAACAGACCCAGTAGCCAGGGGTAATGATACTTGTTTATAATTTAGGAGGTTGAGGCAGGAGAATTAGGAACTCAAGTCCAACCCGGGATTACATACTGATACCCTGTCTCAAAAAAAAAAAAAAAAAAAAAAAACCAGGGCTGGGGAGATGGTTCATTAAGAGCACTCACTGGCTACTCTTCCACAGGTCATGAGTTCAATTCCCAGCACCCACATGGTAGTTCACAACCATCTATAATGAGATTTGATGCCCTTTTCTGGTGTGCAGGCAAATATGCAAACAGAATGCTGTATACATAAAACAAACAAATAGATCTTTAAAAAAAGTAAACAAGCAAGGGAGCAAACAGCAACAACAAATTTCACAAAGTTAAGTGTGGGGTACATACCTGTGGTCCCAATATTGGGTAGGGCACGAGAGGATTAGAAGTGTGAGGCCATCCTTGGCTACATAGTGAGGTTAAGACCAGCCTAGGCTATAAGAGTCTATCTCTAAAACAATAAGAAACAAACAAACAAACAGAAAGCCAGGGGAGAGCCTAAGTTACACAGTGAGATTCTTACTCAAAAACAAGACAGAGAGAAAAATTACAAAACCCAGATGTTGATTCCTGTGGCTCAGACACCTACAGCCAGGGAATCGGTACCCATAGTACTTGCTAATGGAGGTGCTTGGAGATGAAGGTGATGGTGATCTCCCTCTATGGAGACAAACCCTACATGGCTAAGGTATTAACTCTATTAACCTCTATTAACTCTCTCTTTTTTTCTTTTTTTTTTTTTTTTTTGGAGTCAGTCTGTCTCTATAGCTCTGGGACTCACTCTGTAGACCAGGCTGGCCTTGAACTCCTGTCTCTGCCTTCTGAGTGCTGGGATTAAAGGCATGTACCACTACTGCCTGGTTTACCATTGTCTTTGGTCTCTATACTGTTAAAACAACATGATCAAAAGCAAGCTGGGCAGGAAAGGATTCATTTGCTTGCAGGTTAGTCTTTTCAGAGAAAGTCAAGGAAAGAGACAGAAGCAGAGACCTTGGAGGGTGCTACTCACTAGCTTGCTCCTCGTGGCTTGCTCAGCCTGCTCTTTTGTTTTTCAAGACAGGGTTTCTCTGTGTAACAGCCCTGACTGTCCTGGAACTCACTGTGTAGACCCGGCTGGTCTTGAACTCAGAGATCCACCTGCCTCTGCCTCCTGAGCTGGGATCAAAGGCATGCGCCACCACACCCAGCTCAACCTGCTCTTTTATACAACATAGGATCACCTGCTCAGGGGTTACTTTTTATCACAGCATAGAAACCAAACCAAGACAAAAAGTAAGTGTAAAAACAAACAAAATAAGGGCTGGCCCTACTCACATCAATTAGTAATCAAGAAAATACTCCACAGACTTGCCTACAGGCCAACTTGTGGGATTTTCTCAGTTGAGGTTCCCTCTTCCCAAATGATAACTGTAGCTTGTGCCAAGTTGACAAAAAACTAGCACATTTATATTTGTGTGTGTGTGTGGAGGTTGTTTCTCTTTTCACCACAAGGAGTCCCATGGATTAAATTTAGGTCATCGGGTTTACATACGGCAGCTGAGTCATCCTGTCCACCTCATGTAGCCCAGGGTGGCCTGAAACTGGCTACAAAGCTAAGGATGACCTTTAACTTCTGACTTCAGCCTCCACCTTGTCAGAGCTATCGTGTTTTGTAATGTTTTCTCTCATAATGCTGGGATGAAACCCAAGGTCTTTGCATGCTAGGCAAGTGCTCTACCACTGAGCCTCATTCCCAAACACTCTTTTTACTCTATTCAGGCTGGGCTTGCACTTGAAATCCTCCTGCCCCAGTGACCTGAGGAGCTGGGACAGGCCTGTGTCACCAGGCCAGATCCTTGTCATTCTTTAGGAAAGAATGACAGCTTGGACTATGTCTGCCAGGTCCCATCCCAGCTCTGACACTTCAACACCACACACATCTATCTACCCACTGCCAACCTCATGAACTGGTGGTGACAAGCAGAGAGGGCTCCTCCCACACAGGAAGTGGCTGTGGGAGAGGGTGGGTGGCTGTTGAACACAGACTTGTTACCTGTTGTTGGCAGTCATCCCACCAAGGCAGAATGGAAGCCACAGCAACAGAGCAGTCACTAGAGACAGACATCCAAGAAGGCAGAGGCAGAGAGAAAAGGAGCAATAAGAAACAGAGAAGCAGCAAAAGAGAACGGGAGTCAGGGCCTGAGTGTGGAATCCAGCGCTGAGGCCGAGGCAGGAAGCTCTCAAGTTAAAAGTTACACAAAATTCAAGGGCGGCCTGGACAACGTAGTGGGAACCTGACTGAAACAAGGTCCAGGACCAAAAAGATGAAAGGGGGTGGCAGCTGGAGGAGGAAGAAGAGAAGAAAACTCAGATAAAGGCACTTGCTGCCAAGTGCCATTACCTGACTTCTGAGTTTACAGCTGGGACCCACAGGGCCTGGATAGACGGGCAGCAGAGAAGAGTACTCTTCAGGTAGACAGGGTTCCGTTTCCAGTGCTCACTCTGTGGTCCACAACTGTCTCTAACTCCAGTTCCAGGGATTTCAGTGCCTTCTGGTCCCCAAGGCTGCTAGGCATTCACATGGTGCATACACATATAGGCAGGCAAAACAATCATGCACACAAACTAAATAAAATGCGAGAGAGACTGGAAACCAAGTGCAGTGGTACAGTCCCGTAATGACAACTACTTGAGATGCCAAGGCAAGAGGATGGAAAGTTCCCAACCTGGGCTACAGACCATAGGCACGAGAGGCTGCCTCACGCTAAAAACCAAGAGAAAGATTGGGGTGTAATATGTGTGAAGATGTGGGCCCCACAAGGTGTGAAGCTCTGTTTCTTTCTCAGTACAGAACAGGGGGGTGGAGTGTGCAGACGGAAAGTGGGGAGGGGAGGTGTCTGAGAAGCAGGGAGCCTGGGGGACAGAGTTGCTGCCAATATGGGGAGCACAGTGGCAAGGAAAGGGTCCTAACAGGAGTCCTAGAGGGAGCCCTAGGGTGAAGGGTTGGTGGGGAGATGGAGGGAGTCACTTTATGGATGATGATTCATCCACCACTGGGTGGGCTGCGTGCCTGGCTCTTAGGGGGTCCAGGAGTCAGCCAGTAAGAGCAGAATTTGTGGATGGGACAGTGTCTCTCAGAGGGCCTCAGTCTTTGACTAGGTTCCCCTGAGGCCAATAGAGGACCAGAGGCTCCAAGTGACACTCACTCCCTTGATGCTGGGGCACCCCAGCTAGGCGGCTGTCCCCCTGAAGTTACAATTTCTCTTTCTTCCTCCTCTTAGGCCATAGGGCTGGATTTCTCCCCTACCCCCATCAGAACCCAGTTCCTCTTTGTAGGACAGACCACAAAATGACATTGTTTCCAGGGTGGACCCTGGGCAAGCCACAGTTCCTAAAGTATAGTACCAGTATGTGCCTCTCTTTGTATGACCAGCCTTGGTGCCTTCCACCTTGATTTCTGAGACATGGTCTAACTGAACCTGTGCTCATCAAGCAGGCACAGCCACAGGGCTCTATCAGCCTCCCTGCTGCAACACTGAGATCACAGGTTCCACAGATCATTTGCTGACAGAGCTCTCTTCCCAGCTGTCAAGTAACTTTCTGAAAAACAATGCTGATTTCTTTCGATATCTATGGATGCTTTGTTTGCATGTGTGTAGCCTGGTGCCTAGGGAGGTCAGAAGAGGGCCTTGGAGCCCCTAGAATTGGAGTTAAAGATGGTTGTGAGCCACTACCTGGCCGCAGGGAACTGAACCCCCACTTTCTGCAAGACAGCAAGTGCTTTAACCACGGAGCCGTCTCTCCATTCCCTTATGTGACTTTTTTTTTAAGACTCAGAACCGTGGCAGAGTGGGCAAGGTGATGCAAGCCCAGCTTTGATAAGGAAGAGGCAGGTGGAACTCCGTCAGGGTCCAGCCTGCTGTACCTAGGGAGCTCCAGGACAGCTACAGAGCAAGACCCTGTCTCAAAAACAAACAGCAAAACACAAGTAGGGAGATTATCACAAGTTCGAAACCTGTCAGAGCTACATAGCTGCAGTGCCAAACCCTGTCTCAAAAACAAAACCAAAAAAAAAAAAAAAAACCGAAGTCAGGCCTAGTTGCACAAGCCTGTGATTGTGATCTCAGCCCTCAGAAGGGGAAGCAGGAGGATCAGAAGTTCAAGGTCATCCTTAACTACCATAAAAGACTGAGAGCAGCAGCAGGAGGCAAGGACTGGGGTCAGCCTGGAGCAGCAGAGTGTCACCCAGGCAGGGAAGGCTTCTTGTCCCTTCACCCTGGGCTGGGTTCTACCCCACTACCCTGAAGTCAAAGCCAGACTGCCTACATCTGGAGACTTGGAAGTTAACCAAACAGGAGCACATCTGCTCCCTTTTGCTCCCAGACACATCTGGTTCAAATTCCCAAGCTCAAACTGGAGCCACGGGACTCCTCCAGTTTAGGGAATCCAGGAATGGGGGTAGGGCAACCTTTGTGCTTCTTGCTGGAGAACCCCCCCCAGCATCTTACCCAGAAAAATAATAATCACAATGATAAACAGCATCTCTCTCTCTCTCTCTCTCTCTCTCTCTCTCTCTCTCTCTCTCTCTCTCTCTCATCCTCAAACTCATATGCAGCAGGGAATGACCTTGAATTTCTGATCCTCCTGCCTCCGCTACCAGGAGGCAGACATGGACACCACACCCATGTGTTCAGTTAATTCAAGTTGTGAACCAGAAAGTTTGTGTGCAAACTCTTGGCCCTTGAAACAGTATCATAAAATGCAGCTGGTCTTGTTCCATTTGACAGAGGAGTAAAGTGAAGCCCAAAGTCACTGTGACCCAGCCCAGTGACTGCCAGGCAGGCCTCTGCAGCTGTCTGCCACCAACTGTGCCCCACTGGGACTCCAGTTCTGGCTCCAGAGCCCACAGGCCACTGAGCTGCCACCTGCTGCTGGCACACAGGCCAGTCATTGTGGTTGGGGTAACCCCAGCTTGCACCCCAAGCTCCATTTCTTCATTGTTTGTTATCAAGTTACTTAGGTATCTTTGTAGTCAGATAGTGGTTAGAGACACTCAGGGTGGGGCGGGAAAGTCCAAGTTCAAACTCAGTGTGACAAGATCCCTTCAGGCAGCAGCTCAGCCCCAAGCAGGTCCCAAGGGGGTCTTTGCAATGTTTCTGGCACTGAGACAACCCGGGACATCTTGAGGTTCCCACCCACATTGAAAGAGTGGTTCTCACACTGGCTCATGCTCCACATAAAAGTGTCTACTTTATCCTGCATTTCTTTCTTTCTTTTCCTTTTTTTTTTTTTTTTCCAATTGTTGTATGTGTGCGTTTTGCCTGTATATATGTTTGTGCACTGAATGTATGTCTGGTGCCCGTGGAAGCCAGAAAAGAGTGTCGGACCCCCTTAAGCTGCAGACGCTTGTGAGTCACCCTGTGGGTGCTGAATGAAAACCAACCACGTCCTCTCTAAAAGCTCTTAACCTCTCTCCAGCCCGAGGCCTGAATTCCGTATTCTTTTGTCCTTTTCAGACTGGATCTTGCTACACTGCCCAGGCTGACCTGGAACTGGTGACCCTCCTGCCTCAGCCTCCCTAAAGCCGAGTCACCATGCCGGCTTTGCCACCCCCTTTATGTGCCCCCGTGCCTCAGTTTCCTCCTTTTAGCCTCCAAATTGGCAGCAGTCAGGACCAGCACCACTGAGAACCTTCTGGGGCATACAGGTGCGTGAGCTTTGCCTGCCCCTGCCCCGCCTGGCCACGTCCCGCGAACTGCCTCCCGGCCCCGCGCAACCCCGAGGTCTCACCGATCAGGAGGCGGAGGTGGGTGCCTCTCATGGTGGCGCGGAACCGACGGCGTCTGGGCTGGCGGGCGGTGGCGGCCTACTGGGCTGGGCCTTTATGCACCGGGCGTGGGCAGGGCCCTCCCTCCCCGGAACTGTCCTCCCCGCTGGAAAGTAACAGGAAAGTGCCGGGGAAACAGCCCCAGAGCACGGCGCACTCCCGCGCCTGGAACAAACGCAACCCTTCGCGCGCGCGCGCTCGCGCGTCCCGGTCACCCGCCCCGCGGACAGGCGGCCGGCCGCAGAGCAGGGCGGCGCCGACGAGGTGTCCGGAGGGCAGGGACACAGTCACGTCGAAAAGAGCTGGGTGGAGCTCCCACCGGAGCGACGCCCTATGCTCCTGAACGACCCCCATTTCCACTAGCAGGACTTTACTGCTTCCTTTCCAGGAGGGAAACTGAGGCTCAGAGAAGCCTGAGGCCAAATAAGAATCAGAGGAAGGCAGAGTGTCTTTCTGGGATGCCAGAGCCAGAAGGAGAAATGTCAGGGCTTGGAGATGTAGCTCAGTGTATGCAGTGCTTGCTTAACATGCTCAAAGACCCTGTCTAGCTTCATTGACATATAAACGGACAGGCAACGGAGCGAGAGCCTGTAACCCCAGCATTAATCAGGAGTTCAAAGTCATTCCTCCTTTTGTCGCATTTGGAGCATGCCAGGACTACATGACACCTTGTCTCACAAAGAAAAGCGGACCATGCCATGGTTGTGCCCTCCTATAATAATAATCCCTGCACTCTGGAAAGCAGAGACGAAACCTGAGGCCATCCTTGGCCACACAAGAGTTCCAGGCCAGCCAGGGAGGGCTATGCAGTGAGAACCAATCTCAAAAATACATACATACATACGTACGTACGTACGTACGTACGTACGTACGTACGTACGTAAAAATGGAGGAGTACTACCTAGAATGCTCAGTGAGTGAAGGCACTTGTCCCCGAACCTATCGACCTGACATGCTGGAAGCAGAGAACCAACTCTTGCAAGCTGTCCTCTGATGATACAAGCAGCAGCACTAAATAAAGAAACCAGTGAACACAACATCAAACAATGTAGAATAAATAGAGGAAGAGTGCTTTGACCACCTAACATCTCTAACTACTGCAGGGCTCTTTGGTAACTCGTGCTGACCTTACCACAGTCTACAGAGAATCATATGATGTACATTGGCTTCGTGCTTGAATAACTCATATAGCTATCATTTCATTTTCTGTGGTGTGTGTGGGGGGTGGGGGTGGGGTAAAACCCAGGGTTTTGTGTATGCTGGACAAGCACTCTACGTTCCCAGATACATCTAGTTATTTTTCAAAACACTTATTTTTTTTCCCCCTTTTTTCTCTCTGAAACAGGGTCTTAGTAGCCGAGGCTGGATTTGAATTCTGTGTAGCCCAGGATGGGCTTGAATTCCCGATTTTCCTACCTCCAAGGCATAAACCACCAGGAGCTTCAGGCCTCCCTTTTACCTCAATAAATCCCAGGTACTCAGTGAGAGATGTAGCTGACTGCAATGGTGCACAGCCACTAACGGCAGCTCCTGAGGCCAAGGCGAGAGGATTGCTCTGCGTTTGCGGCTATCCTGATCGATGTCATGAGAGGAAATAAAAAGAAGGGAGCTGTAGAAAATGTGTGCCGTTAGGGCCAGAGAGATGGGTCAGTGGTTCAGAACACTGTGGATGATAGCGGCTGCCCTCCCCGGGTCGGGGTTAGATTCCCAGCATCCACTTGGCAGCTAACAACTGGTGTCCACAGCCACAGCAATCACTGGTGCACAGCTATATGCACAGGCAGAACAGACAAAGGCCAAACAGAAAGAAAGCTAACAGTGGAAATAAAGACACAACATTTCCCTCAACTAAACATATAGAAGAAGAAACATCCTGTAAAAATAAATGTTTTATTTGAGAAAAGTCAGCTTCTTACACAGGTTTGAAATTTAAAACTTTATTTCCACCTTGTCAATGATAATGGTGGTTTAAATGCATTGACTGTCATATATCTGTATCTTTCTACCTCTACTTAAAAGCGGTTAAAAAATATTTAATTTATAATTCTATTTCAGTCTGTCCTTACTCCTGTCCTTGCACTAGACCCCTTTTTCTGTATTTCAGTAAGTGAAGAGGCCATTAAACTGAGGTTTGTAGAATGAAGACTGTGGCCAAGCATCTAAGCATAGTAGGAGTTGCTCTTTAAGCTTTGATGTGTGAATTTTAAAAAAAGAAGAGAAAAGAAAATGTGTGGTCCAAAGTAAATCACAGGGCACATTGAGAAGTGACCAGTGGCCATGTTGGGAAAGCAATGCTGTAAAATGGTCCAGCTTTAGTTCAGGATTCAATCCCTTGGGGCTTGAGCAAGAGACAGCAGAGAGGCGGAAGAGAGGAGAGAAAGGGACAGTCCAAGTCTCCAGTGGAATTTGGTTTTTTTTTCTCCAAAAATGGTGGGACCTCAGGGCTCACTGTCCCCACAGGCTGGCAGGCAGAGTCTCCCTGGGACTTGGTTTTCCTGTCTGATGAATGGGATTAAACCAAGCACGGAGGTTCACGTCCATCATCCCAGGACTAGGAAAATTTTTCAGTTGATTAGATCATTCCAGGTAGGAAGACCCACCTTAAATCCAGCCACACCTTCTGGTAGCAGCCTACACGAAGGACGTGGGAGAGGATGCTCTTGTTCTTTGGCTGCTTGTCCTTGCTGCCATGGACAAGTTTGTCCCTTCACTGGCATCAGAGCCTGCTTGGGGATTCTGACATTTGCTGAAGACCAGCTCATGGACGGAGTGACTACTGGATTCTTAGACTGCCAGGAGACAGCCACTGTTGGACTAGCTAGACCACAGCCTGTAAGCCACGCTAATAGATCCCATATAAACATTCATTCTATTAGTTCTGTTACTCCAGAGAACCCCAACTAAAACACATAATAAGTTCAAGGTTAGCCGGGGCTACATGAGAAACTACTGGCTCAAAAAAAAACAAAAACAAAAAACTAGACTCAAAATGCCAACTGGGGTGTCCCTCAGGAGTCACCCAGCACTTGGGAGACACAGGCAAGAGGGTTGCTGTGGATCCCAGGCCCACCGGGTCTATGGATAGACTGGGCCTTAAACTAAACCAAAGGGGCTGGAGAGATGCTCAGAGGTTAAGAGCTGCTCTTCTGGAGGACCTGGGTTTGATTCCC
Source organism: Cricetiscus sungorus (assembly GCA_030556225.1). Taxonomy (NCBI): domain Eukaryota; kingdom Metazoa; phylum Chordata; class Mammalia; order Rodentia; family Cricetidae; genus Cricetiscus; species Cricetiscus sungorus. The sequence continues at coordinate 21,820,258 of JANBXA010000729.1, forward strand.
AGCATCCTCACAGCGGCTCACAGCCATCGTTAACTCCAGTTCCAGGGGATCTAAACCTTTTTCCCGAGCAGGCACGAGCAGGCAAGCAGTGCACAGACACACATGCAGGCAAACATGTATATACACAAAATAAAAATAAAACCTTAAAAACAGAACAGAGCAAAAAACCTGATTCCAGTGTTTTGAGGGATAGGGTGAGGAGGATCAGAGTAACAGGAGAAAAGCTTCAGGCCGATGGCTCTATGATGTCCTCTCCTCTGCCACTGCCACCCCAAATCTGACCAGTCTGCAGATTGAAATAGACCCACGGCCCCACTTTTCATGCCCTATCTGGGTTCATTGCCTTGTTCCCATCCTCCAGTCTCTCCAGTGCACACCTGGATCAAGACACATCCTGGCTGCCCTGACCTCAAACTCAAAGAGAATTTGGCTGCCTCTTTCTCCTGGGTACTGAAATTATAGTTGCTCATCACCCTGCGTGGTGAGGTTTTAATCATATTATCGTTGCTGTTGTTACTGGTCAAACAGTGTTTAACAGGCACTTACTGTGCACCTGGTTTGTGTTTGTTTTTGGTGTGTTTCTCAGTACTAGGGAAGAATCCCAGGGTGTGGAGTATGCCAGGCAAATGTTCACCACTGACCTAAGTCCCTCATCTCTGGCAGATGAGGGTCTCGGGGCCTTGGCTCCAGTGGACAACTCTGATTAAAAGGCTCACTGAAAGTAATTTCTGATGGCCCTCCCTGCTCTTCTGTTTGGGCTTGAATATCACCAAACCTCCCATACCGTCATCTAAACTATATGCCCACCCCAGGCCTCCCTGGCTTGGACCTACAGTTCTTCCTAGCTACTCTCTTCTTTCTCTTCTCTGTTTTATTTTCTCTTTATTTTTCTTTTGGTGTGTGTGTGTATGTACATGGGTATGTGTATATATATGTGTGTGCGTGCTTGCCTGTACATACTGGTATCTTGCAGAAGTTGGTATCTAGTGCCTTTTTCTGAGACAGGGTCTCTCACTGAACCTGGAACTCACCCACTGCGCTGGACTGGCTGGCAGCAAGCTCTGAGAGCTGCCTGGCTGCTCTGTCCCCTCTAAGGGCTGGTGTTTTCTCTTCACAGCATTATCATCTGTCTGTTTATGTTGTCTTTATGTCTGACCCTCTCCCCCCTCAGCTGTTAGTCCCCAAGCAGGACTCTTGTCATTTTTTGTTAAATTAGAATCTGGCCTTGTAGCCCAAGGTGGCCTTGAACCCTATCCTCTTGTGTCAACCTCCAGAGTGCTAGGATTGCCTTGCCTGGCTCATTTTTTTTTTTTTTTTTTTTCTTCAGACAGGGTTTCCCTGTGTAGTTTTGGAGTCTGCCATGGAACTCGCTCTGTAGACCAGGCTGGCCTTGAACTCACAGAGACCCACCTGCCTCTGCCTCCTGAATGAATGCTGGGACTACTGTCCTGCCATACTTTAAAAATAAAAAATCCTGTATTTTTGTTTTTGTTTTTTTTTTGTTTGTTTGTTTCTTTTTCTTTTCTTTTTCTTTTTTTTTTTTTTTTTTTTTTTTTTTGGTTTGTTTGTTTTGTTTTTCGAGACAGGGTTTCTCTGTATTGCTTTGGAGCCTGTCCTGGAACTCACTTTGTAGATCAGGCTGGCTTTGAAACCACAGAGATCCACCACCTGCCTCTGCCTCCCTAGTGCTGGGATTAAAGGAGTGTGCCAGCACTCTGAACTGCTGAGTCATCCAGCCTCTCACTCAATTATTCTTGTTACAGCTGCAATAGATACTTGATATCTACTGTGTACCCCACTTTTTTCGACAGTATTGGCGATGGAACCCAGAATTCAGCGTTCCTTACTGACTAGAACAGCAGCCATCGCTATTCTTTGTAGCCTTTCACAGCGATTCAATCCTGGAACTCATTCATCCTCCCAATAGCGGCAGACAGTGTGGTTTCCACTTGACAGATGGGGGGACTGAAACACGCAAGAATACACCGAATTGCTTGGTGCCACAAGGCACTCCAATCTACCCCGTATCTGAGGGTCTAGGCAAAGCTCTGCCCTTTTGGGAGAGTGATGTGCTTTCCTTGAGCCTGAGTTTCCCCATCTGTGTGGATCTACTGCGGGCGCCCTAGAGGATCCTGAGCTGCGCGGCATCAAGGCAAAGGCTAGCAGCTGCCTTTGGGGTGTAGCAAGCAGACTTAGACCTCGATGTCCCACCAGCTCAGGCCCTACAGCGCATGCAGGAGCCTGGGCAGGGCAGGGGTCGGATGGGATCCCGGGCGGAGGGGACATAACAGGATGCCACTGGCTGCAGACAATGGCAGAGGAAAAGGCCGGGCAGCTCCTCGCGGATGATCCGGCACTGGGCTCCAGCAGGGCGGCAGCACAATTGTGAGCTGGGACAGCTGTCGCCGAGCCAGGAAGCCCCACGGGAGAGGGAAGAGGGCTTAGGAAGCCTGCTCTTCCTCCTACAGTCCACAGCATCCCGGTTCCCCCAGTCTGGCGCCCCGCAGCAGCAGACTCCTGGCCTCCTCTACTCCTCACCCTGTACTAATGAATCTCAGTCGGTCCGTGTGTTGGCAGTCAGGGCAGCGACTGTATTTATAGCCACCGACGGTGCTGTGACAGAGCCTAAATATAGAAGTTAGGCTATTTGGAGCCCTGGCCCTGAAGTAGGGTAAAGGGAAGCGCACCTGCCACCTGAGTTGTCACTGTCCCTAAGTCATTCTGCCTGACAGTGCCCTGAGGCTGGAGCCCTGGAGTTCCCACCCCTGGGGGAGGGAGGCCTGTTATTTTACTCAGAACTTGCATGGCTGAGGCAGGAAGATCCTGAGTTCAAGGCTGGCCGGGATGCATGGTGAGCCTATGAGAGAGTTGATAGTGACTTCAGTGAGGAGGGGAGGGGAGAGAAGAGGAGGGAGAGGAGCCAGGGAAGGAGCAGGCAGCAGTCAGAGCGGATTCCACACTGTAGAGGCGCTTGGGGTAATGGTCCCTGGGAGAGACAAACTAGTTTTGGAGATCGTACATTTTAGTGCTCTTGGCCCCGCCCCACCCCACCGCCTTTCCTCTGTCCTGTGAACCAGCATGAAAAAAAGGGGGGAGAACTGTGACTTTGAGTGTTCTTAGCTTCTAAGAAATGCAGAAAGTTTTAGGAAGTTGTAGGGGCATCCCCAAACTCCAAACAAGCCCAGCACCTAGCAACACACTTCCCCTTTCCCATGGGCCTTAGCTCACTAGTGACAACAGCTGGGGCAGGAGTGGGGGTTAGGGCTATAAATAGACGAAATATAAGCAGCTGCTGCCACACAGTCCCACAGGAAGCCCGGCAGAGGAGGTTCTTCACAGCCAGCTGCACCCCGTCTACCGTCATTGATCAGCAAGATTTGGGCAAGGTGGTAGAATTCTATACTGAGGTGCTTAGCAGGGAAACCATGGACTTTCTCCTCCTCCTCTTCCAACTGTGCCTCACTTGGGCTAAGGGTGGGTAGCACCCAAGAGCCCCAGTCCGCCCCAGTGAGTGACTGTTAAAGGCAGTGTGTTCATGAGCGCCATTGAGATTTTAATGTAACCCTCAGAAGCACTTCCTGAAGCCACTGGAATGCTGTACACTAGTGAAAAAGGCTGGGGCTACATAATTTATTCTGCTTATGTACTTTAAAAGCTGAGGAGCTGGAGATGTAGCTCAGAGGCCAAGTGGTTGCCTAGCATGTGAGAGGCTGTGGGTTCTATATACAGTTCTATAAGACACAGAAACAAGGAACACAAGCCAGGTGTAATGGAGGGTGCCTAAAATCCCAGTTCTGGACACACACACACACACACACACACCACACACACAGCCTCACTACCCCTCCACCCCCCACAGGGTTTCTCTGTGTAACAGCTGTGACTGTCCTGGATCTCAGGCTGGCCTCAAACTCACAGAAATCCACCTGCCTCTGCCTCCCCAGTGCTGAGATTTTTGGGGAATCTTAAGGCAGAAGGGCTTATGGTGCTACATGGTGAGAACATCCTAAAAAAAAAAAAAAAAAAAGAAAGAAAGAAAGAAAGAAAAGAGTAAAATAAATGAATAAATTGCTAAGGCGTGGTGGCCCATGCCTTTAATCCCAGTATTTGGGAGGCAGAGGCAAGAGGATCTCCATGAGTTCCAGGCCAGCTTGATCTATAGAGTGAGTTCTAGTACAGCCAGGGCTACAGAGAAAAACCCTTCCCACAAAAACAAAATGAACAAACAAACAATAAATAAAAGCTGTAAGGAAAAGCAGAAGCAAAGGTTAAGGGCGGGGAGATGGCTTGGTCAATAAAGTGCTTGTCATACAAGCATAAGGACTCCAGTTTGATCCCAGAACCCATTAGAAATCCAGGCATGGTGACGCGAGTGCCTGTAATCCCAGCACAGGGAAGGCAGAGACAGGAGCATCCCTGGGGCTCACTGGCCGGCCAGCCATCTTGCCTAACCAGCAAGCTCCAGGTTCTCAGTGAGTGCCTGTCTCAAAAAGATCAGGCTGCTAAGTTTGGGGATTAGGCCTCAGCTCCAACAGAATAATAGAAAGGGAAAGGAGGGAGTGAGGACGACACAGTCCTTGGGCCTCCATACACATGCATGCATTTGTGAACACACATGAATATGTAGAAGACGGAACTCTGGCACACACACACACACACACACACACACACACACACACACACACAGAGATAGATACACTAATGCACACCGATGAATATGTATACACACCTTTCCTTGAGATAGGTTCTTATTATGTAGTCTTGGCTGGCCTGGAATTCTCTGTGTGAACCAGGCTGACCTCAGACTCATAAGGATCTGCTAATCTCTGCCTCCCAAGTGCTAGGATTGAAATGTATGCCTGATACAAATGTTTTATCTTAGTTTTTTATTTACATTAAAAACTTATTTTGAACCCTGTTTCGAAAAACCAAACCAAACCAACAAACAAACCAAAAAAAAAAAAAAACTTATTTTGAACCGGGTATTGGTGGCTCATGTCTTTAGTCCCAGAACTTGGGAGGCAGAGGCAGGCAGATTTCTGTGAGTTCGAGGCCAGCCTGATCTACATACAGAGTGAGTTCCAGGACAGATAGACTCCAAAACTACACAGAGAAACCCTATTTGGAAAATATAAAAATCAAACCAAAACAATTTTTTTTTCATCAGGTTTGGTGGCATACGTCTCTAATCCCAGTGCTGGGAGGCAGAGGTAGGCAGACCTCTGAGGTAAAAGCTATCCTGGTTTATAAAGCGACTCTTGATAATAAAACAATGATTTTGTGTGGGTATGTATGTATGTATGTGTCAGTGCATACATGTCTTGGCACATGTGTGGAAGTTAGAAGACAACTTGTGATGTGAGGTCTGTTCTCTCCTTTCAATGTATTCCGATTCAAGCCATTAGCTTTGATCACAGGGTGTGGCAGCCAGTCACCTCACCCCCACCCATCTCACTTGCCGCATTTTTTAAAGACGAAAGAGCTGAAGGGGGGTAGGTACACCCCATTATAATTTTAAAAGAAACAGTCCATGCAGCAGGCCTCACATGGGAGGTTTACTGGAAGAGGAGAGAGAAGGGGCAAAGAGGGGGTCAGAGAGGGAGTAGAGACTGGTCCCTGGGGACAAGAGTGGAGGGAGAGAGAGAGAGACAGAGACAGAGACAGAGACAGAGAGGCAGAGACAGAGAGAGACAGAGACAGAGAGAGAGAGAGAGCTTTTTAAAGGGAACATAGGGAATGTAGATAGGGGTTCTTAGAGGCTGTAGCTGAGGACATACCCTGTCAGGACCCCAAGGGCAGGCCAGTTCAGATGCCTAAATACTAACTCCGCCTTTGATCACAGCGTTGGAGAGGCTGAGTAGGAGACCAGAGGACCACTGTGAGTTAAAAGCTAGCCTGAGCTACCCAGCAAGTTCAAGGCCATGCTGCATTACAGAGTGAAATCCTGTTTTGAGGGGGAAGCTGAGCTTGAGTCTGGTGCCTTAGACCTCTCTGCCACCCTGACAAGACTGAAATCCTGTTTTGAAATTAAACAAAAGAAGGAGGAGGAGCTGCCAAGGAAAGAACAGGAGAGGGAGGGGCTGGTCCAGCTGGCTGAAACGGCTGCCAGGGATGGGAGTGGGCCTGGGCACAGGCAGCTTGAAGCTCTGCAGCCCTGCTGGGGTTCCAGGTGGCACTTGGTGGTGTCTCTGCAACTTGCAGACCCCTGCCTCCTCCTCATTCTACAGGGGCTTCTGGGTACATATGAAAGGCAGAGTGAGAATCGGGCCCCTTTAGGGTGTCCTGGGCCTGCAGAATGCTAGGAAGGAATGAGGGTTAGGGAAGAAGGGGTTTATGGTGGGCTCTAGGGTCAATCTCTCCCAGCTTCAGCTTCCTCCCTCTGGAAATCCTTTGTGTGTTTTCTTGGCACTGGGAAAGGGGAATATATCAGCATTGCAGCTCAGATGGAAAGGTATCCTGGCACTCGAGAGCCGTGGGTGGGGGACCAGGACATTCCCATTGCAAGTGTAACAACTCTTTTTCTGCAGGGGAAGGTTTCCCCGAGAAAGTTATTACAGTTCCAGAGAAGTGTTACAGTTCTGCTCAGGTCTGGAGAAGTGTAACAACTCTGCTCCTTCAGGAAAAAGTTTCCCAATGAAAGTGTTACAGTTCTCTGCTCAGCTCCCCTCTGCTCTGGCTCTGTCAAAAGTTGTTACAGTTGGGGTCACTCTGGTGAAAGTGTCACACTGAGTAAATAATCTCACTCAAAAGCTTTATTGGGAGGGAAGACTCCAAGAGGGTAGCTGTTTCTTGTAAGAAACAGCGGCAAACTGAACAGGGTACATACAGAGCTTATATAGGGCTTCTTGGGGGTGGGGGTGGAGCTTTCCAGGGTGGTTTGGGATTGGTGGGTTTTTGTAGTCTGGTTCTGGGGCAATTTCAGGGACTAGTGGGATTCTGTGCTCAGGGATTGGTGGGATTATGCAGCCAGGTCAAGTCAGGGTGTTTTTCCTTGATCCTTTTCACACTATGTAAGTGCTGGCAGTCACAACCACTCCAGAAAGAGGCAGGGACCAATGAAAATACAGTCATTCCCCCATCTGCTCATCCAGTTGGGGTGTCTGCATGCAGCTTTGGGGACCATGTGTCAGATCCTAAGAAAGGAAGTGTCATCCATGTGCAGCACGCACCAGCAAACCCAGCAACCAGGAAGCTGAGGCATGAGGATAATAACTTTGAGGTCACAATGACTGTTACACAGTAAGACCCTACCACTATCACTTCATGTACCACGCTTTTTCTTTTGGGTCACCAAGCAGTTCCCAAATCATGGCACAGGGAGGTATTATTCTTCTTTACAAATGCCCGGCCTTCGCTTAGGCACATTTTCTGGCTAGCTCTTTTAACTAATTAGCCTGTTTTTCTTTATCTACCTTTGCCTCAGGGCTTATTACCTTCCTTACTGCTGTGTATCTTTCACTGCTTCTCTGGCCAGTTGGCTCTGCCTGGCTTCTTGCCTCAGGCATGTCCCTTGTTCTCTCTTCCTTCCTCTCTTGTTCTCTTCCTCTCTCACCCTAGATTTTTCCTTCTATTTATTCTTTCTGCCTGGCAGCCTCCCCTATCTTTACTTTGCCTAGCAATTGGCCATTCAATTCTTTATTAGGTCAATCAGATGCCTTAGTCAGGCAAGGTGAAACAAATACAACACATCTTTACATAATTAAACACACATCTTTACATTGTTAATCAAATGTAGCATAAACAATGTAACAAATCTTTACACAGTTAAAGTAATATTCTGTTGCACAAACAAATGCAATACATCTTTGTCCAGCTAAAATAATATTCTACAGTATCCTCACATACACAAACTGTCCTTCAGCTAACCAGTGAGACTGCCATTTCACTCAGTGGCATATGCTTGACACAACAAAAAGCAGAGGGAGATAGGGGTGTGGCTTAGTATAGAATGCCCGCCTAGAATACTCCAGTGAGGGGCTGGGGATGAAAACATAATTTTAAAATATTTGGGCTGGTGAGATGACTTAGTTGATTGCCACCAAGTCTGATGGAAGGAGAGATCCAGTTCCTGGGAGCTGTCCTTGGAGCTCCCTGGACATTAGCCCAAGACCTATGCATCCACAGGCACACATATAATAAATAAATGCAAGAGTTTTTTCTAAATCAAATAACTGACACTAGGGACTCCAAATCTGTTTCCTTTCAGGTGCACAGTGCTCAGATGCCTGCAGTAGAAACGACCCGTGTCAATTAGCACAATGGTCCATTCTGTAGCTGAATGTTACTCAGTGATTAAAAAGGAATAAAGAACTAGGCCTCTTGCATAATACCAATTATGCCAGCGCTCAAGATGTGAACCTGAAGGGGTCAGTGGAGACCATCTTTGGTCCCCACCTGGGCTCTTGTCCCACCCTTTTCCATGAATGGAGCAGGCACACAGAAAAGAGTGCAAACAAGAGATATTTTATTGTCAGTTTGGGATTAGCAACTTTAAAAGGGCATAAACCCCACTTAGCACAGACTGGTATGCTGGTTTTCAATGAAGTTTGAAGTGTTGGTGGCAGTGAGGCTTCCTGAGCAACATGTCTCTGCAGATGTGGGTTTCCATGTCTAGAGGCTAGCAACGGCTTCCCGTGAGTTTCCATCCTGAGCTGAAGCATGGTGTCTCTAAGGCTAAGGGATGGATTCTGTTGAGTCTTGAAGCCTAGCTTGAATGAGCTCCCTACCAGGATAAAAGTCTTAGGCATACGGACTTCATCTTCAGACAGCACATTCTCAGCAAGTTTAAAGCCATTCTCCTCTCCTCTCTGTGTGAGTTTTACAGCATCCCAGGTTTGTGGAGTGACACTGGCTGAATGTCAGACCTGGAGGAGGAGGGCAGGATCTCTGTGCCCATTAAAAGTTCCTGATCTGGCACGGATAGATGCTTAGCAGTTAAGGATGCTTGGTGCTGTTCAGAGGGCTCAGTTTCAGTCCCCAGCACCCTCAGGCTCACACCCACCTTTAGCTCCTTTTTGTTGTAGCTGTTTGGTTGGTTTTGGTTTTTTTGAGATGGTTTCTCTATGTAGTTCTGGATGTCCTGGAATTCACTTTGTAGACCAGCCCAGTTACAAACTTTGAGATCTGCCTGCCTCTGCCTCCCTGGTGCAGGGGTTAAATCATGCACCACCAGGCTTGCTGCTACACTAACAGTTATCAGCTGTCCACTGGCCCACTCTCAGAACTTAGTCTGCAGGGCATGAGAAGGAAGGACGTCAGAAAGCTCCATCAGGCCTCATTCAGAGGCAGGAGAATCTAGAGTCCAAAGTCTTCCATTCCTCAGCTACTTAATGAGTTCAAGGCCATTCCTCAGTACTACATGAGACCCTGTCTCAACAACAGCAACAAAAAAACTAAGCAAGCTACCACTTGCCTTTAACCCCAGTACTCTGCAGGGAAAAGAAGGAAGATATCTGTGAGTTCAGGCCAGCCAGTGCCACATAGTGAAACTCTCTCAAAGAAAATGTGGGGTGGAGAGGAAGAGAAAGGAGAAGAACATGCCAGAAAATGCTTATCAGGTCAAGGCCTGTTTGGTCATCCTGCTGGCTGTGTGGCCACATATCACCTCTCGGTTCTTTTCACAATCCTGAGGCTAAGTTCTCATTTTCCTCCCTCTTTACACATTTGACAGCTGAGCAGTCTTTGATCAGTGACCACTGCACACACGCTGCTGCTCTATGAAAGGAAGAGTATATGTGTCAACCCATCCCATGCAAACCCTGCAGAGGGGCAGAAAGCCAAGAAATGTGGATAAGAACGCTAGGGCCAATGTTTAGGATGGAGAAACGGAGAGTGAAGAAGGGAGACCTGTCAGTGCAAATCAGAGAAAGTGAGTGGGGGCTGGCGAGGTCGCTCAGCACTCAAGAGCACTGGCTGCTCTTACAGAGGACCTGGGTTCGTTTCCACACCCACATGGCAGCTCACGACTGTCTGTAACTTAGTTCCAGGGAATGAAACACATTCTTCTGGCCTCCGTGTGGTGCACAGACATATATGCAGGGAAACACACACACACATACACACACATACACACACACACACACACACACATACACACACCTATAAAAATAATAAATAAATAAAATGTTTTGTTTTATTTTTTAAAGAAAAAAAGGCGTGGGTGAGGAAGGAGCCTGAGGATATCTTAGAGTGTCCCAAGCTTGGAGAAAGGCCCAGGAGGAGGGCTGGAGCATGCCTAGTGTGGGACAGCAGGCAGTAGGGAACAGGGAGAGAGCAGGGGGTACATGAGGGATGTGTGCATTAAGGGGAGTTCCCTGTGCTGGGGTACCACCCAATAGTAGAGCCCTCTCCTATCAAGGCCCAGTCAGTAACAGGGATTCCCTGTTCCACAACAAAGAAAACATAGCAACAAGACTCCCAGCAAGGAGGGAAGCTGGTGAACAGCCATAGCTGTCCATAGCTTTGAGAACAGCCTGGCAGCTGTCTGAGGGCCCAGAGGATTGCTGTTGTGCTGTGGCAAAGGGGAGTGCAGAGGTGCAGGAAGGACACACATCATCGCACTGTCTGCACCCTGCTCTCCTAGCTCCTCCAAACCTAGCAGTGTCAGAATCCTGTTGACTGTCCATGTCTTCAGCAGTTCCTGCCCAATCCAGATGACCTGGCCCAGAAAGATGGCTCAGCAGATAAAGGTGTTTGCCACAACTACCTGAGTTAATGCCTTAGGGTCCAAACAGTGGAAGGAGAGAATAAACTCTCCAAAGCTGTCACCCGAGTTCCAAGCACTGTGGCACTTGTGCACTCAGAGACACACACTACTGAAAATGTAATAAACTGGACATGGTGGACAACTTTAATTTCAGCAGAATTAAATTTAATCCCAGAGGCAGGCAGATCTCTGAGATCAAAGCCAGTCTGGCCTTCATAGTGAGTTCTAGGCCAACCAGAGATGCATGAGACCCTGTCTCAAAAATTAAAAAGAAAAACACACACACTCACACCTGCTGTAGAATATTATTTTGCACTTGTTTATGCTGTGGAATGATGCAAAGATGTGCTGTATTCTTTTACGTTGCATTTGTTTAACTCTGTAAAACTGTATTGCCTAAAACACCTGATTGATCTAATAAAGAGCTGAACAGCCAATAGCCAGGCAGGAGAAAGGATAGCTGGGGCTGAGAGGCAGGAAAAAAAAATAGGAACCTAAGAGATTGAGGAACAAAAGAAGGAGGTGAGGGTGTTGGGGTCCAGCCACCCCGTTACAAGCCGGACATTGAGTAAGAGGTGAGGAGAGGTATATAGAACAGAGAAAGATAAAAGCCCAGAGGCAAAAGAGATGGGATAGTTTAAGTTAAGAAAAGCTGGCTAGAAACAAGCCAAGCTAAGGCTGGGGATTCATAAGAAAAAAATAAGCCTTCTTGTGATTTATTTGGGAGCTGGATGGCGGCCCCTCAAAGAGTAAAACAATAGCCACACACGCCCGTCCCTGATGGTGTGCTACTGTTGAGCTCAAATCCCTCTGATTCCCACCTGTTCAAAGTGCTCCGTGTGGTCCACTAATCCCTAGGCTGTGCCTCTCCCTCTGGGCCTTCTCCCAGGCTCCCTTTACACACTCCACGTTAAAAGGAAAGCTATGAACTCTTTCTGGTTTATTAGTGTTATTAATAAGAGGATTAGAAATAGACTCAGAAGGAAGCCTGGGGCAGTTTAATTAGAGTTTAAGAGAAAATTAACAGAGCAGGAGAGATGCAAATCTTGGCAGCTGCTTGGAGGAGGGGGCTGGAGAAGGGGAAGCCTTAGGAGCTAGGGTCCACCGTAGTCATCAGCAGTCACCTGGCAGAAGGTAATAGTTTTCAGAGGAAAAAAGGAAGCGCAGGGTGTCAGGGAAAGCATGTCTGGGCTTTGGGCACATTTAGCAGAACAACAGGGTGGTAACTCTGTAAGTAATTGCGGAGGGCAGGGTTTCTGGGAAGGAAAGGTATATTATCTCATTAAGGGGACAATTAATTCTCCAATCTCCGTAGCCTGGCTTAAGGCAAATCCTCCTTCCTGAGGTGACTGACAGACCTAACTAGATTAACTGTGTTTATAGATTTTAGTGTTTTATCTTTGTGTCTGTGCATGTGTGTACAGGTGCCCTCAGAAGCCAGAAGTGGGCGCCAGACTTGGAAGATCCACAAATGCTTTCCCCACCTTTGAATTCAATATTTTTTTCTTTCTTTCTTTTTAGATGATTTTATGTGTGTGGGTGTTTTGCCTATGTATGACTGTGTACATGCAGTACTCATGGAGGCCGGAAGAGGGCGTCATCCTTGGAAGTGGAGTTACAGACGAAGGGAATTAAACTCAGGTTCCTTTGAAATAAATCTCTTTTCATTTTGTTTTTGTTTTATTGTTTTTGTTTATTTTGGTTTTGAGTTTTGGGGGTTTCTTTTGCTTGAGGCAGGGTTTCTCTGTGTAGCCCTGACTGTCCCAGAACTGACTTTGTAAACCAGGCTGGCCTCAAATTCAAAAGATCTGCTTGCCTCTGCCTCCCAAGTGCTGGGATTAAAAGTGTGGGCCACCACTACCATCTCGAATTTGAATTATATGTTAAGTGATACTGGAAGTAAAGAATAATCTTGGTGTCCACAAAGGAGCACACAAATAAAGTCAAAATAGCTTGGCAAGGTCATTCTTTTTGGGGAAAAAAGGGTTCAATAGAAACCAGACCAGGCTTGCAAGAACAGTCAAGGTGGCTTCTGTCTTTTGCTCCTGATATGGATGGTGGCTGTGGCTCATCCTACTGGTAGGAGCAGGACTGTGATTAATTTGTGAAAAGGGGAGTCCTTGAGGATAATTACCTTTGATAGAAAACACACACATGCACTGGTTTTCACAGGAAGATGAGCTAGAATGTATTAAGTCTCTCAGGCTGTCCAAATATGTAGGATGAACTCAAGTCGGACTACAGGAGGACTTCTGGGGTCAGATAAAAGCCAGAATTCCTCAGGAACTTGTGAAACAGGTTCCCATCTCCCACAGGAGTCATTTCCCTTACCTCTGTCAGAAGAATCATATCAGAAGAGACATATGGCTTCCTGTGGTACATGTTAGCTTATCAAGCACATGCTGGCCTCCAGGCTCCTTCAGGGTCACAGGTACATGTTACACATTTCAAAGTCCATCCTAGCTCTTCTCACTTCCTCCCCTGCCTAAACTCCCTCCAGCTCATGGGCTGCCTCCCCCATACTCATCCTTCTTCTAACCCAGCTACTCATGCTGTTCTCTCCTACTCTTTCTTGCTATGCATTATGTAATTTCTCTCACTGCATTACTCATGGTTCTCTAAAGGAACAGAACTTATAGAATGAACTTCTTGCTCGATATATCACACACACACACACACACACACACACACACACACACACACACAAACACACACCACACATCATTCAGTAGTTATTTAGTACATGAGGCTGGATGTCTCAGCTGGTCTACAGAATACACTGGAACCCTGAAGAAGTGGGCTCTAATGCCAGTGAAGGAATGAACTTGCTAGTAAGGTGAGGGCAAGCAGGCAAAGAGCACAGCTTCCTTCCTCCATATCCTTACACAGGCTTCCAGCAGAAGGTGTGACCCAGATTAGAGGTGGGTTTTCTCACCTCAACAGTTCCAGCTTAGAAGTGGATCGTTCAAATTAAGCAAAAATCCCTCACAAATGTGCTGCTCCCACATCTCTACTATTCTCTCCCTCTTCTCTACTTCTGGCCATGTCCGGCCTGCTGGCCATGCTCAATCTACTTCTTTCTCTTTCTGCTCTGGACTCTTACAGATGCCTCAAGTCTCTCTCTCTCTCTCTCTCTCTCTCTCTCTCTCTCTCTCTCTCTCTCTCTCTCTCTCTCTCTTTCTCTCTCTCTCTCTCTCAATAAAAACTTAGCCATATCATGGAACAGTTATGTAGGCTGTTTCTTTACTGCATACCTGCCAACATTACCGAGTGACCCTCACCCCCACTCCGCAAGATCAAAATGCCAATGAGCCTATTATTGGCACTGAAATAAGCCACTCCAGACACAGTTTCTGGGACCATCGTGTGCTTTGTTGCCTGTGAGCAATGTCGTGAAGGCAAGTTTAAGGGTGGCCTGGGCTACATGAGGAGCTCAGTGAGAAAGCACCAGGCACCCATGTCAGAACAGCTGCAGGAACAGAACAGCCAAGTCTCTGGCTCCCTGGCCTGTCCAGCTGCCAAATTTCAGGTCCCTTCTCAGAGACCTTGCTCCAGAGGACCTGGGCTCAGATCCCAGCATCTACATGGCAGCTCATAGCTGCCTGGAACTCCAGTTCTAGAGGATCCAACACCCTCTTCTGGCTGGCCTTCACAGGTACCAGGCACACATGTGGGCACAGACATGCATGCAGGCACTCACACACATATACCATAAAAATAAAATCTTTTTTGGCGACAGTCTGACCGTGTAGGCCTGGCTGACCTACAACTCACAGGGATCTGCCTGCTACCACTTCATACGTGCTAGGATTAAAGGTGTGTGCTATCAAACCCAATAAATAAATCCTTAAAAAAGAGAAAGAAAGGAAAAACCCAAAAACAATTCCAAGGTGGACAGCACTGGGGAACAACACTGGAAGTTGCCTACAGCTCTCCACAACTGAGAATACACACAAGGAAGCAAAAGCAATCATGAAGGGCGATAGCTTTATGCCATTAAAACAATTATGTCGTGGAATATTCCTTTACACTGTAAAGATACTTCACAGTGATTGGTCTAATAAGAAGCTAAATAACCAATAGCCAGATAGGGTTTTTGGGCCAGAGAGAACACTGGGAGGAAGAAGGCGGAGTCACCGGCCGGCTTGGAGGAGGCAGGAGAGCAGCATGGGAAGAGCACAGTAAAGTTAAGCCACGAGGCAGGAAGTCAGTTAATAGAAAGGGGTTAATTTAAGTTATAAGAGCCAGTTAGAAACAAGCCTAAGCTAAAGCCAAGCTTTCATAATTAATAAGAAGTCTCCATATTATTTATTACTGGAGAGCTAGTGGTCACAACAGAAATGTCTTGACTACACAATTACATTTTACTCATTATCAGGGGAGGGCGCGGCTGAAGTAGGGCAACCTGGCAAGGGCTCTCCCCCTCCAGCAAGCCGGTCCAGGGATTAAATCAGGTCATCAGGCTCATTTGGAAACACCCTTACTAGATGAGCCATATTTCATAAGAAAAAAATAATAAAAAATAGATAATTAAACTTTTATTGTTTGAAATAGAGTCAGGCTCAATGACAGGGTTGTGTGAAGTCACATGAGGGCCTGATTTAGTCTCTCCCCTACGAAAGGTGAAGGGCGTGTGCATTCCACCCAGGGGCTGCTGGCCGGAGCTAGCAGGGAGCTATAGCACCTGAGAGCTAGGTGTGATATCACAGGCAATCCCAGCAGTGAAGACGCTGAGAGAGGATGGTGGAGACAGAGGCTGCTATGAAACGAGTCATCCCCTCGCCTCAGGCGAAGGCCTCCGTGTTCTCCCGGCAGCTCCTGCAGTCAGCCCGGAGGCCTATAACAGCCGCATACTTGTGCGGCTCTGCCGGGTGTGTTCTCTGAGCCGACAACACAACACCACAGACTGTGAGTTCTAAATTTACGTTAGGTCACGGTTATGGTCCAAGGTCAGGGTGTCTGAGTCCTGAGACACCGTAGTTCATCACTTGAGAGATAGGAGCCTGCAGAAGATATGACTAGAGTCACAGGATCTCACAAAGATCTATCTGCTATGCCTGCACAGCTAGACCGTAGGACCCTCCTGGTCCTGCTCTTACTAGTGATCAATTTGGAGGGGTGGAGTGTGGCTTAGAGGTAGAGCCTCTGCCTAGAACCCGCGCCCCACCCCCCAATACCCCACCCCACCTCCACCCCCATGAGGAGCTGGGTTGTGGCTCAGTGATGATCACATTGCAGCATATTCCACGTCTTGTGTTGTATCCCTACTATGGCAAAAAGAAAAGAAAATGTCACTATGAAGGGGACATCATCAAACCCACAGAATAGTGCTCCAGGTAATGACTCTGGGGGAGGCAGCTTGAGACAGGATTTCTCTGTGTAGCCCTGGCTGTCCTGGAACTCACAGAGATCCACCTGCTTCTGCCTCCTGAGTGCTGGAATTAAAAGTATACATCACTGCCAACTGGCCTCCAAACCCATTTTTCCCTCCCCTCCCCCACCGTGCCCGTGCACACGCCATCCAGATCATGAAGGTGGAGGAGATCGGGGCGGGCAAGTGCCGACAGCCGGCTGTGAAGCAGTTCCACGACTCCAATACAAGTTCCCATTGCCTCACCGTGTACTGTGCCGCCAGCACAAGCCACGCTTCACCACCAAGAGGCCTAACACCTTCTTGTGGCCCCAGAGACCCACTGAATAAAACTCGAGAGTCCAAGGGGGGAAAAAAAAACTCTACCAGCTGAGCCACATCCTTTCAAGACTTATTTTTATTTATAACTGTGTGTGTGTGTGTGTGTGTGTGTGTGTGTGTGTGTGTGTGTGTGTGTATGCAGGTGCCCTTAGGAACCAGAAGAGGGCATCAGATACGTGGAAATGGAATTATCTGGTGGGTGGGTACTAGGAGCCCAACTTTTTTGTGATAGCAGCAAACTTTCTTCACTTCCAAGCCATCTCTCCAGCCCCTGCAACTTAAATGCTTTTGATTATTTTCCTTTTTAAATTATCTTTATTTAATTATTTTTCTAATTTAAAATTTTAGGCAGTGTGTGTGTGTGTGTGTGTGTGTGTGTGTGTGTGTTGGGTGTGTGTGCAGGACCATGCAGGTGTGCATACACATACACAATTTCTTAGTTTTTGTTTGTTTGTTTTTACAAAAAGTAATTTTGGTGAAGGTGCTGCTAGATGAGCACTCTGCCACAGTACTGCTTCCTACCCTATAATACCAAAAGAAAACAGGAGGAAATGCCAACTTTTCTCGAAGGTAGCCATTCTCAAAAGGAGCATTCCATCAAGGTCACATTTTGTTTGGCGAGACAGTTCAGCTGCTAACCAGCTGTGGTTCAGGTGCACAGATCTGCATTTGACCCCAAGTCCCGTGAAAGGCGTGGGAACGTGCATGCACTTGGAATCCTAGAGTCATGGCGTAGAGGGAAGCAGCTTCCTGATGCTCCCGGGTTAGTCAGCCTAGCCTACTTGGCCAGCTCTAGGTTCAGTGAGAAACCCTATCTCAAAAAACAAGGTGGATGGCTCTTTGACACTTGAGGCTGTCCTCTGGCTTTCATATACATATGCACACATGTGTAACTCCCACACAAACATGAGTGCATAGGTAGGTGCACAAGTGCGCGTGCGTGCGCGCACGCGCGCGCGCGCACACACAGGCATGCACATACACACACACTCGCATACACGTATGCACACACAGAAACAAGTCACTAAGTTCAGTCTACACCCAGGAGTGGGAATCACAGTGGGTGGATAGTTGTTTTTTGTTCATTGCTTTTTGGTTTTGTTTTGTTTTTTTGTTTTTTGAGACAGGGTTTCTCTGCGGAACTTTGCAGACCAGGCTGGCCTCAAATTCACAGAGATCCGCCTGCCTCTGCCTCTCAAGTGCTGGAATTAAAGACGTGTGCCACCACCACCCAGCTTTTTTTTTTTTTGCCATAATTTTTACTATCAAGACACAGTTTTTATAAAGAAGAGGGTATTTGCTGCATAGTGGTGGTGCACACCTTCAATTCCAGCACTTGGGAGGCAGAAACAGGCAGATCTCTGAGTTTGAGGCCAGCCTGGTCTACAGAGTGAGTTCCAGGACAACTAGAGCTGTAACACAGAGAAACCCTGTCTTTAAAAACTCAAAATCAACCCCCACCCCAAAAAGAGAGCATTTAGCTCACAGTTCTGGAGTTCAACCAAGGCAAGGGGCTAGCCCTGGGTCAGGTCTGGTGAGTTCTCTCTGTGCTGGAACAGGAGGAGGGCGCTTCACAGGACAAGACGCCAGAGGAAGGTTGGTCCTGCAGCCCCTCCCAGGGGTTGGATGACCTCAGAATCACTGGCACTAAATCACTCCCTCACCCTCGCTTGATGTGTGTCCATATGTACTAATGTGGATATGGCTGTGAATGCACACGGATGTTTATGCAGGCATATGTGAGAGGTCGGTCTTAGCTGTCATTCCTCAGCAGTGGTGTACCTTGTCACTTGAGACAAGTCGTCTCTACTGTGCCCAGTGAACCCCAGCATTCTGCTGTCTCCATTGTGCCAGAGCTAGGATTGCAAACACGAACCCACACGCCCAGCTTTTTAATTTATATTTTTAAGATTTTTTTTATTATTTCACATTATGTGGATGTGTGTGCCTGTATGTGGGTATGTGCGAATGAGTACAGGTGCCCCAGGAGTCCAGAGGGCATTGGCTCCCCTGAGGCTGGGGTTACAGTCGGTTGCGTGCCAACTGATATGGGTGCTGGGAACTGTGGGAGCAGAGGAAGCCCGAGTCAATGTGCAAGCAGCAGATTAAATCCTCAGTGAATATGTGTTGTTGACATGGGTGTAGCCACATTAGGACCCCAGTGCCTCAGATTCATGGGAGTGGCAAAGCCTGTCCCGGGCGAAGGCAAAGCCTTCTCTGATCCAAGTACAGTGTTTAGGAATGATTCCCAGAGTGTGTAAACACTGGCAGCCACAGCTTCCTCCTCTGGGTGGACCACAGCCTGGCACTGCTCCTCTATCGAGACCTCCTACTGACATAGCATGCAGCTTCCTCCAGCTATATAGCGTAAACCTGCCTCCCAATTCAGATATACAGAACAAACATGCTGAGTGTCTGGATTGTGAAGCTGAATGGTTAGTGTCCTTCAGAACAAGCACAGACCATCAATCCCAGATTTGGGAGCACAGATCTGTGTGCCTGTCCTTTCTCTGTTCCCCTCTTGCTCCAGTTAGGCCCAACCCCTGAATTGATGCCGAACCTGGTCTCCTGGCCCAGCACAGCTCCTCTCTGTGTCATCCCCCCAGACTCCCAACCTCCCTTGTAAAGATTATGTACGTGTATGGCAGATTTACCTGCATGCATGTATGTATGTACATTATGTGTGTGCCTGGTGCCCTTGTGGGTCAGAAGAGGGCACTGGATCCCTCGGAACCAGAGTTAAGCATGGTTATGAGCTGCTGTGTAGGTGCTGGGAACTGAATGTGGGTCCTCTGCAAGAGCAGCAAATGTTTAACCTCTAAGCCACCACCATAGTCCCACACACCCAGCTTTTTATGTAGGTGCTGTGGATTGAACTCTCTGGTCACCAGTACTGCATCATCTCTCCACCCCCAACAAGTTGCATCTCTTAAAGTTCCTGTTACTTCAGTGCCCCATCCCCAAGGACCAAACCTCTAACAGATGCCATGAGGACAGGGATGCCTAAGCTAGGGCAGGGAGGGCAGGAGCTGGTCTGCCTCTGCCTTCCTCCTCCATCCTTCCTTCCTGGTGTGCATCTCCACCAGCAGCCCAGATCTTCAGGGCTTGTGTGTGTGTGTGTGTGTGTGTGTGTGTGTGTGTGTGTGTGTGTGAGAGAGAGAGAGAGAGAGAGAGAGAGAGAGAGAGAGAGAGAGAGAGAGAGAGAGAGAGAGAGTCCTCCTCTAGACTCTCCTGTCATTTGATCCCAAAGGCCTCTAATGTGGCTTTAATAACTAGTCTCCCTTCTCCCCTTACCCTGGCTGGTTCCCTTGGCCATGCTCTTCTCCTGGGATGCTCAGTTGTACCCCAAGGCCTTTGCACTTGCTCTCTGTCTAGAGCTCTATTCCCAGATATACACGTTGGGGTCTCACATTAGTCGGCAATGCAGATGTTAGCCGAGGACAAAGCTGCATTTGAAGGCACCATAGACACCACACCAAATTCCTTCCTGTTCAACTTCAACATATACTGTAAGGGTGGGCACAGCACATTGTCTGAGTTCTGTGTCTCCGTGTGTGCATGTACACATGTGTATACATGCATGTCTTCCTCAATCAATACCCACATTTTATTTTGTTTATTTTATTTATTTTTTGGTTTGTGGTCTTTGTTTGTATTTTTTAACATTTTGTTTATTGTGTAAACAACATTCTGCCTCTATGTATGCCTGCATGCCAGAAGGCAGCACCAGATCTCATTATGGATGGCTATGAGCCACCGTGTGGTTGCTGGGAATTGAACTCAGAACCTCTGGAAGAGCAGCCAGTGCTCTTAACCTCTGAGCCATCTCTCCAGCCCCTTGTTTATTCATTTTGAGATAGGCTCTTTCCATGTCCTGTGTCACTATGTAGACCAGTAGCTCCCAAGTGGTGGGACCAAAGGCATGTGCCATTGTACCTGGCCTGTATGCTTTAACTAGCTAACTGTCGGGGGCAAGGAGGGTCTCAGATAAGCACTGGGGAACCAGGCATGATAAACTCTCAAGGTTGCCTCTTCAAAGGGAGGGATGTATAACCTATTTTCTGCCCAGAAGGCTAGGAGTGGACATGATTAATAGCCTGGTGACCTTTGTATTATCTGTGTGGCTACACTGGATCCCTCCCCAGACTCTTATCATGAGTTTGTCAATCTATAAGAACCTATCTTTATGGAAGGCATCACATGTAGTCAATCTATAGATCCCATCTTTATGGAAAATGTCACATGCACTTTACAAAGAGTTTGGGTTTTTGTTTTTGTTCTTTCAAGACAGGGTTTCTCTGTGTAGCCTTGGCTGTCCTGGAACTCGCTCTGTAGACCAGACTGGCCTCAAATTCAAAGATCCACCTGCCTCTGCCTCTTAAGTGCTATGATCAAAGATGTGCATCTCCACCACCTGGCTACAAAGAGTTTCCATGCAGCCATGCCTTAAGCTTTATTGTGCACATGGGGTTGAGTTCATTATCACAAGGAAATTTTCACTAAATTGCACTGTGCTTAAATATGCCTAAAATAAACAGCTTGGAGTCAGACTACCAATGTTTGAGCCAACACCAGCTACTTAGTCCAGTTGACCTGAATTGCCTCTTGCCCCCCTTGGATGGTCGCTCTGCTGACTGAGGGGTCGCAGAGATCCCCTGAACTAATTTTTGTTTGTTTTTAGTTTTTTAGAGACAGGGTTTCTCTGTGGCTTTGGATCCTGTCCTGGAACTAGTTTTTGTAGACCAAGCTGGTCTCAAACTCAGAGAGATCCTCCTGCCTCTGTACCGTGCCCACCCACATTATTTTGAGGGGCAGGGTTTTTGAGGAAATTGAAGCTTGATATCTGCCAGGCTGGCTGGCGGGCTCAAGGGCTCCCAGGGCCCGCCTTCTGCACCTCCCCCCAAGCGGTGCTGTTACAGGCATGCACATGGAGGCCCATAGAAGAGATTCCATTCCATCCCGACTTAAAGTCAGTCCCAGCCTGTTGTTGCTCCTTCAAGGTTAAACCACAGGATGTTTGGCTTAAAGTGTGGCTATATTATGTCTTGCCTAGATAACAGGTTATCTAGCCTAAAGTATAGCTAATGATGTCTCACCTGGACAACAGGGTATTTGGCTTAGGGTGTAGTTACTTGGTGTTTTGGGTATTAAGGAGGTAATTACCCTTGCTTGTTCTTGTATCTTGGTAAGGAGGTCTTTTGCCTTCCCCTCTTGATTGAGGTAAATAAGAGCCTCGAGTAATAAAGTTGGGGCTGGTCCTGGCATTCACTAGGTGTGCACTTCTGACTCTCTCTAGCCTGTTTCTTTTCTCAATCCACACTCTTTCAAGCACGAACCGGATAAGTCTATGAACTGGACACATGGCGCCCAACATGGGGCCACACACTCCACACACACACACACACACACACACACACACACACACACACACACTCACACACATGCACACTCTCACACACACTCTCACACACACTCACACGTGTGCACACACACTCACACACTCTCACACATACTCTCACACACACTCACACACGCACACGCGCGCACACTCACACACGCGCACACTCACACACGCACACACTCACACATACTCACACACATGCACACACTCACACACTCACACACACTCACACACTCACACACATGCACACACACACTCACACACTCTCACATGCACACACGCACACTGTCAACACACTCTCACACACACACACTCTCACACACACTCACACACACTCACACTCACATGCACCACTGTGCATGCACCGCTGCACGTGGCCTTTTACGCCTATGCAATGCTGTACATGCAGAGTCACCTCCCCAGAGCAGCAGTGACTCTCAGGGCTGCCATGCCACTGCTGCTTGTGCACATGGCTTCCAAGTTCCTCCTCTTCCTTTCCCCTTTCTTCCTTGAAAATAATATTATTTTGTTTTATTTGTCTGTGTGCCACATTCATGCAAGTACCTTTGAAGGCTAGAAGAAGGCACCAGATCCCTGGGACTGGAGTTATATAGTTGGTCATGAGCCACCATGTAGGTGCTGGGAACAGAACCAAGGTCCTTTGGAAGAGCAGCCAGTGCTCTTAAAAACTAAGCCATCTCTCCAGCCCTTTGCTGGGTCTTCTTGATCACTTCCCTTTTCCTATCTTTCTTCCTTTCTTTCCTTTCCTATCTTCCAGAGCTGGGGGCTCTGGAGGCCTCAGCTCTTTGCTTTGAGGTGCTGAAGTAGCGTGCCTGGAGATTGGTCCTCTTCTGCTGTTCTGTAGGTGTGTGGCCTAGTGAGTAATACTCTCTGTGATTCAATCTTCCAATCTGTAAAATGGGAACACTTACTTTTTCATGCTTGGGGGCAATAACAGCTGGTTTAATCTTTGCCTGGTAAGGTCTTTACAAAATTTATCTCTTAGGGTTTTTTGTTTGTTTGTTTGTTTGTCATTGCTGTTTAAAACTTTCTGTTTTTGTAATGGCCTCAGGCTGTGCTCAGAAAGAAAACAAGAGAATGGGGGATCTTTTCTTGAGGGATGAAGGATACTTAGATGGGAAAGAAGTTTAAAGGCGCCAGGATGTGATAGTCTGGGGGGAGAGGCATATCACCTTGTGGCTCAGGCCACACACAGTCATAGCAAAGCTGTGTAGGGCTATGAGAACCATCCCTGTGTGGTGAGAGGGAGGACCACAGGAGTTCTGGAGCAGAGCCAGAACTCCATAGCTCTAGGCTGGAGAGGAAGTGTGAGGGAGAGCTTGGGGGGGTGTGGGGGTGGAGAGGAGGTCTGGGGAGCAGGGCTGATGTGCCAGGCTCCTGTCCACACCGCCCGGGAAATGCCACGCCTCCTTCCTTCCTTGGCATCTAAACATTTCCACATAAGGCTTGACTGGCTGTGGCTGTGTGAGTGAGGGGGAAGCTTGTGCCCTTTGAGTTCAGGACAAAAGAATTAGAAGCTCCTGGACTGGATCCCAGGGGAGCTGTTGTGGACTGAGAGGGTGAACAGGGAGAGGTGGAAAAGATGACAGTTTGAGTAGCCTGGGGGGGGGGCACACATGACCATCACCAACCATAGTACTGGGACACCTTCTCTTTCTCTGAGCCTCATTTGGTCCAGAAGCTGACATTCAAGTTCTTGGAGTTCTCTGGGTCTCTCTGCAGCACACCAGTACAGCTGGAGGTCTCAGTTTCACAATCTACCCAGAACCTACCTGTTCTCCATCTCCTCCACCTGGTCCAGCTGCGTTCTGTGCCCTGAAACCTGTGCGTTCAGCGGGCTCCACCCTTTAGCTCTGCCTAACTGTTCTCTCTGGCCAGGTCCCTCTCCTGCTCAAGAGTCCTCCACGGCTCCTACTCAGTGCCAAGTCAGAGTCACCCATGTGGTCCCATGGGTCTGTCCCATTACCTATGAGCGCTCTCTTCCCTCCAGTCCCTCTGACTTCCTTCTGTTCCCTACTTCCTTCTGCCTCACAACCTTTTTTCCTGCAAATCCTTTTGCCTGGCATTCTCCCCTGGAGACCTTGTTCTAAAGAGGCCTGGGGATGCACTGGGGACAAAACAGATAACCCCTCTCTATGTGGCCAGATGGCATCTATACTTGTCACCCCAGCACCTGATATTTGGAGGCAGGATGAGCCAGTTGGAGGCCAGCCTGGACTACGGGGTAAAACCCTATCTCAAAACAACAAGGTAAGGGGAGGCTGGCGGATGGCCCAGTTGCCATGCATGCGTGAGGACCTGGGCTTGATCCCAGAACCCACGTCAAAGCTGGGCGGCTCACCTGTAATCATCACTGGGTGTGTCAGGGTTGGGGCTGGGGTGAGGTGGAGATGCTAGGGTCTGAGTGCTCACTGGCCAGCCCCACAGGCGTGGAGATACGGCCCTGGTTAAAACTGCTCCAGAGTCCTGATGGTGGTGTCGCCTGCAGCGGCATCAACACTCAAGAGGTGGAAAGAGGAGCATGAGTTCAGTCAAAGCCAGCCTCAGCTACACATCTAGTTTGAGGCCAGCCTGGGACACATGAGACCCTATCTCAGATGGAAAAGCAAAAACAGAGCTCCACCCTTCCGGGTTTCCTTTTGCTTAGCACAGCTGTCAGTATCTCTGTTCTTAATCTTGCTTCCTGTCTGCCCCAGGGAGTGGGGGTTTCTTTTTTCTTTTTTCCAGATACATTTTTACTATGTAGTCTTTAGAGGCAGGAACAAATGTTTACAGCTTCCTTGTGCTTGTGTGTAGAGCCCACAGGTCCATGTCAAGTGTCTTCCTCAACAGCTCTCTGTCTTACTTTTTTGAGACATAGTCTTCCATGGAACCAAGAAATTAGCTGGCCACTGAGCCCCCACCCCAGGTCCAACCGTGACACACCCAGTGCTGAGATTACAGGCCACATAGAGAGAGGGGTTATCTGTTTCGTCCCCAGTGCATCCCCAGGCCTCTTTAGAACAGGGTCAACTCAGTGAGCTGAAAGGCCATCCCTATGCCCTGTGGGGAGTTTTGTTTGTTTGTTTTGTTTTAATGGTGACATTTTAATTGCTTTGTTGAGTCACAATATATGTAACATGTAATTTGCCCACTGGAAGTCTACAGTTAAAGGGGGGAGGGTGCATTCTGTTGGAGCATTTGCTTAGCATGCACAGAGGAACAGTGTTCCATCTCTGTTGCAATAACAAAACAAGCTGAACCCTGGTGGTGATGCACTCCTTTGATCCCAGTTCTGGGGAGGCCGAGGCAGGTGGATCTCTGTGAGTTTGAGACTAGTCTGGTCTACAGAGTAAGTTCTAGGACAGCTAGGGCTACACAGTGAAATCCTATCTCAAAAAAAAAACAAGAGCATGGGTGGTGCATGCCTTTAATCCCAGCACTCAGGAGGCAGAGGCAGGCAGTTCTCTGTGAGTTCGAGGCCAGCCTGGTCTATAGAGCAAATTCCAGGACAGGCTCCAAAGCCACAGAAGAAGAGGAGGAGATGGAAAAAGAGGAAGAGGAAGAAGAGGAAGGGAAAAAAGGAAGGGAGGGAGAGGAGAGAACGAAAGAAAAGAAGGAAGGGAGGAAGAAGACAGAGACAATCTTGTCATGGTAACCTATGCCTGGAACCCCATGTTAGGAAAAGAATAATTCAGGGATCACAGAAAGGAACACATAATCAATTTGTATTCAATTTGGCAAGCTATCTTTTCTTACAAAAAGTTGCATCACTATCTGAAAGCAGGCTGGGCCACACAGGCAGCAAATGGTGCTCACCTTCCTAACGAAGGTGGTGATTTTGTCTCATCCCATTAGAGGGAGCTAAACTCTACAATCTGACTGGATTGACTAATCAGCACAAAGGAGGAGGGGGGAGGTTCAAGAAAATATAGGCTGACTACCCTCATTTCCTCCTTCTGCAGTTTTTTTTATCCACTCTCTGCTTTCTGGAGAGATAACTGCCATGTTGAAGATGGGGTGAACACTGATCTGGGTTCTTCCAGCTGAATGGGGTCATTAGGCATAGCAGTCAGGGTCCCCCTCTAGTGGGCCTATAAAAAAGACCCCCAAAATGCATGGGTGGCTTCATTTGTGTAACTGCCAGGTGTTAGGAGAAAAGGAGGTCCTTGACTGGAGGGCTGAAGGGAAAGTGATTAGCATGGCAAAGAGTCACAGCAGAGATTTTAAGTGTCAAAAATCAAAAGTCTCTTCCATCTCTGGATGGGCCCACAGCAACCTCCATCTCCTGCTGCTCCTTGTTTGTCTTTGGCCTTGAAAGTTTGTCTCCAGAGTGATGAACCCAGGATCTGCTTTCAGGCCTTCTAATAGTCATTGGAGAGGCTAGAATCAGTGGGAGGACCCTCCCACATGGCTTCCCAATAGGAAGAAGAGATAGTTTGCTATCATTTGTGTTTAGGGTTAAAATAATAGTGGGTCTGTTTCTCTTGGCTGCAGGCAGGCCATGAAGTGTGCCAAGGTCTGAGATTTTAAATCTGGGCAACATTTTTCTCACCAAAAAGAAAACCATGAGTGATAAATTGTTGCCTAAACAACACCATACATGGAGTTAGGCCTAGGTTCGCAGAGCACAGTTCCTTGGACTGTTGAGGAATCACCGATCAATCGTTGGTCTTTGGCTCTATTTTCCTGCTGGGGAGTTATGACTGCACAGGTGTCCAGCATTAACCCTTTCTCTTTTAACGATCATTGGTTGCCTGGGTATCTAGTCCTGGGGGTCCCCTGGGCTTGAGAGGAGCCCCAGGCCCCTTTATTCTTTTTTTCCAGTCGTGTCATCTGTGTGAGGGTATGTCATAGACCTTGCTTGGCTCTGGCATGGAGGAAATCTTCTTACTGAGCTGACCCTCTTCTTCGTAGACTGGACATGGGTTAGAGGCTGCGGGAGGGTCTCCAAGGCCTCCTGAGCATGACAACAGCTGACTTTCAACAGTTAACAGGAAATTTGGGGATGTCCCATAATCCCCTGGGGCCTAGTTGAACTTGGTAGACAGGGATGGACATCTTCTCCACTTTAATCCCTTCTGGCCCCATTAATATAGCTTCAAGCAGAGGAAGCCACCCAGTCTGGTCCTTTTAACTACTGTGTAATATTTAGATAAAACTTGAGCAAAAACCTAAAACCTTGTAAGCTCCATTGGTGTAAGCAGAGGCTTGACAGCAATGTACTGACTGAGCTATGATCTTAGAAATTTTGGTATCAGGCTGCAGAGATGGCTCAGAGGTTAACACTGACTGCTCTTCCAATGGTCCAGAATTCAATTCCCAGCAACCACATGGTGGCTCACAACCATCTATAAGATCTGGTGCCCTCTTCTGGTGTGCAGGCAAACATGCAGATAGAACCCTGTATACATAATAAATGAATCTCTTAAAAACTTAAGAAGAGAGAGAGAGAGAGAGAGAGAGAGAGAGAGAGAGAGAGAGAGAGAGAGAGAGAGGGAGAGAATTTGATATCATCAACTCTAAGCCTCACCTCTGACCTGCCTTCTCTCACTCAGACCTTTATAGTGCAAAAGCTTTTTTTTTTTGGTTTTTCAAGACAGGGTTTCTCTGTGGTTTTGGAGGGGGAGGGTAGAAGCTTTTTAGTTTGGTTTTTTTGCTGTTTTGTTTTTAATAACTCGAGACATAATAACAAGCTTACCAGGTGTTGTAAGAATATTTTTCCCTTCTCCTGGAGCATCAGGCTAAACAACACCACCCTCTTCATAGAGTCCCAGTGACAAATCCAAGTTTGATTTCAAAGAAGTTCACCGCCGAGAACCAGAGAGCTTACTAACAGCGTGGCTGAAGACTCACTGACAGAACTGTGGTGTCCCCAAAGCAGTCACACTGGAAAGTCTGCACCCAGAATGGACGACGGCTTCGGAATAGCTTCATAGATGAGGCCCTTTGCCCTAAGCTTCCCTTGCTTTTATACTCCAACTCCTTAAGACCTTAGGCAATTAGGGCAGAACTGCTCAGAGCTGGCTGGGGGAGGGGCGGGATGCTCCGTGAGGGTGGCTCCGCCCACACCCTCCTCCTAAGAGGAGGCATCAGTAGTCAAGAGGTCCAGGTGGGAAGATGCTTTGTAAGCAGTCAAAGAAGCCATGCCAACGACAGCTGTTTGGCTCAAGACAGTGTTGCGCAACACCATTTTAATAAAAGAAAGTTGAATCCAAACTACATACATAGGCTAATATAATAACCGTGTGCATACTGCTAAACTATAGGGCTTTCAAATTCCCAGGTAAACCTTGTGGAGGACGCAGAGTGATCTACCATAGCAGCACTTATGGTTTTGAAGGAGTGTGAGAAAAAAGACAGAGACAGCAGATAGGCCACAAAACCCCCAGGAAGCTCGTGTTTACAGCATCTTGAAGGACTCTGCTAAAGAAGCCTGGACTTAAGAGCTTAGAGGGGGCGGCGACCGAGCAACCTCTTTCCCTCAGTCTGTGCACCGTGCACATAACAGTAACTGGAAAGTGGAAACTCGGGGAGCCTGGGGCTGTCTGGAACACAAACAGAGGCAGACAAGCCTGGGGAGGAGTCTGGAGAAGGAGAACTCTCTGTCAGTTAGAGACTGAGACCTGGCAGAAAGAGCAGGCACGTAGACCCAGCATAGCCGGCCTCCCCCAAGCAGGCTGGTTTCCCCGGCTGGACTCCAGCTGTCGTAGCCGCCCGCCTGCTGGCAGCAGCCTGACCGCACCTGGACATCTCCTCTCTGAGCCCATTTGGGATCTGTGCTTTCCCACGTTCTCCCTGGGCTGCTGCAAACCACGTGAGCTTCCCAAGTCTAGACGTCTCAGTGTCAGCTCCTTTTGATGCTTTTAGTGTTGGAGACACGCGGCTGGGAAAGCTCTCAAGGCCCCTCTGGAAACCAGTAAATACATCATGTAAAACAATGTGTCAAAACAAAACAAAAAAACTAAAAATAAAAGAACATCACAGAGGTCTGGTGTTGCCTCCTTAGTCTGGTGTGAAAATGCATTGACCTTGGCAAAACAGCCTGTGAATAATGGCCTCATTTCTATGATTCCATTAGTCATTAGGAAGGTGAAGACTAAAACAGGAAGGAAGGGAGAGAGGAAGGAAGGAAGGGAGGGAGGGGGGAGGGAGGGAGGGAGGGAGGGCAGAAGGAAGGAAGGAAGGAAAGAAGGAAGAAGAGGATTGGAACTTGTGGCTGGATGGCTCTGATGCAGAAAATTCTGGGGTATCTGTTGATCCAATGTGGGTTCACGGTAACAGAAAAAAACATTGAGCTAGGTTAGCATGGGTACATGAGGAGGCTGAACACATGGCCTAGGCAGGTAAACCCCTCACTCTACCCCCACCTCCAACCCCCCAAAAGAAGCAGACCAAAGAAACAGAATTCCACGGTCTTGCCCCCCAAGAAAAGGGGTTACAAATACTAACCATGGACCCCATTTTTGCCCCCCTCAGCTCCCTGTGCACACTATACCCCAGGAGGAGGGACATTACAGGGATGGGGAAGTGGGTCCAAAGCCTTCTGGTGGCCCTGTGACTATCTTAGCCACACTGTGGCCTTCTCACATTAATGAAGAAAATGCCCAGACTAGCCTCCAGGACCCTGGCGGAGACATTTTCTTAATTGAGGTTCCCTCTTCCCAGGCGTCCCAAGCTGACATCAAGTTGACAAAAACTTACTTGCGTGACTACATTGGCCCTTGTACAGTACTCATCTGCTTGCCGTGATATTTTCTTGGGCCCTCTTCAAGTTTCTGAGAAATGTTTGCCCTGGGACCCTTATTAATCTAAAGGTGTCATTCCTTCAGATTCTGGAGCCACCACAACAGGAGTGGGGCTCTGTCCCCAATGGAGGGGATCTTAACACACTCAGATGCATCTGAAATCCTGGAAAACACCCAAGTTATTGGGTGGGGGAAACTTGGTTATTTTTGAATACCCCAATGAAGTAAGAGTCATTTGGTAAAACAGGTATACCAAACTCATTAACAAAATTGCCTCTGTCTTCTATCCCTCTGTAGACAATAATTGTGTTTCATCCCATTGGTGGGAGCTAGTCATCACAATTTGATGCAATTGTCCAGTCAGCACAAAAGGAAGGTGGTAAGAAATACAGGCTTTGGGCTGACTGACTTTGACAGGAAAACAAACAGACAAAAACAAGTTTCTCACATTCCAGCACTTGATAACCTGAGGCAGGAAGGTGGCATCATTTGAGACCAACTCTGGTAAAACATCCAGACTCTGTCTTAAAAAAAAAAAAAGAAAAAAGAAAAAAAAGATAAGATACATAAAAGTGCTAATGTTTCCTTTAAATGCTAATAATATTGGGCCTGGGAAGATGTTTCAGTAGGATAAAGTATTTGCTTTGCAAGCATAAGGACCTGTGTTCAATCCCCACCAAATAAAATGCTGGCTGTGCGTGTGCTTGTAATCCCAGCACTGGGGAGGGTCAGCCAGGAGGACCCCTGGGACTTGCTGACAGTGAGAAAACCTGTCTCAAAAGATGAGGAGATGGCTCCTGAGGCAGGACACCTGAAATTATCCTGTGGCCGCCATACTTAAACACACAGTCACATGAGAACATGTGTGCACACACACTCACACATGCAGTCACACACACACACACACACACACACACACACACACACACACACACACACACACACACACAGAATTAGCAGTCTGGGGATGGAAGCCGGGGTCTCTGGCTCAGTCTGGGTTCTGATGGCAACAGTGCCCAGCTGCTCCTACTGTTCCTGGCCAACACTTTCTCACCAGGACAGATCAAGGAAGCCTCGCTCAGGGGTGAGCCAGGCTGGGAGGAGACTGTGCCACCTGCCCGGGCAGCTCCCCCATAGGTCATTGGAAAAGGTAACAATGGGACCCTCAGGGACAAAGACTGTCTCTGTGGGAGACAGAGCAGCCTGAAGAAGGTGAAGGTCAAGTCTAGGCTACCACTAGTCATTATTCAAGTCCCTCTCACCTCGAGGCCTCCCTACGTCTTAGAATGAACCTTCTCCCACACAGGTGACAGGAAACTATATTTCATGTCCCTAACTAACAGCACTCCCATCCTGAATTTTGAGGCCAACCTCTTGGGTCAGGACTCAGTCAAATGTAAGTGTGTGTCTGGTTGCCCACTAAAGGGCCACACAGGCTGTTTTCCCCACCCTGACCTTACTCTCACTCCCCTTCTCGAACTTCCCAACCATCTGGTAGACCAGATGGGGCTTCACCTCACCTGTTCATCATCTCTGCTCTCTGGTCCAGCTCCACCAGGGGAAGGCATCAACTCACTCACCCTCACCTATGAGGCCTCCCAGGCTGGTGCCAGCACTTCTACGGATGGGGAAACTGAGGCCTGGGGACCTCAGGAGTGGAGCGATCAGCTTCAGTCTGGCCAGCTCCACAGTCGCCTGAGGTGCGATAGGATTCTCCCAGGGCCCAAGGAACTGGAGTCTTCCACGTGGCTCTTGGCCACCTCTCAAAGATTTGCTCCAGACCACAGCCTGTATCCCTGAATTAGCTTTTTACCAAAGTCAGAACCACTGAGCTCCCTGTGGGAATTCTGATTCTGACTCCACCCTATCTTCCCAGACCCTCCACTCAGGGAAAGTAGAAAAAGCCCAAGTTAAGGGTGGGGGGGGAGGCGGCCTTGAGAAGGGAAAATATTTTGGTTCTCAGGAGGCAAGGAAATTGCCTGATTCCCAACCGATTAGGAGTAATTAACCCTTCGCAAGGCAGTAATTAAGTCTGTGCTGCTGAAGCCATAATTAGAAACCCCAGAGGCTCCACCCCTCCCTAAGCGCACCAGCAGGCATTGGACAGCCCTGGCCTTCCTAAGAGGCCAGCCAGGCCATCAGTCTGGCCAGGGGCCCCTCGAGCAGAGAGAAGCTGTGTTCCTGGAATCAAGTCATATTTTCCCTCAATATTGTTGGGGGACTGAAGTGGCTGGGGTCTGCCATGAGGGGCTTGGAGTGGGGCTTTTTTCTTTTTCTTTTCTTTTCTTTTTTTTTTTTTTTTTTTTTTTTTTGAGACAGGGTCCCACTGTGAATTCAAGATTCTCCTGCCTCACCTTCCTCAGTGAAGAGAATGTGGCATGAACCACCACATTTGGTCTGAGGACATTTTCATCTGAGTAGTTTCATGCCCAGACCCATGCTGAGGTAAAGAAGGCAGAGACACTAGCTCTCCGGGGGGAAGATGGGAGTGGTAACAAGCTAGGGACTCAGAGAAGGAAGGGGACTAGATACCTGCCCAGCAGTGTAGGCTGTCTGAGGTGGGGCATGCTTGGGCCTGTACTGACTCTTAGTGTCAAAAAGAAGGCCACACATTGGTCCCAGGGCCAGGGTGACTGTGCAGAGCCTGAGGTCTCACAGTGAGGGAGACAAGAGTGTGAGGAGGAGATTCTGATGGCCAGGCCTGTCACCAGATTGTGGTTGACCAATCGGGTCAATGGGATCACATACGCCAATATTATTACACATGCCTGTCATCCGCCACAGCTGCCCAGGAAGCTGAAGCAGGGACAGCACAGTGCAAGGCCCACCTGTGGGATTCACTGAGCATCTGTTGTAAGCACTGGAACTGCAGCACAGAGCAGGGTGATTGCCTCACATTCAGGAAGCTGTAGGTTCAATCTGCAGTATGGTATAATAAAGAAATACTTTTAGTTTTATCTTTTGAAGGGCAAGCAAGGTAATTGAGGACTGGAGTAAGTTGCTTTCTGAGCAAGACAGGATCAGCAATGGAGTTGTGTGTCCCCACAACTTTAAATTGTGCTTTTTAAATTCTATTTATTTATTTATTTTGCAACAGGGTCTTATTATCTACCCCGGGCTGTCATAGAGCTCACAGTATCCACTGCCTCTCTGTGAGTCACCATGCCTGACAGCAACACCCCCTTCATTTATTTTTATTTATTTTTATTTTTACTTTGTTTTGAGACAGGGTTTCTCTTTGTAGCCCTGGTTATCATGGAATTCACTCTGTAGACCAGGCTAGCCTTGAACTCAGAGATCTGCTTGCCTCTGTTAGGACTAGAGGTATGCGCCACCACTGCCTGGCTCCCTCTCTTTTTAAAGACAGGGTCTCATGTAACCCAGGATAGTCCAAAATTCACTATGTAGCCAAGGGTCGCCCTGAACTGGTCCCCCTGCCTCCACAACCTCATCCAGCTTAATAAAAAAAAAATTTTTTTTAATGTGTGGTTAGGGACAAAAGCCAAAGAGTGAGAATTAGGCATGCACTCGAGCCAACAGTCTTTTCTATGGGAGACATGGAAGCTGATAGCTGGGGGTGACACACAGTTTTTGCCTCAGTGTGAGGCTTATTCTTCTTCCCCAGGTCAAACTTCTGTCCAAAGGGGTCTTGATACAACCCTATTTTCTGCTCTCAGCTTTGGCTATCCTGACACACCCCCCCAACCCCCCCAACCCCCACCCCCACCCCCCCACTCCCCCCCCCCCACGGTAGCCCTGACTGTCCTGGAACTCACTCTGTAGACGAGGCTGACTTTGAACTCCAGATCCACCTGCCCCTGTGCCACCACCGCCCAGTTTACCCCGATCTCTTATAAGAATTCATCAACTGCCTGTGAGATCACAGTAGGCAAAACCATCAGACGCCAAGCCTGATGACCTGAGTTCTGTCTCCAGAACCTGCATGGTAGAATGAGAGAACCAGTCCTGTAAATTGATTGTCCTCTGACCTACACATACGTGCCATATCATGTGCAATGTGTCACATGTGCACATATACACAAAATAAATAAGTAAAGAAATAGCACATTGGGGTAAAGAGTTGGCTCTGTAGTTAGACCACTTATTGTTCTTGTGGGGGCCCTGGGTTCAAGTTCCAACACCCACCTGGTGGTCCACAACCACCTGTAATTCCAGTTTCAGGGGATCTGATGCCCTCTTCTGACCTCAGAGGGCACTGTGCATGTGATGTACAGACATCGTGCATATAAGATAAATCTAAAAGCAGGGGAGCTCTTTGAGTTCTTTTTTCTGCCCCAGGGCCTTTGCATTTGCCACATCCAACTGGAAAATCTCTCTCTCTCTCTCTCTCTCTCTCTCTCTCTCTCTCTCTCTGTCTCTCTCTCTCTGTCTCTCTCTCTCTGTCTCTCTCTGTCTCTCTCTCTGTCTCTCTCTGTCTCTCTCTGTCTCTCTCTCTCTCTCTCTCTCTCTGTCTCTCTCTCTCTCTCTCTCTCTCTCTCTCTCTCTCTCTCTCTCTCTCTCTCTCTCTCTCTCTCTCTCTCTCTCTCTCTGTTGTCACCTGGAGCTTCATGTATGCTAGGCAACTGCTGGATCACTAAGCCATTCCTCAGCCCAAATCACCCTCCTTGGAGCCTTCCAGAATTCATAGTCTGGCTCTCCAGTCGTGAGCTGAGACTTCATCCCTCTGTTCACCTTCTCCTCAGGACACTTACTAGAGGCCGAAAATGGCTTGTCCGGGCCTAGTTGTCCTCCTGCCCGGACCCCCATCCTCAGGAGATCAGAAGCTCTGGCAGGTTTAAATGTTCTATTCCCCGCCTATGACCCCAGACCAGGACAAGCACAGTGGAGCTCAGCAAATGTCTGTTGCATGAATACGTGGACAAATTCTGGCTGAGAAAAGCGTCCTTTGCAGGAGAATTTCATAAACGTGAGCTGTTTCTAAAACCACTCCTGGGGATGGGGGAGGGTGCGCCTTGGGCGGGGAGGAAGGTGGCAGTGACCCACTTTCGCCGGTGCGAGTACCTCCACTTGGCGGCCCCCAGGTGGCGCTCGCTCCCCACGCTGCCGCCGCGGTACCAGCCACCAGTGAGTGGTGTTTGTGTTTTGTGGGGTGAGGCCTCTAGTCTTCATCCGCTCCGCTGCATCCTAGGAAGTCTAGCCCCGGATTTGCCAAGTCCTGTTTCGGAGTCCACCGCCTGGTTGGGAAGCTTTTTGATCATGTGTGAGGTGGAGATGAGGGTGCCCCTCTACCCATCTCCTAGCGGGGCCTCATACCAGCTGAGCAGCGCCAGCTTAGGTAGGAGGGGACAAGTTCACCAGGTGGATGGCCTTTTACACTTATACAGGACACGGCTGGCACAAGAGGAGGGGGAAGTGCATAGAGATGAACGAATCTCTATTATACTGAGAAACTGAGGCAAACTGCATGACCTGGCTTCAGAGTCAGTTCCTAAAAACATGCATAGCAGCCTGAGGACCTGAGTCCAAACCCCTGAACCCATAATGGAAGGAGAGAACCCGTTCCACAAAGTTGTCTTCTAGCCTCCACACAAACGCTATGGCCCTCCTCCCCTGGTAATAAATAAAAACGGCACAGATCTCTGTGAGTTTGAGCCCAGCCTGGTATACAGGAGTTCAGGACAGTCAGGGCTAAATGGTGAGACCTTGTCTCAAACAAAAGGAAACAAAACTACCTCTGTCTCCAATGGCCCCTTGTCCACTGCTGCACCATAGCTGCTCTACTCCAAGCCCCACCCCAGAATTTTCTCTGCTTTCCCCAAGGTCAGAATCCAGAGAGCCTGCCTGAAACCCCATTCCCACAGGGTATAGGAGGGAAAGTGAGGCACCAGGAGGCTTTAGGTGCAGAACAGCCAGGGAAAGGGAGAGAATGTCTATTGGGTGGTGTGTGCCTTTAGCAGGTTCAAGACCAGATCCAGATTCAAGAATGGGGGCTGAGTTCCTGGAGGCAAATGATCCCAGAGGCGTTGAAAAGAAGCTTATGGCTAGGGACACCTGGGAAGCTGCTGGGAGCCCAGGCCCTAGGTACCTGCTGTGGGACAGTGCTGGGCTGTGTGCATACCCCACTAGCCTCACCAGAGATGTGCCCTTGTGGGGTATTAATTCCTGACTTCTGACTTGGGTTTGGGTGTGCTCAAATGCCTGGCTGTCCAGATGAGGCCATGCCCGGAGCATCTGCTAGGGGACATGCCCTCACCCCTTGCTGTGTTGTCCAGAAGACCTTTGGGCAAAGTGAGCCAGCTACCCTAGCCCCTCCCGGTGGCTGCAGCCGGCTGTGTGTATGTTTGGTGTGCCTGTGTGTCTGCTGTGATATGTTTACGTCGGATTTTTTCTGGCCCAAGTGTGTCTATCTTTGTTTACCCTTCTGCTGTCTCCATCCACGGATGTGGAGGAAACTTGTGTTTTCAGTGAAGGGCCAGAGAATTATCTTAGTGCTACATGGACGGGAAGTGATGGAATTCCCCAAGGTTAGAGCGGTGTGTGTGTGTGTGTGTCCTGCCTGAAACCTGTTTAGAGGAAGGAGCTGCTGGACCTGTTCCTTTTATGCGCAGGAAAAAAACCGAGGTGCAAGAGTTTCTGAGAGGTGGTGAGAGGGTGGCATGAAATAGGAATGTCTGCTATAAGCCAAACACATGCACAGTGTTCTATTTGCATAAATGCTTCATGAGCTGGGCACAGTGACACACTGGCATCCTGCCGCTTAGAGACTGAGACGGGAGGTGTATTATTCAGGGATCTCCGGAGCAATGGTTCTCAACCTGTGGGTTCCAACCCTACTGAGGTCCAATAACCCTTTCACAGGGCCATATATCAGATGTCCTGCATGTCAGACATTTACATGAAGATTCATAACAGTGGCAAAATTATAGTTATGCAGTAGCAACACAATAATTTTATGTTTGGGGTCAGCATAACATGAGTAACTGTATTAAATGGCTGTGGCATTGGGAAGGTTGAGAACCACTGCTCTAGAGAAAAAAAACAAAAAACAAAATAGAATACATCTATGGATACATAAAAGGGGATTTATTAGAGTGGCTTACACACTGTGGTCCAGTTAGTCCAGCAATGGCTGTCTCCCAACAAAATGTCCAATAATCCAATAGCTGTTAGGTCTACACGGCTGGATATCTCAGGTGGTCTTCAGAATGCACCAGAAGCCCTAAATAGGCTCTACTATCAAGGAAGGAATGAGATTGCCAATGATATCGAGGACAGGCAGGCAAAGAACAAGCCCTTCCTTCCTCCACATCCGTTTTATATAGGCTGCCAGCAGAGGGTGCCACCCAGATTTAGGGTGGATCCAATCAAAAACAATCCCTCAAAGGTGTATCCACCTCCTTGGATTTCAGTTAATTCCAGATGCAATCAGGTTCACAACCAAGGTTAGCCTTTGAAAGATAGCGAATTCCAGTCTCATCCGAGCTACAGAGTAAAAGCCTGTCTCAAAAAGCAATTAAAAATGCATTTTATTTCAGTTTATTTTGAGACAAGGTCTCACTCTATTGCCTGGGATGGCCTGAGATTCACTATGTGGCCTGCCTCCTTTCTTAGCCCCACAAGTACTAATTACAGACCTAAACCACCACGCCTACCTTCAAACAAAAACAAAAACTTAGAGGCTGAGAGATTGCTCAGGAGTTGCACAGAGCCCCAGTTTGAGTCCCAGAACTCACATGAAGGCTCACAGCTATCAGTTCAAGGGGATCTGGCCTCTGCAGGCACCAGGCATGCGCTCCTGCACACAAAATGAAAACACTAAAATACTTTTAAAGTTTAATCTACTTTTAAAAAGTGTGTGCATGTGTGTGTGTCCATCCACATGGATTTGTGCACATTAGTGCCGGCTCTCGGAGAGGCCAGGAGGCAGCAACTTATCCCTTGGAGCTGGAGTTACAGGGGGCTGTGAGCCCATGGGTGCTGGGAACTGAACTCCTGTCCTCTGCAAGATCAGTGTTAAGCTCTAAACCACTGAGCCCCCAGATTTTTAAGAAGTGCTTCAGATGTAGCAGTTGTCTGGGATATCCCCATAACCTGCTACAGACAAGGAACCCTCGTTCCCACTTACAAAAGAGGAAAAGGGCTGGGGTGGGATGCACAGTGCCTTGGGAAGCCCAGTTCTTGAAGGCCTGTGTCTCCCATGTCTTTGCTTTTTTGAAATGACAACTGTATTTTTTTTTTTTTTTTTTTTTTTTAAGATAGGGTCTTTAGCAGGTTAGCCAAGGCTGGTCTTGAACTCCTGATCCTCCTTCCTCTAGCTCAGGCCCCAGACTAGTCTCGATCTCATGGAATCCTCCTGTCTCAGCTTTCCCAGTGCTAGGATTACAGCCATATGCCACCACAGCCAGCCTGATGCCACTCCTGAGGTGGGCTTCTCCCTGCCGCCGGCCGTCTCCCTTTGTCATTCATGAGCCCCAGCAGAGGATCCTTGGCTCGTGAAGCACCTGAGTTCCTTAGCAGGGTGCCAAGTTTCTTGTGCTTTCCTCCTGTGGATATTCTAGGCCCGAAAGGGCTGGTTGGATGTGTGAATACATCTATCAATTAGCATTAATTAATAATCCCTGTGGGATCAGCACTGTGCCAGTCACAGGTCCCCAAGCTCTGAAGAACCTTGAGGCTGACAGGAGTCCCTAGTAGGTGACATTCAGGCCCTGAGGGACCTGCTGGGACCAAGAAGAAGGCCCATGGGTGACAACACCTCAGTGAGCTTTAAGAGCCACTCAAGCTCAGAGGTCTGGGTACATGTTCTCCCAACTGCCAAGAGGGAGGACCTGAGGTCCCAGCAGAAAGGTCACTGATGCTCCACAGAGAATCAAACTTTTAGATATCAGTTTCCCCTCTATAA
Source organism: Cricetiscus sungorus (assembly GCA_030556225.1). Classification (NCBI taxonomy): domain Eukaryota; kingdom Metazoa; phylum Chordata; class Mammalia; order Rodentia; family Cricetidae; genus Cricetiscus; species Cricetiscus sungorus. The sequence continues at coordinate 21,858,667 of JANBXA010000729.1, forward strand.
CATGTGGTCATTTTTTCCTTGCAGGGTCATTGGGAAAGATAAGTAATCATGGGGGTTTCATGTCACACAGTGACACACAGGAAGCTGGCAGTGGGGCTGAGGTGAGTGGTTCAAGTGGGCTCCCCCAGTACCCATCCCTGTGAACTGAGGCAGGGACTCAGAGTAACTGGCTAGAGGTCCCCAGTCTGGAAAGTTTCTTTGTCTGCCACAAGCTTCATGGAGAAAGAGCTCAGAAGCTAGTCCCTGGCTGCTCTTCTAGAGGACCCAGGTTCCATTCCCAGCATCCACAGGGCCCCTAGGTCCAGGGCATCCAGTGCCCCCTTCTGGCCTCCATGAGCACTGCATGCAAGCGGTGCACTTACACACACACACACACAGGCAAAAAATCCTTATAAACATAAATAATAGTAAGTAAAGTGTCTTAAAAAAAAGGTGAAATAAAGTATGTTCCTAAACTCAACATCATCAGGCAACCGGCAGCCGGCAACCGGCAACCCAGTGAGCAAGTGGCCAAAGAGAACAACTTGTCTCAAACGAGAGGGGTGGCGAGGGCCAGCACCCTGACTTCTGACCTCTCCACAAACGTGCCTGAATTCACACAAGCAAACACCAAATACTGGAGGAAAGGGGTCCATGGCAAGAGAATGTCAGACTACAGACATGTGATTTTATGTTTATGCACAATTTAACCTTTCTTTTTATCTTATTTTTCGGTACTGGACTTTGAACAAGTGAGGTCAGCACATGGGCGTGTACCCACCCAAAGCCCAAGAGGGTACGGCTGCCTCCACGTGGGAGCAGCACCTCACACACGATGAGTCCACACAGCATGGCTTTGGGGTTAGCTGTCCCCTCAGAAGATAACGCACGTGCTAGGGAGATGGCTTTCCTGTCTAGCCCAGGCCTTACCGAGCTAGCTCCCAAGCCTGGTGACCTGGGCTAGATCCCTGGGGATCACACACGTTGCCCTCTGACCTTCACATGCACACCGTGATGTGCCTTTGCCCCTCACATACACAGTAAGTAAGGGAAACTATAATAAAAGACTTTAAAGGTCCACTTAAATCTTAGCCATGGCGACCTGTGAATGTGGCCTTCTCCGGAAATAGGGATCTACGGTTACAACTAGAAATAGACACAGTTTTGTGGTTTGAAAACAGTTTTTAGATTTATTTTATTGTGTATGTATGGGTGCTTTACCTGCATATTTGTCTATGCTACCTCCCAGCCCCAGATTCATTTACTTTGTTTTGTATTTATGATTACAGTCACTATGTGCGGTTAGTGTCCACTGGGGTCAGAAGAGGGTGTCAGATCCCCTAGAATTGGAGTTACCAATGATTGTGAACAGTCATGTGGGTCCTGAGAACCAAACCCAGGTCCTCTGGAAGAGCAGCAAATGCTCTTAACTGCTGAGCCATCTCTCCAGCCCCCAGGGACAGTTTTTAAGACAAGGAAGGTATTCTAGGGATTGGAGACTAAGCATGGGCTAGTGAGCTAAGGGAAAGGCACATAAAGCACTGGGCCCAAACCTCATGACACAATACCTGGCTCTCATGCTTTGTACCGAGGGATTTTCCTGAGCATGCTCTATTTGTTGCATGAAGCTCAAGCGGGGAATAGTTTCCGGTCTCTCTGCCAACCAGCCTGTTTTGTACAGTAAATTAAACTTATTTGTGCTGGGCAGTGGTGGTGCACACCTTTAATACCAGCACTCAGGAAGCAAAGGCAGGTGGATCTCTGTGAGTTCCAGGCCAGCTTGGTCTATAGAGAGAGTTCCAGGACAACCAGGGCTACACAGAGAAACCCTGTCTCAAAAAACCAAACCAAAACAACAACAACAAAAAAAGTTGTATATGTGTATGCATGTGTCTGTGTGAGTGCATGTGTGCATGTGTGTGTCTGTGTGAGTGTATGTGACTATGTGAGTGCATCTGTGCATACGAGTGTCTGTGTGAGCATATGTGTGCATGTGTGTGTCTGTGTGAACGCAAGTGTGCATGCCTGTGTCAGTGTGAGTGCATGTGTGCATGTGTGTGTCTGTGTGAGTGTATGTGTCTATGTGAGTGCATGTGTGCATGCGAGTGTCTGTGTGAGCATATGTGTGCATGCATGTGTCTATGTGAGTGCATGTGTGCATGTGTGTGTTTGTGTAATCATACACAAGTGTGTGTGTGCACCATGATGGAGGCCAGGAGAAACTATCAGGTGAATGACCTTCTCTGTCACTTTTTCACAGATTTCTTTGAGTCAGAGTCCCTCATGAACCTGAGATTTTTGTTTTCTAAGCTGGGTTGGAAGCCAGAAAGCCCATGAATTTTATTTTTTTATTACAATTTTATATATTGATTCTTTGGGAATTTCACAAGCATCCCAATCCCACCCATCTCCCAGTCCCTCTGTATTTGTTCTTCTCCTTTGTAGTGTCCCCTCTGCCCTGTAGGAAAACTTAAAAATAAATAATAAAAATTTTAAAAATAAGAATATTAATTAAAAACAAAGAAATCAGAAAAAAACCCACTTCTCTCCTCCATCGTTCTATCCTCCACCTCTTATCCCCCAGTGGCATTGGGAGCTATGGTGTATTATGTAGTATGTTTTTTCTGTCCTACAGCTTTTCTTGCAAATGTTCATTGTGTAATGTGTTGTTGGTCAGGTTCAAGGCCTCTGGTTTCTGATACTCCATCAATGCTGGACCCCACCCAGTCTCCTCTCAGATGTCCTGTTGTTTTCTCAAGTCTTGGAGATCCTGTGGCTATGGTTCCATAGGGACAATCCATTCATGAGCACCAGCAGGTCATAGAGGGATAGATATTGGGGAGGGCCAACTCAAGGCCCTGGATGTGCCTGGGTGGTAACTGGGTTGGTCAGTCACGTGAGGGGTGGAGCCAGCTTTCTCAAGTGTGATGTGGGGAGCAGTCCTCCTATGAGGGGCAGGACCAATGCAGGGTAGGATCAGCCTTCTGGTGAGGGTGGGAATGGCTCTTCCCATGCCTGTAAGGGGTGGGACCAGCTCAGCATGACCCTTGTACTTCAACACATAGTTAAACACGTGGTTCACATGGTCCTGTGGAAATACAGGCACTGGACATCAACGCAAACCCCAGCTGCATCTGGACCATGGGCCCAGACATGGGCATGAGCAGGATTTTGAACCCAGTTGTTACCATGGCCCTGGGTGGCAGTGCAGACCTCTCGTATTGGTCTGGGGCCTAGCAGTAGCCTGGTTCCCAGACTCCAACCTGATCCCTAATGGCTGCCCAGACCCTGGGCATCCTCATAGACTTTGGTGGTATCAGGAGCCACAGGTATCAATAGACTCTGGCTGCAGTAGGGCAATGGACCCAGACATGGCCCTTGGCAGCAGGTTAGGCACAGATGACATCAAAGCCCTGGATAGCAGCCTGGATTTTAGGCACCAATATGGCCTCAGGTGTCCACCCAGGCCCCAGAATCTGCATGGCCTTTGGTGGTGTCAGGAGCTCCAGATATCAACTCTGATCATAGCTGTGATTGGGCTATGGGCCCAGACATGGTCCTTAGCAGCAACTTGGCCTAGATGACACCATGACCCTGGTGGTAGCACAGGTCACTAGGATTGGCATGGGGCCAGCAGCTGCACATCCCTAGGACCCCAACATGGCCACAGGTGGCAGCCTAGAATCAGAACATCCTTATGGCCTTTGGTGGCAGCATGGTTTTGGGCATCTACTCAGACCCCAGATGCAGAGGGACCAGGGACCCAAACATGGCCCCTGGTAGCAGCGCAGGCTTGGATGTCACCATGGCCCTGGGTGGCAGTGCAAGGCACTCAGATTAGCATTACCCTGGCTGGCTGCAGGGTGGTCCTTGGACACCAATATGGCCCAGGTGTCAGCCCAGGCCCCAGGCATCTGCATGGTGCTACATGGAAAAGATGCTTTGGATATCAACACAGACCCTGGCTGTGAACCCAGATAGCTTGGCTGCAGTTCGGACTGGACATCTCTACTACCCTGGGTGGCAGTGCAGGCCGCTCAGACCAGGGTAGCTCCTGTGGTGGCATGGTCATTGAGCACCAACTTGGCATACGTGGTAGCCTAGACCCCAGGCATCCTCATGGCTTTCGGAGACAACAGGAGCCACAGACATTGACAACAAACATGGCTGAGACAGGGTCATAGACCCAGACATGGCCCTTGGCAGTAGCTCAGGCCCAGATGTCAATATGACCCCATGGGGGCAAGCAGGCTTTCCATGTCAGCTTGTTCCTTACTGCCCTTGTCTGTTCAGATCTGCCTCTCTCTCTTTCCCACACCTCACTACATATTGGCTCACCATAATGGCACTCGGCAGCCAGGCACTGCGAGACACTGGGCTGGCTTCTGATTCTTCTTCCTAGCCAGGAGGAATGACTCCAGGATGGCTTTGGGATGTCCTTCCTCTGCTGGACCTTAATAACAGCTGGCAGGCCCATGATTCCTCTGATTTTATCTTTCTAAAGTACTTCTATTATTATTTATTTATGTGCATGTGTCTGCATCTGAGGGGGAGGCGATATCAGCTCCCCTGGAGCTGGAGTTTCAGGCAGTTGTGAGGTAGCTGATACAGGTGCTGAGAGTGGAACCTGGGTCCCCTGCAAGAGCAGGTTGTGCTCTTAACCGCTGAGCCATGTCTCCAGTGCCTTGATTCTACCTTTGCCTCTGCTTGGAAATGGAATTACAGGCACGCACGGGACGCCTGGCTTCACATGTGGAGCTAGGACCCGAACTCCAACTCATGACTGTGCATCAAGTGTCCTTAATTGCTGAGCCATCTCTCTAGCCCTTACACGCCTTAAAAATATTATTCTCTCACATAATACATCCCAACCACAGTTATGTGCATGGTATGTGCATGATGTGTGTGTCCGGGACATTGTGCCTGCCGCAGTGCTCTGTGGGTCCATGCTCTGGTGTTACTTTCATGTGGGTTCTGGGAACCGAAGTCAGGTCATCTGGCTTGTGCACTTTACCCCACTGAGCCATCAAGTCCCTCATATGTTAACCCTGATGTCCCTATTCCTATAACCCTGATGTCCCCATTTCCTACTTCCTGCTCTTCTCTGCTCTCTGTTGCTCTGATAAACACCATTGGTGAGAAAGGGTTTGTTTTCGTTAATAGGCTACAGGTCCACATCATATAGGGAATTCAGGGTTAGAAACTCAAAGCAGGGGCCTAAGGCAGAAACCATGGAGGAAAGCTGCTCCCCAGCTCACATCCAGCTGTGTTTCTTATACCACCCACCGAGGGATGGCACCTCTCCCAATGGGTTGGGCTCCTATATAGATTAACAATGAAGAAAATTCCCCAGACATGCCCACAGGCTAATCTGGTAGAGGCAGTTCCCAGTTGGTTTTATTTCTCCCAGAGAGTGTCAGATTGATAGCCAAGATCATCCATCACAAGGCCACCCCTTGTCACCTTGACACACAAAGACCTCACTGTTCAACCATAACCCTTCCTTGTTCCTTGTGATATTAACTTAGGCTAATATCACAATATAAAACACGGTTCAATTTTAAAATCTCATACATGAACCATTTCAACACTTTAAAAGTTTAATGTCTCAGCCAGGCAGTGGTGGTGAACACCTTTAAACCCAGCACTTGGGAGGAAGAGGCCGGTGGATCTCTTGAGTGTGAGGAGGCCAGCCTGGTCCACAGAGTGAGTTCAAGGACAGAAAAACCCTGTCTCAAAAATAACAACAAAAGAGAAAGTTTAATGTGTCTTAAAAATCTAAAGTGTCTTAACTGTAGGCTCTTGTAAAATAAGAAATAAGAAGGGAGAGCCAGAGCACAGTTATTATCATCTAAAAGCAAAAAGAGAATCCAATAGTGGGAAGCTCAGTGTCTGGGGCTGGAGAGAGGGCTCAGTGTTAAGAGCACTGGTTGTTCTTCCAAAGGACCTGAGTCCAGTTCTCAGCACCCATGTGAGGCAGCTCACAACTGTCTGTAACTCCAGCACCAAGGGACCAGACATCTCTGGCCTCTGTGGGCATCTACACTCATATGGAAATATGTTAATATCCATATGCACACTTGTTCAGGCACACATATACACACAGAGCCCTATACACAATTAAAAAATAAAAATAAATATTAAAAAACACAAACTCAAACTAAAAAAAAAAACAAAAAAAAAAAAACACCCCCACAAACTCAGTGTTGGACATCTGGGACTCACCACTAATCTTCTGGACTCCAAAGGGCTTGGGCAGCTCCACTTCCCTGGCTTGCTTGTCTCCTAGGCTCAGGCTGGCTCCAGCCCACACTTGCTGGTGCCGTCGGTGGACAACCCTAGAATCTCCAATACTCTGCGGTCTCCACGGTCACTAAGGCTGCACCTTCACCAATGGCCTCCTTGGGTCTCTCTCTAGGGACCCCAAACCTACCACACAGTGCCAAGCCTCATGCTTCCCATGACTCCCTCATGCCTTCAAAGCCAGTATCACGCAGGAGACTCCTACACATTACTTGCCAGGTTAGCTCCCAGCTCGATGTGCAGCCTTGGCCCCTCTGGACCACAGCTTCTGCGTGCCGACTGGGGGAAACACTTCCCAGAAGACTTTGCTTCAGTGATGCTGGCCCTTCATTGACAGCAGCTGAGCTTCTCCCCACCACTGACTAGCATGGATAGTCCTAAAAGGCACAGGTTTCACCTTACACATTTCAATTGAAATGATTCACATCATGCCCCTGATAAGGTCTCTGAGAAACTCTCAAAGTCCCTCTGAAATCACGAGCCAGGCCTCTGTCACCTGAATTTCCCTGAGAATTCTTATCTCCCACTCTCCCACAGAACAGTCCATTAAGTTCTCGGCACCCAGCGGGTTTTCCAGACCAAAGTCCCCGAAACTTCCACAATTCTCCCCACATCTAGGTCCATCGCAGCAACAGCTAACACTCTACATACAGTACCACTTTCTGTCCAAGGTTGTTCTCTGTGGTAGTGATAAACACCATGACTAAAGCAAATTGAGAAAGGGTTTATTTCATCTTACGGATTACAGACTATAGTCCAAGGCTGAAGGAAGCCGGGGCAGGACCCTAAAACGGAAATCTAAAGCAAAACCATGGAAGAAAGATGCTTACTGACTTGCTTTCAGGCCTGCATTCAGCTGTCTTTCTTATACAGCCCAGGCCCACTTGACCAGACATGGTACCACTCCAGTAGGCTGGGCCCTCCTATGTCAATCAGCAGTCAAGAAAGTGTCCCACAGACAGGGCCACAGGCCAATCTGATGGACACATTTTGTTTTCCTTGGGGCTTCTTATTGCTGTGAAGAGACACCATGACCACAGCAACTCTTACAAAGGAAATATTTAAGTTTGTAGTGGGTAACTTACAGTTCAGAGGTTCAGTCCATCATGGCGGGAAGCATGGTAGCATGCAGGCAGGCATGGTGCTGGGGAGGCAACGGGAAGTTAACTGCCACACTGGGTGGTATCCTGAATGTATGAAACCTCAAAGCCCACCCCACGAGGCCTCCAATGAGGCCACACCCACTCCTACAAAGCCATGCCTCCTAATAGTGTCAGTCCATATGAGATTATGGACATATGGGGTATGGAATTATGGGGCCAATAACATTCAAGCTACCACAGAATTCCTCATCTGTGGTTTCTTCTTTCCAGATTTGTCAAACCTAAAACCAAGATTCACCATTGCTGCCACACAAGTGCAGAAGAGGGTAGTTAGGAAGGAATGGGGACAGTGATGGAAAGTGCGTCTACCGCGGCCACTATGCGCCTTGCGGCTCAGCCTGGCACCGTGGTAATACTGCTTGCAGAACGGTGGGATGCAGCCAGGGAGTGGCTCTTTTTGTCTTTGAGAAGGGGTCTCAGGTAGCCCAGGCTAGTCTTAATGAGTATAGCTGGGGGATGGCTTTGAACTCCAGATCCTCTTGCCCTATGTTGAAAGTGATGGGTTTAAGGTCTGTATCACTGCACACTAGCCCGAGTCTATTCAGTGATGAAAACTAAACCCAGGGCTTTGCGTATGCTGGACAAGCACTCTACTAACTGAGCCACATTCCTGGTGCATGCATTAGCTTTCTAGACTTACTGCCTATCTCAGCAGCAGCAGCAGCAGCAGTCCGTGGGGCTGGATGTGGGAAGCTGTGGAGTCAGGTGTGGCTGTTGGTGTTTGGGGAAAAGAGACCGTACAGTACGCTGAAAGGGGTAACTATTGGGGACAAAGGGAAAACTGAGCTGGGCACGTGCGGCAAGGGCATTGAGTGACATTTAGTAGGCTACTTGTAAATGTTTTGTTGCTTCTCTCGTTGCCGGGAGGAGAAAGCAGGAGAGCCAAACGGAACGGATATGGTGGCAGGGTGGGAAGAGGGTGGCCTGCTGGTTGTGCCGCTGAGGAGTAATGGGCCCTCGTTGCTGGGAGGCTGCACAGCTCTAATTAGGATGAAGATGTGTAATTGTGCCTGGCAGACTGTCCCTTTGGTGCCGCTCTCCTGCGGGGCACCTTTCAGCTCTCAGGTGCTCTGCAAGCTGAGTGGTTGGGGCAGGGAGGATAAAGAGGGAGACAGTGTGAGTACCGCTGTTTCTCCCAAAGGTCTTCCCAGGGGACACCAGAGCTGTGGTGGAGAGCAGCCTGCACCCAGGGCTGCTTCCACAGGCTCCCAGCCTTCTTTCTCCCTCTCGGGCCTCAGCCCGTGCTAACACAGCTACAGTCTACAGAGACCCTATTGTGTGCTGGGCATGTGTGCATCCTCTTTAGAGCAAGCTACCTACATGATCCCTTGAAAGCACGCCCGTTGTACAGATGGGGACCTGAGGTATACAGAAACCGTGGTCCAAGTGGGCTTCTATTAGGATGGTTCTGGGACAAATGAACTAAGGGGAGACAGCGCAATGGGCACCCTTTCCATCCCATTTCCCCCAGCCCAGTTTCCTTAATATCAGATATTTCCTTAATGTAAATATCTGATATGCAGAATATATGATATTTGACCCCCATGAAAGGGGTCGAAACCCACAGGTTGAGGACTGGTCTAGAAAGTAGTCAAGAGAGCTCAGCGGTTAAGAGGTCTTGCTGTCCCTGCAGGGGCCCTAGATTTGATTCTCAGCACCCACATGGTAGCTGTTAAACATCTGTGACTCCAATTCCAAGGGCCCCGAGAACTCCAGACACATAGGCAGTGCACGTAGATACACGCAGGCAAGACCCCCCACACACGCGCAATGTATTATTTTACTAGTATGACAAGTGTTTCTTGTTTAAAGGGGGAAGATGGTGGCAAAAGGGACTTCACATCCACTTGTTCATGTATTCCTGTCACTGGGTTACAAGGTGCACATATGAGCTTGTGTGTACTCCTATGCACAAGTACATGTACATGACAATTCTGGGGCAAGAAAGTCCCCTCAGTGAGGTTAAACTTGTGTGCCAAATTTAAGGGTGTCAAGAGCTCAGTCGTAAGGCAGGGGTGTGGTTCTGGTGGAGGGCGTCCCTGGTGTGTAAGGGTCTGGGTCTACCCCAACACTAAAAACAGCCTACACTAGCAGCCAGGCATGGGCACATACATGTAATCTCAGCAGAGACAGGAGACAGGAGAATCTCTGTGAGTTCAAGGCCAACCTGGGCTACACAGATGACCCTCTTTCAAAACAATAACAACACAGCTTCCTCCAAATCAGATACCATTGGCAACAATTAACACCCACAACACAGTCCTTAAAATAAAGATTGTGCCAGTCTTGGGGTGTACACCTTTAATTCCAGCTTGTGTGAGGCAGCCTTTGCCACACCCTGATGAGCAGCTTTGGTTTTCGGTTTTTGATACAAGATTTCATTATGTAGCCCTGGCTGTCCTGGAGCTCACTTTGTAGACCAGGCTGGCCTTGAACCTACAGAGACCCTCCTGCTTTTGCCTCCCAAGTGCTGAGATTAAAAGGCCTGTGGCACCACACCAGGTCACCTTTGCTCTTTCTGATTTTTGCTCAGTTCTGCCATACCAACTGGGACCCTGCCCTCATTGTACCTGAGTCCTGGAAACCTGCTTAAAAAAACAAAAAACAAAAACAAAACTCTAGAGGGAAGAAAACAGTAGTTTCCAGTTATTGAAGATTTATTTATTACATGCTGTCCCAAAAGACACAGAGGTGTGGTGGCATCTGGGACAAGGTCTAGCCAATGAGTTAGAAAGATATGTGTGTCTAGGGCTGAGGGTATGACTGGGTGATAGGATTCTTTCCTATTGTGCGTGAGGCCCTGGGTTCATTCCCCAGCATCACATAGACAGGACAGGAAGGTACATGCTTGTCACCCCAGCTCAGCAAAGCAGGCAAAGGGTTAGAAGTTCACCTTTGGCTACATAGTAAATAAGTTTGAGGTCAGTCTGGGATAGATGAGAGCGGTGCAAAAAATTACAATAAAAAATATATATTTAAGCCCTAAACCCTGTAGCCTGCAAATGGAATGTTATTCATAGATCTTTGCAGATGTCATTACAGGAAAGATCATAGGATGAGGTCATCCTGGATTAACTCTATAGCCCTAAATAACATGACAAATGTCCTCACAGAAGACAGAGAAAAGGAAAACCTGGACATAGGGGAAAGGCCTTGAAGGCTGCCTCAAGTCAAAGAGCCACGGTTGGAACCTGGAAAAGGCTTGAATGACAATCCACAGACCTTCATAGGTGGCCGGGGGACACTTTGGTTTTAGACTTTTGATGTTCAGGACTGTAAGAGAACTCATGCCTGTTGTTTTAAGACCAGGTTCAAAGATGTTCGGGCACATGGCATGTGTGTGTGTGTGTGTGTGTGTGTGTGTGTGTGTGTGTGTGTGTGTGTGTGTGTGTGCAGGTGCATGCACACCAGGTCCTGTGTGGTCAGAGGACAGTACTCAGGAGCTGTTAACCTCCCTCCTTGCTAAGCAGGGTCCTGTTCCTGCCACTCTTCTATGTACTCCAGGCCAGCTGGCTAGGAGCTTCCAGGTGAGTCTCCGGTCTCTACCTCTCATCTCGACAGAGGCGTGTAGCTATTACAGATGTGCACTAGATTTTTATGTGAGGTTTTTTTTTTGAGACAGAATCTCACTGTGTAGCTCTGGCTGTTCTGGAACTTGCTATATAAACCAGGCTAGCCTTGAATGCACAGAGATCTGCCTACTTCTGCTTCCTGAGTGCATGAGATATCTCAATCAGCATGTTTCTTTACTTTTCTTCTCTCTTCCTTTCCTTTTTTTTATTTTTTTTGAGACAAAGTCTTATGTAGCTCAGGTTGGTCTTGAATTCCATGTGTAGCTGTCTTAGTCACTGTTCTATTGCTGTGAGGAGAGACCATGACCAAGGCAACTTATAGATAAAGCATCTAATTTGGGCTTACTTATAGTTTTAGAGGGTTGGTCCATGACCAACGCAGCAGAGAACATGGCAGCAAGAAGGCAGGCACTGGAGCAGTAACTGAGAGCTTCCATACCTGTTCATAGGGGGGAGGCAGAAAGACAGAGACTGGGCCTGGCTTGGGCTTTTGAAACCTTGAAACATATGAGCCGGGCCATTGTGGTTCAAACCTACACAGTAGCCAAGGATGACTTTGATCTTCTGATCCTCCTGCCTTCACCTCCTCGGTGCTGAAATTGCAAATGTGTGTTACCACACCCAGTTTATGTCTAGAAACCCAAAGCGTATGAGTGTTGGGGCAAGCATTCTACTGAGCTATAACCCCATTCTTGCATGGTGTTTCCAAATGGGATCGGCATTTGACAGGGAGGGTGCAGTGGGTCTTGCAGATGTAATACGAAGCAAATGATCATTGTTTGTCTAGACAGACATTGTACAACCTCTTCTGAGCCTGAGCTGTACAAAAGGCAGAGCAGGGACCGTATATTGGTTAGCTTCATGGTCATTTGGCCCTGTTGCTTTGAACCTATGGTGGTGTAGTGTATCATGGTTGTATAGTGTATTGTGGTGTGAGCATGCTGCTCACAATATGGCAGCTGTGAAGCAAAGAGGAGGCAGGGGCCAGCAGGATGACTTAGCGGGCAAAGGTGCTTGCTGCTAAGTCTAATAACTGTGTTAAACTCCCAGGACCCAAATGATAGAGAGAACTGACTTCTGAAGGTTGTCTTCTGTGACATGCATAGGCCAGTACACCCACACACCCACACACACACACACTCTCTCTCTCTCTCTCTCTCTCTCTCTCACACACACACACACACACACACACACACACACACTCATGCACTCACACACATTAATTCACTCACATGCATACACACACACTCACACTCTCACACACACACATACACACACTCACATACTCACTCACACATACATACACATTCACTCACATGCATAAACAGACTCTCACACACACACACTCTCGTACTCGCACACTCACACATACATACATATTCACTCACATGCATAAACACTCACACACACACTCACACACTCACTCACACATACATACACATTCACTCACATGTATACACACACACACACACTTCTGGGGTCTCAGTACCCCGTCTGAGGGCCTCACCTCCTCCTGTAGGCTTGCTTCACATGCTTTACCACCTTTGTTCTTATGGTGCTGCTGGAGGCCCAGTCTTGCTCACATGTTTGTCAACAGGTTATCAGAGCCCTAACAAGCAGACACTCTGTCTCACTGCCCCTCTCCCATCTCACAGTGGATTTACTATGCACTCTTGGCTCTTGGGCATTCTGACACCAAGGAAACAATCCCACCTGATCTCCTGGGTCTCAGTGACTTACAGAGGACAGACAGTGGGACATATGGGCCTCATAATCATATGAGCAAATTCTTCATGCTCCCCCTGTGTCTGTCACACACACACACACACACACACACACACAGGTTCTGTTTCTCTAGAGAATCTGAACACACCATCACTGTTCTTAGTCTTAGCTGCACAGTAGAAAGACCTCAGACTCTAGAATTATTTCAAAGGAATGACTACTCTCTGTCCCATCTCAGAGGGGAGGTGTGTGCTAATTCTTCATGTGATTTTTGTTTTTAAGACAGGGTTTCTCTGTGCAGCACTGGCTGTCCTGGAACTCACTCTGTACACCAGACTGTCCTCAAACTCAGTGATCTGCCTGCCTCTGCTTCCTGAGTCCTGGGATTAAAGGCATGCACCACCATCACCCAGCTAAAATATTTTTATTAATTTTATTTCATGTGCATGAATGATTTGCCTGGATATATGTATTTGCCTGAGTACCACAAAGATGCCAGAAGAGTGTCAACTGCAGATGGTATTTGTTAGGCAATGTGTGGGTACTTGAACTTGAACCGGGGTCCTTTGGAAGAGCACTCAGTGTTTTTAACCTCTGAGCCAGCTCTCCAGCCCCCACAGGTAATTTTATATATGGATTCACAGGAACTAGTGACTAGAATCTCCCATAGGAGAGATTCTGAGAGGTAGAGGTAGCAGAATCCGGAGTTCAAGGACAGCCTCAGCTACATGGGAAGTCTGAGGCTAACCATGAGACCTAGTTTCAAAACATCAAAAATAAGTAAATAGCTGGAAAGTGGAAAAGGGATATGTGGTAGTGCCTAAAGACAGTTTTGCTCATTACAAGTTGAATGTGGGTCAAGGGCATTTCCAACATCTATGTATAGATGCCAGAATTTTCCCCCTCTTTTGGTGTTAAGTATGGAATCCAAGGCCTTGCACTCTGAGCAGGCCAAGGATCTTGTAAAAGACCTGACAATGCTTGGGATAAGACTTCACAACAAAGAATGACCCAGTTCCAAGAAGCAGAAGTGCTGTGTCACTCTGCTTCCTGTCATTGTGACAAAATACCCAAGACAGTCAACTTTACAAGAAAGGTGATGGAGTAACCCAGCTGTCTAGACTGAGAAGCACCTGGGAGGCCTGTGACTTGCACCTCAGAGTGTATTTGTGAGTTTTCGAGAAATCCTCCACGGATGTGGGAAGGCCTCTGGGTTTCCCCTCACTCCTTTTAAAATTCTGTCAAGGTCCTGAGTTTTGAGCTGGTTCAAGGCTGCATCAGTGGCAAGTGGGAGGCATGGCTGTGCTCTTATATGCATGTCTTTTCCTAATCAGGAGCTCAGTGCAATCAAGTTCATGTTGACAGTGAGCAAAGTGGAAGGGCTTATGTTAATGGAATTAGCAAACACTACAGATCAGATTCTCATCTCTCCGCTGGCTTACCAGCCCATCATTGCTTACATTTTTCTGTGCCAGGCCCCACCTCCCAAAGTCCCTATAAGCCCCCCCACCCCCTTCCCAGGCAGTATCACCAGGAGCCTTGAGAGTACGGTGGCACTTCCAGGGCGAACTCTCCAGCTTGGCTAGCTCACTGGGGCAGCCTGCAGCAAGGAGCAGGGCCAGTGCTCCCACTCTGAGGTCCTCAGATCCAGGCCACCCACACTCACACCACCCGGGCCAGTCCTAAAGTTTTGCCCAATCAAGGGGCAGGGCCCTCTCCCTGCTTGTTGTAGGGGGCATGCAAGGGGGTGCAGGGGTCAGCTCTCCTGTTGTTACACCCTCAGGATGGCTTATCTGTGCTCACACACACACACACACACACACACACACACACATACACACACAGGGTCAGCTCTAGTGTGCTTCCAGGTGGTGTGACCATAAGGGGAATGGCCCACAACCAGAGCTATGAGCTGGCCCACACCATCTATGAACTGTTGCAGCTGGTGTAGGAGATGAACCTACAGATCCAAAACAGCAGGCTCTCCATGACACAGGACAACGATAGGATATCTAAGAGGAGTCCATGGAAAGCCCATTATCAGTTGTGTAGCAGAAGCCAGAGGCCTCAAACCAAGCATCAAGCCATGACTCCTGGCAATGAGCATTTTCCAGTGAAGGGGTGAACTATGTGACTCAGTGGGTCACAGTACAGCTGCTATGACAAGGTCCCCCACCCCGTTTGTGTTTCTTTGTTTTGTTTGGTTCTTAGTTTACCTTTTTCTTTCTTTCTTTCTTTCTTTCTTTCTTTCTTTCTTTCTTTCTTCTTAAACATTATCTTTCTCATGTGTGGAAGCTTATTTTATTTGTACAGAAACTAAACAGGGCAATCATGGAACTAACAGATGTTATGGCTTATCTTTTAAATTTGGTTATGTTTTGGAGAGGAGGTTGCAAGGGCAGAGGTCCATTGTGAGAGGACTGGGAGATGGGTGGGATCAGAATGCATAATGTGGACTCCACAAAGAATCAAGAAAAGTTACAAAAAAAAAAAAAAAGAGTATAGTGGCACTGCTGGGTGGTGGTGGCTCATGCCTTTAATCCCAGCACTTGGGAGGCAGAGGCACTGAGTTCAAGGCCAGCCTAGTCTACAGAGTGAGTTCCGGGACAGCCTAGGCTGCATAGAAAAACCTTGTCTGGGGGCAGGGGTGGGGGGTGGGTTGAGTGTGGTGATACACACCCATAATCCCAGCACTCCGGACACAGAGAAGGGAGGATCAGGAGTTCAAGATTATCATCAACTACACAGCAAGTTTGAGGTCAGCCAGGGCTACAGGAGACCCTGCCTTAAACAAACCTCAAATAAAAAACACACGATGGCTGAGTGGAGGGACGTGGGATAGTGTGAGAACTCACAAGTAACTCTTTCCCACACCTTTCCACCAGACACGAACTTCTCACTTACTTTCTCTTTTCCCTTGAGCCCTGCCCCTGCCCTGTGTCTATCCCACTCCGTGAACTTTGTGTGTGTGAACCACCATGTCTGGCTCTTAAATGATTTTGTACATGTATGTATGTGAGGCACACCTGTATGTGTGCAGGAAAGCAAATGTCTTTCCTGTGGCAGCTCCCCAAAGTGTTTATTGAGTCAGGGTCTCTCCCAGGCCTGGAACTCACCCACTAAGGGAGGCCAGCCATGGAGCCCCAGGGACCACCTCTGCCTCCCCAGCACCGGGACAGCGAGTGCACACCACACACTCAGTTTTTTTTGCTTGGGTTTTGAGAGTCCAAATTTAGGCCCTCATTCCTGCCCAGCAAGTGTTTCACAGGCTGAGCCATCTCTCCAGCCCCTGATTTTGCCCAGAATTTTCTCAGCACTATGCTCATTTCTTCCCTTTTAACTCGATGTGGCCCAAAGCTGACTCTGCCTGCTTTGGAGAGTGTGTTTGACCCTGTTCTAATGACATTTTAGGGTAATGGCTCAGAGATCACCACTCTCTTAGGAATCCTGAGTTTATGCTCTGTTCCGTAAATCTCAACTCCAGGGCCCAGGTCACTCAAGGCTCCTCAGCCTGGTTACTGCTCAAGATGCCCCAATCCCACACAGGAGGAGGTAGATGGTAACCAAGTTCGAGTTGACAGCCATAGTGTGCCTCAGTTTCCCCATCTGCTCATCTGAACCCTCTTTACAGGCAACACTAGAGAGAATGCCCAGCTATTCGGGCTGGGGCTATGACACTCACTTGGAGAACTCCGGGGCTGCAACTTTTTGATGATGCAAACAGCTGGTCAAGCTCTTGTAAGTAACCAGTTCACAGAGTTAAACTGTGATGGCGCCTTCCCTTTGGTATGTCCTTGGCTCCCTACCTAGGGTGAACAGATATTTGCTTGTATGGCTCAGCAGTTAAGAGAACTGACCGCTCCTCTGGAGCCCAGGGTTCAATTCCTAGCACCCACATGACAGCTAACAGATATACATGCAGGCATAATGTCAAAGCACATAAAGTAAAAATAAACAAACAAACAAAAAATGAATTCTACACACCTTTGATCCCAGCATTTAGGAGGCAGAGGCAGGCAGATCTCTGTGAGTTCAAGGCCAGCCCTCACTACAGAGTGAGGGGCAGGAAAGGCTCCGAAGCTACATAGAGAAACCATGGCTCAAAAAACCAAACCAAACAAAACAAAATTTTAAAAAAATAGAAATAAAAAAGAAATTCTAGATCTTGGGGAGGCAAAATGGCTCCGCAGGCAAAAAGTACCTGGTGCCAAGGCCAAAACCCACAGGATGGAGGCAGGGAAAACTTAATCCCTAGAAGCTGTCCTTGACCTCCACATTCGTATTATGGTGTGTGGGCTACTCACCAACACAAATAAATACACAAGTAACTGTAATTTAAAAAAGAGGCCAGGCAGTGATAATATACATTGAGTTCAAGGCCAACCTGACAGAGCTAATTCCAGGGCAGCCAGGGCTATGCAGAGAAAACCAAAACAAAATGAATAAACAAACAAAAAACCTGACAAAAGGAGATGAGGGAGGGAGGGAGGGAGGGAAGGAGAGAGAGAGAGAGAGAGAGAGAGAGAGAGAGAGAGAGAGAGAGAGAGAGAGAGAGAGAGAGAGAGAATTCTAGATCTTTCTCAGGGCCACAGCCTGCACCTGACTGAGAACACTTCCACCCTTCTTTCTGTAGGCTAAGATAGTCCCCTAAACTTCAAGATATCAAGATTCTTCAGTAAATCCAAGATCAGCTCCCTAGGGGGTCTTGCCTACACCTCCCCACCCTGAAGTCCCATGACAACTCTCCACTCACCCTAACTTTCTTCAATTCTGCAGCACCTGCTTATAGGCTGGGCTTGGGGTGGTCTAGGGCAGGCTGGACTGGGCTGGGCTGGGCTGGGCTGGGCTGGGCTGGGCTGGGCTGGGCTGGGCTGGGCTGGGCTGGGCTGGGCTGGGTTGGGCTGGGCTGGGCTGGGCAGGAGTGATCTGGGCTAGGAAGGGGTTGGCTGGGCTGGGCTGGGCTGGGGCTGGCCTTGCTAGGCTGGGGTGGGCAGCAGTTTCGTGGGGTGGGGTGGGTGGGCTGACATGGTCATGAGTGGGGTGTGCTGGTTCTTACTGAAAATCTCCTTAAGGTCCAGATTCTTTTTGCAGACAAAGTTGCTGGTCTCTTTCTCTCTACCTACCTCCTGCTCTCTGAACACAGTATTTATTTGAGTTTGGAAAATAATGAGGTCCCCGAGGTTGCACACAAGACTTCAGCGCTAATCAAAGAATAGCTGTGGAATTAAAACTCTATTGGCATTGGTGTGTGATGTCATGTAAGCTATAGCAGGACCACCAACCTAATCTGGGCTATGGCCTGGCTCTGGGTGTGAGAAGTAATTAGCTATTCTCCAGCAGCCTCCCCGGGATGGCAAGGGGTGTTGATTCGCCCATGATCCCCCCCCCAACGGACATACTGTACAACTGATGGTGGCTCAAGCTGAAGGGAAGAATTGAGGGCTAGGGACCCCTGGCTGGCTATGGCTGTATATCTCGTGCTTTAGAGGTGGGACCAACAAACCGGGAAGTCAAGTTTTCTCTAATGAGCGTAGAGACCATAAGAGACATGAGATTCCCAGAGAGAACCCAGGTCTGCTATTGGAAACTAGGTGAAGTGGGTTGAACTGAGCCCCCTGTAAGATGGAGGTCCGTAATGAGCAGCCCCAGTTGCTCAGGAGGCAGGAGTGTGTGGCCACCCAGGGTACACGGAGAAAGCACACTCCATTAAAAAGTGGGGAGGGACTGGTGGGTGGTTAAGAGCTCTTGCAGATTACCTGGGTTTGAATTCCAGCACCTATATAGAGGTTCACAAATGCCTGTAGCTACAGTCCCAGAGGATCCAATGTCCCTCCTGACCTTGAAGGGCACCAGGCACATGGTACATGAAAGCAAAGTACTCATACATATATAAAATAATAATAAAATAACAAAACCCTTTAAAAAGCCTATTAATAAGTTATTTTTTAAAAAAGAGAGCAAAGCTGGGCTGTGGTAGTGCACAACTTTAATCCCAGCACTTGTGAGGCAGAGGCAGGTGGGTCTCTGTGGTTTCAAAGCCAGGCTGGTCTAAGTAGTAAGTTCCAGGATAGCCAAGGGCTGCACAGAGAAACTCTGTCTTCAAAAACCAAATCCCCTTCCCCAAAAGACAGAACAGATGGCTCGGCAGGTAAAGGCAGTTGTCACCAAGCCTAATGACCATACCAACTCCCGAATTTGTCTCTGACTTCTCCACATGTGCTGTATACACACACACACACACACACACACACACACACACACACACACACTTAAATTCAATAAAAGTTCTTTGAAGAAAAATTTATTATTTTAATTTTATGTGCATGTGTGAATGCTTGTATACACACACACGCATATACACACATATATATGTACCATGAGTGCAGTACCAGAGGCCAGAAGAGGGTGTGGGATCTGGAGTTACAGGCTATAGTGAGACCCCTAAGTAGGTGCTGGGAATTGAACTCTGCTAGAGCAGTAAGTGCCCTTAACTGCTGAGCCATCTCTCCAGCCTCAGAAATAAAAATACTTAAAGCAAAATATTTCAACAAACAAAAACCAGGATCTAGGGATATGGCTTTGTATGCATGAAGCCAGGTTCCATCCACAGCACCAGGTGTGCTGGTACACAGCTGCAAACCTAGCTCTGAGGAGGTGGAGGCAGAAAGATCAGAAATTCAGGGTTTTCCTTGAAGTACAAAACCAATACTTTCACTCCTAAGGTTGGAGGACTGCCACATATTCAAGGCAATCTGTCCTACATAACTCCAGACCAGCTGGCTGCAGAGTGAGACCCTGTCTCAACTCTCCTGGAAAGAATTCCTGGAAAGCTGTGTCTGTAGTGATCAATTAATTAAAACTGATGTGGAAAGATCTGGATGCTGTGACCCAGAGACCGTGTCTTGGGCTAGCTTGCCCACATCTGTGTCGGAACTAACATCCTGTGACTAATAGAAACCTTTTGAAACCTATTAACTTAGCAGACCTTAACTTCCACCAACCTAAAACTTAAGAATGGATAGCATCTTGGGCCTATAGAAAGCTTCCTCCATCTCCATGCACCTCCCTCTCTGATGTACCCACCAATGCATATTGCTTTAGAAGTTATTTTATTTTCTGCATACGATTGTCTGCATGTGTATCTGTGCACAATGCATGTCTGCCTGGTGCCTGTGGAGCTGGGAAGAGTATACCAGACCCTGCAGAACTGGAGTTACAGCTGTGAGCCACCATGTGGGGCCTGGAATTTGAACATGGGTTCTCTGGAGAAACATCCAGTGCTCTTAATCGCTGACCCACCATTGGTGTGTTTTAAACTGGTCTTGATTTATGACTTTCTGTCCTGTAAAACTTCATGAAACTGCTTCCACATGGAACATGGGCATTGGGGTAACCTAAGTCTGTGTTTCTGGGCCAGGGCTACTCAAAAATGGCTCCAGAAAATATCTTATTGCCTTTAAAGTGTGAACTGGAGTGCGTGGGTGTGTGCATGCGTGTGTGCATGCGTGTTTACACCCATCCTCAGACTCTGATGACTGGTGCTTTTGTAAGATGAAGAAGTGAGATATGATGCCTATAATCCTGGCTCCCAGGAGGCTGAGCCAGGAGGAGTTTTAGAGTTCAAGGCCAGCCTCCACTACTTGAGACAGACATTAGGACATGTACTGGTTGCCAAATCTAGATATATCTGGTATGAGGAAATGTAAATTGAGAAAATGTTTCTGTAGGCAAGTCTGTGGGACATTTCTTGATTCATAATTGATGGGAGAAGACCCAGCCCATTGTATTGCAGAGCCGCCCGTGGGCTACTGGGCCTGGATGTTATAGGAAAGCAGGGCAGGAACAGGATTTCTCCATGGCTTCTGCATCATCAGCCCCTACACCCAAGCTCCTGCCTTGATTTCCCTCAGCGATGGGCTGTGACCTGAGAATTATAAGGTGAAATAAACCCTTTTTTCCCCTGGTTGCTTCTGGTCATAGTGTTTTGTTAAAACAATAACTAAGACAGAGGTGGCCATTGGAGTGAAGTGACCACTAGCCAAAAACTACGTGAAGACACCAGCGATTGGAAGTGGACTGGCACACTCCTGTTGGAACTTATTTTTAAACCCTTGTCATCTAGAGCGAAGAGAGAACGTATTTCTGTCACTTTAAGTCACCATGCATGTGATCTCTTTTGAAAAGGTGGTTTTAAATTTTTTATTTTAACTTTTGTGTATGAGTGTTTTGCTTGTATGTGTGCTTGTGCAGCATGTGCGTGCCTGGTACCTCAGAAGCCAGAAGGGGACATCAGATCCCCTGCACCTAGAGTCGCCGAAGGTTGTGAGCTACCATGTGGGTGATAGGAACTGGACCCAGGTCTTCTGGAAGAGCAGCCAGTGCTCTTAACTGCTGAGCCATCTCTCCACCCTGCATATGGTCATTTGTTACAGCAACTCTAGGAGACCCATCCGCCATGGCAGCTCCCAACACTGAACACCCCAGGAACTAGTTCACCGAGAGCTGTATCCTAACCATGTTGGCGTGGGTCCCAGGGGACCAGGTGAGCATCGGCTTCTCCTTGACCCTCAAAGTCTTTTTGCCACCACCACCTCTCACTCTCCCTGGGGACACATTAGCCTGTCTGCTATCAGCCGAGTCTGCCTTTCTGTTCTGGCTTCTCCTCCCCTCACCCTGAGCCTAAGCATCAGACATCATTTCCACTAGGTGTATTCCTCTCCATCTTCATTTTTAGTCTGGTCCTTGCCAGTTTGACGAGACTGGTCAGTAAGTTCAGACAACCTCTGTCCCCGTCCTCCCAGTACTAGGGTTACCAGTGGGTCCTATATTGGCTGGCATTTATGTGGGTGCGGGGGATCCGAGCTCAGGTCCTTGTGTGTGCAGAGCAAGCACTTCACCTGCTGACTTTTCCCCAAACCTGAGATTTTTGTGCTGTTTATGTTGCTACTGTGTTGAACCTAGGGCCTTGTGCTAGGAAAGTGTTCAACCGTGCCCCTGGCCGGGAAGGGAATCTTCTCTTGGTCAGCTTTTGTCTTGGTGCTCCAGCTCCCTCTCAGTATAGAACACTAAGCAAAAGACCTTGGTGGCCCTGGTCACAGAAGACCAGAGCCTACTCCATGTTCCAAATGGTCCTGATACCCTTGTGATACTGAAGAAGGGTCTTAACTTTTCCATTGCTGTGCTAGGACATCATGATCAAGACAACTTATAGAAGAAATAGTTTATTTGGTACTTACAGTTCCAGTGGCTAGAGTCCATGACCCTCACAGTAGGGAGCATGGCAGCAGGCAGGCAGGCATGGTACTGGAATAGCGGCTGAGTGTAGTGAGATATCCACTATTACGAGTATGTTTTCCTGCCGCCGGTCTGGTCCCATTGCCGCGCCAGCCCCAAATAACACGCTGCGACTGTTTTTGATATAATGTTGTTGGCCAGGTAATAGTTTCTTTCCGGCTAGCTCTATTTTAATGTTTAACCTATTTCTATTATTTTAAGTATTTCCATGTGGCTCATCTTACCCAGCAGAGCAGTTGACATTCTACCTCTCCAGGCTCTCCATGTTGACTCCTCCTTACTCCTTCCTCTTTCCTCCTCCTAGTCTCCTAGCCCCGCCTATCTTGCTTTCCTATTGGCCGACAGTGCTTTATTCATTAACCAGTATGAGGAACATATTTACAGAATAACATCTCCTATCAATCCACTCTGCCCACACCTGTTGTACTGACCACACCGATTGGGGTGTGGAGACAAGTGTGGGCGTGGCCGGTGGAGTCTACATCTGTCTCCGACAGAATAGGTGTGGGCGGGGTGGATATCTCACTACAGCTGAGAGATCACATCTTGAAACATAAACATGAGGCGAAAGCTAACTGGAAATTACTGAGGGACCCTCTAATCTCGCCCCCAGTGAATCGCCTCCTCTAACAAGGCCACACCTCCTAATTCTTCCCAAATGGTTCCACCAGCTGGGGACCAACATTCAAATATATGAGCCAATGGAAGCCATTCTCATTCAACCACCACAGGCAGGGATGCTGACGAAGGGCAGAAGAGGACTCTTGGGCTGGAGCATGCTCAGCAGTTAGAACGTTTGTCTAGGCTCCTCCAATAAGAGGCATGTGTTCAGGAGACAGGGACAACCATTTGTTCAGACTTCAGGCATTTGTACTTGGGCTTCAACTCCCTCCAAAATGCTTTCAATTTACTTATTTTCTTTTTCTATTTCTGTGGTGTGTGTGTGTGTGCTTGCATATGTGTGGGCCCGTGTGGAGTTATGTGTTCACATGTATGTGTTTGTTTTCAGAGGCCCAATCACTTCCACCTTACTCATCGGGGCAGCGTCTTGCTGATAGGTCTAGTCTTGCTAGCCAGCTTGCTCTACCTTCTAATGCTGGAATTACAGGAGGCTCACTAACCCACCTGGCATTTATGTGGCTTCTGGGGATCAAAATTCTGGCCTTGATACTAGTGCCATACCACAAGAGCTTGAACCACTGGGCCATCTCAGACCCCCCTCAGCTTATTCTGTCCACACCTTCCCTGACCTCTCTCCTTGCCTAGGTCTCTTCTTCACACCGACAAAGCATCATTCCCTTTTTAGAGTCTGTTGGGTTTTATTGTTGTATTGGTTTTGACGTAGGGTCTCAAGAAGCCCAGGCTAGCCTCAAACTCAAGACATACTTGAGGACAATCTTGACCGCCGGGTCCTCCAGCTTCTATCTGTGACTGGCATCCCCACACCTGACAGAGTCTTTGGAATTTTTTTGGTTCATGTTCATGTTCTCAGGGACACTGAGAAAGACCAGCAAGGCCCCTTGTTGCCTCTTAGAAGCTGTCAGGGGCAAACTGTAGAAAAAGGGATGTATCCCTTCCTGCTATCCACCCCTGGGTGTCTCCAGTGGATATGCTGTGCCTTGCAGAAGTCACCCGCATTCCTGGTCCTGACAGGTGTTGGGGTACCCTACCCCACAGTGATGACAGCTAAGCTCATCTCCATCCACAATCCCATTGCATGGGAGGCACAAGCTCCCTAGCAAGAACTATTGGATTGCAGACCTAGAAGGAGTAGCAATGTGACAGGGCTCAGGGTATGCCCTTCCCTCACATCTCCACTCCAGGCTGCAGGGTGTGGGAGTATCTGCACTGGAGAGAGAAGCTGCAGGGTGTGGGGAGTATCTGCACTGGAGAGAGAAACTGCTTGCCTTTGGAGGGGTGTTAGATTTCTGAGGCAACATTGAGGGACAAAAGGTCAAGAGAGAACAGAGCTTGACCTTTAACAGACTGGTCTGTGTTTGTTAACACACTTTATTAACACAGAGAGGGTCAGCCTCCCTCCCAAGAGAAATGGAGAGGTCTGTGAGGGGCAGAGCTGGCCAGGATTCTTGATAGGGGCTGGATGAGTTTTGGAAAGAGGTAGTTGTTGCAGTGCTAGGAGCTTCCTGTTGATTTACAGTCTGTTCCCACAGAAATTGTTCACCCAAGGTGAGGCAGACTCAGAATGCTGTCTCAACAGACAGTCCTTGCCAAGCCAGGCCCGTTGTAATCTCACATGAATCCTGTTTTTACAGCCAAGGTGCTCTCACATGGGGTGTAGAACTGGGAGAATTAGCGGCTCCCCCAATGCTCATGCTGGCTGTAGCCATAGGATGAGACTCAGGCCATCTCTGCACTGCCCAGGGCTTTCAACTAAGAATCAATTAAGGAAACCAGGCAATGGTGGTGCACATGCCTTTCATTCCAGCAGCGGGGAGGCAGAGGCAGGTGGATCTCTGTGAGTTTGAGGCCAGCCTGGTCTACAGAACTAGTTCCAGGACAGGCTCCAAAGCTACATAGAGAAACTCTGTCTTGAAAACAAAACAAAACAAAAAAAGAGTCAATTAAGGGGAGCAATACTTACCTAGAGTCCTGCAGTAAAGGGCTGGAGGCAGGATCCTGGCCTGGCATGCTCACCACCGGCTCTGTCCTAGCACGTGAAACAAAATAGTGAGATGACAGTTTTCCATTCCCATGTTAGCTGCGCAAACATCTCATAAATGGAGGAGCATGTGTACACTGGCTTGTTTCCTTACTTGTAGTCTCTGCTCCCTACATACAAGGATGAAAAGACCTTGAGAGCAAAAACTATGTCCTCTTCGTCCCCCAGTGTGGGGCAAATGATCCCTTGCTCAGTTGAACTTTTTTTGTTTGTTTTGTTTTTGTTTTTAGAGACAGGGTTTCTGTGTAGCCCTGGATGTCCTAGAACTTACTCTGTAGACTGGGCTGACCTCAAACTACCTTCATCTGTGTCCTGAATGCTGGGACTAAAGGTGTGTACCACCACACTTCTTAATCTCATTCCTCAGTATCAGCCTAAGCAAAATACCTGAAGCAAACAATTTAGGAGGAGGAGAGGCTCATTTCTCGGTCAGTGTCTAAAGATTTTTGGTTCATGATCACCTGGTCCCTTTGCTTGGAGCCTGAAGCAAGGCAGAGAGAGTATCATGGTGGGATCCACTGATTGTGACTAGCCTTACCTCACAAGTCCCCACTTCAGATGGCCCAGGAAATGCTGACTCTGTCAGTAGATGTGACAGGTGAGGGCAGAGTCCTATCATCTTGTCTCCTTTGCAAGGTCAGGCTCTGCTTGCGGCCGTCTGGAGATTCAAGCCTGAAATTGGTGAGTTTTGGGGAACCTCTCAGATCATGGCCGTATCACAAAGTGCAGGATAAAGGGTTACTGGAGAGGTAACTTCAGTCGATGCCAGTAGGAGAGCAAGGAAGGATGGGTGCCTTGCCATGAGCCCCTAGAGCGCTGTGAGCCTTGGGTCCCTTGCCCAGCATCCCTCAGGGCAGATGGGCTCACCCCAGGAT
This sequence comes from Cricetiscus sungorus, assembly GCA_030556225.1. Lineage (NCBI taxonomy): Eukaryota > Metazoa > Chordata > Mammalia > Rodentia > Cricetidae > Cricetiscus > Cricetiscus sungorus. Next base: position 21,884,258 of record JANBXA010000729.1, read on the forward strand.
CTGCAGCCTGCCACAGGCAGGGCCCATCACCTCCCACTAGATGCAGACGCCGGATTCTTGTGAGATGCCCAGAGAAAACACACAACAGGGCACCCAGGGGACCGCACAAAGAGCCTTTGGATTCTGTCACAGATGCCAGCTGATTACCTGAGTAGAAGTGCCATAGCGCCTTAAGGACACAAGGACACAATCTGCCACTCCAAGACACCACATAAAAGCACTGTGAGCCAGCCAGGTCCCCAGGCCACATCAGTGTGTCAAGATCACATCCTCAGCAAACCAGTTTGGAGATGTAGCCAAGCTCATTGGGGGAATTAAGGATTCCTATTCGGATTCCCTCCTTCCTTCCCTCCCTCCCTCCCTTCCTTTCACTAAGTACCAGATTTAGGGTTCAAGAGAGAAAGTAAGGCAAACTGTCCTTTTGGATATACTTGCTAGAGGACTGGAGAGATGGCTCAGCCATGCAGAGCACAAACTGCTCTTGCCGAAGTTCTGAGTCTCAGCTCCTAGTGCCCATGCCTGAGGCTCAGCTGCCTATAACTCCATCCAGAATACCCAATGTCTCTGACCTCTGAGGGCCTGCGCTTGTGTGCACACACATACATACATATACACATAATTACAACTAAAATAAATCTTCAAAAACATCTATATTCATTAGCCACTTCCCCCCATGCCGAGGATGAAGTATCCCAGGCAGGTGGGGTTACCACAACTGGGTGGGTTCTTAACATTGAAGAAAGCCTCATGAGGCAGTGTGGCTCCTCCTCACAGGATCCTGAAGGAGAGTGGTTCCATGGAAGCTGAGTGTTTGCAGTTATTCTTAGCAGGGCCTCCTTGGTTGAGTTCTCCTGGATATTGCAGTGGCATGGCTGTGGCATCTTGTTCTCCCGACTGTACAGACCAGACCATAGGAAATCATATTAATGACTATTCATGTTCTCTTTGGCCTCGGAACACTCAAAGCCCTGTATCCGAACAGCACACACCTGGTTTCGTTAGTCTCTGAGTGTGGTGAAGCTGGCTTCGGCTATTTTATTAAGGCGGTACCACAGAGCACTGTCTGCTAAGCCACAGAACAGCTGTGTTCACGTGACCACCAAACCAATGAGCTCCAGGTTTGATGAGAGACCCCATCTCAGAATGTAAGATGGAAAATAATAGAGGAAGATACCGGCTTTCCACATCTAGCATCTACATTCTGTTGCGCCCAAATTCTGAACCCCAAAATCACCGATCCGATGCAAAAGCAAAAAGTAATCAATTAACAAGTTATCTGTATTAACTCGAGTCCTCTGTCCATCTGACATAGCAGGTGGAGTGAGAAAGACTTGAAGGGTCCCAGGGGCAGGGAATTTATTGGGGCAGAGCAAGGAGAGTGTCTGGAGTCTGCAACAGACTCAGGATTGGTGCACTTCCGGGCTTGGGTGACCTGTCCTGTGTTGATTGGTCAACTGGTTGCTATGGCTTATAGGCCCTCCCAGGGTGGTTGCTATGCTATGTATACCACTGTTACTGTAAAGCACATCCAAAGTCGCCAGCTAACTTCTGATTGGTTCCTTTTGACATGAAGGGTATCTGACCTCCTAGTGACTGGGGCAGGTCTGGCAAGGTCAGAAGGCCAGAAACTCAGCATATGTGCTGCCTGCATCAGAGGCCTATATCTTGCTGGGTCTTTTCTGCAGCCTGTGATGGCTGCTAAAGCAGGGGGCTGGGTGAGGGTGTGGTCCCTTCAGCCTTAGTGGAACAGAAGGACAACCCACTCCAGGCTGACGGGATGTGTCACCACACATCCTGGCTGTTCTTTAGCTTAGGGACCAGGTGAACCTGAAATGAATGACCAGGACTGACAAGGACAGACAGATCATGGTGGCTCAGGTCTATTATTCTGGCTCTTGGCAGGATGAAGCAAGTAGATTTTAAGTTTTAAGTCACCCTGGGCTACATAGTGAGACTCTGTCACTCATGCTTGAGTGTGTGTGTGTGTGTGTGTGTGTGTGTGTGTCTGTGTTATATATGTTTGTGGAAGGGTGTTTTCTGTATGGGTTGAATGTGTATGAGAGGGTGTAGGGACGTAGGGGTCCTAGTCACTAGGAAGCCAGATACCCTCCCATGTGACAAGGAACCAATCAGAAGTCAGCTGGTGGGCTCTGGATGTGTTTTACTGTAACAGTGGCAACCGCCTTGGGAGGGCCTGTAGGCCATAACAATCAGTTGACCAGTCAGCATAGGACAGGCCACCCAAGCCCGGAAGTGCACCAATCCTGAGACTGCTGCAGACTCCAGACACTCCCCTTGCTCTGCCCCAATAAATTCCCTGCCCCACAGACCTTCTCGCTCTACCTGCTATGTCAGACAAATGGAGGACCCGGTTAACACAGTTAACTTGTTCATTGTTAAATAAACCTTTACTCTTGCGTGGAAGAGTCGACTCCTTGGTGGTCAATTTGGGTCTCACGAAATTGGCATAACACGACTGGCCTTCTAATTCCCTGACTCCCTGAGTTGGAGTGGGTGGGCCTGGATGTGGGAGTCTGTGTAGTTAGTGTTGGAAGGATATAATAGACTGGAAAATAGCAAGCATGGGCTGGTGTGTGTAGTAGTTCAGTTTGTGAAAGGAACAAAAAAGACTGAAAAGTTTCTGCACCCCAATAAGCCTTTCCAACGCAGCAATCCAAATCAGACCAAGTCAAACCAAATCATTGTTAAATTTAGAAATAATCATTTTCCATATCAACCCCCATTCCCTCTCTCTCCACCCTCCCACGCCCCCTACCAACTCCCCCAACCCACACTCCACCCACTTCCAAAGGATAGTGGCACCTCTCATGGGGGATCTTCAAAGTCTGTCACATCATTTGGGGAAGGGCATAGGCCCTTTCCCGTGTATCTGGGCTGAAATAGTATCCCTCCAAAGGAAATGGGCTTCTAAATCCCATTTGTGCACTAGGGATAAATACTGGTTCCACTGTTAGAGGTCCCATAGACTGCTCAGGCTTCCTGACTGGCACCCACAATCAGAGGGCTTAGTTCAGTCCAATGCTGGTTCCCCAGCTTACGACTGGGGTTCCTGAGCTCTCACTAGGTCAAGTCAGCTGTTTCTGTGGGTTTCTGCAGCAGGGTTTTGACTTCTTTGCTCATCCCTCATCCCTCTCTACAACTTTATTCCAGGAGTATGGCTCAGTACTTATTTGTGGGTGCCTGCTTCTGCTTCCATCAGCTACTGGATGAAGGCTCTAGGATGGCAATTAAGGTAGTCATCAATTTCATTATAGGGGAAGCCATCAAAGGTGGCCTCTCCACTACTGCCTAGATTCTTAGTTGGGGTCATCTTTGTGGATCTCTGAACATTTCTCTAGTGCCTCTTTAAACCTATAATGGCTCCCTCCATTAAGCTATCTCTTTTCTTGTTTTCATCTATTACTACCCTGACTCAATCTTCCTGATCCCTCATGTTCTTCTCTCCCTTCCTCTTCTCCCCTTCTCTTTTTTCTACCCCCCCCCATGTGCTCCCAATTTGCTCAGGAGATCTTGTCCCCTTCCCCTTCTTCGGGGGAGCATGTGTGTCTCTCTTAGGGTCCTCCTTGTTTCCTAGTTTCAAAAGTGTACCTTTAATGGATATAACATTCCTGGGTGGCCTTCCAGCTCCCAGAGAGAAGACAGAAGAGACACCAAAAAACACGTCTATTTTCTGGGGAGCAGAACCCTGTGGGGGTGGTCTTGAGCATCTCTGGGGGGAGGGATCATCATTTGGAAGACTTTCTGAGATGCAGCAGGGTTTGGAGGAAGATGGAGAGGAGGGGGCTTGGGTGGAATTTCCACCATAACAACGATTCCCACAGATGTTAGTTGGGGTGAGAGAGGCCATGGTGAGTGCCATGGGCTCTGGCTCTGCAGGCCTGAACGATGAGCGAGCTGTGGAGACTGACACTGTGAATACTTCTTCCCCCACAAGGGTCAAATTTTCTGTATCATGAGCATCTCTTGCGTCTCTAGGCAGGGCCTCTCATTTCCATCCTCTCCTACCTGGCTGCTGTAGAAGGGAGGAGGGGGGGATTCTGTGAGGGCTGAAGTTATGCTTTACATTTTAATTACTGTGCTTAAGAGTTCTATAAAACAAAAATGCCTCTAACCTATAAGCTCCACTTGCCCAAGGACAGATAACTTCCTGGAACGCTGGGGGCAGGGGCTGTTGTTCACATAAGATAGCAAGGCAGGTGTCTTTGCTTCTAAATAAGGTTGGTTGCCCCTCTGCACAGGATGTGCTTTGATGGCGTGTAGGCAGGAAGTATGTAAACAGCACATTAGGATAGATGCTTCCACCATTGGACAAAGGCAGGAAGTACATAGCCTTGAGGGTTTTGCCTTTGTAAGCACTGGACTAATGTAATTCATGGACGTTCTCTAGGAGTCCTGAGTATGAACCTGGCAAGTGTCCATTGTCATGGCCAGTGTCTAGTAAAGTTTGCCTCGAGGCTCAAACACTGTGGTAGTGGTCTTATTCTTGCCTGGTGGGATTAACAGGTTCAAAGGGGATCCTGAAGAATGTGGGCTTCCCCCACAGCAGACCCATATAAACAGCAATTTATGTGCAAGAAGTTTACTTTGCTAAGTGGTTTCAGGAAGTCCAGGCTGGGAAGGCAAGAAGGGGGAAGTAACTCTAGTTCTGATGGTGACCCCTGGGATACCTGACCTCCAAACATACTAAAATAACCTTTCCAGCAAGAGTCAGACCAAGTATGGTCTGTGAGTCCAGCATTCAGGGGGCAAGGGATGGCGGGTTTGAGCACCATGTGTACTCTATGGCAAGGCTCCTCCACCTTAAGAAAAAGCAAAGCGTCAGGTAGGGAGACCCCGAAGTGTGTGAGTCCCAGAGGTGGACACAGGATTCCTATGCAGACCAAAGGCCACAGGGAATGGGAAATGGAGTTTGGAGCTGAGCCGAGGAAGGTTAAGGTCTTGGGAGATGGCTCGGTGGGTATAATGCTCATTAAAGCAATGTGATTACCAGAGTTCAAATCCACAGCATTCACATAAAAGACCAGGCTCTGCTATCCTAGCACTGGATAGGCAGAGGGAGAGAGGAGGGCCCTGAGCTCTTGACCAGTCAGTCTAGTCATTCAACAAGTTTAAGGTTCAGCAAGAGACCTGTCTCAAAAAACAAGCTGGAGAATGAGAGGAGAAGACCCCAACATTGATCTCTGGCCTACACATGCATACACAAACACACATAGGCATGTATACAACCCCATGATCATGCTCTATGCAAAAATCCGCATACACATGTCTACACATACATACACGAAACAGTTATTGTGTCCACTTTGCTGGGCCATGTGTCTGGTGAAGCCTTTTCCAGGGTGTTTCTATGAAGCTGTTTTTAATGGGTAAGATTGGTGCTGGAATTGGGAACTGGTGCACTCTGTCTGTCTGTCTGTCTGTCTCTCTTGATGTGTGTGTATATGTGTCTGTGTCCCTGAGTGTAGGTGTGCACATGTCATGGCATGTTTTTGGAGGTCAGAGAACAGCCTCAGCTGTTGGTTTTGTCTTCTACCAAGGGTGTCTTGGTTGTTAAGTTCAGGCTCGCTGGCCCAAAGTTTTCTCTGGATTGGCCCTGACTCTACCTCCCATATCAACTTACTCAAGCTGGTACAGCAAGCACTCTACCCACTGAGCCATCCCCGGGCCTGATACTGAGCACTGTGAGCACAGCAGATGAGATTTATCCAGTCAGCTGATATCTTAACAGAGCAAGGCGGACCCTCCCTGTCTGAAGAGTTGCCTAACCACCTCCCTGGCAGCTCCTCCCTGGGTCTCCGTTGCCCGCTGCCCGCTGCTGCAGCGCCTGTAGCCAGTTCCTTAGACTAGCTCCCCCCCTCCCCCGCCCCGCAGATGGTCCCCAACTTTCAAAGGTGCTGTTTGTGATTTTTAAGCTGACTGTGGTGTGAGACTGAATTTCATGAACTGTGGAGCTTTTCATTTTCACTACACAGCATGAGGTATTCAGCATTCTAGCGTAAAGAGATTTTGTGTCTGGATGTTTAAGTGGGAGTGGCTCTCACATGTTTGAATACTTGGTCCCCAGCTGGTGGAAATGTTTGGGAAGGATTAGGAGGCGTGGCCTTTCTGGAGGAAGTGTGTCACTGCAGGTGGGTTTTGAGGTCTCAGAAACCCATACCATTCCCTATTAGTTCTCTCTGCCTCATGGCTGTGTCTCAAGATGTGAGCTCTCAGCTACTGCTCTAACACCATGCCTGCCTGCCTCCTGCCATGCTCCCCACCATGACAGTCACGGGCCCTAACTCTGGAGCTATAAGCCCCCAAATTAAACACATTCTTTAATAAGTTGCCTTGGTCATGATGTTTCATCACAGCATCTGAACAGCATCCAACAGCATCAGATGTTTATACCAGGCTATGGGCTAATAGAGGTGTGTTGATCACCTATATGTTGGGCTGGGCACAGCTTGGTTATTCCTAGTTTCAGTACATCCAGTGCATTTTTTTTGGGGGGGGGTCAGGTTACATCTGTCATCCCAGCACTTGGGAAGTAAAGGCAAGAACAACTTGAGTTTAAGACTAGTCTGGGCAGATCTGTGAGTTTGAGGCCAGCCTGGTCTACAGAGCAAGTTCCAGGACAGCTAGAACTGTTACACAGAGAAACCCTGCCTCGGAAAATAAAACTAAACAAAACCAACCAAACAAAAAAGACTATCCTGAGATAGAGACAAAATGCAAGACTGAAGATGTGGCTAAGTTGGTAGAGTGCTTGTAGCTCAGCTGGTGAGAGAGTTTACCACAGGCAAAAGCAACTTGGGGGGGAGGAAAGGGTTTATTTAATTTTATAGATTTTATTCTATCATTCAAGGAAGCCAGGGCAGGAACTCAAGGCAGGAACTGATGCAGAGGCCACAGAAGGGAACTCCATGGCTTCTTCAGCCTAGGGATGGTAACTGCTCTCTGTGAGGTGGGCCCACCTATGTCAACCATTAATGAAGGAAATATTCCTTAAGTTGCTCACAGGCCAATCTGGTGGGAATGTTTTCTAAGATCAAGGTCCTGTCTTCCCAAATGCCTCTAGCCTCTGTCACGTTGACACATTACTATTAAACCATAACCTTTCCTTTCCTGCTTATCCCCAATATTTTGTATTAATACCAGTCTCTCAGGATAAAACATCTCAACTTATAAAAATCCAACCCTTTAAAAATTCAAACACAGCCAGGCATTGGTGGTGCAGGCCTTTAATCCCAGCACTAAGGAGGCAGAGGCAGGCAGATCTCTGTGAATTCGAAACCAGCCTGGTCTACAGAGTGAGTTCCAGGACAGGCTCAAAAGCAATACAGAGAAACCCTGTCTTGAAAAACAAACAAACAAACAAACAAAACAAAATAAAAACAAAACAAAAACAAAAAAATCCAAACACTTTAAAAGTTGAGTTTCTCTAAAATGTCAAAGTCTCTTACAAATGCAAAGCCCCTTTTCAGTCTCCTCTTGAACAGTTCAAAGTTTTCTCTAAAATAGCCAAGGTCTCATAACTGTAGGTTCCTGTGAAATAAAAGAAGTAGTAAATGCTTTTTTATGCTAACAGGGGAAATAAGGGTACAGTCACAATCAAAGCAACCCAAAAGTCCAGCACTGTATAGGATTCAGTGCCTGATGCCCAGGGCCACCCCCACTCTTCCGAGATCCAAAAGGCCTTGGCAATGGCACTTCCAGGTTCTGCCCACCACAACGCATGCAGCTCGTAGGCTCAGGCCTCCTACACCCTGCGCCGGTGCGACATCTCCAAAATGCTGGTGTCTCTACTGCACCTGGGCGGCACCTCCACCAGTGGTCCTGCTGGGCTCTTTGCAGGGACTCTTGAAATTGACGCATGGTGATAAGCTTTGGCCTTTCTCCATGACCCCTTCAGTTCGGGACTTTCCGCACCTAACCAGTTGCCTCTGGTGGAACCAAGCCTCAGCTGCTATCCACAGCCCCATACCTTCAAACACAGCACTCATGAGAGACTCTTACGTACCACCAACCTCATCTGCCAGCATGAGATGTGGTCTTGGTTCCTCTGTGCCACAGCTTGTGTGCTGATCACGAGAAGACACCTCCCGGAGCTCTCACTGCAGTGATGCTGGTCTGTCTCTTCTTAATCACCACTGATTGCCCAGGCCCACCTGATAGCGTGAACACCTCAGCGAAGCAGAGGTTTCAGTCAACGTTTCTGGTCTCCTGTTAATTATGGCTGACTCAGTCCCAGCAGATCAGAACCACAGACTCTTTTTTCTTCAGATCCCAGCTACAGCTGAGTGTGGTGGCACCCCAGCATTTAATCCCAGAACTTGAGAGACAGAGGCAGATGGGTCTCTGTGGCTTGAGGCCAGCCTGGTCTGCAAAGTGAGTTCCAGGACAGCCAGGGCTACACAGAGAAACCCTATCTGGGGGCAAAAATCCCAACTATGAGCCTATAAAAAACTTCATAACTTCATTTGTAGGCTGTGAATTTCAGTTGAATTCATGAGCATAGGCCCTTCCCCCAATGCTAGTTTTATATCAAGTTGACACAAGGGATAGCTAGTTGCCTGAAGGTAGGAAATCACAATTGAGACATTTCCTCCATAAGCTTGGGTTGTAGTCAAGCCTGTAGGGATTTTTTTCTTTTATTTTTATCCTTATCTCATACATTAATTACATCTAGACTACAGGCTTAAGAAAGAAATGGAAATGGGTATAGACAGTCATAGAAAGAAAAACATAGTTTAAAAATAATAAAGAAAGGGCCTGGAGAGATGGCTCAGAGATTAAGAGCACTGGCTGCTCTTAAAGAGGTCCTGAGTTCAGTTCCCAGAACCTACATGGTGGCTCACAACTATCTTTGATAAGATCTGGTGCCCTCTTCTGGCCTGCAGGGATACAAACAGGCAGAAATCTCTATACAGAATAAATAAATCTTAAAAAAAAAAAAGTCTTTAAAGAGAGAGTAAAAGTAATATAAAAGAAAAAAAGCCATGTAAGATGGGAAATACACAGAATCTGGATCTTGTATGTATGTTATTGTGTTGATTTTGATTTTTTTGGTTGTTGATAAGCAAACAACAGCTGCTAAGAGACATGAATTGAAAGGACAACTGAAATAAACCAGCCTAGATATTTTAAGAATGCTTTAATTTTAAAATGGAAGTTAAAAATGGATTTGTCAAATGAAATAAAAAATGTTTTGGAAGAGAGGTTTTGCTTTTGTTTCCACAGGAAACAAAAGGCTGTGGATTTGTTCCAGGTTAGTATGACTGATCTGGGAGGACCTCCTGAATCTTGACAGTTGATATATATCAGCCAAGGTAACTGCTGGTCTTCCAGGGAGTGACTATTATCTCAATTTTCTCAGGGACTCCCTCTAAAGATGCTCTCTCTGCCCACAGGCTCCACCCACAGACAACAGAGAGCAGTCTAGAGAAAAGGATACCCACATTCCCAATACATGGTATGGGTGACTGTTGGTTATTTGGTAGGTTATGGATATTTGTATCATTTAGGAGAATATGTATATACTGATACAAAATTAAAGGGTTTTTTGTTTGTTTGGTTTGGGTTTGGTTTTTCAAGATAGGGCTCTTCTGTCCTGTAACTTGCTCTGCAAACCAGGCTGGTCTCATAAAGTTATTTTTCTTATATTGTATGTATGTTTCTACTCTTGTTTAAGATATTGTACCTTTGCAGTTCATTTAAAAATGTAAGATAAAATTCTAGTTTTAAAAGACTATTGTTATGAACTATTTAGAATAATCAAAAAACACATATGAGTAATCATCTGTAACATTCAAATTTGTAGATATTTTGGGCATGTTTTAAAGATCATCTAGATATGTATTTTAGATAGATAGAGGGTCTTCACACACTTCAAGGACCTATAGAATGTGTCATTTAAAATATTTTTGTTAACCATAGGAGTTTGCTTTCATTATGGCAAGGTTAGCCATTTGTGCAAGAAACGGCTTTTGCCTCGATTGCTTGAGTTTATGTTGTATGAACCGGATGTGCAGGACCCACGGGAAAGTGACTGATGAACTTTGCCAACACGAAGCAGGACAATTTTTCAAATTTCCTGCTCCACTGAAAAGTCTGCCAGAAACTCTAGGACCATAGGCTGAAGATGGATGCCCCAGTGTTGCAGAGGAACTTGGGGTGACTGTCCAGGCAGTCAGATGTCTCTGTCATTTCTAGAGTTTTGGAAGTTGTTTGCAATGCACTTCCTGTTTATTCAGGTAATGTTATATCCTTCTGTGGTTTTTGATGGAGGTAGACTAAATAGAGTTAATTTTTCTTTAGTTATGATAGAAAGTAAATTGGGTATAAAACTTTGTAATCGCTAAGATAGATAATGGAGTGTCTAAATATAAATGGACTGAATATTGTAAGTGTAAGTCTTACTTGATAACTGTTTTTATTGTGTATAGTTTTATGTTAAAATTAAAATCTTTCATTTTCACTTAGACAAAAAGGGAAATATTGTAGAATATTATTTGGAGATGTGTTACATTTGCTTATACTGTGGACCATTTGTTTAATGATGCTAAGATGTGTTGTATTCTTTTATGTTGCATTTGCTTAACTCTGTGAAGCTATGTTACTTTGTCTGTCTAAAATACCTGATTGGTCTAATAAAGATCTGAATGTCCAATAGCAAGGCAGGAGAAAGGATAGGCAGCACTGGCAGGCAGAGAGAATAATTAGGAGGGGAAAAAGAATTTAGAGGTGAGATGAGTTCCAGACAGTTGATTCTGTGGATCGTGTTCCACAGCCCAGACTTCCAAAGTCATTCCACATCATCCCCGAAACATCATGGCCATGGCAGCAGAGCAACGTATCTCTCAGCCCACTCTGCTTTGTATTGCTGTGCTAAAACGTCATTATCAAAAGCCACTTGGAGAGTATGAGGAGGAAAGGCTTCACGTGGCTTACACATTCTGATCAAAGTCCATCATGAAGGGAGTCAGGGCAGGAATCAAGGCAGGAACCTGGACACAGGAACTGAACCAGAGACCACAGAGGAACACTGCTTACTGACTCGCTCCCAGTGACTTCCTCTGCTTGCTTTCTTATACACTCAGAAGAACTACCAGCCCAAGACCCACCCCCGGGCTGGGCCCTCTCACACCAATCACTAATCAAGAAAAAAGCACTACAGGTGGGTGCATTCTCTCAATCAAGTTTCCCTCTTCCCAATTGAGTCAAGTTGACATAAAAACTAGCTGGAACACCTACCATTCGTGAAGTCCTGGATTGCATTCCCAACACTGCATAAACTGGATTATAGTGGCACATGACTATAATCCCAGCACTTCGGAGATGGAGGCAGGAGAATTTACAGTTCAAGGTCATCCTCGAGTATATATGGGGTTTCAGTAGAGCCTGGGCTTCAGACCCTGTCTCAAACAAACAAAAAGGTAAAAGACACTTTCAGCTTCTGCTTTGCTTGCTGTGGGTTATATGCATATAATGTGATTGTCAGTTGAAAAGCAGGTATGTTTGTCTTAGTTCTGTGTCTGTGGAAAACCAAGTCCTGTGGAGCAGAGTGTTCAGACTGGCATGCTACATAACCCCTGTGCCTACCTCCTACAGCTGGGAGCACTGCAGTCCCCCAGAGACATGGCTGCTCAGGGGGTCCCCGGTGCTTTTCACCCTGGCACACAGAAACATCCTGAAATGTCTCCCTCTGACAGCTGCAGAGGCTTTATCCATCAGAGAGAGAGGAATGGCATCGACCTTTGCCAGTTTCTGACAGCAAGGCTGTCAAGTACCAGGCACCCCACATGGTATGTGTGTTAGTCATCTCTCACTGTTACAGGGCATGGACAGAGTGAGTTAAAGCGGGAAGGCGTTACATGGGGCCAAGACTCACCTAAGGCCAGAGACACAGTTCCGTGCTCAGGGCGGGAGGTAAAGTGGAACACCATGGACTGTGGGACTGGACAGCCAGAAGCTGTTTCCCTCGTGGTGACCAGAAAAGAGAAGGAGAAATAGCAAAAACACAGGCAAAAGAAAGTTATGCCTCTCAAAGTTAACCCTCCAGTGGCCCTGTACTATTAGTCTTTTTGTCTACTTGACACAAACTAGGGTGCTTTGAGGAGAAGAAACTCCAATTAAGGAATTGCCTCCATCAAATTGGCCCAAAGGCAAGCCTATGGGGCATTTCCTTGATTAATTATTGGTGTGGGAAAGCCTGGCTCACTCTGGGTGATAGCAGCCCTGGAAGGTTCATCCTGGGTTATATTCTAAAGCAGACTGAGGAAGCCTTGGGGAGGCAGTCAGTGAGCAGCAGCCCTCAACAGCCTCTGTATCAGTTCCTGCCTTGAGTTATTTTCTGACTTCTCAAGTGACTTCTCTTGAGATGCAAGGTGAAATAAACCCTTTCCTCCACAAGGTGTTTTTGTTGTTGTTTTGGTTTGTGGCTTTGTTTTTATTTTATATGTGTGGGTGTTTTGTCTGAATACTGTATGTCTGTACCACTTGTGTGTCTGGTGTCCAAGGAAACCAGGAGAGCACAGATTTCTCTAGAACTGGAACTAAAAGACGTTTGTTTGGGATTTGGTTTATTTGGTTTTTGTTGTTATTGTTGCTGTTTTTTGTTTTGTTTTGTTTTTTGTTTTTTTGTTTTTCGAGACAGGGTTTCTCTGTGGCTTTGGATCGTAGACCAGGCTGGCCTCGAACTCAGAGATCTTATGCCTCTCCCTCCCAAGTGCTGGGATTAAAGACATGAGCCACCAAAGCCCAACAAAAGATGGTTTTGAACTGTCATGTGGGTCCTGGAAATAGAACTGTGTTCTATTTCCAGGAAGAGCAGCCATCACTTTTAGCCACTGAGTCCGACCCTCCAGCCCTGTTCGGTTTTGAGACAGTTCCTCACTGTAGTCCTAGCTAGCCTGGAACTTGCTATGTAGACCAGGCTAGCTTCAAACTCACAGAGATCCTTCTGCCTCTGCCTCTGCCTCTGCCTCTGCCTCTGCCTCTGCCTCTGCCTCTGCCTCTGCCTCTGCCTCTGCCTCTGCCTCTGCCTCTGCCTCTGCCTCTGCCTCTGCCTCTGCCTCTGCCTCTGCCTCCCGAGTGCTGGGATCAAGGGTATGCACCACTGTGTCCAGCCCCAAGTTAGTTTTGGTCAATGTTTTATTATAGTATTTGAGAAACTGTAACAAGTTCACTGCCTCTACCTAATGGTGCTTTCCAGGCTCCACCACCTCCCAACAGTTCATTAAATTATAGATTCACCAACATATCAGTCCAGGGCTAAGGTCGGAGCCCTCAAGACATGTGGCTCTGAACCTCACACTTGGGGCAGCAGAGCCTCACAACCCAGGCTTTGACTGCCGCACATAGTCTGAACATAGTAGCAGCAGTGCCAGATACTTCGCCCAGTAGCTTCTGCCTGGGACAAAGAGCTGAGATCAGGAGGGTGGGGTAGAGCCGCAAATCAAAGCTTCAAGGCTAGCCTGGGCTACAGAGTGAGTCTGTCTCAAAAAAATGGAAAAAGAGCTCAGAAGCAGAAACTCGGCCAAGAATCCTCCAGTCGGGGGCTGCAGACATAGCTCAGTGGTAGGGCTCTTGCCTGGAATGTCCCAGTAGGAGACCGAGTGTGGCTCAGAGGTCATGTGCCAACTCAGAATCCACAGTGAGGATCTTGGGGCATTCGTGATTTAGTGAGAGCCCCTGCCTAGAATCCCCCAGTGAGGAACCAGACCAGTCACCACCTCTGGAATAGCTGTGACCCCAGTCATCTCTCGTTGATGGCCTGTGATATGTGGCCTACACTGGATCCCTATTCAGACAGGAGTCCAGCCCATCTCTAGCTCAAACCTTAAGAATTTGTACCCCCTTTCAGGTCAGAGAATGCTCATCTGTGACTTGACTTCCTTCTCCCAAGGTAGAGTCATTTGGCACCCTGTGTGAGGGTCACTTGGTCAGGTGCTAGCTCAGAGAAGTACCTCAAGCTGTGTTTTGGTCCTTTTTATGTTTTGGAATTTTATTTATTCATTCATTCTGGGGACGGAACTCAGCATCCACACATGCGCTTCCAGTGAGCCACACCCCCAGCCCTCTACGTCTTGGCCTTGTTATTGAACATCACGTCGAGACTCAGCCAAGAGGCTGCATAGCTCTGTGGTTAACCCCGATGAGCTGGTTCTAGCTCCATCCTCACCATGCATTTCCTATGTGACTTGGGGTAAGTTATCTAACCTCTCTGTGTCTCTATTTCTCTGCCTACAAGATGAGAACAATGCAAACATTACGATAGCCAGCGCCACAGTCATGTCAGCAAGCAGTTAGTGTCAGCCTCCTGCAAAGCTCAAGGTGCTGCCACCTCTGCCAGGTTCCCCAGCTGCTCGCACTCTCTTCTGTTCGGTTCTGTTTTTCTGGGCCCCAGCATGGCAGCAGCTGGCTCTCAGTGGCGTCCCAGGGCTGCAGCCTCCCAGCACAGGTCCCCTCTTTCGTTCCCACCGCTCCGGCTCCAGCAGCTCTGTGGAGTCTCGGTTCCCACGCTATCTCTGCCTCTCTCTTTTGCACCTCAGCCTTGGGGTGACCAGATCCCTGGCCTCTCGGGACAGCTTTCTAGCACTTTCCCCCTTTTAAGAGATTGACTGCAATTTCTATAATAACATCACATTAGCCAGAAATTAATGTCCTCATTAAGACAGCAATTAGGCACATTAGCGTGGCAATAAAGGAGAAGCTTATGAAATAATTGCTGGTTCCAAAATGCCTTTAATTTAGTATTTTATACTGTGCTGTGTTATTAATTTTTTCCCTTGGCAGAAGATAATAAGAGAAATGTCTGAATTTGAACATTCTTTGAAAGGGAAGTGGTGCCTGCCCCTTTAAACAGTTGATGCCTGTTTTTGCCATACCCCCTGTCCTGTCCATGGAGGGATAGTGGGTGAAGGTGGGCAGTGAATTGGGGACACGGGACCACCAGACCATCACAGGCAGCATGGGCAGTTCTCATCTTGGAAATTTTCTTCGCCCTGAACAATGTGTGTTTGTTTCTGCTGGGCTATATCTCCTGAGTTTAGGTGTGTTTAGTGATGTTTGGGGAACCCAACAGCTCTGCCCCACCTGCCTGTAGGGTTTCCCACTATAAGAAATGTTGACAGAATGTAATGTCTTTTCTATCAAATGGTTAAATAACACAAAACTCCATTTTAAAGAAATTGCAACAGTTGAAGGATGGCTCCTTAGTTAAGAGCATTGACTGCTCTTTCCAGGGGACCTAGATTCAGTTCCAAGCTCCCACATAGTGGCTCACAGTGGCCTGTAACCCCAGTGCCAGGAGGACCTAATGCCCTGTTTTGGCCTCCAAGACACCAGGCACACATGTGGCACACATACATACATGCCAAGCATACACATAAAAGAACCAATTTTTTAATTGCAAAGAAACAGCTGTTGAGAACAGCAGACTCCTCTCATCAGTACTTCCTGAAATCAAAACATGTGCTCAAGGTTGAGTCCTGGTCTCAACAGTCATCCTTTGCTAATCCACTGGGCATTTTGAGTAAGCCAACCCTGTAAGAGTTGAGGCCACATTGACCACTTAGATCAGGAGCTCTTTGCGTTAGGAAGGAAAGCCCAGCAGGAGCCCTGCTGAGTACCCTTCTGCAGAAGTAAAAATTTTTGCCTTGCCAAAATACTTTGGATTATGTGGTCATGTTCTTGGGATCCCAGATCCAATTCTAACACTACCATGATAAAACAAACAGTGTCCCCATTGAAGAGTGACAGGATCCATTGTAGATAGGCCTTTTGTTATCTTCTTTCTTTCTTTTTTATATTAAAGTCTCATTTTATAGCTCAGACTTGCAGGTGAAAGGGTCCTGGGGGAGAGTGGAGCTCGAAAACTGAACACGAGCCAGGAGGCTGGCTTGGCTGTAGGAAGGGAAGCATCGAGGGAGGAGAAGTGTACCAGAAGCATACCGAGGGACAGAGAACTGAGGACAAGTTTGAAAAAGCGCCCAGGCCCTGAATGCTGTGAATCTACCCATCCCTGTCAGAGACCAATCAATTATGTACTGGCCACGGGGCAGCCTGATGAGCGACATGAAGTCCAAATAATTAGCATTATTTATGCTCCAAAGTCTATGGCTCTCAGTGTGTACCGAACGAAGCCGGGAGTCTCACCCTCCTCTGTCAGGCTGTTTCTCACATGTGGGACTCTGATGGCTGTGGGTGGTCTATGTAGGGTTCTGCTCCATGTCCCTCATCCTCCTCTGCAGGTTAGCGCAGGCCTGGTCACGTGACAAAGCTCAGGTTCCAGATCGTGAGAACAAATAGGCAGCATGGCTTGAGGTTTCCATCCACACTGTCACTTGCTGGGCTAGCAAGATGACTCAGCAAGCAAGTCTGCCAAGCCAAGTTCAATCCCTAGAACCTGAATCTGAACCATGAAACCCAGGACCCATGTAACTGTGAGTAGAGCCATGCTCTCTGACCTCCACATGCATTGGGCTGGCTAATTTTATGTTAGCTTGACACAGGCTAGAGTTGCCTAAGAGAACAGAACCCCAACTGAGAAAATGCCTCCATGAGGTCAGGCTGTAGGGCATTATCTTATTAGTGACTGATGTGGGAGGGACCAGCCCATTGTGGGTGGGGTCATCTGGAAATCCCACCTGGCAAGAACAAGAGTACTACCACAGTTTTTGAGCCAATTTTAAGCAAGCTTTATTAAATACTAGCAAGGACAATAGACACTGGCCAGCTCCATAGCTGAACTCCCAGAAAATGGCTGCAAGTTTTGTTAGTCAGAGGCTTATAAAGGCAAAACCCACAAGGCTATGTACGTCCACCCATTGTCCAATGGGGATAAGCATACACCCTAATGTACTACCCAGATGGGCAGCCAGGCCCCCTTCGGGTTAAAGGCTATCCAAGCATATAGGCAAGGGAGGTTACCCTTCCCTCATCCTGTATCCCAAGGAAATAAAGTGGATATAGGACCTTTGTTGCTATGGTGACTGCCAAAAAGAAATTTGGGGAAGGAAATGCCCCAGGGGTATTAGTAAACAGCCTGCTCTCCTCTCTCTGGGGCCTCCCCAGAACTCCAGTCTTCTGGCTGACCTAGAAGAAGTGAGTCCAGGAGCTAGAACCTTTTCATGAACCTGCCAGCCATGCAAAAGGCAGCGAGGCCCAGCAGGTCCAGGGTAATGGGACACAGGTAAGCCCACTGTGGAGGGCTATCTCTGCCTCAAGCCTCTGTGCCAAGTGTGGGGGATATGTGTTGCCTTGCCTCCTTCCATCACTTACCTCTAAAAAGTTTTCACATTGTTTTATTTTATTATTTGTTTGATGTGTGTGTGCGCAAGAGCATGTGTGTATGTAGTCTATGTGGTGTGTGTGTGTGTGAGTGCATGTATTATGTGAGTGCATGCATGTGTGTGAGAGTTCATATGTGTGTGTGTGAGAGAGAGTGCATGTGTGTGTGTGTGTGTGCATGTGTGTGTGTGTGTGTGTGTGTGTGTGTGTGTGTAAGCCTATGCTACAGCACTCATGTCAAACTCAGAGAACAGCTCACAGCATATGTTTTTCTCCTTTTATCTTTTGAGTCCACTGGGCTTCATCACAAGTGCCTTCATCTGCTAAGCCAGCTCAGTGGCTCACATCACTCCTTTGGTTTTTTGAGATAAACGCTCAAGTAACCCAGGCTGACCTTGAACTCACTATGTAGCCAAGAATGACCTTTATCTCCTGATCTTCCAGCATCTTCAGTGCTGTGGTTATGGGCTTGGGCAGACATCCCCAGTTTTTTCAGTGTTGGAGATCAAACCAGAGCTTGAGAAATGCTAGGCAAGTAGTCTACCAATGGGACCACACCCTCCATCTTTCTCGTCCTTAACTTTCCAATTCTGCTTTAGAACAAGTTCCTTGCTGGGGTACAGCATGGGTCTGTTTCTGTCAGTTCTTCAGCCCCAGGAGGCCCAGCCTTACTCTCCAGTTCCCCAGCGCTTCTCTGATTGGATGGGAGGCTCAACACGCCAACATGTGCCAAGGGCAGAGTTGAAGTCCCAGTGTGCATCTTCTGCCTAAAGCCTCAAAGAAAGTGGGAGTATGTGCGGAGGGGGCAGCTGAGGGCTTCCCTTTCCTTTTCTCTTCTTTTTTCTTTGTAAAAATCTGTTAATACAGCACGAGTGATCTGGTCCCCTCTGAGCGGGAGGGAAAGGCAGGGCTGCTGTTTGCAGAAGTGGAAATTTAATAAGAAGGAGAAACAAAAATAGTCACTGTGCTGTAGAGAGAGGAGGGGGACTGGGAGATTGTTCCCCGTGGTGGGAACGTGCAAAGGGGCCCAGGAGGCTCTGAGGGGTAGAGGAAGGGGCTCATTCCTTGGTTGGAAAGCCCTGAACCAGGGGCATCTATTCCCATTGGAGTTGGTCTTTGCAAAAATTTCCAGCACCCTGAGCTTGGCCGATGGCTCACAAAGGTAGGACTGCCAAGGATAGGCATGCAGATTGCTCATAGCAGTAGTGTGCAAACACTGCTGTCATCTGTTCCCCTGGCCACACCCTGTGCCTGCCAGAGGACAGGAAGTCTGTCACAGATCTATACAGAAAGGGTAAGACAACCATCAGAGACAGATACACAAAAGTGACTGGGAAACAATGGGTCACCAAGTTAAATTTTGGTGACTTCATACTTTGGTCTGCTATCATCTCTTCCCCATCTCCACATCCTCACATCCTCTCTAGGAATAGCGTCACATGACAGATGTCTTCCTCTGTCACTGCTCCATTATTTTTTCAAGGTAGGTTTCTAACTGGATCTGGAGCTCACTAAATGACTAGGCTGGCTGACCAGTGAGCCACAGTGATCCTCCTCTCTGCTCCCCAGAGCTGGGATTGCAGGCTCACACTACCCCCAGCTCTTCATGCAGGTGTTCAACATCTGAGCCCTCGTCTTCATGCTTACACAGCAAGTAGCTCCCTCCCTGGGTAATCTTCCCCACCCCCCTTCACCTCTATAGGCTTCATTTATTATTATTATTATTTTAATGAGCTAGGGAGATGCTCTGTGGGTGAAGTGCTTCCTTCGCAAGTGTAAGGACCTGAGTTCAGATCTCCAGAACCCATGTGAAGTCAGATGAGTTAGTGTGTATGTCTGAAGCCCCAGGGCTCCTGAGGTGACTCGGTGGGTGGGAGCCAGAGAGCCTGCAAAGGCTCACAGCCCAGACAGCCTACATATGCAGCAGTAAACAAGTGAGATTTTCACACACACACACACACACACACACACACACACACACACACACACACACACACACAGACACACACTCCTCAAGCAAGAACTCATGCCTGAGGTCCTTGGGGACCTCAAGTGATTTGAGATCTCTGTGTCTCAGGCTAATCTCAAGCTGCTGGGCTCCTGTGACTGTCTCAGTTCCCCAGTGTGGACCGCTGGGCTCCTGTGACTGTTTGTCTCAGTTTCCCAATAAGCACCACCACATCTGCTATACACTTTATGGCGATTCACTTCCTGGTGTGTAAAATTTTTCACGCACACTCAAGTGGACTAGGTAGGTGTCTGCTCTTGTCCTGTGACACACCCCCACCCAAAGGATCCAAGAGGGAGGGTTCAGGTGGAATTTAATCACTTATTCACTCAACAAATATTTCCTGAAACTTGATATCACCCGAAGTTGTGATGGGCAGTGAGTAACCCTGTCCAGGGTTGGCACTCCAGTGGACAGACTGATAAATGGCCTCTAAAACCCGTGTGTAGTGTGGTGGTGTTAGGCTCATAGGGTGTGACATTATTAGGAGGTGTGGCCTTGTTGGAGTGGGTGTGGCCTTATTGGAGGAAGTGTGTCGCTGGGGATGGGCTTGAGGTTTCAGAAGCTCAAGCCAGGCCCAGTGTTGTTCTCTCTTCTGCTGATGTAGGGTCCAGATGTAGGACTCTCAGCTATGTCCCCAGCATCGTGTCTGCCTGCATTCCACCAAGTTTCCCCCAAGATGAACTGTAAGCCAATGCCAATTAAATGTTTTCCTTTATGGGAGTTACTATGGTCATGGTCTCTTCACAGCAACAGAACACTAAGACATATAACACAAGAAGTGATGGTGTTTGAGACACAAAGCAGAAAGACAACAGGGCACTGTGGACACTTAAAATGTGCTGTCACCAGAGAGGAGACTTTTAAAACAATAAGATGGGCTCCCACTTCATTGTCTATGCTGTCCCTGAGCTCCTGGGCTGCAGGATCTTCCTTCTCTGCCCCCTTGGTAGACTTGGGTGGTGGCGGACCCCTCCAGAGGAAGCAGATGGTGCCTGGCAGTAGGACAGGGGTGTCCTGGATATCAGAGGGGACAGCCAGCACAGAGCACTGAGGTCTGTGTGTGGAGCTGTTACCCCGAAATGTGGACTCTTAAAACCTCATTAGGACCCAACTTGTCATGATGCTATAACTCCAGCCTTTCTCAAGAGATAGAGAAGGGAGGACTGTGGGGTTTGCTGGCTGTCAGCTGATCTCCAGACTCATTGAGAGATCCTGTTCCAGAGGAATGCAGTGAACAGACAGAATAGAACACCTGACCTCTTCCTCTGATCTCTGCATTTTTGTTTAGACATGCCACCACACACACACACACACACACACACCACACACACACACACACCAAAGCCAAACTAACCCGAGTTGGAACACAGCACTGTTGTACAGGACCCACCCACCGAGGTGCCAATGCACGGTAGGCTCAGTGATTCTGTTCTTGCCCACTTTGTACCAGGCTCTGGGTATGATGGCATCATAGGATGGCTATGGGGACATGCAAAGGAGCTGGAGAAAACAGAAGAGACAGAAATTTCTAAGGCTGAAATAAAAAACAAAAATCTGGTTTTTGTTTTCTGTTTTGCCTCATTCACGATGCTGGCTTGGAGTCCAGCGCCCCCATTGCTAGGCAAGGACTCTGAAGCAGAGCTACAAGCCGGCCCTTTAGGTCACCCTTAAAAGTTCGAGTTCATATATCTTACCCACCTCCTGTTTCCTGTCTGTGCAGCTGGTGCAGTCCCCACACCTCTTACTCCCCAGCTCTGCATCCTCCACCTGGACCGTCCAGTCGCAGTTGCCTCTGCCAGTGTCCTAGTCTCTGTCTGTGCCCTGGTGAGTTCCCAACGATGAACACTGGCGCAGGCCACACCCTTCTCTGCTCAGAAGCGCCCACTCCAGCCCAGGGCCACCTGATGCCAACAAACCAGGTCCCCTGCTGCCATCACACAGGTAGCTCATTTTAAACTTTTATCATTCACTTATTTTTATGTGTTTGGGTGTTTTTTTCTGTATGTATGTCTGTGTACTATGTGCATGCAGTGTCCTCAGAGGCCAAAAGAAAGCATCAGATCTGCCGGAACTGTAGCTACTGGCTACTGTAGTTGTTAGCTGTCATGGGGGTGCTTGGAATTGAACCCAGGTCCCCTAGAAAAGCAGTCCATTTCCCTTCTCTTTGCCGCTGGGCCATCCTTCCAGCCGCACTTCCCCACTTAAGACAGTCTCACTAAGTAACCCTAGCTGTCCTGGAAGTTGCTATGTGGAGCAGGCTGTCCTCGAACTCATAGAGATCTGCCTGCCTTCACTTCCAGAGTGCTGGGATTACAGGCTGTGCCCCTCGTCAACTGCTTTGCAGACTTGGCATTTGAAGTCAAGCTGAATCATTATCCTATCATTGCGGAGGTCTGGAGATCAGATTGCCAAAAAGGTGTCACATGGCTGGGGTCAATGGGCAGAAGATGCAGCCAGCCTTCCTCTAAGTTCAGCAGAAGGTTCCTTGCCTACTTCTTCAGGTGCTTGAGAAAGAACTTTGGCCCCTGCAGATGGAGAATATGATCTTGATGACTGTGCCCAGCATGGCCCTGCTATGTCACTTCTTGTTCCCCTGCCCTTTCTCTATTTTCAAGTCAGCAAAGGGAAGGTTCCTCTCTGTGCAGCTCTCAGCAGGCTCACCCTGCTGGGAATGTGTGACTTGGAGGTATCGGGGGACTGGTGCAGCTCAAACTGGTGGCCCCACCTGGTGTCCCATGCCTTTGATGCTCGGGGTGAATACGATTTCTACAGAAGAAACAGGCCTGTGGGGACAGGGCAGTGTGCCCAGCAACCCCTCAGCCCCAGCAAAGCTCCAGGCCCCACCCTAGCCACAGAGCCCTGCACGATCCATGAAGCCACTTTCCTGAGCTCATTCCTGGTATAGAAATGAATACTTTGGTTTGGAATGGATTTTCATTTATTGATACAAATCTAAGGTCAGTTTTGTGATAAGTGTATTTCTCCTCTTGTTTAGGTATTGTGTTTATGTAGCTCATTTTAAAGTGTATAATTTAGTACAGATTATAGATAGTTATCTATGATTGTCAAAACTTATAGTTAAGTTAGTTAGGTTTTCTAAATACACAGAGATAAATTTCAAATGGATAGGCATTCTTCCAACCTTTCAAAGACCTAAAGAATATGGCATTTAAACTGGTTTAGGGTTTTCCTTGACAGTGAGACACAACTGTTCCTGGCAACACCACCTGTGTCAGAAAGGAAGATGGACATCGAAGAAACTCATTATGGGGTTTACTTCCCTAGCCATTTGTGCAAGATACTGCTCTTGTCTGGACTGATTGACTTTATGCTGTATAAACTGGACATGCAGGACCCACAGAAAGGTGGCTACTGATTCAAGATGGACATTGCTGTAGGGTTGCTGTTTCACGAAAGTGTCTGCTAGACATTCTACAGGACACAGAGAAAAGTGACTGACAAACTGCAAACACAGGAGGACAATTTAAAGTTTCCTGCTTTACTGAGGAATCTGCCAGACACACTATGGCCTATAGGCTGAAGATGGAACATTACAGAAGAACTTTGGGTGACTGACCAGGTAGCAAGATGTCTCTGTCATTTCTCGAGTTTATATACTATCATTCTGTGGTCTTTGATGGAGTTGAAGACAGATAGTTATGGTTATAGTTTTTCTTAGTTAGAATTAAAGATGTTACACATAAGACTTTAGACTCACAAATATAGGAAAGATGATGGAATATTTTCTTTAAATCTTTCTAAATGTTAATGGACTAAATATTGTTAACAATAGTTCTTATTTGATAACTGTTTTGTTATATATTTTACTATGTTAAAGTTAAAACCCTTCTTTTTATTTAGACAGAAGAGAGATAATGGGAGATGTCATTCTGTAAATATGTTTCTCTTATTGGTTAATGAATAAAGGAAATAGGAAAGCAAGATAGGTGGGACTAAGAGGCAAGAAGGATTCTGGGAGATGTAGTAAGGAGTCAAGATGTAGGGACTTGAGAGGTCTCGACCACGTGGAAATACTTAGATTAATAGAAATGGGTTAATATTTAAGACAGAGCTAGCCAATTATGAAATTCTAGTAACAGGCTAACAGATCTGTATCTAATACAGTGACTCTGGGACCAGGCTGATGGGGAAAAGCTTCTCGTAACACATTCCTTTATCCAGTCTCTCCATCACTCTTTCCAACCACACCAGCCACCTTACTGTCCTGTCACACCAGGTGTGATCCTGCAACATGTGCTGGCTAGTCCTGTGTCAACCCGACACACAAGCTAGAGTTACCTGAAAGGAGGGTCCTCCATTGAGGAAACGCCTCCACAGATCTGGCTTGAAGGCATTCTCTTAATTAGCGATTGAAGGGGGAGGGTCCACCCCATTGTGGGTGGGGCCACCCCTGGGCTGGTGGTCCTGGTTGAGCAGGTTGAGCAAGTCATGGAAGCAAGCCAGTTAGCAGCATCCTCCATGGTCTCTGCATCAGCTCCTGCCTCCAGGTTCCTGCCCTGTTTGAATCCCCGTCTTGACTTCCTTCAATAAAGAATAGCAATGTGGAAGTGTAAGCAAAATAAACCTTTTTTTCCACAACTTGCTTTTGGGTTATGGTTTTTCCTCACAGCAATAGAAACCCTAAGAGCTGGAGAGATGGCTCAGTGATTAAGAGCAATGACTGCTCTTCCGGAGGACCTAGGTTCAATTCCCAGCACCCACATGGCAGCTCACAACTGTCTATAACTTCAGTTACATGAGATCCGACACCCTCACACAGATACACATGCAGACAAAATACCAATGTACATAAAATAAAAATAAAACCTTTAAAAAATAAATTTTAAAAAAGGGAAAAAAATCAAAAAACAAAAAACGCTAACCAAGATATGACTTGTGAAAGTTGCTCTGTGCCCTCCATACATACGCCATGGCATGGGCACTTCCATCCACCCACAATCAATAAGTAAGGACATAAATGTTAAAGCCACTTCTAGGTGGCATTTTGTTGAATCAACCAGAAGGAGGTGAGGGTATTGTGACCACTCCTTACCATGCTTCATACACATCCACAAAAGAAAAGCACTTCCAAGCCAGGCACTGTGGATCAGGTGTCTAATCTCAGCACTTTGGAGACTTAGAAAGAAGGCTCTCTGTCTAGGTTAAGGCCAGCCTGGGCTAAACAGTAGGACTCTCAAAAACATCTGAAGAGAGAGAGAGAGAGAGAGACAGAGAGAGAGAGACAGAGAGAGAGAGACAGAGAGAGGAGACAGAGAGAGAAAGAGACAGAGAAAGAGAGAGAGATCTTCCATGGGAGATGAGACAGTACATAAAGCACCCAGCATGTATCTGGTCTGGTACACGGTAGGTATTTAATAAAGCTGACTGTTACTGTACACCCTCTGGTTTAGGGAAAGTTATGCCCTCAGTCCCCAAACTGTCTAGAGGTTGGACAAGGAAGATGGACCTGGGTCACTCTATCCCCTGCACCCAGGCTCACTAGACGCTCTGTTCTACGATGCTGATTTCCAGGCTGCATTTGGCCCCTGGCCCACTAGTTTGAGGTTAGATTCAGTCAGAGTGGAGGGAGCAGATGGGCGGTTAAGGTGCTCCATCGGCCTGAACCTGCTGGGTGAACCCTGGCTCTACAGCTTCCCTCTGCGTCCGCCCGTGCCTCCCCTGTTCCAGCAGCCTGCCCTTCCCAGCTTAGACCCTTCTCCACTGTGCCACGTGGGCTCATGCCCACCCTCCAATCAGCACCTGCCCCCGAAGCTAGCAGCCAGGGCGAGCTAGCATCTTTTAGAACTTTGTACAACCTGCTCTGAATACTAAATGGTCAACATCATCCAGTCCCTTTTCTCTCCCGACTCCTTGCCTACTCCCCCTCAGCCCCCCTCCCCAGTTTGCTCTCCCCATGCCTCTCCGGGTTGCTCCCCCCCTCCCCCCGGGTTGCTAAGCCAGTGTCAGTGGAGAGAAAAGCGAGACACCAAAGAACTCACAAATGAAGCAAATTGCTACAAACTGGATTTTTAGTGTCTTATCTCAGAGTCACGTGAGACCAGAGGAGACTGTAGTTGCTGCAGAATCTTCTTACAGATGGGGTGAGCATTGTGGGAAGCCAGGAGGAATGGAGAAAGACAAATGCAGGAAGATAAGGAGGAAGGAGAAACGCGGGGGTAAAATAATGGCCAAGGGAAATGGAAGAGGGCTGTGGGAGGAACCAGGACAGGACTGAAAAAAGGCCTGAGAGGGAACAGGGTAGCCTGGTTGTGGGGGAGCACTCCAGCCAGGGGCCCTGCTGGGCCTTCCCATTTTTCAGATCCTGTTGGCTTCTGGTGTCCAGTTACATTTGCAGATCAAGCCTCATAGGTGCTTGGGAAGGCTGAACATGTATTGAGCATCCGCTGTATACCAAGTGCAGCTACACTCTTTATGTGTGCTACCCCATTGATTGTCTACACGGGACCAGAAGAAGTGTGAGTGAAAAGGTCCCTGCCCCAGATGGCCGGGACTTCTACAATAAACACCAATAGATGCTTTCTGTGTGCAAGCTGGGATGTAAGGGCCTCAGGCACTGGCCTGCAGCTCAACAGTTGGGCCAGGCTAGCTATCCTGAGAGCCTCAGGCATCCACCTGGCTCCAGGTCCCATTGTGGGGATTATGGGTGTGTGCTACTAAGCTTTCGTGTTTGCAGGGCAAGCATTTTTATCCAGTGAGTCATCCCCTGGCCTCCACCACAGGGTAGCTTTTGAACACAAGTGTCTTTCTGAGGCCTTTGAAGGCTGGGGCTGCATTTGCTTCTGTGACCACTCAGCCGTCTCACATTGGAGCAAACTGAGTCTTCAAGAGAAAATGTTTGGGAGCTGCACAAGGTGGCACACACCTTTAACCCAGGCAGAGGCAGGTGGATCTCTGTGGGTTTGAGGCCAACCTGGTCTACAAATGAGTTCCAGGACAGTAAGGTTTACATCATGAGACCCTGTCTCAAAACAAACAAATAAACAACAACAACAAAATGTTTGTTTAAAACCTTAAGACTAACTTAAAGTCCAGATGAGAGCTCAGAAAACCTGAGGAAGACTGGTTTAAAAGGCCCTGGCTTTGAGACCACACTTTCTGTTATACCTACTAAATCCTGCCACTGCCCCATAAAATGGCAGAAGAGCTACGTAAACAAGTGGATGTATCAGTGTGCCAATAAAACTTTATTAACAAAAAAAGTTGGAAGATGTGTGGATAAAAATGTATTATAAACCAGTTGGTGGAGCATGTCCTTAATCCCAGCACTTGGGAAGCAAAGGCAGGTGGATCTCTGTGAGTTTGAGGCCAGCCTGGTCTACAAAGCAACTTCCAGGACAGCCAGGGCTACATAGAGAAACTCTGTCTTGAAAAACAAACAAAACAAAACAAAACTAAGTATTATAAAACTTTACTTATAAAACAAATGTCAATTTGGGAGCAGCCGAAGCTCTGGGTCTAGGGTGGAAACTGGGTCTGACCAGGACAAAGGCCACAGCCGCGCAGGGAATTCCACAGTTGCAGCAGAAATTGTGGACCCAGGGGAGCCTGCTGATGAGCAAATCCTGATCCAGATACAAGAACCAAGACTGTGTGTCTCCCTAAACCTTAAGCCCACAAAAGTGGCTCCCAGCGAAGGTGATTTGGAAGAATTTCCTGTAGTTGTATTTTTTCTGTCCTTCCTGCCAGCTCCCAAATCACAACATAGAGACTTATTATTAGTTATAAAAGTTTGACCTATAGTTTAAGCTTGTTACTAACTAGCTCTTACAACTTAAATTAACACATTTTTATCAATCTACCTTCCTGCCTCGTGGCTGTATTCCCTTTACTCTGACTGCCCATGCTGCTTCCTCTCTGGCTGGCCACTCTGCATTTCTACCCTTCTTCCCAGCATCTTCTCCACCCCAGAAATCCTGCCCAGCTTTTGGCCATCCAGCTTTTTATCAATTCAAGTGACAAATCTTCACAGTGACAAATTATTTCACAATAATTTCCAGCTAAAATATCCAAAAAAATAATAATAATAATTGAAACTATGTTCAGATGGCTCAGAGACCTGTGTGCAAAGCAAGAGAACAGAGACAAAGGACAGGGTGAAATGAGGACATCCATCCAAATATGACAACTGAATTCAATAAAAAAGATAGAATTAGCAGAGAAAAGTAAGACGATGCTGGAGACACAAGCCCCATAAGCCAGATTGAGAGCTTCATGGAAGCCAACAGAACAAAGTCAGGGTGCAAGGAAGGGCCAATGAGAAATGTTCTAAAACTCCAGAACAGAGGGCAGGAGATGGCTCAGTGGTTAAGAGCACTGGCTGCTCTTGCAGAGAATCCAGGTTGATTCCCAGCACCCACACAGTGGCTTACAGCCATCTGTAACTCCAGGGCTAGAGGTGATGCACAGACAAAACACTCATCCACATGAGATTAAAATTGAACAGAACATGGGAAAGCTCTGGGGTGTCATGAAAAGGCCACATCTTTGATTTATGGACACAGAAGAACATCACACCAAAGATGTAGAAAATACTGCCAATAAAAACACAGAAGAAATTTTCCTAAATAGATAAAAAGATGCCCAGCCAGGTGTAAGAAGTCTATAGAACATCAAATGAAAGAAACATGTTATGGTTAAAACAATAAAAACAAAAATGAAAGAAAGGGTATTGAAAGCCACAAGGGAAGTCAAGCCACTTAGGAGGACCAGGCTCATCAGAACAACAGCTGGTTATCTGAACCATTTAAGGCCTGAAGGACCAGAAGGATGTATTCCGAGATCTGAAAGACCACAGCTGTCCACCCTGCACCAATATGCTCTATAAAACTATCTATTAAAATCAAAGGAAGGTATTCAACCTTTCTAATGCTATGACCCATTAATATACTTCCTCATATTGTGATTACCCCAACCATAAAATTATTTTTGTTGCTACTTCATAACTGTAATTTTGCTAGTTATGAATTGTAATATAAACATTTTTGGAGACAGAGGTTTGCCAGATGGTTGTGACCCACAGGCTGAGAACCACTGGGCTTAAGCGATAGCTAAGCAGTTTAGAGAATTTATTGCTCTTGCATTAAGGGCCCAAGTTCAATTCCAAGCACCCACATGGTGGCTCAAAACCATCTGTAACTCTAGTTCCAGGGGATCCAACACCCTCTTCTGACTTCTCAGAGCACCAGCCATACACATGGCACACAAACATGCATGCAAGCAAAACATTTACATAAATAAAATAATAACTCTTTTAAAAGTTTTAAAATTGAGACCGGGCAATGGTGGCACACACCTTTAATCCCAGAACTTGGGAATCAGAGGCAGGTAGATCTCCATGAGTTCAAAGCCAGCCTGGTCTACAGCGTGAGTTCCAGGACAGCAAAAGGCTACAAAGAGAAACCCTGTCTCCAAAAATTTTTTTTAATTGAGGAGAAAAAAAATCTTACCATAGTATAAACAGATTAAAGAGACTTATGCCTATTATAGTTCAATTTGAAAAGGAGAATGAACACACCCAAGAGCTCACAGGAAGCAAAAAGACAATACCAAGATAGTAGGTCAAAAGGTGTCTAAGGGCTAGAGAGATGGCTCAATGGTTAAGAGCACTGGCTGTTTTTCCCAGGGGACCTGGGTTCAATTCCCAGCACCCATGTCATGGCTTATAACTGCCTGTTAATTCAGTTCCAGATGACCCAATATCATGTTCTGAACACTGCATGCATGTGATGCACAGACAAACACACATAAAGTAAATAAATAAATAAAATTTAAAAGACACCTGAAAAAATACCACCAAGTAAATAAAATGACAGGAATCAGTGCACATCTTTTAATGGTAAATCTAAGAGACGCATTCACCATCAAAACTAGACAACTGCTTAGGGAAAAGAATATTTCAATAAATAAATAAATAAATAGACCTGAGAAACAGCAGACATAGCTATTCTAAATATTAGATAAAATACACTTCAAACAAAAAATAATCAGAAGAAATAAAGGTCACATCATACTCATCAATGACTCAATGCACCAAGAAGAAGCTACAATTCCATACATGTATACACTCAACACAGGTGTACCCAGTTTCATGAAACAAACACTGCTAGATGTAAACCCATTGACTACAGTGATAACAGGTGACTTAAACACCCTACTCTCACCAACACACAGGTCATTCTGACAAAAGAATAGAGAAATATTGGGGATAAGTGATGTTATCGGCCCAGCAGACCTACAGAACACTCCATTAAAGCATTAAGAATAAATACAGTTTCTTGGGACTGAGATGGCTCAGAAGTTAAGATGGGGCTAAAGAGAGATGGCTGAGTAGCTAAGAGTACTGTCTGCTCTTGCAGAGGACCTGGTTTCAGTTCCCAGCTCCTACTTGATGGCTCACAAGTGCCTCTAAGACCAGTTCATGGGATCTGACTCCCCTCTTCTGACCTCCATGTGTGCAGGCAAACACTCATAAGTCCACACATAAGACAAATGCGAACACACATTCTTTTCAGCAGCCATGGAGCTTTTACAGAGTTGATCACACGTTAGCACACAAAGTGCATCTCAAAAACTATGAAAAAACTGAAATAACATCCTGTAATCTTTCTGGTCATATGGAGTAAGCTAGATACCAACAGTCAGAGGAACTACAGGAAACACACAAGCATTACAACCGAAAGACACAGTTCTGGATGGTGATAAGTCACTGAAGAATACAGGAAGGAAGAAATTGAGTGAAAAGTGAAAACCCAACATGTGAAAGTGTATATGACATCAGTCCTAAGAGGAAAGTATATAGCACTAAGCACCTACATAAAAAATGTGAACACCTTTGATTCCAGCATTTGGGAGGCAGAGGCAGGTGGATCCCCATGAGTTCTAGGGTAGTCTTGTATATAGTGAGTTCCAGGCCAACCATGCCTACATAGTAAGATGCTGTCTTGAGTTGGGGGGAGGGCAAGATGGCTCAGTGAGTAAAGACACTTGCCACCAAGTCTGATGTTTGATGACATGAGTTGGACCTCTAGGACCCACATGGTAGAAGGGGAAATTGTTTTTAGACCTTCACATGGATCCTCTCCCTTTCTCTCTCTCTCTCTCTCTCTCTCTCTCTCTCTCTCTCTCTCTCTCTCTCTCTCTCTCTCACACACACACACACACACACACACAGAGTAAGTTATTGTTTGTGATCCAATAAAGCCACTGAAGATCAGAATGCAAAGCCATAGAAGCTGAGCAGTTGTGGCACACATCTTTAATCCCAAGAATCAGAAGAGGCAGATTGATCTCTGTGAGTTCAAGGCCACCCAGGGCTACATGAGAGTGAATCAGTCTAAAAGAGAAACAGAGCTCATACCTTTAATCCCAGATCTATAGAGAAATATGAGTTAGGAGCAGGGAATTCAGTATTTGGTCTCTGGAAATCAGTCTCCAGTCACACTGAGATTAGGATCTTCCCAGCCTTGGTAGAGGCGAGAGCTCTCTAGTGGTTGGCTGCTTTGCTTCTCTGATCTTCAGCTTGAACCCCAATATCTGTCTCTGGGTTTTATTATTCTTGTTACACACACACACACACACACACACACACACACACACTAAATAAATGTAATTGTTGTTTTAATTTGAGAAATTAAAAACTTAACAATGTTCCTAAAAGCTTTGGAGAAAGAAGTATCCAAACCCATTAACAGTGGACTGAAGGTCAGGCTGAGGTTAAAGTCACAGAACAAGAAAATGTGAATAATCAATGATACTCTTAACAAATCATAAGCCAAATTACCAAAAGGAAAGAAGACCCAATGTAATAAAACTATAGAGATAGGGTAGGGCGATTACAATGGACACCTCAGAAAATCATAAGGACATACTTTAGAAACCTATGGTTCACTAAATTGGAAAAGTTAAAAGGAATGTACAATTTCTAAGTGCACATGACTCCAGTATTAAACCAAGATGGAATAAATTATTTTTTACTTCTAGTTGTGTGTGTAAGTGTGTGTGTGCATGTGCACATGTGAATACATGAGCACAGGTACCACTAGAGGACATCAGAACCTCTGAAACTAGAATTACAGGCAGCCATGGGCCACCCAGCATGGAGTTGGGGAGTAAATGTGGTTTGTTTGGAAGATCAGCAAGCCCTCTTGCTCAGACAGCCATCTCTCCTGCCCAGAGATAAATCATTGAAACAGACCTATAACCAGCAATGAGACTGAAGCAGTAACAAATGCCTCTCTGCTGGTCTGGGGGCTGACAAACAGATGGAGCTACTGGTAGAAACCAGAGCCCCAAAGAACTAAACCAGTGATGCTCAGCTATCCCAGGAAGTAGAAGAGAAGGCAGAATCAAAGGCTTCTAATGAAGCCACCGCAGTGTTGACACCAAGACCAGAAGAAGATATGACAGCAACAACAAAGAAAATACATAGGAAGATAGGTACAAACATTCTCAATAAACTATTCACAAACTGGGCCTGAAGAGGTGGCTCAGTGGTTAAGAGCACTGGCTGCACTTGCAGATGCCCCAGGATGGATTTCTAGCACCCACATCGTGGCTCACAACCATTTGCAATTCCTGCTCCAGGTGATCCCATGTCTTCCATGACCTGGCCTCCATGGGCACCTTGCACATGTTTGTTGCACAGACATACATTCAGGAAAAACACAAACATAAAAAAAATAATTTTAAAACTTCACAAACTTCATCTGAGATCACATCAAATAAATCAGTAAGTATAGTGCATCAAATAAAATAAACTAAAACACATTCAGCTCAATAGTCTGAATTTTTTTTTTTTTTACAGAATCCAACATCTCTTCATGATAAAAGTGGTGGAGAGGCTAGGGGTGAAAGGACCAAATGATAAAAGTTGTGTGTATAAACCTACAGCTACATCATGCTAAGTGGAGAAGGGTGTTCACTCCCTAGTCCTGTTCACTATGGTGCTTCAGGCCTTAGCTGGAGCAGTATTACAAGAGAAGGGAATAAAGGGGATACACACAGGAAGTCGGTTTCCCCAAATGTAGATGATTTCATTCTTATGAGACCCTAAAGAAAATACCAAAAAAAAAAAAAACCTCTGACAGCTGATAAAATACTTTCAGTTGTAGGGTATAAAATTAACACACACAAAGAAAAATCAGTACCCTTTCTATATACCAAAGATAAAAACACTGAAAAAGAAATCACAAAGACAGTTTCATTAACAACTCTTGCCACACACACACACACACACACACACACACACACACACACACTAAGGAATAAATGTAGCTAAGGAAAAGACTTCTACAGTGAAAATCCTAAGACACTGAAGAGAGAAATGGAGGGTACACAGAAAGGTGGAAAGCCTCTCACACTCACGGACTAAAAGAATCAGCTTCATGAAATGACCATCCTACCACATTACTGCAATCTATAGATTCATTAATCTCATCCTTCACAGACATAGAAAAGGAAATTCACAGCCAAGTGTGGTGGCTCACACCTCTGCTCTGATCCCAGCACTTGGGAGGCAGAAGCAGGTCAATCTCTGTGAGTTGGAGGCCAACCTGGTCTACAAATCTATTACATAGATAAACCCTGTCTCAAAACACAAAAACAAAAAAGGAGAAAGGAAGGAAGGAAGGAAGGAAGGAAGGAAGGAAGGAAGGAAGGAAGGAAGGAAGGAAGGAAAGATAGAAAGAAAGAAAGAAAGAAAGAAAGAAAGAAAGAAAGAAAAAGAAATCCAAAAATTTATATGGAGGCACAAACGACCAAAGGTAAGCTGGGTGTGTGGAGGTGAACAACTTTAATCCTAGCACCCAGGAGGCAGAGGCAGGTGGATCACTCTGAGGCCAGTTTGGTATATATAGGGAGCTCCAGGCCAGCAAGACTACAGAGACAGATCTGGGGGGGGGGGAAGAAAGAGAGAGAGAGAAGATGATAGACAAAGCAATACTGAACAAAACAAAACAAAAACCAAACTATTACTTCAGGTATCACCATACCTGATTCCTAATTATACTACAGAGTCATACAATAAAGCTAGTATAGTATTGGCACAAAAATAGACACATGGACCAATGGGCTGGAACTAAGGACCCTGAGAGAATACCATCATTTTGGCTAGCTGATTTTGTTGTTGTTACAAAGATGGCAAAAATACACATTGGAGAAAAGACTGAATCTTTAACAAGTGGTGCTGGCCAAATTGGATAATAGAAGAATGAAGCCAGATCCTTATCCCTCACTCTGCTCAAAACTCAACTCCAAATGGATCAAGAACCTCAACACATGACTTATCACCCTGAAACTGATAGAGGAGGAAGTTGGGGGTACACCCCAACTCACAGGTACAAGCAGGGACGTTCTGGATCAGACTGTTAGTGTAAATACAAAACCAACAATTGACAAAGTGGACCCCGAGAAACTAACAAGCTCTATAAAGCAAGAAACCAGTCAACTGAGTGAAGGGGGCATCTGTAGGGTGGGAAAAACACTTGTTAGCTCTTCATCTACTGGAGGGTATTTGCAACAACAACAGCAAATCCCAGACATTAAAAAGAAGAAGAAGAAACCCAGTTAAAAAATGAGGTTTAGGACTGGGGAGATGGCTCAGAAATTAAGAGCGCTTACTGTTCTCTCAAAGGACCCAGGCTCAGCACCCAGCACCCACAGAGAAGTCCACAACTGCTTGTGACACCAGTTCCAAAGACTCACATCTTCTTCTCATCTCCAAAGGCTTCTGCACACAGACCCAAGAACACTCATATACACATAAACAGACAAATCAATAAATAGGCTATAGAAACGTCTCAAAAGAAGAAAACACAGGGCTGGGAAATACTTTTAAAACCACTCAAGGTTCTTAGCCAACAGGGAAATGTCAATTCAAATCACTTTAAGGTTCCATCACACTCCAGTCAGGATGGTTGTCATCAGGGATACAAATGACAACAAATGTCAGTGTGGAAGCGACAAAGCGACAAGAAGAAGGATCCTCATACAGCCATTATGGGAGTGCATCAGCTTTGGAAGTAAGTCTGAAGGTGTCTAAGCTGGTTTTCTATTGCCACAATAAGACAACCTACAGCATGGAGCATGGCAGCAGGCATGGCGCTGGAGCAGTAGCTGAGAGCTCACTAGTATGTCTTGGTCTGCAAGTAGGAGGCAGGGACAGCTACCTGGGGCCTAAGAATGGTGAGGGCTTTTGAAACCTTAAAGTTCTGCCCTAGTGGCACACTTCCTCCAACACGGCCACACCTCCTCCAACACGGCCACACCCCCTATAACAGGGCCAGCCACACCTCCTCCAACACGGCGACACCCCCTATAACACGGCCACATCTCCTCCAACACGGCGACACCCCCTATAACAGGGCCACACCTCCTCCAACACGGCGACACCCCCTATAACAGGGCCACACCCCCTATAACAGGGCCACACCTCCTCCAACAAGGCCACACCTCCTATAACAGGGCCACAACTCCTCCAACACGGCCACACCCCCTATAACAGGGCCACACCTCCTCCAACAGGGCCACACCTCCTCCAACACGGCCACACCCCCTATAACAGGGCCGCAACGCCTCCAACAGGGCCGCACCCCCCAATCTTTCATAAATATTCCACCACCTGGAAACCAAACTTTTAAAATACATGAGACAGGTTCAAGCCTAGCCGGTGTAGCTCCTGCCTTTCCAGCCCTTGGGTGGGTCTTGCAGATCCCCGGTCCTTGCCCACATGCCGCTCCTCCCAGACAGTCCTTGGATGCACCAATCGTCCCTCCTTGCCCACACATTCCCAGCTGAGGTAAAGAAACTCCTCACCACCCAGCAGTGCAGCTGTGGAAGGAAGTGAGTGCAGCGAGAAATCGCTCTGATGGGTGTTTCATGGAGAGTAAGTGTTCCCTTAACTGTTAAGGGCAGGGGCAGGCGAGGCTGCCTTGCTCATCCCTATGTGTCCCTTGGCCATTGGACCTCAGAAAGCATGTGGGAACGTAGCCTGGGGAGGGGCGAGAAGGACTGAAGGAGCCTAGAACCACTTTTCCCATATCTGGCTTTAGGGGCCTTCATCTCTTCATCTTTCTTTTGTTTTCTCCTTCTCCCACGCCCCTTTCCCCTGAGACAGGGTCTCACTATGTAGTACTGACTGGCCTCAAACTCACTGAATGAAAATGAGGACATGATCACTGCTAGGTATTGTTGAAGAGTTTTATTGTAGATACCAGGGAGAGTACTGTTATGATAATGTGCAAGGGGAACCTTGGAGGATTCCATGGCAGGCCCGGGGTGGGGGTGGGGTGGGGGGAAGGGGGTGGGATGGGGACAGACACATGACATGCCAGGCAGACAGAGCTTACTGATAAGTTTTATTAGAAAGGGAAAGGGGGGAAGGGGAGGAAAGAGAAAAGAGGTAAAGAGACACAAAGACAGAGAGCGGACAGAAGAGAAGAGGGAGGCAGGAAAAGTCCTGTCTGCCCCAGGGGAACAGCAACAAAGAGAGAAAGCAGGAAAGAGAGCATCAGTGGGTGGGGTCTTTCTTTTAAAGGGGTCCTTTGCACCTGCGTGCAGACTAAGCAATCCTGGAGCCCTGAGCTGCCCAGAGTTCTGCCTGAGTGCATTCTGCCAGGTTGGGGGAAGGAGGCCAGCATAATGCCTGCATCCTTACATTCTCACCTTTATTATTAAAAAGGTAAGAAGTTACAAGCCCTGGCTGCTCTTTCAGAGGAACCAAGACTCCAACACCCACTTCAAGCAGCCTGTAACTCCAGCTCCAGGGGATCCAATGTCCTCTTCTAGCCTCCAACATCCCCTGCACTCATGTCACACACACACACACACACACGCACGCACGCACGCACGCACGCACGCACACACACACACACAAGTACCCTGAGCTAAACAAGTTAGACATTTTAGATGGAGAGTAGGTGAGATAAAAGCTGTGCCCCTTCCTCTAGCCTCCCACACACATAGTCTCCTTGAGAGGCAATGGAATAACTCCACTTAAACGCCAGGGCCCAAGAGAAAAAGAAACAAAAGCCAACTGGATGTGTGGCATACACCTTTGCTTGGTATATCCAAGGGACAGAAGCAGGAGGCAAGTTCCAGACCTGTCTGGGCTATAGAGCAAGACCCCTTCTTAAAAAAAAACAAAAACAAAACACAAAAAGCTGAGGCTGAGGAAATGTTCTGTTGGTAGTGTTCTTCAATCCCCAGAAACAGTCTGTGCTTGTAATCTTTGAGGTGGAGCAGGAGTTTTCCTGGAGCTCGCTGGGCAGCTGTTGTAGCTGAACTGGCAAGCCCCTTGGTCCCCATGAGATACTCTTTCTCCTCAAACAAAGCAAATGGCTTCTGGGGAACAACACTGAACT
Organism: Cricetiscus sungorus; assembly: GCA_030556225.1. Lineage (NCBI taxonomy): Eukaryota > Metazoa > Chordata > Mammalia > Rodentia > Cricetidae > Cricetiscus > Cricetiscus sungorus. The sequence goes on from JANBXA010000729.1 coordinate 21,920,942, forward strand.
GTTGTGGAATAATCTTTTTGTACACTGTGAAGAAGTGTCTTTGCTGAAACGCCTGCTGATTGGTTTAATAAAGAGCCGAAGGGCCAATAGATAGGCAGGAAGAGGTTAGGCAGAGAGAGGAGAGATGAATGTACGTGGGGAGACCGAGGGAAACCCCAGAGGAGACAGAGAGGAAACAGGGAGTAAGATGGCAGACAGGTAATGCCATGTGATAGAAAGTATGCGATCAGAGGTTTCTCTGTCCCTCCCCACCCCACAGCACTTTTAAATAATCACTCAGGCTTAATATTAATTACAAAATGTTTGGCCTACAGTTCAGGCTCATGACTAACTCATTACTTAAACTAACCCATTTCTATTCATCTACATTTTCCACATACCTTCATGGCTGTAACTGTTTAGAACATCTTGTTCCTCTGGCAGCTGGCTCACATCGCTCCCAATTCTGCCCTTCTTTCTCCCTGTATCTCCATTTGGCTTTCCCATCTGCCCTCATTCTGCTTGGCTATAGGCCAATTCAGCTTTATTATTAACCAATGAGAGGAACACATATTCACAGCATACAGAAGGATTAGCCCACAGCATTTTCCCCTTTCTGTCTAATCAAAAAGAAAGGTTTAACTTTACCATAGTAAAATTACATACAACAAAACAGTTATAAACAACAATTCCAGTTATAACATACAGTCCATTTGTATTTTGCAAAATTAGAGAAAATACTCTATTATCTATCTTATGTTGGTGAGTCTAAATTTTTTCCTTTTTTTTATTTAAATTAGAAACAAGCTTGTTTTACATGTCAGAGTCTAAAGTTTTATATCTAATTTACCCTTTTATCATAACTAAGAAATACTATAATTATAACTATTTAGTCTTCAACTCCATCAAAGACATGAGAAGAAAATAATATTACCTGAGTAAGCAGGAAGTGCAGGCAAGCAAATTCCAAACAATGTAGGACATAACAGAAAGAGCTGAGTGCTTGGACAGTCACCCAAGCTTCCTCTGCAATACTGGGGCATCTACCTTGGGCCTACAGGCTTAGCACATCTGACAGATTTTTTTCAGAAGCAGGAATTTTGAAGGACTATCCTACCTTGTCTTGGCAAAGTTCAGTAATCACCTTTCTTGCTGGTGAAACACCAAACTGCTGGTCCAGTTTGGACACTAACTGTCAAATGAGGCAAGGGAAGTTTCTTTGCCCACATGGCTATCTTTTGCCGTAAAGAAAACAATTCTGTATGGAATTTCTTTGATGTCCATTATCTTTCCTGACCTAAATTGGTGCTGCCAAGAGCAGATGTGTCTCACTGTCTAGAAAAGTTTAAGTTATTAAAATATTTAAAATGCCATATACTGTAGGTCTTTGAAATGTTTGAAGATTACCTACCTACCTGAAATATATCTTTTGTTTTGTTTTGTTTTTTGAGAAGGGTCTTTCTGTAGATTTAGAGCCTGTTCTGGAACTTGCTCTGTAGACCAGGCTGGCTTTGAATTCAGAGATCTGCCTGTCTCTGTCTCCTAAGTGTTGGGATCAAAGGCATGCACCACCACCTTTTGTTGTGAAATACATTTTTGTATATCTAGAAAACCTAATTAACAGCTTCCAGACTGCTGACTAAGATGATCCAGCTTCACAGAATACTACAGCCAAAGCTAAAACAATTGTCTTAAATTTCCTTAGAGTCTTTCAAAGATCACTAGCACCCACCAGTCAACAGGAAGAAATCTAGAGAACTATGCCCAAATTCTCAAAATATTGTTTATAAATGTTTGTTTTCATTGGGGGGGTTGATTACAAATTGTTATTGGTCATAATCTCTTTCTAAAAGAAGAAAGGGGGATATGGTATAGAAATGATGGGGAAAGGGTAGACTATTGAATCTACTTTAATCCAAAAAACAACTGTTAATCTTAAAATATTTTACATTGGTTTGGATTTTAGTTTATTGATATAAGTTTAAGGTTAATCTTGTTATACTCTATGTATATTTCTATTCTTGTTTAAGGTATTGTGTTATATAGCTCAATTAAAAATGCAATGTGTAGTTAAGAAATATGGATTTGCAAAAATATTCATCTATAACAGTCAAACTTATAGTCATGTTAATTAGGTTTTCTAGATATTAGTTAGCGAGAAAGCTACACAAAAGAGGTTAGATTCAGGGATCTCTTTCTGAAAGAAAAAAGGGAGATGTAGTATAGGAGATGTAGTGGGATAAAAGGGTGGATTGTTGAGTTTACTTCTAAACAACACTAATCTCAAATACATTTTACATTGGTATGGATTTTTGTATATTGGCACAAATTTAAGGTTACTGTTATATGTTTCAACTCTTGTTTAAGGTCTTGTACCTATGCAGCTCACTTAACAATGTAATGTGAATTCCTAGCCCTTGACAGTTATTATCACAAACTATTTAGAATAATAAAGAAACACAGGTTAGTAGTCACCTATAACAATCAAATTTGTAGTCATGTTAGATATGTTTTCAAGGACAAACAAAGATATATCTTAGATAGACAGGTGGTCTTCAAACACTTCAGAGACCTACAGAATATGGCATTTAAGATGTTTTAATAGCATAAGGCTTTTCATGACAGTGAGACATATCTACTCTTGGCAGCATCAATTTACTTCAAAAAGGGATGATGGGTATCAAAGAACCTCCATATGGAGTCTGCTTTCTTTGTGGCAAAAGCTAGCCACTGGGCAAGAAATTGCTCTTGCTTCAACCACTGACAGTACGCTGTCCCAAGTGGACAAGCAGGACACATAAAAAAGTGACTACTGAACTTTGCCAAGACAAGGTAGAACAGTCCTTCGAAAATTCCTGCTTCACATAAAAGTCTGTCAGATAGGCCCATAGGCTGAATGAAGATGAATACCCCAATGTTTCAGAAGAACGTGGATGACTATCCAGACAGTCAGCTGTTTCTGTCATTTTTATGGTTTTGGAAGTTGTTTGCTCTGTATTTCTTGTTTATTCAGGTAATATTATGTCATTCTCAGGTCTCTAGTGGAGTTAAAGAATAGATGGTTATAGTTACAGTTTTCCTTGTTACCAGTTCAGAAAAAGAAACCCACAAAAGAGTTTAACATGCATAATGTTGAGAGACAGAAAGCTTAAATTGTTTGTCTAAGAAAATGTTTTACAGTCTAAAAAAAAATTGTGGTTGGTAATACAAGTTAGCATAGAAAGTAAATTAGGTACAAGACTTTGGACTCACCAAGATAGGATGTATAATGCAGTATTTTCTCTGAATTTGCCAAATGCAAATGGACTAGACATTGTAAATGTAATTCTCACCTGATAATTATTCTTATTAGATATAGTTTTATTATGTTAGAGTTAAAACCCTTCCCTTTTTATTTTGACAAAAAGGAGCGAGTGTTGTGGATTAATCTTTTTGTACACTGTGAAGATGTGTCTTTGTTAAAGTGCCTTCTAATTAGTTTAATAGAGAGCTTAATGAGTACTAGGTAGGCAGGTAGAGGTTAGGCAGAAGTTCTGGACAGAGAGAGAGGAGAAGAGATTAATCTAGGCATGAAGACGAGAAGTCAGAAGACATGGAGAGGAAACAGGAGGTTCAAAATGGAAGCGAGGTAATGCCATGTGATAGAACATAGATTAATATAAATGGATTAATTTAAGTTATACATGTAGGGTAAAAGGACCAGCCAAAGAAACACACTCTGGCCCTGAAACTAGAATTTAAAACAAACAAACAAACAAACAAAAACTCTTACCCTGAAACCAGAGCCAAAGAAACACACCCTGCCCCGACCAACTCAGCACAAAAATCAACCAATCCCTGAGCACAAAATCCAGCCATTTGAGCTTGTCCAGTTTCCACAAATTACCACACTGAAAATCTACATCATGGAAAAAAATCAGCTCCTAAAAACACCTATATAAGCCCTGTACCTGTTCAATTGGGAGCTGCCTTTTTCCACCCTGGCAGAGGCAGCCACTCTCCTGGACTCCTCCCTCCCAATAAATCTAGCATGAGGTTTGGGTGGCAACCCTCTTTCACTGGAGTGGAGCAGGGCAGAGAAGTAACAACTTTTACTGGAGCAGGACACGGCTGTAATGACTCTTGCCAGAGTGGAGCAAAACTGCTGCATTTCTGCAGGGAAACTTGAAGAGCAGGGCTCTTACAGGTATTGCCTGGCTTCCCACAGCCAGGGTACCTTTCCCTCCAGTGCTGAAACACTTACAAAAAGAGCTAGACGGGAACAAGAATAAGCTATAGCCTGAGCTTTCCTAATTAATAAGAAGCCTTCCTGTCAGTTTTTGGGTGTCAGCAGGACAAAGAAAGCCTGCAATACTGAATGTTGACCAGTGGCCAACACATACCTCTAAAAGTAGAGGGGACAAGACAAGGCAGACTAAACCCACAAAAAACAACTGCAGCTCACAAATCTCCCATCTGTTCTAGGACTCGAGTATAGACAGAAGTTTCTTCCTGCCAAGTCCTGCATATTGGCTAGCTCTCTCTTAATTATTAACCCATTTCTATTAATCTGTATATCTCCATGTAGTCTTGGCTTCCCTGGCAGCTATGTGGTGTCTCCTTGACTTTGCCTACTACCTTTCTCTATCCCTGTTTGGATTTCCTGCCTGGCTAAATCCTGCCAGTCTATTGGCCAAAACAGCTTTATTTTTCAACCAATAAGAGAAACATATATTCACAGCATACAGAAGGACATCCCCCATCACCAGAGTTATCAGCCAGGAAGTAAAACAAAGACTCTCAGATTGGCCAGCTTCTAACCTTGATACATCATTATAGCTGAATGTGGACAAGCAACTTCTCATGTTGCATTTCACTCACCTCCGAAGGGACACAATTTTCAGCAGGGGTGATGAGTGAGGTGTCCTAGGTAGTGTCTGTCAGCTTGACACCAGCTAGCGTCATCTGGAAAGAGAAACCTCAGTTGCGAGAATGCCTCCATCAGATTAGTGCATTAGCAAATCCATAGGGCATTTTCTTCATCAATGATTGATGAGGGAGGGCCCAGTCCACGTTGGGCAGTGGCACCCCTAGGCAGCTGGTTCTTAAAGGTATAAGAAAGGTATCTGAATGTAATCCTGAGGAGCAAGTCAGCAAGCTGTCTTCCTCCATGGCTTCTGCTTCAGTTTCTGCCCCCAGATTCCTGCCTTGGATTTCCTCGGTGGACTACGCTTCTGAATTTGAAAACCAAATAAACCCTTTCCTCTCCGAGTTGGCTTTTAGTCATGGCCTGTATCATAGCAACAGAAACCATAAGCCCAAAGTTGATGTCTTCATTGTTGTTTCTGTTGGTGTGATGATAATGACATGACCAAAAGCAATGTGGAGAAGGAAGGATTTATTTCGTCTTACAGGTTATAGTCCATCATTCATAGAAGTCAGGGCAGGAACTCCCTGGGCCTGACAGGCCGGGTCCTCCCACATCAAACACTAATTTAAAAATGTACTCATATCGAGGGTTCAGGCAGGAGGCTTATAGGAGGCAGATAGGGGCCTTGCTAAAAAGTTCTGATCTAAGGGCCAAATGGGACTAAACTAGCTCACACACACGTTCCTCTCAGGCTCTTTCACACGTTCCTCTCAGGCTCTTTATTCTTCAAAAAATGCTCCTCCCAAAAGTTCTTTCTCAAACGCTCTCTTTAAGATGTCTCTCTAAAAGCTCTCTTTAAGACTGCTCTTTAAAAGTTCTCTCTAATAATTTTCCTTCTATAAGCTCTCTCTTAAAGTTCTCTTTCAAAAATTTTATAGTTCTTTCTAAAAATTCTCTAAAAGTGCCTTCTAAAAGTTCTCCAAAAGTTCCTTATAAAAAGTTTCCAAAAGTACCTTCTTCTAAAGTTATCCTAGGTCCCACAAGGCTTCTTTCTAGTTTTTATATCCACAGGCACATTTAACAACTCTCTGACAATAGGGCATTCATATCTCTCAGAGCCAGGAAGGCGGGTAGGATATTGAGAAAAGCAGGTGCCTTGTATTTCCCCTGGATGTGACTTGCAAAATGTCCTGGAAAACTTAAGTCTCAGGGGAAGTGACTTCCAATATGTGCTGTTAACTTATTAAAGGGGGCTTCTCAGCACTATATCAAAGGAAAAAACTAAGGCTATGTAGTGTGAGATCTGAGGGCTGCAGGTCTTACTGCCGATGCCCCCCGTGAGAAGGAATTCCTTTCTTGGGGCCTATTTGAGAATGCAAATCACCCAGTATAGTATATATTCTATATGCAGCCAAATTCGTAGTAACAAGTATTCTGGAGTTGATACCTAGAATATTAATTGTTTCTTCTGTAATAAATGTTAAAGGCTCCAAGCATACTCAGACTTGCCTAAAGGAAAATCTTAGGGAGGCATCTTCTCAGCTAAGGTCTCCTCTTCTCTAATGACTACAGCTTGTGCTGGAGTTGACATAAACTAGCCAACTTACCAACGTAGTTGGTACCAAGGTGAGGTATGGCTGTGAAGAACCAGACCATGTGGTGTTTGCTTTGTTTGTCTGAATGTGGAAGAGTGTGGGGATTTGGACTAGAAAGGTGGTAGATTGCTGTGAGCCTGCTGTGAGCAGGCTCACGGGACCATCCTAGGAATCCAGAAGACAGTGGTGTCAAATGTCATTCAGACTGCAAAGACCCTACTCAAAAAGTCTCCAAGACCATTCCCATGATGTTTGGGCAAACAACCTGCTGCCTTCTGCTCCTGTCCTAAGAGCTTACCTGAGGCTAAAATTAAATGGACTAATTTCTGTGTGTATGTATGATTCCAAGCCTTGACATTGATTGTATCTCATAGTTATTAGTAGTGTTTCTTACTCAGCGAAAAGCAGCAGAAAGAAAATACAAAATGTTTGGGGAGAAAAGGAGCACTAGCAAGCCAAGGCTTATGCTGGAAGAGAGGCTACAATTGCTAAGAGTATTAGTGCCACTAAGGGGGCGCCAAATCACACTGGGGTAAAGGGAATGGTGCCCCCTGGGCAGGACTGCACCCAGCTAAACTTCCTGCTTGTCATTCAAGGGAGGATCCATCCCAAACAGGAAGCAGAAACTGGCTGTGTCATCCACGTGGTCAGGAAGGATACACCAGTAAAGAGGTCATGGAATTGTTCCCCAAGGTTTCAGAGAGCCCTGAGGCCAGGCAGTGAGTGGCAGAGTCCCAGCATAAAGGCCCTGAGAAGCCATTGCATGAAGGTGTGAAAAGTGAACCCTGGATAGTGTTGGAGACCCTCAAGATGTCAAAGCCAGAGCAGTGAGAAATTTGTCCAGGAGAGCTGCACCCAGGGGGTGAAACCTGTCCTGGAAAGAGAAGTGTGTTGAAGTCAGCAAAGCTGGAAGGGTAGGGTCCCCAAGCTCTTTGACATCAAACATGGATGGAGTTGGGGATTTGGAGTTCGCCCTGCTGGGTTTTGATCTTGCTTTGACCCAACATCTCCTCACTGCCCTCTTTCTTGCTTTTGGAATGGTAATGTATATTCTGTACTGTTGTATATTGGAAGTCTATAATTTGTTTTGGATTTTGCAAGGGGTTACAGTTAAGGGACTGTCTTGAGTCTCAGAAGAGACTTTGAACTTTTAGACAGTGCGGAGACAGAAAGTCTGTGAGGACTTCTCAAGTTGTACTAAATGCATTTTGCATTATGATATGGCTATGAGACTATGGGGGCCAGGGAGTGGAACATGATGGTTTGAATGAAAATGTCTCCCATAGGCCGTAGCATATGAACACGGGCCTCTGGTGAGGGACTTCGGAGGTGTGGATTTCTTGGAAGTGTCACTGAGTGCATGCTTTGCTATTGCTGTCTGTGCTTCCTGCAGTTTGAGACATGAGCCCTCAGCTTCTGCCAAGCTGCTGTGCCTGCAACCTGCTTCTTCTGCTCTGACTGAATCATGGAAGATAACGCTCTGGAATAACCACATAAACCTTCTCCTATAAGTTGCCTTGGTGTTTCATCACTGCAGCAGAAAAGCAACTAAGCCAAGAGGTTATGCCGCAGAAACAAACAAGCCCACAGGATTAGTGTTGGCTGTCAACTTGGTTGGATCTGGGGTCAACTAAAAGGCAGCCTGTGTGGTGTGAGGGTTTCTGGGACCTTCCCCAGAGTAGGTGGCACCTTCTGCTTCTAGCCAGATATGAAGAGGTCTGAAGGAGAAGCTGTCGTCTGCCTGTTTTTACTCCTTGCTGGTAAGCACATCTACACTAGTGACTACGTCTACTCTGATGCTGCCACTAACAATCTAAGTGTTCCCACGTGGTCTTTTCTTACCAGGGAGAGGTTCCAGACATCCTTCTCACAAGTCCCTACATCTTGGCTCTCCTCTGATACATCTCCTTGTCTCCCAGTCCCGCCTGTCTTGTGCTCCTATTTGCCAACAGCGCTTTATTCATTAACCAATAAGAGAAACATATTTACAGAATGACCTCTCCCATCATCACACTGACATCAGAACCTGACTTCTTCAGCTTTGCAATATGGGCTGAAGACCAGTAGCTCTCCAGGAGTCCTCCTGGCCTCCAGCACCAGTGTGGGACTGCTGAGACATCCAGCCTTGATGACGGAATATCTACTGTCTTCTCCGCCTCCAGTGGGCAGACAGCCATTGCTGAGCTACCCAGCCCTTACTGTGTAATTCAGCCTAATAAAAGCCCATGTCACATCCCTCCCTTCAATGCTGTCCTCTGGAGAACAGTGCAACTGCCTACCCCTGCTCCATGCATGTTGGGAGGCACTGAGCAGAGCCGAGGCACTGCTCATCACGAGCACCGGTGAACCAGCCACTTTCTGGAACATTCTGCCTCACTGTTTAATGAAGCCCTTAAGGTTTCTATAGTCAGTTAAATGCACCGGGAATGGTGCTGGTAAGTTCCACTTGTCACTCATTTGCTGGAAGTAGTCACACACCCCACCTTCTTCCAGATGGACAGGACATACAACTCTAACTTTGTACCCACAAGGGGCAGGGCAGGAAATACATGACCAACAGTATCATGAAAACCGAACTAATAAAGATGAAGTGCTTGGACTAGTGGCCGAAAACACTTGGTGTGCATTTCATGTTTGTGTGCAGGTAGTAGCCAGATGTCAACCCTGGCTGCCGTTCCCTGGCTGTCCTGTTCTTTTGTTTTGGGTTATTTTTTTTTTTTTTTTTTTTTTTGGTGTGGTCTGTCACTGGAACTGGGGGCTTCTCATTTAAGCTAAGCTTGCTGACCAGAAGGTCTAGGGATTCACTTATCTCAACATGCCCTGCACTAGGATCACAGTCGTGTGACAGCACACCCAGCTTTTTATGTGGGTTCCAGGACTGACATCATGCTGATGACCAACTGAGCCTTCTTCCAGCCAGATCCTCATGTACTTGTTGAGTTTATGTCTCATCAAGAAAAATGGTCTGGGGCTGAAGAGATGGCTCAGAGGTTAAGAGCAGTGGCTGTTCTTCCAGAGGCCCTGAGTTCAATTCCCAGCAACCACATGGTGGCTCACAGCCATCGATAATGAGATCTGGTGCCCTTTTCTAGCCTGCAGGCATGCATGCAGACAGAACACTGTATACATAATAAATAAATAAATCTTAGAAAGAAAGAAAGAGAGAGAGAGAGAGAGAGAGAGAGAGAGAGAGAGAGAGAGAGAAAGGTAGTCTGGCCAGGTGCAGTGGTGAACACCTTCATCCCATACCTTAGGAGGCAGAGGCAGGTGGGTCTCCATGAGTTCAAGGCCAACTATACAATAAAACCCTGTCTAAACAAACAACAATAAAAACAGAAAGAAAAGAGGAAAAGAAAATGGTCTGAAGTTTTGTGATACTTCTGGCCAGACACTTAAATAAGTCAGGCTGCCCAATCACTGAGACTCAAGTTACTGCACAGGGTGCCTGACCTTCAAGTTGAACAAGACCGAAGCTCTGCCACATCTCTCAGCGCCTCCTTTAAAAGCCAGTAGCTTGAGGCTGCAGCGCCGGATACAGGAGCTGCCACCAGTTTACTGCTTTTTGTGAATGGGAACTGACACCCCTTTTTTTCATGTGAATCAAGTCCCTTGGGGAGGGGGTGCATTTTTAACAGTTTTTAGGGCTGAGCATGGTGGCCCATCTAAGTTTGAGGTAACCTTGTCTACAAGTTCTAGGCCACCCAGAGCTACATAGTAAGACTTTAAAAGGGGAAAATTTGGAGCTAGAGAGATGGCTTAGTGGTTAAGAGCACTGGCTGTTCCTACAGAAGACCTGGGTTCAATTCCAAGCATTTACAGGGTGGCTCACAACATTCTGTAACACCAGTTCCAGGGGATCAGATACCTTCTTCTGCCCTCCATGGACACTGGGCAAGTAGACATAGAGGCTGACAAAAAAAAAAAAAAAAAAAAAAAAAACCCACTCATACACATAAAGTAACAAAATTTTCAAATTAAAAAAAAATGTCAATTTTCAAATAAAAAATAGGTATGTGTGTGTTTGTGTGGGTTGGCCCTGAGAGGCAGAGGCAGGCAGCAGGCACCTTCCCTGACTGCACTAATACCTTTTGAATAGGGTCTCTCAGTCAACCCAGAACTCATGGATGGGCTAACCTGGCTGTGCACCAGCCTTATCCAGCACTGGAGGGGAGGCAGGCTGATCTCTGTGAGTTTGAGGTCTACGTGGTCTACAGAGGGGGTTCCAGGACAGCCAGGGCTACCCGGAGAAACCCTCTTTTGAAAAACCACACCAAACCCGGAGGGGCACTAGGCTCCTGTCTTCGCGCACCTCACTGGGGTTGCAGAGCCATGCAACCCCATCTACTGGGTTTGCTTTTGTTTTGTTTTACATAGGTCTGGGGATCCAAGCTCAGGTACTTTTGCAAGCTGGAGTCATCTCTCCAGCCCTGTTTTGGGTTTTGAGTTAGGGTCTTGAAGCCTGGGTTGGCCTCAGACTCACTGTGTAGTCAAGGTTTGTTTGAACTCTGATTCTCCTGCCTCCACCTCAAAGTGCTGAGGTTGCAGATTTGCAAAACATCCTCACCTGGCTCCTGTTTTTCTTTTAAAACAGGTTTCCACCATGCAGGTTAAGCTGGCCTCAAACTGATGATCACCCCCCTGCCTCCACCTGCAGAGCTGGTAATTACATATGTTCACTGACATGGCCAGGGCCAGTTTACAAAGTGCTAGGGTGTTGTGCATACCAGGCTAACACTCCACTGACTGAGGCACATCCCCAGACCGTGCATGTGGGATTGATCCTATTGGAGCTGGCAGATGACAGGAAACAGCACCAAAAGGCTGTGTCGGGATTACGCAGTGGAGACCGGTTGGAGAGGGGCAGCTTCTTTGGTGCTACCTCGGTGTTTTACCCCATTTACCCTCATCCTTATTTTTCAGTTCTCACCAGATGGTTCCCATCCCTAATTCCGAAAAACCCAAAGCTTCCTCAGCGCACAATTCCAACTCATTTCAAAGGTGGGAACAGAGAGGCCTTACGTACACTGCCTGAGGACAGGGGCAGCGCGGGAGAGGCCTTTCTGGGCCTGGAGACCCGAACTGCATGGACGAATTACAGCAGCAGACAGCTCCCGCAGGCTGGAGGCTCGCCTGCCCACTACCGCCGGGATGCCGATCCAGCAGAGTGGCCAGGCGCTCGCCCTACCTTGGACTCCACTTAGCCCCTAAGCCTTGCACCCAACCTCAGGATTTAGAGACTCGGCAGCCTGCAGAGAAATTAGAAGATGAATATATTAAGGGCTGGACAAAGATTCCCCACCCTCTGGTTAGGGAATCCCTAAGTCTCTTGTTCTTGATCGGTATTTAACAGGCTAGCTGCTGGAGAGGTGTAAGTGCTTCAGGTGCCAGATTTCGGATCAGAAACTGAGTCTTTACCACAGCATATTCCCAGAAAATCCCCCAAAATCTCAGTGGCCAGACTTGCATGTAACAGAATGACTGAGTGCCTGCAGCCTGACGCTTAGGAGGCAGTTGTAAAGATCAGCACTGCTCAGCAGAGAGGGAACCTAGGTACAAGCAGTGAGGCGACTCACTCAAAACCACTCTGAAAGCATCCCAAACAGGCATGGGGGTGCATGAGGGTCAGGCCTCAATCTCCAGCCTTCTGAGAATCTTTATTTGTTAACATTTATTTCCCCCAGCGTGGTGATGGCTCCTGCTTTTGATCCCAGCACTGGGGAGGCATAGGTAGGTGGAGCTCTGTGAGCTCCAGGCCAGGGCCTGATCTACCCGGCAGGTTCCAGGACAGTCAGAGCTACACAGAGAAACCCTATCTCAAAAAATAACACACACACACACACACACACACACACACACACACACACACACACACACGCATGTCTACTTGTAGATCTGTGTACCTGGATGTCAGAAGACAATGTGTGGGGTCAGTTCTCTCTGTTTTGGGAGTCCCTGGGGATCAGGTTCAGAGGCAAGTGCCTTTATCCACTGAACCATCTTATGGGCTCTGGACCACTTTTTTTTATCCTCTATCCATCTTCCCATCCCAAATTGCTCACCTTTGAAGACATGACACCACCCAATTGGTCTCCTCACTTTGGTCATTTTTCTTCCTTTTTAAAAATGCATGGGTGCTTACAAGTGTGTTCCTGTGTGTGCAGAGTGCAGAGGACAACCTCTAGTGACATCTTCAGGAAGGCCTTCCACCTACTTTGAGACCAGTCCTGGAACTCACCTATTTGGGTAGACTAGATGATTAAGTTATAAGAGCTAGTTGGGAAAAAGTCTAAGCTACGGCCAAGCTTTCATAATTAATAAGTCTCCGGGTCATTATTTGAGGTCTGGCCGGCCAAAGACAGTCCAACAAGAAAGCCTGCAGCATGTAATCCTACTCAAAAGCCTACATCTGGGGAGCTTACAGGCCACGGGAGGGAGCCTGCTACTGCTGCTTTGCTAATTGGTCATCTTGTCAAACTGCCTTTCTTAATGTATCTGTTTATGCCCATAAATTAGTGCTGCCCTCAAACTTGATCACAAAAGTTTTTTTATGCAGTCAAACCATGCAGAGACTCATAACTGGCTAAAATGCTGAGAATACATAACTGTTGAGGGACATTTATATCAACATCACTCCTCTCCACCAAGGCTCGGGGACTATCAAGAATGAGGGGACAGGAAGGATGTAGAGACAGAGGATAGGAGGAGCCCTGTGGGTGCTGTTCTCTGGGCATGATATGTCCATTGTTCTCAGAAGCTCACAGCAGCTGTGGCCACCTGCGTAAGACCTGTTTGTCCTCTCACTTGCCCAGGAAGCAATTTTACTGAGTGGGCTATTTCATCAGACCCTTTGTTTCTTTTTTCAGATCAAGGCAGCTAAAAATTCCAGCATGGCTTGGTTATGAGCTCAGGAATTGCCTAACTGTGGAAACAGTCATTTTTATTTGAGGATGGGGTGCCTGGTAAGTTGCCAGATGTTCAGGTGGATGGCTCCACAATCATACACTCTAAAGCAGCATTAACAGGACAAAAAAGAGGAAGGAAGGAAGGAAGGAAGGAAGGAAGGAAGGAAGGAAGGAAGGAAGGGAGGAAGGAAGGAAGGAAGGAAGGAAGGAAGGAAGGAAGGAAGGAAGGAAAAAGAAACAAGCATGCCAGTGCGAGCATGTGCTGGCTAGTCTCAAGTCAACTGGACACAGCTAGAGCAGTGCTTCTCAACCTTCCCAGTGCTGCAGCCCTTTAATACAGTCCCTCATGCTGTGGTGACCCCAACCATAAAATTATTTCATTGCTACTTCATAACTGTAAATCTGCTCCTGTTATGAATCATAATGTAAACATTTGATATGCAGGATATCTGATATGTAAATCCCCAAAGGGGCTGAGACCCCCAGGTTGAGAACTGCTGAGCTAGTTAGTCATCTAAAAGGAGTGGCCCTCAATTGGAAAGACCCAGATGTAAGGCATTTTCTTAATTAGTGTTTGATAAGGGAGGGCCCAGCCAATGGTGCGTGGTCCGTCCCTGGGCTGGTGGTCCTGGGTTCTGTAAGAAAGCAGGCTGAGAAAGCCATGTGACAAAAGTCAGTGAGCAGCTCCCTCCATGCTCTGTGCACCAGTTCCTGGCTCCAGGATCCTGCCCTGTTTGAGTTCCTGTCTTGACTTCCTTCTATGATGAACTATGATGGGAAGTGTAAGCCAAATAAACCCTTTCCTCCTAACTTGCTTTTTAGTCATAGTGTTTTGTTGCAGGAATAGAAGCCCTAACTAAGACAGAGGGAGCCGTACTCTGGAGGACTGGGAGGAGTGAGGGAGAATTTGGGTTAGATGTAATCAAGACATATTACATAAATAAGCTTGTCAAAGAATAAAATTCTTTAAAAAAAAAATCCCAAAAAACAAAGATAATTGGGTATGGTGGTACATGCCTTTAATTCCAGCACTCAGGAAGCAGAGGTAGAGAGATATCTGTAGCTAAACCCAGTCTAGTCTACATATAGAGTTCCAGGCCAGCTGTGGCTACGTAGTAAGATCATGTCCCCCCACAACAAAGACAAACAAAAATAAGCAGTTGACAACAGGTATATTATACAAATGAGGATTGTTTTCTGTTTGTATGTTTTTTGAGACAGGGTGTCTGTATGTAGCTTTTACAGCCTGTCCTGAAACACACTATAGAGACCAGGTTGGCCTTGAACTCAGAGATCCTCCTGCCTTTGCCTCCCAAATGCTGGGATTAAAGGTGAGCACCACCACCATTGTTTTTTGTTTCTTTCTTTGTTTTTGTTTTTTAAGAGGTAGGAAAAAAAAAATGTCAAAAACCTATTGTGAGTAGGGTAGGTTGGACTTCAGTGCCCAAGAAAATATTACCAAGTCCGTCCTGGGATACTTACTTCCAGGTGACCTGATTTAGAAACAGGGTCTTTCTGGAAAGAATTAAGTTTGTGGTTTTAAGATGAAGACATCTTCATCTTTAGGGTGGTCCTAATTCTAATGACCTATTTTATTTTATTTATTGGTTTTTAGAAACAGAGTTTCTCTGTATTGATTTGGAACCTGTCCTGGCACTGGCTCAGTAGACCAGGCTGGCCTCAAACTCACAGAGGTCCACTTGCCTCTGCCTCCCAGGTGCTGGGATTAAAAGCATGTGCCACCAACACCCTGCTAAATGACCAACTTCTTAAGAAGAAAAAGAAAGAGAGAGAGGGCCAGTGTGGTGGAAGTATCTGTGGCTCCAGGAATTGGGCAGGCTGAGCCAAGAGGATTGCTTGAGCTCAGGAGTTTGGTGTCAGCCTGGAACAAAACACTGCAGAAATGGCTTCTCAATTAAAAGCAATGGCTACTCTTCCAGAAGACCTAGGTCTGACAGCACCCACATAGTGGCTCACAACTGGGCTGTAACTCCAGTTCCAGGGGATCTGACACCCTGACCCTTGTCTAGCCTCTTCAAACCATACACACATGGTGCACAGATATTCATGCAGGCCAAACACCCATACACATAAAACAATAAAGTGAATTTAGAATTTTTAACGAATTAAAAATAAAACCAAAAACTGGGTGGTAGTGCACACCTTTAACCTCAGCACTTAGTAGACAGAGCAGGCAGATCTGTGAATTCAAAGTCAGCCAGGTCTAAAAATCAAGTTCCAGGACAACCAGGGCTACACAGAGAAACCTTGTCTCAAAAAACCAACAACAAAAACTAGTAAAACCAAAACTAGTGCTGGGAATATTACTGAATTGGTGGAGTCCTTGCTTAGCATGTACAAGGCCCTGGGCTTCATCCCCAGGATGGCATAAACCAGGTACTGGAAGGAGGCAGGAACATCCAAAGTTCAAGGTCATCCAGGCCAAATCTGTGGGTGATGTTTTGCCTGCATGTATGTCTACCACCGTGTGTGTCTGATGCCCACAGAGACCAGAAGTGGCTATCAGATCCTCTGGAACTGGAGTTGTAAGCTGTCATGTGGGTGCTGGGAATGGAACCTGGGTTCTTGTGGAGGAGCAGTCAGTCTCTAAGCCACTGAGCATCGCACAGGCCAAGACCATAGCTCTTGTCTGCATGTACTCAATCCCACATGAAGCTGGATATGGCGATGCACACCTATCATCCCAGCACTCAGAGTGAAGGCCAGAGACCAGGAGTTCAAAGTCATCTCCAGCTATGTAGCAAGTTAAATGCTGGCCTGGGATACCTGAAAGCCCATCTCAAAACAAACAAAATAATGAGGGATAAAGGAATATAGTGGCACATGCTTAGAAATCAGCATTATGGGAGTCAGCAGGGTCTTGAGTTTCAAGGCAGCCTGAGTTACAGAGGCTACAGAGGGAGAGCCAGCCTCGAGATAAAAAAGAAGGGGCTGTTCTTCCCTTTAAAATTACATTGTGTGTGCGTGGTGGTGTGCACATGTACATGCGCATATAGAGCCCAGGCTAGCCTGAGTTCCATTCCCAGAACCCTCATAATGAAGCCAGGCACGATGGTTCACTCTCCGAATCTCAGTGTGGGGAAAGCTGGCACAGGCAGATCTCTGGCTTTTCAGTCCGCCAGCCATGCTAACTGGTTGAGTTCCAGGATAACGAGTGACCCAGTCTCAAATCACAAGTCAGACAGTTCTTGAAGAGTGATATCAGAAGTTGTCCTCTGTCCTTTACATATATGCACACTAGTACACACACACACACACAGAGAGAGAGAGAGAGAGAGAGAGAGAGAGAGAGAGAGAGAGAGAGAGAGAGAGGAAGGGGAAGGAGAAGGAGAGAAGAGGACAAAGTAGCAGTCACAGCCATGGCCTCCAAAATAAAAGATAGATAAATGTGCTGAGCAGAGATTGTGTGTGGTTGCTGTAAGCCTTTGCATGTGTTAAGCCACTTTTAACCCTCACTGATGATACAAGGTAAGACCATCTCAGCTTTGTGTTCAAGGCTAGCTTGGACTTCACAGAAACACCCAAAAAAATGAAAAATAAAGAAATTAAAATAAAATAAAAATAAAAGCAATGCGGGACTGGCCAGAGAGATAGCTCAGTGACTAAGAATATGCACTATTCTTCCAGAGGGCACCAGCATTCATATACTGATCCACACATATACATTATAATTTAAAAACAATACGCTTTTTAGAAAAATAAAATCTGGGAGGTGGCTCATTAGGTAAGCTTCTCTTCCAGAGGACCTTGGCTTGGTTCCCACTATGCATATGGTGGCCGCAACAGTGAGTAACTCCAGTCTTGTGATCCAATGCCCTTTTCTGGCTTCCTGAGGCACCAAACATGCATGTGGTACACAGACACATGTGCAGGCAAAACACTTGTCTTTCTTTTTGGTCTTGTTTTTTGAGACAGGGTTTCTCTGTGTAGCCTTGGCTATCGGCTATCCTGGAACTAACTCTATAGACCAGGCTGGCCTCGAACTCACAGAGATCCACTTGCCTCAGCTTCTAATTGCATGTGCCACCACTGCCTGGCTTAACCTTGTTTTCTTTTAAAAAAAAAAAAAAAAAAAAAAAGCTGAAGCTAGAAATGAAGACAGTGCCTACCACACAGAGTCAGGGGCTGGGTTTAAATCCCTGTTGCTGTGGTCAGACTTTCTCTGGACAGCCAGTTCCCAAATAATGGCACAGAGGCTTCTTATTAATTATTAAAGCTTGGCCTTAGGTTAGGTCTGTTCCCAACTAGCTCTTATAACGTAAATTAACCCATTTGTATTAATCTACTCTCTGCCCCGTGGCTCCTTACCTCTGCTCAGTACCATGCACCCCATTTCCTCCATGTCTGGCTGGTGAATGTCTGCCTCTCAGATTCTTCCCAGGAGTTCCTCTCCCTGAAAGTCCTGCCTAGCCTCTCCACCTAGCTATTGGCCATTCATCTCTTTATTAAACCAATCAGAAGGTGCCTTTGTAGCAAGTCTTTCTCTGTACCACCAGTCAGCTCCCAAATAATGCCTCAGAGACTTCTTTATACTTATGAAGGTGTGGCCTTAACTTAGGCTTGTCCCACTAGTTCTTATAACTTAAAGTAACCCATTTATTCTCATGTACATTCTGTTGTGTGGCTCTGACCGCATCTCTCCATATTGCCCAGGCTGCTTCCTTCACATCTGGCTGGTGACTCCGCCTTCTTCTTCCCAGAGAACTCTGCCCAAAAGTCCCACCTACAGCTCCTGCCTAGCTATGGGCCATTAAGCTTTTCATTCCACCAACCACAGCAATACAGTTTAACACAGTGTACAAATATCCACAACATACCTTGACAGTGTACAAAGACAGTGTCTTCACGGTGTACAAAAAGATTATCCAATTTCCTACACTGAAAAGACTGGCAGTGTGTATCCATAACCCTAGTGCTAGGGAGGCAAACATACGGATCCCTGGGACTTTCTAGCCAAGTGTAGTGTACTCCAAGCTCAATCTCAAAACATAAGGTAGAGGCTGGGTATGGTGGCAAAGGCCTTGAATCCCAGAATGCAGGAGGCAGAGGCAGGCAGATCTTTGTGTGACCAAGGCCAGCCTGATCTACATAATGAGTTCCAAGACAGCCAGGGCTACAGAGAGAAACCCTGTCTCAAAACACTAATGATGCTGTTGCTGCTGTTGATGGTGATGATGACAACGTGGAGAACAATACAGTAAGACACCCAGGTGTCAGCTATCATCTTTGCACACACAGACACACACTCAGAACTAGAATAAGGCTGTGCTTTCCTGGTGGCTTGTGGAATCCAGTGGTCAGTGCAATCCAAGACGCAGAAGCCACAGTGTCCATCCTTAATTATGGCTGCATCGTGCCACCTGACTCCCCTACAAACAGGGACTAGGTCAAAGCTGGTGATGAAAGCACTTCCATCAAGACAGAGGAGGGGTGTCCCGCCCTCCGACACCGGTTTTGTCTTCCAGGGCAAAGTTAGACACCCTTGCCACACCAGCAAAGTGAAGCTAAGTTCTGGATGTTTACTTTTTTAGACATTTACTGTTTGGTTGCTGGAGATGGGGTCAAAGGATAACTTGCAAGAGTTGGTACTCTCCTCCCACCAAGAGGGTCCAGGGTATTGAACCCAGGTTGTCAGGGTTAGCAGCAAGCTGGGCTCTCTTGCCTATGCTGCCAGTTTGAAACCAGGCACCTCTTCCCGTACTCCCCCTCTGTTGACCCACAAGGCTGAGCCCAACACCTGGGAAGACGGCATCAGGAACCACAAAGCTAAAGCACCACACACAGCAGTGGCAACAGACTTTTTCTTCTTCCATCTTTTCAGGTAGGGTCCACTGTGTAGCCCTGGATGGACTGAAACTTGATTTATAGTCTGCGCTGGCCTGGAATTTACTATAGCCAAAGATGGCCGTGAACTGGATTCCCCTTCTTCCCTTCCTTCCTTCCTTCCTTCCTTCCTTCCTTCCTTCCTTCCTTCATTCCATCCCCCATCCTCCCCAGGCAGGGTTTCTCTATGTATCTTTGGCTGTCCTGGAACTCACTCTGTAAATTAGGTTGGCCTCAAACTCAGAGATTCACCTGCCTCTGCCTCCGGAGTGTTGGGATTAAAGGTATGCACCACCATGCCTGGCTATGATTACCCCTTTCGTTTTGTTTTTGTTTGTTTGTTTTTCGAGATGGGGTTTCTCTGTATTGCTTTGGAGCTGTCCTGTACCTAACTCAGTAGACCAGGCTTGCCTCGAAGGCACAGAGATTCACCTACCTCTGCCTCCAGAGTGCTAGGATTAAAGGCATGCCCAGCCTGTGATCCCCCTTTCTGTACCTCCCAAATGCTAGGATTACAGGTGTGTGCCACCCATGTCCAGTTATACACTGTGCTGGGGGATAGAAGTCACTGCCACATCCCTGTGCATGATTAACAGTTGAGTCACATCCCCTAGACCTCTGGCCTCCCATTTTTAAGGATCAAGCTATTTTTCCACCTGGACCAGTGGGCCACTAGGGCAGGAGTAGACCTTAGACAAAGCTAGGTATTGATCTGCGTCTGTCAGACGCAATAGAGGCCACCAGCGTGAGTTCTGGGGATCGTGAGTTCAATGTTATCTTTGAAAGCAGACATTATTCCCCCTCAACTGCTAGGTTCCAAGTGTCTGTGACAATGTCAAGAGTGTGTTGCACACAGGTACATTACAATACCACAATCTCAATTTTCAAGAGCAGTCAAGCAACTTGCTTAAGGTTACACAGCTAAGAAATGGAATGAGGACAAGAAAACCCAAATTCAGAACTTCCTTCTTGACAAGGAAGCAGTAGCATTGTGTGAGCCTGGCACGGTTTCGGATCACTGTGGGATATAGAATCTGGGGTGGTAGCCTGGCAGTAAGTGAAGCCAGGGAAACCAACCTTCCTCCTGGCGGTAACTCTTGCCCTTGAGCCACAGCGCAGGCACCAGGTGAGGTGTCATCCCAAACTCTGGGCCTCCTGGATCCCCGCCTAGGCCTGTCAGCAGTGTGGAGGAGTCCCGGGCTCTGGGGAGCGCCCGCTGCTGCCGCTCATGCGCAGTGATTGGGAGCTCGGCTGGCGAGCTGCGGGGTCTCATTAGCACCACCATCATTACCGCAGATTTATGTGCGATTCCTCCCGCACTCCGGGACCGCTTGGCCGCTCTGGGCTCAGCAGGCGGAGAGGGGACGGGCTGCCGCGGGCGCGGCTGCGGGGCATGAGTGCAGGGCGGGATGGAGCGGCGGGAGCGAGCGGGATCTAGAGTCGCCGCGCCCTTTCGGGCCAAAACCAGAGCGGCGTCCGAGTCCGCGGACCCAGAGGTCACCTGCCGGGTTGGAGGGATCGGGACGCCGCCGCCTCGCGCCAGCGATCCCCGAAAGGCGTTGGGAGGGGGGCTGCGCGGGAAAGGTGGGCGGCGCGGGTGCGAGGTTCCCGGGTGGGGAGCTTCTCCAAACACCCCCTTCTTCCCTCCTCCGCGCTCTCCCTCCGCCTGCGAGACGGCCGCGGCCCCGCCTAGGGAGAGGGGGGACGGGGAGGAGGCGCTCCTGGGGGGAAGGTGGGAAGTGTGGCGGGATGAAGGGGGTGGGGGCTGCGTAGTCCCGGGCGCGGGAGGCAGTCCTAGGAGGAGGGGGTGGGGACGAGAGAAATGGGTTGGCCAGGAACCGGAGAAACGGAGCGGGAGAGGGGTGGGGGGGGGGGGTAATCTGCAGGGTTGCTGCGGGAGAGGAAGAGAGGAGGGGGAACTGGGAGGACGAGGCAGCGAGTGCAGCCTGGGCAGTACCTGGAGGAAGACGCCTCTAGTTTCCTCCCCAAACTCTTAACTCCAGACAGCATTTCCATTCTCTACCCTGATTCCCGTTCTCTCGCATGGAGGCGGCTGCACACATTGGCCTGGCTCTTCACTCTCCTTCCCGCCGTGGCATGCGGGGTGCCAGACTGGGAGGCAACACGCCTCTTCCATCTGTCTCCCAAGTCATCGCCTCCCGAGGCCTCCAGGGGTGACCCTAAGAGCCCTCTCTTACATAGATGGGATATTGAAAATTAGTAAGCACCTTTGCGCCTCTGTCCTTCCTTCTGGTTGGGGCCTGCAGAGGTTCTAGAGAGGGAAACTGAGGCAGAGATCAAAACCAACACGAATCTCCTTACGAATCCTAAGTCTTATCTTTGGACCCTAACCAGCCTCAGTCTCTCCTGCTCTGGGCTCTTCCGTTCCTCCGTGAGCAACTGTGGTGGCGGTTTCAAGGCCCCCCAGCCCAGCCTTCCTGCTTCGCCACGGGGAGCTCCCAAAAGCCTGAAAATATCTTTAAATTAGGAAAAAGAACTAAGCCTCCGGAGTCCTTTGGTCTATTAAAGGAGGAGCAGAGGCCACCAGCGTCCCCCCCACCCCGCTCGGATTTTGCATTTGAAGCGCAGACGGCGGGTCCAGTCGGCCACTGGCGGGGCTGCTAGGCTGGCCAGCCGCGTCCCTTTCAGCGCCCGACCCCCTGCCAGGTGTGCCGGAATTAGGACGGCGCCCCTCTCGGCTGCTTTCATCCCCCAGGGCGGCCGGGGCTCAGAGGCGCTAATGAAGCGCCTGGAGCTGCTTGGCTTAAGGAGGCAGGAATTCTGGGCAATGACAGCCTGGAGGGAGGGTGGGGGCCGGAGGTAGCGATTGGAAACCTGTCTTGAAGTGCCCCAGGACCTGGCAGGCTTACCTTGGGCAGAGCAGGACTGCCCCCTCGATCCCTGCTGGCCTCTGGAACCTCACTGACACCTGGAGCCTCCCAGCCCGGGACAGATGGTTCACTTCCAAGCCCCACTGATTGGGGGCCAGGGTAACCCGCTCAGGCAAGTCAGAGCCTCAGTTTCTCTGTTAAGTAACTCATCGTGATGGGACATGCCTGTGGTCTCAGCCCTAGAAGGTTGAGGAAAGAGAGTTCTAGGCCAGCTTGGGCTCCAGAGTGAGACCCTGTCTGAAAAAGCAAAGAAGGCTTTACAAAATGCCAAGTGACTATTGAGCTGCCGAAAGGGGGTCACCGATGCACAGGGGATACTTAGGCTTATTGCCCCATCAGAGGGTCCCCTCACAGCACCCCAGATACAGTCAGCATGTGCCCGCCTGAGGGGCACTGGCTGCCTGCTGATGTCCCCTGCTGGCCTTCCTCATGTTTAGGCCTCTGCATTCAACTTCTCCTTCAGAGAAGGAGCTCCCTGACCCTAGTTAGCAGAGCCCCTAACAGCTGCACCCGTGTCGATAACTTCGGACCTGAACTCTGAAAAACACCGGCTTGGGGCTGGAATCTGGCTTGATATTATTAGTTGTGTGAGGTTAGGCACTGCCCTTTGCTCACCCTGAAGCTTGGTTCTCCTTTAGAAAAGGGTAGACAGTAATGAAACCCATCGCACACCACTACAAAGACTAATAAGGAGGCCCAGACAGCCTATGCCTACAGTACTAGCAGCCTCTACGACTTGGAGGGAACCTACGGACCTCGTCCTGTTTACAAAGGTGTTAGCCCTCCTCAGAGCATTTCACATTGCCTTCCCATAATATCCTTAGTGCCAAAATTTACCCAGTAAGTGCTGGGTAAATACCAGTTAATGACCACAGAGTTCCTCAGTCAGCTCCTATCAGACGAGCTGACCAAGATAAATGCTCTTATGGTTAACTTTAGAAATTGGAGAGGCACATTTTTAATCCCAACACCTAGGAGGCAGAGGCAGACAGATGGGTTTCTGTGAGTTCAAGGCCAGCCTGGTCTACAGAGAGAATTCCAGGACAGCCAGACAAAATCCTGTCTTAAAAAAAAAATCCAGGTTTGTGTGGACAACATAACAAGACAAACTCCCAGGGGAGGGAACTAAGGAGAGGGAAAGAGAGAGCAAGAGGGGCAGAGAAAGCCAGTACAGATTGAATGGGTTCCAAACACGCTTTCCGGGGTCCATGTGTAGGACCCTCGAGTGCAGAGGAGCTGGCGTGCTCAGTGTGAACCATAGGCCTAGCAAGTGAGAAGTCCTGGATAGCGCAAAAACAAAGACTCTGACAAACAGGGTGGGAAAGGATGGGGCAGTTCCACCCCAGGGACATCTTAGAAAGAGTATCTCCCAGCCAGGGACCAGCAGCAGCTGGTACGAAACAGATGTGAGTGGGAGGAACAGAAAGGCTTGGGTTTCAGAGGGGTTGTGGTTCAGCCAATCGCCTCAACTGTGGCTCTGACCTCCAGAGCGGGTAGAGCAACACCTCTTGCAAGATGCCTCACCTGTGCTGCCTTGCTCCCCGCGGCCTGGGGGAGATGCTCTCCAGGGTACTGAACTCTGATAGTCACAGGGGCAAACAATTGGCCCAGTGCCAAGACTGCAAGACTATGGGAGGCAGAGGCAGGTGGATCTCTATGAGTTGGAGGCCAGCCTGGTCTCCAGGACAGCCAGTGCTGTTACAGAGAAACTCTGTCTCCAAAAACCAAAAGAATGACACTTCAATCGGGCATGGTTGTGTACACCTTTAATCTTAGCACTAGAGGCAAATGTAAGCAGATCTCTGTGAGTTCAAGGCCAGCCTGGCCTACATAGTGAGTTTCAGGACAGCCAGGGCTACTTAGAGAGACCCCATCTCTAAATAAACAAACAAAAAGAATGACTTATGAGATTGATGTCTGGCCTCCATGTGCAGGGACACACACGTGTGCCTACACAATGCCATCGCACACACGAGAAACCACATGGCTGTGCTGCTGTGTGCCTGAGCCTTTCTGATTGCAGATGGGGGGGCAGCAGCAGCAGTCATTGGGAAGATGAAATGAGAACATTTGCCCTGTGGTCAGATGACCCGTGCATTCAGCAATTGCTTAGTGGCTGCTGGCCACGTGCACAGTGACAATGTAGCTCAGGCTGAGCATGGCTGTGCTGAAGGACAGGCAGGCAGGGAGATGCATGCAGGGCCCAAAAGTCAGCTCTGGTGACCTCAGAACTAAGGGTAATGTGACAAACCTGGCCTAACTTCACTGGTCATCTTAATTCAGTGCACTGATAATGAGTACCTACCGTGTGCCTGTTGTGTTTCTATGATTTAAAAATAGTAGCCTTGGGTGGGGAAGACGGCTTGGCAGTTAGGTGCCTTTCAGGAAGACCAATGTTCAGTTTCCAATGTCCAAGTTGTGCAGATTATGACTGTCTGTAATTCCAGCACCAAAGGATCTGGTACCCTCTTCTGAACTCATTGGGTACCTACACATATGTGTACATAAGCACACATTAATTATTTGTTTGATTGGTTTTTTATTTTTTTCAAGACAAGGTTTCTCTGTGTAGCCCTGGCTGTCCTGGAACTCATACTTTAAAAATCAAAACAACAGGGCCTGGAGAGTGGCTGAGCCAGTAAGAACACTTGCCAGTCTTGTAAATGACCCAGATCCTCTTCCCAGTACCCACATAGATGCTCACAGCTACCATTCCAGGAGATCAACACCCTTTTCTGGCCTCTGCAGACACTACATCCATATGGTACACAGACACACATTTGGGCACAACAATCCTATGGAACACAACAAATACAACCCCTCAGCGGGACGGAGAGCAGAGGAAAGCTCTGGGTATGAAGGGAGGCTTCGCTTGGGCTGGCAGCAGAGCAGAGGGGAAGCCAGCTTCAGGACACACATGGGGAGGGGACAGGCTTGGCTACAGGTCCAGACACACAGAGTGTCAAGAAAACGGGAGCTTGCAGTCATCCTTCCCCCTGGGTCCCTGTCACTCCTGCCCAGTCATTCTTTATCGGTTTGTTTGTGAGACAAGGCCTGGGTGTCTAGCCCAGGCTACCACACCAGAAACATTTCCATTTCTCTCAGACCATGAATGAATTATTCCAAAAACTTAGTGGCTTATGGTTAAATGATATGTGACTGGAATCTCATGGTGAGGGGCAAACAGTAGGAAGAGAAGTTTACTGAGGGAAGGGAAGGGAGTAAGGAAAGGGAAAGGAGAGAGGGGCCAGTCTTGGGAGACCACTCAGATCACAGCCATGATAAAAGTGTTATTGAGAATTCCAAATATCTACAATATGGGAGGGACTGGAAGATGGGTTGTGACAATGGTGTTCTTACCTGTTTTTATTACATGTGTTTGTGTACATGCTTGCACATGCACAGAGGTCAGGACATCTGTGGGCAGGCAGCTCCCCCCCCCATGTAGATCCCTGGAACTAAACTCAAACAGCCATACTTGGTGGAAAATGCCTTTACCAGATGAGTCATCTTGCCAGCCTTTTTTGTTTGTTTGTTGTTTGTTTGTTTTATTTTGTTTTAAGACGAGGTCTGGCTGGGCAGTGGTGACACACACCTATAATGCCAACACTCAGCACTCAGAAAGCAGAGGCAGGGGGAATCTCTGAGTTCAAGGCCAGCCTGATCTACAGCATAAGCTCCAGGACAGCCAGGGCTACAGAGAGAAACCCTGTTTCAAAAAACAACAACAACCCCCTTCCCTCCAAAGGACAAAATCTCAGACCAGCTTTGAACTCACAGTCATCTTCCTGCCTCATGATCAATATATTCTAGGAACATCACTAAAATATTTAAATATTCTTTCTAGAAAAAAAGAGAAAGGGAGGCAGGAATAAAAACCAGACAAAAATGGGGGGGGGGGTGAGATACAGATATCCTTCAACTTAACAGTGGCAATATCCTGCTAACCCATTGCAGGCTCACCATATTGCAAGCTACTAAATCCTTATTTGCCTGGTTGCGTGTGTGTGAGAGTGCACATGTATGTGTGCACAAGTGCATGAGGTCAAACTCTGGGCCCGTTCCTCAGTGTCCCACCTTGCTTTTTTGAGACAGGGACTCTCACTGACCCTGAAGCTCACCAATTTAGGAGACTAGCTGTCCAATCAGCCCCGAGATCCCCACCCCAGCTTCCCTGACACAGGACTACAAGCAGGCCAACACTCCTGACATCTTTTAATGCGGGTTGTAGTGATCAAACTCAGTCTTCACACCTGCAGACAAGCACTTTATATACTCCCCCCCAGCCCGGAGTTTAACAATATTTAGATGTGGGGCTGGAGAGATGGCTGGGAGGTTAAGAGCTCTTCCAGAGGTTCTAAGTTCAATTCCCAGCAACCACATGGTGGCTCACAACCATCTGTAGTGAGATTTGGAGCCCTCTTCTGGCCTGGAGGCATACATGCAGGCAGACCACTAGATACATAATAAATAAATACATAAATCTTTAAGAAAACACAAAACAATATTTAGATGTGTTTAATACACCTACTCACCCAACATCAGCAACATAGCACTCTGGAGACACATGTGCTCTCAGCACCTCCTGCTGCTGCGTGGGGCGGTCTAGCACTTTCTCAGCACTGAGAAAGAGCATTGGACCACATATCCCTCATCTGGGAAAGGTAACAACTCAAACACCTGCGGTTTCTATTGACTTCATATTGCCTTTGCTCTGAGGCAATGTTGAAAGATCACGGTCTTTAGCTGCATTTAGACACTCCACATACACACATCTCCAAACCCCACAGGGCACACTATAAATACACATGCAGTTTTCATTTATGAATTTAAAATCAAACTGTTGAGACATCTCTTCAGCCCTTGTTTGATTTTAAATCTATGTGTCTGTGTGTGTGTATATGTGTGTGTATCTGTGTGTTTATATGTACGTGTGTGTCTGTATGTGTGTGTTTGTGTGTCTGTGTGTGCGCGTGTGTGTATCTGTGTATGTGTGTGTCTGTATGTATTTATGTGTGTGATGTGTGTGTCTGTGTGCGTGTGTGTCTGTGTGATATGTATGTGTGTGTGTATTTGTGTGCATGTGTGTCTGTATGTGTATGTCTGTGTATCATGTATATGTGTGTTTGTGTATGTATCTGTGTATGTGTGTGTCTCTGTGTGCTTATGTGTGTGATGTGTCTCTGTGTATGTGCGTTTGTGTGTGTATGTGTGATGTATATGTCTGTGTGTGTGTCTGTGTGATGTGTATTGTGTGTATGTCTGTGTCTGTGTGTGTGTGTCTCTTTGTGTGTGTGCCTGTGTATGTATGTGTGTCTGTGTGTATATGTATATGTGTGTGTGTTTGTGTCTTTGTGTGTGTCTGTGTGGTGTGTGAGTGTGTTCTTTTTATAATCTAACTGCAGCAGTGACACTTCACCGTATTTACCACATTCTCTTGGCAGATCACAGAGTTCTATCCATACTCAAGAGGAGGTTCTTGCATAGGAATTGCCAAAACTTCTAGAGAATTCCCTCTCCCTCCTAGCATACATCATCCCAAACAGGCTAGGAGTCAGATGACAGGGACCCCACTCTCAGGCTGTGCATGAGAGAAGCAAAACATTGTCCTATAGGTGCCAGTGGCCTTTAAGACCTTGGTCATGCAGGATATCTGGCTTGTCCCTTGCAGAGGACCCAGCTGTGAACCCTGCTGCACTGACAGCCTGGCCTTCAACACATGGCCTCAGGGAGACTGTGCTAATAACTTGACAGGAGCCAGAGTTATTTGGAGAGAGGGACCCTCAATTGAGAAGATGTTCCCATCTGAGTTGCCTGTGGGAAAGCCTATGGTACTCTTTCTGGGTGGATTGATGTGGGAGGACTCAGCCTACTGTAGGCAATGCCATTCCTAGGCTGGTGCTCCTGGGTGCTACAAGAAAGCAGACTGAGCAGGCCATGGGAATAAACCAGTAAGCAGCACTCCGTGATCTCTGCATCAGCTCCTGCCTCCAGGTCTCTGTCCTGGTTAAATTCCTGCTCTGACATCCCTCAGTGATGGGCTGAGAAATGTAAGATGAAAGCCCTCTCTTCCCCAGGTTCGTATGGTCATGGTGTTTTCTCACAGCAACAGAAACCGGAAACCACAGAGTCTCCAAGCTCTTTTTTCCCCTTTCCTATCAGCACAAACCCACCCCTCTGCTCCAATCAAAGCCTCAGGCCTTACTTTGGGAAATCTTTGGATTTCTGCCATAAGCCAAGGGAAGCTTAAAGCTAGGGCAGTTTATCCTCTCTGGATCTGGAGGTAGGAATCCAAAGACAAAGCACTGGCAAGGCTCATGAGGAGAGAAAGCCCTTGCTTTTTATGGAAGCAATTAGACGCTTCCCAGCCCTTGGTGCTCCTCCCCTTGAACCTGTGTGGTGGATACAGGGTGGCTGTGGAGGGAGGTCAAATGACACAGGAGCCCATCAGCTAAGAAACTGACATCTGGTGGCCAAGAGGGGGTGGGGGCAGAGTCCTGATGCAGAAGGAGGGGCAGAGGCAGGATGGGAGAGCAACTCAAGACCGCTATAACTCTTTAGGAATCTTCTGGAGGAGATTGTACTGGCCACTTTAAAAAAAAGAAAAAATCATTATGCTTATTTATTTTGTGTCTGCATTCAGGCAACTGTGTGTGTGTGAGTGTGTGTGTGTATGTGTGAGTGTGTGTGTGTGAGTGTGTGTGTGAGTGTGTGTGTGTGTGTGAGTGTGTGTGTATGTGTGAGTGTGTGTATGTGTGTGTGTGAGTGTGTGTGTGAGTATGTGTGTGTGTGAGTGTGTGTGTATGTGTGAGTGTGTGTATGTGTGTGTGTGAGTGTGTGTGAGAGTGTGTGTGAGTGTGTGTGTATGTGTGTGTGTGAGTGTGTGTGAGTGTGTGTATGTGTGTGTATGTGTGTGAGTGTATATGTGTGTGTAAGTGTGTGTGAGTGTGTATATGTGTGTGTATGTGTGTGTGAGTGTGTGTGTGAGTGTGTGAGTGTGTGTGTGTATGTGTGTGTGAGTGTATATGTGTGTGTGAGTGTGTGTGAGTGTGTATATGTGTGTGTATGTGTGTGTGAGTGTGTATGTGTGTGTATGTGTGTGTGAGTGTATATGTGTGTGTGTGAGTGTGTGTGAGTGTGTATATGTGTGTGTGAGTGTGTGTGTGAGTGTGTGTGTGTGTGTGTGTGTGTATTTGAGTAGGTATGTTCGGAGGATGACTTGCAAGAATCACTTCTCTCCTTCCATCATGTGGGATCCAGAGACCCTCAGCAAGTGCCTTTACCTGCCGAGCCTTCTCACCAACTCCTTATTGGTCACCTTTACATTTCTGTGACAGAATTTCTGAGAGAACAATTTAAAAGAGAAAGATTACTTCTGGAGGCTGGAGATGTGGCTTAGTTGGCAAAGTGCTCGCCTAGGATGCTCAAGGCCCTGTTTCCACCCCCTGCACTGCACGCAGTTGTCTGTAATCATACCATTTAGGGAAGGTGTGCAGGACATCAGAAACTCAAGGTCATCTGCTACATGGTGTTGTGAGCTTGAGGCCAGCCTGGGCTACAATGAGACCCTGTCCTAAACCTTTTTTTTTAAAGACAGGGTTTCTCTGTGTAACAGCCTGAGCTGTTCTGGAAGTCACTCTGTAGACCAGGCTGGCCTCTAACTCAGAGATCTGCTTGCTTCTGCTGCCTGAGTACTAGTAAAGGTGTGTGCCATCATCAGTCGGTTCCTTAAACTTTCATACAGGCTCACAGTTTCCGTTTCAAACCACCCCAGTAGGGCAGGCTGTTGGGAATGTGCACTAGAAGATAGAACGACACCAGGACCCAGAACAAGGTTTGACCTTCAAAGGCCAACCTCCTTATCGTCCTACTTCTGCTATCTATGCCCCACCCCCTAAAGAGTCTATCACCTCCCAAAATATGTCACTGGATGGGGAACAAGTGTTGGAACACGAGACTGTGAGGACGTTTTGGGTTCAAACAATAAGAGAAATGTATTAGTTCCCTACAGCAGCTATAACAAACTCTAAACTGAGGTGTTTTGAGCCCAGAGCTGGGGAGATTGTGGGATGCAAACAGTGCTGCACTAGCATGAAGGGCAAGGTCTGGATCCCCACGCAGGCACAGCGGCTGAGGTCCGTAACCCAGCACTGTGGCCAGTGGGAAGCAGGGGTTGCAGGGGCCTAGCTGGAACTAGTTGCCTTTGGCCCTGTGTCTCTGTGTTTACCTTCCTCTTCTCTCACAGGGACACTTGTCAGTGTATTGGGGTACCTCTCAACTCCTCACCGTGATCTCATGTGGAGATTTTTTTTTTTTTTTTTTTTTTTTGGTTTTTCAAGACAGGGTTTTTCTGTGGCTTTGGAGCCTGATCTGGAACTCGCTCTGTAGCCCAGGCTGGCCTCGTATT
Organism: Cricetiscus sungorus; assembly: GCA_030556225.1. NCBI lineage: Eukaryota > Metazoa > Chordata > Mammalia > Rodentia > Cricetidae > Cricetiscus > Cricetiscus sungorus. The sequence continues at coordinate 21,951,409 of JANBXA010000729.1, forward strand.
CACAGAGATCCACCTGCTTCTGTCTCTTGGGTGCTGAGATTAAAGGCATGTGTGCATCACAGCCCTGCTCATGTGAAGATTCTTAATTATGCCTTCAAAGATCTCATTTCCCCAAAAATGCTCACACTCTCTGGTTCTAGGATATGAGACTATCTTGAAGGGATGCTGATATTTAACCCACTGATAGGATGGAGGAGCAACTCCTGTTTTCAATCTGTCTGCTTGTCTCTAAGTTTGAGTTGAAACCCCAACCCTTTAAGGTCATGGTATGACATGGAGGTGGGGACATTTAGAGACCTCCTGAGCAGGACTGTGACTTCATGGAGGAGGCAGACTCCTAGGATATATGACCGTAGAGCAGAAACTCCATCTCTCTATAAGAACAGGCTGACACCACGAACCTGTATGTTTAGGCTTAAGACTTGAAAGCAATGTCTGCTGTGTAAAAACAGTTGACTTACAATACCCCGGGATTTTACTTTTTTGAGACAGCCCAGGCTGCCTGGGAACTCACTATGCAGCCAAGCATGACCTTGAAGTAGTCTTTCTGCTTCCACTTCCAGAATGCTGGGATTCACAAACATGTGCCACTACCCATGCCCACTGCACCCCACATTTCCATCAGAAGCTCCCCATTAGAAAGACATAGACTGATGGTCTTTAAATATTATTTATTTGTATGTTATAATCATATTGTGGTACAGTCATGCCACAGTCGTTCATGTGGAGAACAGACAACTTCCAAGAGTCACTTTTCTCTTTGTACCTTGAGCTCCAGACACTGAATTCAAGGTCGCACTACAGTTGCCTTTTACCTGCTGAGCCATCTCACCAGCCCAGTTTAGTAGGCTTCCCTACCCCCCAAAAAAGATATGGTTTCCCTGTGTAGCCCTGGCTGTCCCCAGATTCTCTCTGTAGACTAGGCTGGCCTCAAACTCAGAGATCAGCCTGCGTCTGTCTCCTGAGTGCTGGGCTTAAGGGCATGGGGCCACCACAGATCAGCTTAGTTTAGTGCACTTTGTCCAATGCATCATCATCATCTTCATCATCATTGGCACAGCTGGGATGCAAGCCAAGACCTTGCACATGCTAGGCAAGTGCTCACTAATGAGCTAAACACTGGCCCTTATTTTTAAACTGTTTTTTGTGTGTGCTGTGTTCATGTATGCATGTGTATGTACTTGTGTGCAAAGGTCTACCTCAATATTTCATATTACTTGTTTTTGTTTAGGTTTGTGTGTATATTATTTATTGTGTGTGTGCCTATGTGGACACATGTGCTGGAATGTGAGAACGGAGGTCAAAGTATACTTCTGTGGAGTCAGCTCTCTCCAGTGTGTGTGGGCCCTGTGGGTTGAACTCCAGCTGTCAGGCTTAGCAGCAGGCGACTTTGCCCTGTGAACCATATCACCAGGCCCACACCTTGCTTTTGGGACAGGGTCTGTCACCTAACCTGAAGCTCCCTGGTTGGGTTAGACTGGCTGTCAGCTAGTCCTAGGGATCCTCCTGTCTCTACCTCCCCCATGGCTGGTGTTAGAGATGACACATGTCACCAGGACTGATTTCCATGTTGGGGATCCAAACTCAGGCTCATCATGCCAACCCAGCAAACACTCACTGAGCTGTCTCCTCAGATAACACATTTATTTATCTATTCATTTAGAGACAGGAGATGGTTATATAGTCCATATGACGCAGCCCTGCTCCGCAGGACTAACTAGTCCTACATGGGTGCTTACCACCCTCAGCATGAACATGCAGCTAGGAAGGGAAAAGTTTGAGAGACTGTTGCTTGTGTCTGGCTTGGGTACTATACTTAGCTGGTGCTCACTAAATGGACTCAGCTGTTTTCTAACAAAACTCCCTGCATTCCAGGTCACCTGGAGGGGCTGGGGATGTGGCTCAGTGGGTAGCGTGCTTGCCTCGCATGCACAAAGCTCTGGATTCCATCCCCAGCACCGCATAAAACACGTGTGATAATATACACCTGTGGTTCCAGCTTTCAAGCAGTGGAGGCAGGAGGGCCAGAAGTTGAAGGTCATCTTCAACTACATAGTGAGTTGGAAGCTAGTCTGAATCACACAAGGCCCTGTATCAAAATTAAATAGGCCTCCTCTTAACAAAAAAAAAAAAAAAAAAAAAAATCTGGAGGCAGAGGCTCTCTGTGAATTTAAGACCAGCCTGGTCAACAGGGTCTTACCATGTAACCCTAACTAGCTTAGAACTTTCTCTGTGGATAAATTAAACAAACAAAATTAAAATTAAATTAAATTAAATTAAAAATAAAATTAAACAAACAAAAAATAGTGAGCAAATTGGCTGGGCAGGTAAAGACACTTGCTGCCAATCCTGACCACCTGAGTCCTAAGTTCAATCCCCAGAACCCACACTTCCAACGGGAAGGAGAGAACCACTTCAAGCATTGCTCTCCAACTTCCGTATGGATGCCATGGTATATTCATCTTCCCACAAGAGAAAGAACGTGATGCTAAATTAAAATAAGTAAGCACATAAATAATGAAAGAAAGGTCAGTTGGAATCCCAATAGGATGTTCTGGAATGTTCTTTGGGATGAGAAGGGCATTGTGTATATACACACAGTCTCCCTCCCTTCCTCCATCCCCCCCACTTCTCTCTCAAACACACACACACACACACACACACACACACACACACACACACACACACACAGAGTCCCTATCCCCAATAGCTCCATGGAGTATTTTCCCTCCCCAGGGCATAAAATGAGTCATTGTTAACACACCCCGGTGAGCAGCCAGCAAAGTCATTTGCCTGGATCTATGTTATTTGTCCCCTTGGCCTAGAAGAGATGGGAGAAAGGTGGCTGTGAGCAGTGAAAACCTCATTCTATCACAGGAAGAGCAGATGGAAAAAGTTCCTCTTCCTCTCTCCCACTTTTCAGGCTCAGAGTGAGGAATGGCCGTCAGCCACAGATTCACTCCTAGCAATGCAAGGGCGGAGAGTCTGACAAGGAGGCTGGTGGAGCCCGTGGGACTTGTGACCCTGTCCTTCTGCCCACAATCTGCATGCCCAGGGCCTCTGGGGCTGCCTGATTTGATGCCTTTCCCGTCTTGTTTTAATTTTCCCATTTTTATTGTATTCACACACATACACTCATGCACTCACACTTGTACCTGTATGTGTATGTATATATACACGTATATATACGTGTATATATACATACACGTATATATGGTGGTGGGACATTGGTTTTTGAGACACAGAGTGTCATGTATTCCAGGTTCAGACTCACTGTAGGACTGTGGCTGCCCTTCAGAGTCTGGCATTCCAAGTGCTGAGGCTGTAGCTGTGCCAGCATGGCCAAACTTGAGAGGCAACTGTTATCAAAGAAAGTGTTAATGACAATGTTACAGTAAAACCCATGATTTCAGAAATATAAAATAATAAAAGCAGGGTTGGAGAGGTGGCTCAGTGGTTAAGAGCACTGGCTGCTCTTCTGAGGACAAGGGTTCAGTTCCCAGCACCCACATGGCAGCTCAGAGCTGTCTAGTTCCAGAGGATCTGACATGCTCACATAGACATACATGTGGAGAAAACACCAATGCACATGAAATACAAAAATAATAAAATAAATTCTCTATAAAGAAGGCTTTAAAATATGTGTATATGTATGCATATACATACATAGATATGCATATACATACATACATACATACATACATACATACATACATACATACATACATGCATGCCCTGGAGAGATGACTCAGTGGTTAAGAGCATGGGCTTCTTTTCCAGAGGACCCAGGTTCAATTCCCAGCACCCATATGGCAACTTATAACTGTGTGCAACTCCAGTTCCAAGGTATCTGACATGCTCACACAAACATACATGCAGGCATACCACCAATGCACATGAAATAAAAATAAATAAATAAGATTTTAAAAAATAATAATAAAAGGATCTGGGTGGTGGTGAAAAGTAAAAAATTTACTAGCTGTCTGTAAGGACATGAACTCCTCACCCTAGGGCCTCTGTCCCCTGCAGGTGGTCGCTCAGGGAACTCTCTTGAGAAAAATAGTTCCTGAGATAACTCCAGGATGTCCCAACGACCTCTGTGGAATGTTCCAACGCCTTGTTTAATACAATACATAGCTTAACTGATAAGTAAACATGTAACTCTGGATCTCCCCTACCTCCTCCCTAGTAAGCTGATGAGTAAACGTGTAACTTTGGACTTCCCCTATTTCCTTCCCCTCTTTTGCAGTTTTTGCCTTTATAAGCTTGTCACAAGTTTGGGTCGGGATCGAATTCCTCTACTCCCGCGTGGGTGTATGAGTCTCGACCCCAGCATGCTGGCCTGAGATCTCATCCAATTTCGTTTTCAATAAACTTCCTCGTGTGATTGCAGCAAGTCCGGTCTCGGTGCCTCACTGGGTGCGCGCTATTCCCGAGATTTGAGTGAGGGTCTCCCTTCGGGGGGCTTTCAGTGGCACACATCTTTAATCTCAGCACCTGGTAGGCAGAAACAGGTGGATCTCTGAGTTTGGTGTCAGCCTGGTCTACAGAGTGAGTTCCAGGACAACCAGGGCTAACAGAGAAACCCTGTCTCAAAAAAACAAAAACAAAGCAAAAACATAAAACAAAACTTAAAAGATAGGAAATTGAAAGAGAGGTGGTCCCATGCCTCTAGAAGATGGTGTTCATATGACAGGAGGGCTCAGGCAAACTGGAAACAAAGCAAACAAACAGGAGAAAAAAAAAAAAGAGTTTCTTAGTCCCAGGGATTGATCCCTCTTAGCCTTGGAAAGATAATGGCTGAGGGTCAGAGGCTAGCTCAAGCTGCTGACTGGAAGGAAGAAATCACAGCAGCACAGACTGACCAGTGGGGATGGAGAGGCCTGGGCAACTCTGGCCTGAATCTGCTGAAGCAGAGAGAAGGCTAGTGAGGCTGCAGAGTTCCTGGAAGCTTGAGGCAGGCAGATGGTCTCCTCTTCTCCCACAGAAGAAAAAAGTCAACCATGTCTTGACACCTATGGATGTATTGTTGTTGCTGTCATCCTGTGTCCCTGATGCTATAGCTAAATGCCCAAGGTTTGTTCATTTGTGTACAGTAGAAATGTACTGCTCAGCCACTTAAGTGGGATGTGCTGCCTGACATCCCAGAACTCAGGAGGCTGAGGCAGGAGGATCGCCATTAGTTTGAGGATGGCCTGGGTTCCATAGTTCTAGACCAGACCTCTATAGAATGAGACACTGTCTCCTAAAGTAATAAAGAAAATGGGTGAATCCCACCAGGTCCCAGTGGGTAGCACCAAACTCAGGGTCATAGAGGCCAGGCTGGTTAGATTCAGTGACTCACAAAAGAAAATGAAAAGTCATGAATGTGGCAAAGGTGTGCAGGAGGAAGAGAGCTGATGGGTGGGAGGGAGATAAGGGGACAAGGCAATAACCAGGATTCATTATGCATGTATATGAAGGACAAAAAAATATGCAAACTAACAAAAATGTAAGTCAAGGGCCAGGCTGTGTTTTGGTATTTGTGTGCTCATCCTCCCAAAGCCCTGGGTTCCAGCCCCTCACCAAAGAGAAAACAAAAGTGCAGCTCAGTACATTCTAGAATTGTGTGATGATCACCCCTTAATTCTAGAACATTCTCTTTACCTCAAAGCGATTTGTTTTCCCTTTTCTCCAGCCCCTTGCAGCCTCTGATCTACCCTCTGCCTCTTCAAGGTTTGCTTGCTCTAGACATTTCATACAGAGACCCAAACACGCAATTCTTTTAGCGGCATGTCAAGGGTGTGTCTCTGTGGCAGATTGACTCCTGTATTTCGGGTTGTTGTTTTTGTATTTCTGGTGCTGGGAATGGGGCCCAAGAACACATAGCACCAGGCAAGTGCTCTACCACTGACTGAGTTACAACTCCCAGCCCAAGATAGAGGAACATTGGTTCTGAGTGCCCTTTTATGGCAGTGGAACCTAGTGCCAAAGACTGTAGGCAAATACCCTACTCTAGAATGGCACACCCCTGTAGTCCCTCTCTGGAGGATTCTAGACAGAGGCTCTATCACCAAGCCAAACTCCCATCTCTCAGTGGTAGACGCTATACTGTCTTTCTACCAGTGAGCCATGCCCCACATCACTGGTAGACTTTAGACATGAGTTCAGCTGGGGATGCACAAGAGGACATGTCTTTAATTTTTCTGTGTATTTGTGTGTATGTGTTTATGTGGGGGGCAAAGGTAGGTATAGCATGTCATTATCTTCAATTGTCATCCACTTTATCATTTAACCTAGTTAAAATATTCATTACATTGTCCGTGTGTGTTTGTGCACATGCACACAAGAGTACATGTGTGCCATGACCTGTGGAGGTCACAGGGCAACTCCCTTGGATCAGTTTTCTTCTTCCATGTAGGTTCTGGGTATTGAACGCAGGTCGTCAGGCTTGACAGCAAGTGCCTTTACTGGCTGAGCCATCTTGCTAACTCTCCCCTTTAATTTTTGAGAGAGGGACCCTTATTGAACCTGGAGCTCACCCATTAGGATAGGCTGGCTAGCCAGTCAACCACAGGTAGTCTCCTGTCCCTGTTCCCCACGCCTGGGGTTACAGGTACACACTGCTGTCCAGCTTTTCACGGGTGCAAGCATTGAACTCAGTTCCTTACAATTATGTGACAAATACTTTAACAACTAAGCCATCTTCTCAGTCCCTCTAAGTTTTGTTTTGTTTTTACCAACATTTCACATTTGTCACCATTCGAATCCCAGAAGTCTGTGTTGCAGGAAATATTCTATACAAAATCTCACTCTCCCACAAGCTCTCCTCTGAGAGTATGTTTGCCTCTACCCCTGAAAGATCCTTGTCAAAACTAGGAGTATGCTGCTGACATCTAGCAGGTGGCAACTAAGGATGCTGCACCTGCTCCAGAATGCACTGGGCAAGTGTCCCTCCAGACCCATCAGCCATAAACATCCCAAGGCCCGCACTAGCTCCAGATTGCTACCTGTCCTTAAATGTCACAGGAAAGCAATTACCCAATGGCTCTTTGTCCCCACTGTGAGTTACTCCCACGGTAGAACTGTTGCATGATGGCAATTTTTCTCTGTAGATCTAAGGCTGGGGAGTTCTGTACAAACTACAAATCAGATCTGGAACATCTCCACCAAGGCCCACACGTTGAAAGTTTGATCTGCACCTTGGTACTTTCATCAGTCATTTTGTTGTTACTATGAGCAAATTCCTAAGAGAACCGTTCAGGGGAGGAAAGATTTATTTGGCTCACGGTTTCAGAACGTTCTGCTCAGCTATGTGCTCCCAGGCTTCTGGGAGCATGAAACAAAGCATGAAAACCCAAGGCATCATAGCAAACAGGAAGCAGAAGAAAAAACAAACAAACAAACAAACAAACAAAATAAGGTTCTGAAGACTTGGTAGAACCTTGAACACAATTCCTCAGTGACCTAATTTTTCAAATTAGTCCTGACTTCCCAGTTTCTAGAACCTTCCAACACAGTGCCACCAGGTGGACAACCACTTATAGTTCGTGAGCATACAGGGGCATGTTCACCTTCAAAGTCTCACTGAACTACAGGAAGATGACAGAACGTTTAGGAAATGAGGGCTCAGCCTGCTGGTGGTGTCGAATGCCTTTAATCCCAGCCCTCTGTCAGGAGACAGAGGCAGGTGGATCTTTGAGTTCAAGGCCGGCTTGGTCTACAGAGTGAGTTCCAGGACGGCCAGGGCCACACAGAAAAAAAACAAAGAGGGCTGTGGAGAACTGCAGTCATTCAGAGAATGCCCTCACATCTCTGCCCTGCATGACTAGCTTTGTACCATCGCGTGTCCCTGCTTTGCCCAAAAGGCTGCATGGCTAATAGGTTATGCCAGAACCTTCTCTCTGTAAGTCGGACACTAGCTATGGCAACAAGAAGAAAACACATATGGCCACCTGACTTCTGGGTTCTCTTGCAGAACCATTGTTTCATCAGAGTGGCTCCCATGTACTAGCATCCAGCTGGAGTTGTAGTGACTGGTCTTCAAAGGGAGGTGTGACTTCAGTTCTCCAAGCTGTCCCACCCCACTGCCCCATCCCCCACTGCCTCCACTACCCCCCCCCACACACACACACTGCTGTATCTTCATTACTGGATCAGCACTGGCTTTTAGCTCCTTCAAGGGACTTGGGTGTGATTAGGAATCACCTATTCCCTGAAGCTACAGCCTCCGAGTACATAGAAGCCACACATGTCCTTCTGTGTCTTTTCCCGACCTCTCTGTATCCTCACATCTCTCTTCCTCACACACAGGGCCCCTTCAGTCCTGTTATGCCCTTCCACACTGCCTTAGGGTCTACCACTCCCTGTCACCGACCGAAACCTCAATCTGTCCATGTGTTCCTTGGTAGCACCCTCAGACCTCTACAGAGGGATTCTCTTCCAAAACCAGAAGAGTTTTATCTCTAGCCCCCAGCTTCCCCATCACTCACACCCTGAGCCAGCTGGGAAACCTCAGGTGCCTCAGTGTCCTCCACAAGTCCCTATCTGACTGCAGCTTTGCCTTGGCTCCCTGTGGCTCACTAAGGTTTTCTGCCACCAACACACACACACACACACACACACACACACACACAAAATGGGATAGTCTATCCTCATCACCTCCCCTGGGGATACTTACTATCTGATAGTCCCATACACTGTCATCTATCTCAGGGGACCACAGGCACCACCCAAATCACCCCAGGAAAGCAATAAAGGCTACCCCTCCAGGACCTCCTTCCCACCTGCTCATCTGTTTCTAGATCCCTACTCTGAAGTTTGTCCTGGGTAGCCTCCTCCAGGTTCCCTTCTACTCCCACCTCCCATGCCCCATCCCTGCAACAAGGAGTGGCCTCTCTCCTTTCTCCCCTCTTACCCTCCCCACACACTTTCCTCTTTCCGCAGTGCCTATCTCAAACAAGCTCTGCAGTCTTCTTCCCTTGGAACCCCCCCCCCCACTCGTACCTCAGCTTTCCTCCTCTCCAGGCCCTGGAGGCATCAGTGCCTCCCGCACACCTGGGGAGAAGGGGTGGCCTCAGAGCAGTAGGGCAGCGGCCCCTAGTGGCCGGGGAAGGAAGCATGCTCCAAGTGGGTTCATGTTAAGCACATGCCTTAACCTAACTCAATTTAACTCAAATTGTCCACCTACCTACTGCTCAGATTGGAGTCAGCTCAGCAGCTTCCACAATTATTGCTCACTCCCTTACCCCCTCGAACAGTTCTGGACTGTGGACTTACAGCCATGGATATGGAATAAACATGCCCCGCCTTCTGGAAGACATAAATCAAAGAAAAGAAAAACACCAAGGAGCTGCAGATGGGGCTCAGTTGATGGAAAGCCTACACAACATGCACTAGGCCTAGGTTCAATCCCCAGCATCATATAAGACCTTGTGGAGTTCCAGGTCATCCTAAGGCCAGCCTTAGGATAGCATGGGCTACATGAGACCATGTCAGAAAGACAAGAAATGAAGGCTTCCTCCTAGCATAGCTGTGAGCATCTATCTTCAGACTTTTGACTCGCCACAGACACCAATTGCTCCTGTGTGTGCTGTTGCAGAGTTCCTATGCACCCACTGTAAGGACAGGGACAGCTGTGGCTGGAACACCACCCTACAACCACCTGTAAACAGAGAATGTGATGGGGATGTCTTCCTGTATGTATGTTTCTCTTATTGGTTTATGAATAAAACACTGACTGGCCAGTACCCAGGCAGGGAGGAGCTACCAGACGAGGAGAATTTTGGGGAGAAGAGGACAGAGGCCACCAGGGAGACACCATGTAGCAGCTGAAGAAATAACTTGCTGGAGCATTCTCCAGTAAGCCAAAACCACATGGAAATACTTAGATTAATAGAAATTGATTAACAATTAAGAGAGAGCTAGCCAATAAGAAGCTTGAGCCATCCGTCAAACAGTTTATAATTAATACAAGCATCAGTGTGTTTATTTGGGGCTGGAGGGCGGCGGGACCAGGTTGGACAGAAACTCCGTCTATAAGGATGTGCACAAACCTGGCCTTTTTTTTTATTCTACAACCCTAACCCATTCTTTGCACCTTTTTTTCTATGAAGCAAACTGTTAATAAAGTTGTTGACTCAAACGACAACACAGAAAAAAAATTGTCGACTAAATACCTGAAACAATTTATAAAGAGGAAAGTTTATGCACTTGTTATTTTTGTAGTGATGGGCATAGTACCCGGTGTGTGGCAGGAAGACACTCTACCGGCTATGCTGCAATCAGCCCCGAAGGCATGACTTTTGGCACATAGTTTTGGAGGTTCCCCTCCATAACCACACGGTCTGTAGTGAGGTAGCACATCTTTCTTGGCAGGAGCAGTGGGGTGGGGGGACGGACACACCATTCACTTTCTGAACAGGAAAAGAACCTCACAGTTCCCTCCAATGTCTGTGGTGGGATATTTTTACACTGTGTGAAGATATTTTCTTGTGACTGGTTTAATAAAGAACTAAGTAGACAATAGTTAGGTGAGAGGTATAGGCGGGACTTCCAGGCAGAGAGAGGAAGTGGGAGGAGATAATCTAGGTGCAGAGGAGATGCCAGGAGACACAGAGAGGAAACAGGAGGTGCAAGATGGAAGAGAAATAATGCCGGTGATGGGATGTAAATTAACATAAATGGATTAATTAGTTATGAGAGCTAGTATGACAAGCCTTAGGCATAGGCTGAGAGTCCATAATTAATGATCAGTCTCCATGTTATTATTTGTGGGCCTGAGGCCCAAAGGAAAGTCCTACTACAAATGCCATCCTTAGTGTGGTGGTTTGAACATGAATGGCCCCCAGAAACTCACATGTGTGAACACTTGGGTCTCGAACAGTTGGTGGAACTTTTGGAGGAGGGTTAGGAAGTGTGGCCTTGTAAGAGAGGTGTGTCACTGGGGCACAGACCACACCATTCCCAGTGATCTCTCTCTGCCTTGTGTCTCAGTTGTGAGCTCTCAGCTACTGCTCCGGCACCATGCCCGCCTGCTGCCATGCTTCCCACCATGGTGGTCATGGTCTCTAACCCTCTTGTAAGCTCCAAATAAACTCTTTTGTAAGTTGCCTTGGACAGGATGTCTCATTACAGTAATAGAAAAGTAACAAAGACACTTTCTGACTCAAAGACCTCTAACAGAGCTCCAACCCCTAAAGATGTACATCTCCCCTCCCAATAGCACCAAGGGGAGTGCCTGTGGAAGACACACAACAGACAAGAACACTCTAAGGTAGAAAATGCTACGGAGAAGGGCCCAGGAGCGAGAAGATTGGGATGCTTGGCACATGGAGTTGCAAAGGGTAAGGGTACAATTGACTCTGTGTCTACAACGTATCGCAAACTCTACCACCCCTCCGTTACATACTATGCCAGCTTCATTCTCCAACCTCTCACCTGACAACCCAGTCTCCCCTTTTCTCTCAAATCACCCTTATACTTTCTGTAAATTTGTGGGGTGTGTGTGTGGGGGTTAGAGGACAACTGGTGGGAGCTGGTTCTACCGTGTGGGTCCCAGGAATCAAACTTAGGTCATTATGTTTGGTAGCAGGTGCCTTTACTTACTGACTCGTCTTGCTGTCCCACTCCTATAATTGTTTAAAGTAGAAGCTAATGTCTCCTTATGTAAAATTAAGTGCTAACTACTCTAGAATGAGTTTGGTACATGTGTCTAGGCCTAGGGCCACAATGTTTTTACCAGCCCCCCCCCCCAACAAAACCCTGCCCATTACCTTCCACTGTCCCTTCCCCAGTCTCAGGTCACCACCCATCTGTTTTCCATCTTCATATTTTGGACATTTCATACCAATGGAAATGTGTAATACTACATGGCTTCAAAAGCATGGCTTTCGTCCTGCCTCAACCTCCAGAGTGCTGAGGTCACAGACACGTGTCACCTCACCCAGCTTTATCTCTGATTATGTAATTCTGGAGCCTCCACTGCCCCTTCTGTGAGATGGAGACGGTGTCTCCTCAGTCTTGTCGTAAAGTGTAGTTCATCTGTGCTGTGGTCAGGGGCCTAACTTGCCATTGCTGCTGCTTGCTAGTTACTGGAGCAAATGTAAACCTCGAGTCTACCTCCAAGTGTCCCCTGTGCACCTTCACCATCCTTCCCAAGGCTCAGCCACACTTCCATCTGCCTTGTTCTCACTCCTTGTTCAAGTCATCTGCTCTATTCCCACATTGTGCTGGGCTAGAGGACCACAGGACCATAGCAGAGCCCTGCCCAGCCTCACCCTGGGGCAGTCTGAGCGATTTTAGGCAGGTGCTCTACTGACAAGCCACACCCCAAGCCCCCAAATCTTCCTCACCATCTCATTGCATCCCACTATCAGCATGGAGCCTGGACTATCAGAGTCTCTGGCATCTGTTCTTAACCCCATACCTTCCCCCACAGTGGCCAGAAGGACCTGTGAATACCTCAGTCAGTTGTCACCCTTCTTTTTCCCCATCAACAACTTCCCAGAGTTCCCAGTGCACAGCCCGCTAAGCCAGCATGATACACAGCACCCCCTCCTGTTGCCTTTCATCTGAGGGGATTTCACTGATCTGCTCAATGTCTCTCTGCCTCAGTTTCCTGGAAGAAGGCTGTTCATCTGTCTGGAGGGATTTTCCTCATATTCCCACCCCAACTCTGTGGCTCCTCCCTTTTCTCAGATCTTTGTTCAAACCGAATCTTCTCAGAGAGACCTTCAGGGACCTCTCCTAACTGAAGACTGTAGCACTGGGTTATGGTGGAGTGTCTAACATGAAAGAAGCCTTAGGTCCCACTCCTACACCGCAAAACCTGCCACCACTTGGGTGTTTGTTTCCCTTCCTTCGTCAGTGGCACTTGTATTCTTGCATTGTTTATCTTTCATGTATTTGCAGGACCTTGTCTTTGCTTCATCAATTAGACTGTCAGTCCCAGAGGGCAGACACTGTGTTCACTGCCATTGAACTACCTGAGTTCTGGGTTAAAGATGTGCTCATAAATGCCCAGCATTCTGTGTGGTCTTTATCATGCTATCCACTTGGGTGAATACTGAGTGTGGTACTGGATGGATCCTGTATAGGGAGTTTCCAGGGGCCACAGGAATACACCCAGCTCTTATGACAGGTCCACTCACTCTCGAATGTACAGCAAACCCACTCCCACCCCTGGAAGGTAGTAGGCCCGAGACAAACAAGCAGGGAGCTCTGGGGACAAGAAGAGTTCCCTGAACCTGAACCTGTAGGTGCCATATGAGGGCCCAAGGAGGGAACCATGATGCCTAGACATTCAAAATATGGAATCCCAAAGATGACAGAGAACACAGAGTCAGAGTGTTGGGACACTCTGGGCATAGGTGCCCTCTAGAACATGGTACTCAAAAGATGAAGCGTCGTGCTTACAGACTCAAAGGTGATGACGGAGTTTCGGCCCCTCCACTCTTGTCTGCTGAGACGAAAAGGAGGTACGGTGTGTTGCTCCTTCTCTCTGATATCTCAGCATTTTCCTCTATATCTGACTCCGGGTTTTTATTATTTAGGCCAATTAAGGACTTCATTTACACAGAGGTATTCAAGACAGAGACAGCCTGTGCATAGGATCCAATGGGACTAGATGTACAGAATGTTGTATCAAGGAACAAACCACGTGGTCACTCTGCATAGGGTCCGAAGCGAAAGGCAGGATGTTAGAAGTGAAGTGCTCTGTTTCAGGGCCTCCGGTACCACTAAGGAATTGGGGGTTAGTGGCGCCTGGCAGGGGCAAGTCTGCGCGCGCGCATAAGGTTTGGTTCCCAAAGCCCAACTGCCAGCACAGCCTCCACTGCGACTGCGCAGGCAGAGAGTCGGGGTGTGGGGGTGACTCTTAACGTTCACAGCCTCCTTACTCCTTTGCCTTGTGAGCCCTCTGCCCAAGAACCCAAGAGCCACGCATAGGAAGGAGGCTGGCAAGACAACCCGGCCGCCACCAGGGGCGCACCACTGATCACCAGCACCGGGGGGGGGGGGAGGAGAAAAGGGATCTGGAAAGCAGGAGGGGGAGGGGACATCCTGCCAGGATTTTTCCAAACTGAGCCCTGAGCCTTGGTCCTTAGAAAGAAAGAAAGAAAGAAAGAAAGAAAGAAAGAAAGAAAGAAAGAAAGAAAGAAAGAAAGAAAGAAAGAAAGAAAGAAGCCGCGACCTTTCCTCATAACGGAGAGTTCTCATAACGTTTCCTCATAAGGGAGGTAGGAGAACTACCTCCTGGATTGCTTTTGCAGTAGAGATGAGTGGGCTGCTGGGAGAAAAAAGAAGCTAGTAGCCAAAGGACTCCTCTCCCTTTGGGCTCGAGGTGGAACCCAGGGCCTTATACCCAGGGTAACAGCTAGGTCATTGAACGCTAGCCCCAGTGCTACACACACACACACACACACACACACACACACACACACACACACACACACGAGGAGAGCAAAGCTTTTCAGGGGTCTGTTATGTCAAAGTGGGAAACTGAGGCACAGAGATATAGGACCCTCCTCTCCAACATAACCATCAGTTGGTCACACCTTTCTGCACTCAAGGTGCGTCTTTGGTTCCCTGGATTCAGTTCCCAGGGCCTGGTTACTTAGGTTCATGACTGATGCTTTTGAAACATGGAGTTTTCCATGGAGGGCAGTGGGGGGGGGAGGTGGATACAGCACCCCACATAAGTACTCCTACCTGAAGTTTACAGACCACAGATTGTAGGTTTTGAAGAGCCAAGAACCCCCAGTACCGGAGGAAAGGTGTGCTTTTTAAAGAAGTGGAGACGAGAATCACACTGGTGGCTCCTGTTCTACCCAGCCTGCCTAGATACCTACTGTTGCTGTGCTTCCCCTCCTAATCCTAACACCAGTAGGAACTACTTAGAAGGGATTCTTTGGAGCCAGGTAAGGGCCTACCCATATGCATTCAGGCTTTTGTTCCCATTGAAGACCCACCCAAGTTTTGTGTAGTGACTGCTTCAATTTTGTCTACTCTCAAAGCCTTTCCTGACTTTTACCCACTCAGCAGACAGCCTGGTCAGCAATGCATCGCCTTCCACAGACACAGAGATTGACTTTTAAACCCTGCTCTAGCCCTAACACATCCCTTTCTGTAAAAATACACATCAAAGTTTATCTGCCCTCCTGAGGCTTCCAGAGTGCTAAATTTCAACCGGTCTTTGAACTCAAATAAGCTGTCTGATTCGATATTTAGGCTGCATTTGGGTGGACTCCATTCCCCAATAATCCAAGCCTGGGTTTTACTCCTTCCCAGCCATCAATCTTAAGAGTTGCACCCATCTTTCGTAAAACGGATTCGCAGCGCGGCAGCTTCCAAGCTTCGCTGTTAGCTCTCAGGACTCCCCCCTTCCCCAGCCCCCACCCTGCACTGAGTTGTCTATAGTGCCGAAGTGCCTGTTTTTGGCACGAGGCCCGGTTTTATAGCCCCCACTGTGAGTCTTGGCAATGATAGCTCTGGCTCCAGGGATTTGGGCCAGGTCGACGGCCTTCCCCATCCAGAGAGGGAAGTTGAGGCTTCATCTGCAGCCGGGGCCTGAACGCAGTCCCTGGCCTTACTAAGTCCGATGCCTAAGAGTCTAAGCCCGGTCCTCTGCCCTACTTCTTTGAGTCCATCAGCCGCAGTACTGTTCTTATGTTGTGAAAATCTGCACCGGGCTTTTGCTCCCGCCAGCAACCTAAAATTCAATTTTTTTCCCCTTCTCTACCCACCCCCTCCAAAGCCAGACACTTGAGGCGTTTATAAATACTAACCTCTCCTCCGCTCCAGCAGCCTGGTCAGCTCCAGGCCCCTGTCCCGTTGCCAAGGCTCTCTTCTACTGGGTGGGGTGGGTGTGTGAGGGGTGGCTCATCCCATCCCGCCTATACTCCAGTCCTGGCTTTGCGTCCCTCCCTCGTTTTTTATTGTAGGTCTGGTCTCCTAGGGTAGCGGGATCCACACCACATCCCCTTCCTGTAGCATCACCTAGGATCCAGAAACCGCTTTTACCTGCAGGCTCCGTTGCAGCCAGTGCGCGGGATCCCTCTATACCTCAGTTCAGCCCTCATTTTGGTCCTCCCTATTGCACGTCGCTGTCAGGATGATGGGGGACAGCCTACGCTGTTGTCAGTCACTAAGCAGCACCCTCTCGGACCCTCCTGTATGCCCAGGTCGGAGAAACTCTGGGCCAGGTCTTGCTTGCTACCACTGCACAGGCTTGACGCATTACTCCGTCTCCCCTGGAAGAATCCGGCCCGAAATTTGCGTGCTTTGAGTGCAGCTGGCCCGGTCGCAGCTCCCACAAGAGCCCCCACCCCGCGCCGCCGTCCCTGCCCGCTCCGTCTAATCTGGGCCAGGTTTTGCGCAGTCCTTGCACATCTCTCCATTTACCCCTCACCGCCTAGGCGCTTTCTGCACAGCACGGCTGCAGAGTCCGTTCCGGTTCTTCCTGCAGCCCGTCGCACCCCATCACCCCCTGGCCCAACTAGATCTAGTGAGTCGCCTCCCTCTGCCCACTTTTCCTTGGGGGAGGCGAGTGGAACTCCAGGCCGGGTTTCCGGACCCGTCGCTGGCGCGCACGGGAGGACTGCGGAGGCCAGTCCCGGGCGACAAATCCAGGCCAGGTTTTGTGCTTGCCCGCCGCCCCCCTCCCGGAGCCGGCGGGCCCGGGAGCGCCGAGAGCAGGCGGCTTGTCATTGCTGGTGCCCCGCGCCCGCTCGCTCCGTGCATCCTGCGGTGCCCACGGGCCCGGCCCCGCGCCCCCTACTCCGGCCACCTCTGGGGCGCGACGCTACCGCGCCTGCCTCCAGCCGCGTAGCCTCGGCCCCCCGCGGGCAGCGCGAGCGGTCGGCGCGGGAGCAGTAAGCGCTGCGGCGCCCCCGCCCCGCTGTCTGCCGGAGACGCCCCGGCGGATGGGGCCGCGCGGGCCCAGGAGCGGCGCCGCCGGGCGGCGGGGGCCTGCGGGGCCGCCCGGGCTGCCGCGTTAACCCTTCGCCCGCTGCCGTCCGGGGGCGCTGGGAAGTCGCCTGGGCACACACGTGCCGCCTCCGTCGGGGCCGCGGAGCTGCGGGGGAGATGCGGGCAGCCGGCGCCGCCTCGGGGGGCTCCGCCTCGCCCCAGCCCCCCGAGCTCTGACGCCGCCCCCGCCCCTCCGCCTCCACGCCTCGCTCCCCGGGAGGGGCGCAGACCCGCGCGCCCGGGGCCGGGGCCGCCTCCGGAGCGCCGCGATCCGCCTTTTCTTTCCTTTTTTTTTTTTTTTTCTTTTTTTTTCCCCCTTTTTCCCCCCTTTTTAAATTTTGGTCGGTGGCGGCAGTGCTGGGCCCGAGGAAGGAAGGGACACGGAGGCCGTCCTCGCTCAGCCACCCCCTCCCCGCTTCCCCCTGGGCCGGGCTCCGGGAGATGTGCCGGGCGGGGAGCCCGGCTTCGCGGAGCCGCCGGAGGAGCGCGCACGGCCGACCCCGAAGCGCCGCTGGACAGGTGAGTGTGCGGGAGTCGCAGGCCATGCCGCACCTGGGCCAGGTGTGCGCGGTGAGAGGGGCGGGGGAAGCACCCTACCCCCGCCCGCCAGGGGCTCGGTGGGGGTGCGAATGGGCGGCCGCAGGGTGCCCTGCAGGGGGAGGGGACCGCGAGTGTGCCCGCGCGTGGCTGCGTGTGCCCGCGCGCGCGCCGGCCTTTGTGGGGAAGCGGCGCGGCGGTGCCTGCGTGTCCCCGGTGCGTGTGCGCGCGGGTGCTTGGCGCCCTGTTTGTGTAGGTGTCTGGGTGTGAGTGGAGAGGGTGCGTGTGCGCGCAGCGCGCGGACCCCGGCTCCCCAGAGAAGCCATGTCGGGGGGCTGGCACCGCAGGATGCTAGGTTTAGGGTTGTTTTTCTCCTGGAGGCATGGCGTGGAGGGGATGGAGAGAGGTCTGTATGGGTGTCGAGCAGATTTCAGCCCGGAGGGGCGCCGAGGGCAGGACCGGGTGCAGGCGTGAGGTACCCGGTTAAGCACGGATGAAGGCTGTCAGGTTGGATCTACCGGAGCGAGCTCGCCCCACTTCCAGGTGTTCCTGAAACAAAGCTGTGTGGCTCAGCTGTCATCGTCCCGTTTGTGGGTCCTGGGTGAAAGTCCAGTTCTGTGTGTGTGTGTGTGTGTGTGTGTGTGTGTGTGTGTGTGTGTGTGTGTGTGTGTGGTGGTGGTGGGAGGGCCGTGTATACTCCAGCAGTGGCCAGAAAATGCCCTCAGATGGTGTCACTTCAGTGCACCTCGAGCACCTATGTGAAGACGGCACCCCACCGGCACACAGCCCCTAAGCTCACACATCCCAGTCCGTACACTTCTCTAGGTCAGCTCCCAGCCCTATCCTTGCCCAGCATCTTACATACTGTACCTTCCTGGTCCCCCCACCCCCACCCCACCTTCTCCTCAGCCTTGGCATCTTCATGGATGTTTCTCCTGTCCCAATGTGAACCACATCCCCCTTCTTTCCCAGCCTCTGTGGGACTCAGAGCCAGGGTTCGTCTTCCCATATCCAAACATGTGGTGCGTTTGGGGGAGTTGGGGGAGGGGTTCAAGATGGCCGCCAAGATGGCTGGCAGCCTCTTTATCTCTGTCTGTCTCCCCCTCTCTCTGCTTACCCTCATGCCTCCGATAGAGTAAGGGGTCGCCATGCAGAGGGAGTTAGATGGTTTGAGGACAGGTGTGGAGGACACCTGAGGGTGGATGTCTTTTCTAGGCCTGTTGACCTCCAGTGCTGCTGAGAGAGAGGCCATCCGTACCTGTTTCTCTTTCTTGCACCCCAAGGACAGGAGTGAGTTTGTAATTCGACCCCAAGCCCAACTCCTTCCTGGCCCATAGCCTGATGGCTCCCTGTGCACCTCCTGCTCCCTAGATCCTGGCACTACCCCATCAATCATAGAATGTCAGGGTGTTCCATTGAGGATCTTCTCCATCTGCCCACGGTCAGGCACTGGGGACCTTGATTGTATGAGTGTTGGGAGACCGGCTAGGACAGGTGACTTCCTCTCCACACCCTGCCTATTAGTGCCGAATTTATTACTTAAAAGTAGGATGAAAACAGGAAGACTAAGAGACGGGATACAACCTTCATTATCATATCGAGAAAATTATCTGTGATTTTCCTAACTAGCAATTTGCCTGCCACGCCGTTCAGATATGACTTGCCCATTAATTACAGAGATGAAAAAATCATCTGGAAGGCGGAAAGGGGAACTAATTCCATGGCTGGCGGTGTGGCACCTTTGCATTGAGCCACAGCCATGTACCTGAATGTGTGTGTACTGGTCCTCCTGCTGGTGTGCCACCATCTTCCTCCTCTGGGTTGGGCCACCCTGTTGCTTCTACTTCCTGAGGTGCTTCCTGGCTCCTATTTGTGGGGACTGGCATACTCTGCTATCACTTGTGCTGCTGGACACCCTTAGGTGTTGAGATAGCCCCCCGAGTTGGGGAGGGAGGATGCTAAGGTCTAGTGCACCTGGGCCACTGAGCCTGGGAGGAGAAGGTTGAAGGCCAGAGAGCCAAACTAGGCTTCTATTCCCAGCCTGCCCTGGGGAACCCCCTTCTCCTAGCGGGTGCTCTGGAAGCCCCATGAGGGGGGAGGAGCCTGTTTGCATCAGGCCCTCTGGTTTCCACCTGCATTGAGGACTGTCTGCTCCCTGTGTCCCTGGTGTCAGTGTGTGGGCTGTCCCACCAGGCTGTCAAGAGGTCCGATGACACTTCAGCCTTAGCGTGGGCATCTAACAGGAGAATGAAGAGGGTCAGGCGGACCAAGATCCCCTGGAGGATATACCCCTAAATAAGTGTGGTAAGAATGGGAGCCACCTCTCACCACAGATGGGGAGCCTCTGGTCTCTGTTCCCGCCCTCTGCTGGGTCTCCAGCCAGACGAGGCCAAGGACACTGAAAGCTCTGGTTTCTGTGTGGGCTGCACTCAGGGATCAGATTTCCAGTTGCCAGACACTTCCCCTCCTCCAGCTCCTCTGTGGGACCGCTGGGGGAGGGGCTGACCAAGGTGGGGTTCCCTGTTGAGCTAGAGGTGCCCAGCCAGACAGCAAGCCTCTGCCTAGGATAGAACCAAATGGCTGCTAGTGAATTCAGAAAATGTGGTCCTGGGGTTGGGGTGGGGGCGCTCCATAGCTTGAAGGAGACCAGGCATCATTGAATCCAGCCAGTTCCCACTTATGCTTGTATCCTCTTCTGCACACTCTGTGGTTCAGGCCTAGGCCGGTGACTGCCTTGATTCCCCTGTGTGTAGCTACTTGCCCCTGTGGGTCGGGATGGTGCTTTCCTTGGTGAGTTTTGCTGAGGGGTGACTCTGTGTGCTCATGACAGGAGGGCTTTCCCTCGCCCATACCTACTAGTGTGAGCTCAGCTGTGTGTGTCCCAGAACTGCTTGGATGGAGCAGGGTTGGCTCTCCTCTCCAGGGGAACTGCAAACACAGGTGCTTTTTCTGCTAGATGCCAGGCTTGAGTGCCACTGGGACAGTGGCCACTTCCGTTCGCTTGGCTCACAGTCTGACAAAGGAGATGGTGTGTGTGTGTGTGTGTGTGTGTGTGTGTGTGTGTGTGTGTGTGTTTTCTAGGGCGGGCAGCCCTACACTGTGAACAGAGACCCTCAGCCCCTCAAGTTGTAACCTTAGGGTGTGGAGTGTGCTGTCACCTCCTCTCTTTCATCCCACTCCCTCTTTGCAGTCCTACCATGCTCTTGGAGATCCCACCCTTAAAAAGGCAGCTCCGTGCAGGACCTCACCCATGCACTCTGCTTCAAACACAGCCCTCCTGGCTTTCTGTGAAGCCTGTGGCTTTCACACCTCTGTAATTTCCTGATTTATTGCCCCTGTCTGTTTACTGTCTGTCTGCCTGAGTAAGATCCAGAAGTTCAGGGATCTTGTTGCTAGATTTGCTTTTGGAGCTCAGGGGCCATGGTAGAACTCTTAGCGGAGCTGCATGTGGTGGTACCAGTTTGCCATGCCAACACTCGGAAGGCTGAGCATGAATTCAAGGCCAGGCTCTACTACAGCTTAATAATTTATAAAAAGGGAGAGGTGGCTCAGGGATTAAAAATTTGCACTGCTCTTGTAGAGGACCAGAATTCAGTTTCCAGCACTCACATCAGGCAGCTCATAGCTCATAGCTCCAAGGGACCTGACATCTCTACATCCATGAGCACCCACACCCATTCCATATCCCTCACCCACACATATGATTACAAATAATAAAAATAATGTTTCTAAACAAAGAAAGGAAAGAGGGAGTGAGGCAGGCGAATCTGGCACTTGACTGAATGGGAGTGTCCTCTCCTTAATCAGAGAGCCCTATGTGATAACTCCTTGACCTAGCCAGCCCCTTTGCACAAGCAAGGCCTGGGCTTGGTTAGCTATGCTACTTTCTTCTGCATGCCTGGGGACGGTCTCACGGTATTCATAGGTGTCTTTGTGGGAACATTGCTCCAAATGATTGTGTGCTATAGGGTTTAGGTCCTGGAGGGGGGATTCAAGGAACACTTAGCCTTCCACCTGACTTAGGTGTCTCTGGGCTTTGGGGAGCTGGTAGCCAGAATTCTCTGTCTTGTTCATCTCCCATTCCAAAGTGGGGGAAGGTAACAATCCTGATGTGTATGTTAGCCCTTTCTCTCCTCTTTGTGTGTCCCAGGATGGCCATGTACCTTCCACTCTCATGCCTCAACCTCCTGAGTGCTGGGATGACAGGCATGGGAACCCCGAGGTTCTTCATGATGATTCTTACAAGACTGCCCTGCAGTCTGTAGGTGCCTAATAGCGCCTTTGGGCTACACCCGCCATATGTCAGCAGCATCCCACAGAGACACCGCTGTGCTACTCTCCAAGACAGGAGACTTGTGCTGCTCTCCAAGACTGGCCCCAAGGCAGGGTTTCGTATTTGAGAAGTATATTCTACAGCTCTGAGCTGTAGGTTTGGTTTCCCCCCTGCCCCAAAAAGCAAGATAGGAAGTTCTGTGAGCTTTGTGGACCGGGTCTTAATTTAAGTTCATCATTCTCTTCACCCTTAAAATGTAAGAAGCCCCTCTTAGCTCATCATAGACAAGAATAGCCCCAGAGCACCTCAGCTGAGGGGCACCCCCATTTTGGGAACACTTGAGTGCTTCAAGACCTAGGCACCAGGCATAGTCTAGCTGCCTCCTTGCTGCTTTTGATTTTCTCATGGTCCAGGACCTTTGCACAAACCACCGATGGCCTAGAACACCTCTTCTATGGCTTCTGCATGACTTGGCTCCAGGTGAGCATGTTTGTTTCCATGGTCATGTGGAGAAATGGCTCAGCGGTTAAGAGCACTGGCTGCTCTTTCAGAAGACCTGAGTTCAGTTCTTAGTGCCCACGTGGCCATTGATCACAGTCTATAACTCCAATGACAGGGGTCCCTCATCTCTCTGGTTTCTGTGGGCACCACACATACATGACACATAGACATTCATGCAGGCAAAACACCCATGCATATAATGTAAGAGTAAGTGAAAATGCAAGCCTCCCCCCCCCCCAACTCCTCTTCATAGCTTTATCTCCCACTGCACCAGTACATGATCAAATCTGCCTCATTACCACCATCTCCTCTGCTCCCAGTGCCTGGCTGACACGTGACAGATGCTCAAGGGGAGCAGGCATAAGAATGGCTTATTTATTTATTTATTTATTTATTTATTTTTTATTATTTATCTATGCCTGCACACCAGAAGAGGGCACCAGATCTCATTAGGGATCATTGTGAGCCATCGTGTGGTTGCTGGGAATTGAACTCAGTACTTCTGGAAGAGCAGTTGTGCTCTTAACTTCTGAGCCATCTCTCCGGCCCCTATTTATTTATTTCTTATGGGTGGTGGAGACAGGACCCGGGATTTCCACTATGAGATCCTGCAGGCCCAAACCAAATGTTATTTCTGAGCCTTACAACCATACTACGCCACTGGCTGTGCCCTGCTAGGAGGCAGAATTCCCAAACAGCGACGTGCATATGCATCTTGTCATTAAATGTGCCTTCCAGGACTTGAACTTTGGACCTGAGGGTGCTATTCTGGGGCTTTGTCCCTTTGCCTTATTGAGAATCCTTCTCTGGAAATTTCCCTTTCTGGGCTTTGCACTCTCACCCTGCCAGAATGGATTCATCAGGGGACAGGAGCATCCTGTCCACCCATGCCATGGCATGAGAGGTAAAGTTTGGGTGGACAGGAACATTGGGAGGTAGACACACCCCCTGCTGTCTTGGTACTAGCTTACCATAGCAGAGAGCAAAGCAGACAGGCGTTTACCTCAGAACTTCTTAGAGGAGAGGCTGTGGCCTGGAGGAGAAACTGACTAAAGAGCCTGAGAAGGAAGTCCTCCCTAGCAGGACTCGAATAAGAAAAGGTGTTTTGTGGCTGTGGATAGGAAGCTGGTCTGGACCTCAGTGTTGTCAGTTGGGTTTGTAGAGGTCTGGGTTCACCTGTAGAGGATAGAAAGACTCAGCATGAGATCCGCTGCCAGCAGAACTGAAGAGGTGAGCTGCCCGGCCTGGTAGTTTCTGGACTGAGCAAACTTGGGGTGGGTCTGGCACTGGTCAGGTCTCCTGTGGAAAGAGTCAGGGCCCTAGGGGAAGAAAACCTTCATAGCCAAAGGTCTTGGAGTGGGGGCCAGAAGCAGCTAGCTTTTCCTGACCTCAAGACGTAGAGATGAGGTGGTGCAGTCGTCTCAAGACATGGGGACCAGGTGGCACTGTGTCTCCAAGGCAGAGTTGAAGACAGGGTTGATAGGTAGGGAAGGGAGCAGATTGGGGGTGGGGCTGGAGAAGAGGGAATAGGACCACTATGGAATACCTACTCTGCAGCAGAGGTGACATCTTATTCCTCCTTTACTGAGAAATGCTTCCACCTGCTCGGTGTGGTGGGCATGCCTTTAATCCCAGGACTCAAGAGGCAGAGGCAGGTGGAGCTCTGTGAGTTCCAGGACAGCCAGGGCCACACAGAGAAACTCTGTCTTTAAAAAAAAAAAAAAACAGCTTTCACAGAAAAGTGGGTGCCATCGCAAAGGCCCACACACACCTGCTTTACCTAAGGAGTGCACCTCACCCCCTTTCACTCTCCCCTTCATTTGCTAACCACCTACTGTGTTTTAGCTCATTGCTGCCTCAGGACCTTTGCATGTCCCTGACTGCTATGGTGCTCACATATATCCCAGTCTTGAGACCCCAAGCCACCACCATGTCTGGCTCTTTGCACCTGTTTTGTCTAACAAGCACCTACTCTGGGCCCAGGGCTGGGCCTAAGTCCAACTCAGGGAGGGAATCACAGAGAGGCACTGTGGGAAAAGGGATGAATTACTAACAGTCCTTGCAGATGGGACCTTAGGGAGGCAGGTCAGGTGTCGGGGTACCAGAACATCCTGGCATGCTATATGAGGTTACAGGGGCAATGGGAGCCACTGAGAATTGTGGGCTCTGGACTTAGGGTAGAGCCTGGGTATGGGAGTGGATAGACTGATGAAGACTAGAGAAAAGGTGTCCAGGGTTACAGGGGTGTTGTGAGTAGCTCTAGCCTCTGTAACATAGGGATGCCCAGTGGCCAGCTGGGTCCATCTGCATTGTCTTGTGTGTGCTCAGCAGGGGAATTGCCTTACCAAGAAGAAGGGGGCACTGGCACTGAACCATACACCAGCCTTTACATTCTTAAAGAGTCATTCATTTATTTATTTTGAAACAATGTTACAACCTATTTAATCCTAGGTGGCCTGGTTTCAGGCCGGCCTTGAATTTGTGACACTCCCATGTCTACTTCCAGCTAGGGCAGCGTCCTAAAGTGTCTGCACCAAATAATTACATATCCAGGTCCTTCTCTGCTGGGTGTTGGGACATGGACTCATACACAGCAATATAGAACCAATGTCTGGTGTGGCAGAGAAGCATGTGATGAAAATGCCAGTTCCTTGACATAAGAACCCTGAGGAAATGAAGATACAGAGGCAGGACGGAACACTAGGATGCTGGAGTTGTCGAGGCTGTCCTAGGCCTTGAGTAAATGTGAGCAAAGCCCGATGGACAAGGGTAGCTTGGGGTGGGGGTGGGAGGAGACACATGCGTGGGCCCACCAGCCCTGGCTTCCTGGAAGTGCAGGGGAAGTGAACTCACAGCCAACAACAGGAGACAAGGTGCCTAAGGGGTGGCTGTTCCAGGGACAGGCAAGTGAGGCAGGAGGGGCCCAGTGCCCCTTCTTGTTGCTATCACCCCTCCTTAGACACTCAGACTCCCACTCACTCTGCATACAGGGTTGCCGTGGCAACTGCAGGCTAGGGTAGGCTCCAGGCGCCCCCTCTCCTCCAGCAGCCGCAGCTCCTCCTGTCACACTCCCTATCCCCACCCCAGGGCACTCAAGGACAGACCCCGCTGCACTTGCCCTCTCTAGGCCTAAAGCAGTCTTAGGACTCAGACACAAACATAGAGGCAGGTGTGTGGCCCCAGGGGAGCGCGCCTGGGGTGAGTTCCCACTGAGGGTGAGTCGCCACCCTATTTCCCCAGGGTCACATGGGATGAGGAGATGGGCACAGGTGTGTGCACACCTGGTTCCATGAGCTGCCACTGTAGTGTCCCATCCTCTCAGAACACTTGAGCACAGCTGGAGCCTGGGAAGGGTTCTTCATCTTCCCGGTCGATCCCATGTCGACCATATGTGGGAGCTTAGTAAGGGCCGTAAGGAAGGTGGGAACCACAGACCGCAGGCTGTGGAGGGTGAGGACAGGGGTCAGGTTCAGGGAGGAGCTGAGACTTAAGAAGGTGCTGGCTCTGTTTGGTGGTGGTTAAATGAGACACGTGGCAGC
Organism: Cricetiscus sungorus; assembly: GCA_030556225.1. NCBI lineage: Eukaryota > Metazoa > Chordata > Mammalia > Rodentia > Cricetidae > Cricetiscus > Cricetiscus sungorus. The sequence continues at coordinate 21,977,206 of JANBXA010000729.1, forward strand.
CAGGTATGACAGCACACACCTGTCACACCAGCATTTTGGAGGCAGAGGGATTGCCACAAGCTCAAGGCCAGCCTGAGTTTGAATCCCCAGAGCCTACACAAAACGATAGGTGTGGCAGTATGTTTCCATAACCCCAGTGAGGACAGGAGGATTGAGGTGGCAGTTAGCGAAGAGAGGGCAGGCACGCCACACAGCTGTTGAGTTTCAGGTTTGGTGAGAGACCCTGCCTCAAAAAATAAAATGGAGAGTAAGTGAAGACACAGTAGGGCTTACTCTACCAGGCCCTGGCCTTTCAAAAAATATCCATGTAAGGGTGGGAGAAATGCGGTTCATCTGTCAGGCCCAGTTCAATTCCCAGCACTTCTGTCGGTTGTCTCAGGGATCTAGTGTGCCTCTGGCCTCCTTTGGCATCAGCATTCGTGCACACACACACACACATAACACACACACACACACACACACACACACACACACAATTAAAATTTATATTTCTTACTGTATTTTTTTTTTTTGGTGGGGGGGAGACAGAATTTCTCTGGCTGTCCTGAACTCACTTTGTAGACCAGGCTGGCCTCGAACTCCTTGAGATCCACTTGCCTCTGCCTCCCAAGTGCTGGGATTAAAGTTATGCACCACCATCTCCCAGCTAAGTTTATATTTTCAAGACAATATCATACTATGTAACCCTGGCCTGGAACTAGCTATATAGACCTGACTCAGGGCTGTATATGCCTGTCTCTGCCTCCAAAGTGCTGAGATTAAAGGTGTATGCCACTGTACCCATCATAAATGTTATTTTGAAATAATGTATTTAAGTTATCCAGGCTGACTTTGAACTTAGTCTGTAGCTTAGACTGGCCTTCAGTTCAAGATCCTCCTGTGCCAACTACCTCACTGGAGAGAAAGTTTGGGGAGCTTTTAGTGGGATAGTTAAGGTTAAGTGAGATCCTGTCGTGGACCTCAATGGGGATGTGGGGTGGGAGGCTGGAGACATGACTAGTGATGTCCTTATAAGAACACAAAATACACAGACCTCTCTACTGCACACCCAGGAAGGCTGATCAAGGACGGGGAGAGGGCAGTCTGCATGCTGGGCAGGAAGCCCTTAACAGAAGCCTGGCTCCCAAGCCTCTTCAGCTCATGCCTAGCTCTCAGAGCAATAAGAAAGTAAGTTTGTGCTACCCAGGATCCCAGATACTGGTAACATTCAGGTGCTTGAGGCTGTGTGTGAAGGAGTGTAGCATTTACAAGACCCTGCACAGCCCCTTTTGGGGCTGACCCAGTATCAGTGCCAAAGAAGACACGAACTAATTGTTAGGAAATTCAACATTCTCTGTGGGGCACACATGGCACACATGTACACACTTTGTTCTTTTATTTTTTTATTTTATTTTATTTTTGTTTTTGTTTTGTTTTTTTAGAGAGTAAATTGTCATGATGCTGCTCTGGCTGTCCTGGAATTTACTATGTAGACCAGGCTGGCCTTGAAATCATTGAGATATCTTCCTGCCTCTGCCTCTGCCTCTGGAGTGCTGGGCTTAAAGGTGTGTCCCAGCATACCTGGAAAAGAGTGTGGCTCAGTGTTTGCTATCATAAGGCTTCCTAAACTTTTCTACTCACAATCCCTTTTTACCTGAGAAATTGACACACAAATCCAGGATATAGATACATAAATCAAGCATTGGCTGACCATAAACCATAAGGGAATTTCAAAACAATTCTTTGATATATAATTTCACCATTTTTCTAAAGATGAAATCAAGTGTGCATGTTAAAGAGGAGGGTGTCCTTGATAGTTTTACAGACAGAAGGAAATCCTGGCTGGGTTGTTGCTACTGCAGGATACAAAGTATCATCTGTGTTGTTCAGAGTTATATTAGAATAGACCAACCATGCAAAGAACCAGACTCACCTGAGTACACAGCTCAAAATGGCAGGAGCACATTTGGGAGTTTCAGAACTTGATGGAAATTCTGTCCTAATCCCAAGCCAATGTGCATTCAATAATTTTTGTTGCGTGAAACTCAGGTTTGTTTTTTACTACTTTAAAAATTATGTGTATGTGTGTGGGTATGTGCATGTTGGTGCAGGAGACATCAGATTGTGATGCAATTGTGAGCTGCCTAATGTGTGAGCTGGAAACCCAACTCAGGTCCTCTGTAACAGTAGTACCTTTGCCTCCAGAGTTCTGGGTCAAAAGTATGTGCCACCATACCCAGCAGCAGTACATACACCCTTTAACCACTAAGTTGACATCTTCCTAGCTCCCCCTCAAACAAGTTTAAAAATCACACATGATGCAGTCCAAAGATATACTTAGGAATGATAGTAGGGAAATAATAAAAGTTCTTGTTTTCCCATAATTAAACCATTATGTTTTCATAAATGCAGAAAACATTTAAGAACAGTCAATACTGCAGAGCACACACACACCTGTGCCAGTCTAATCTGAGATACAGGTTATAGGTTGTGGGGCGGGCACACTGTGAATGCTGTGCACTTGGAACCGAGGCTCAACTGAAGTCAGAGAGTAGCACAGAAATGCCTGGGGTTCATGATGGCTTTGATTTGAATTAGTTTTTGGTCTTTGCCTATTCAGACAGGTGATGAAAAGTTGGCACTTTTTCATATCCCATGTTCAGTTTGTGAGGCTACAACCCATGGCTTCCAGCTCACAGAGCATTGGTCAATCCTTAGCACTCAAGTGAAAAAGAACACACACACAATTCCAGTCTTAAGAAAACTAGAATAGCCAGTCGTGGTGACATACGCCTTTAATCTCAGCACTCTGGGTGGGGGTGAGGGGCAGAGGGAGGTGGATCTCAGAGGTCAGCCTGGTCTACAGAGTGAGTTCCAGAACAGCCAGGGCTGCACAGGGAAACCCTGTCTTGAAAAGAAGGAAGGAGGGCAGGCTGGACTGCAGAACCAACAGCTGCCAAGGGAGGCTTGACTCAATGGAGTCCCAGCTAGAGGGAGGCTGGGCAGGAGTGTCACTTGAGCCCAGGAGTTTACAAACGCTTGGGCATCAGAATAGAGCCCTGTTACAAGGCAATAGAAACCAGGTGTAGTCCCAGTGAGACAAGAGGACAGCTGTGAATGTAAGGCCAAGCCAAACACTCAAAATGACTCTGTAAGATGACACTTTTTGTACATCTGGGTGTCTTGGGGGCTGGGGGTGGGGGTACAGGTCACAGGTAGAATGAATACTTAGCATTCAGGAGGTCCCTAGGTTCCATCTGCACACCAGAAGAAAACACATACTTTAAATTATATCATATTTTATATGTAATGTATGTGTGGGTGCTTTACTCATGTCTATGCACCCTCTCAGTGTCTGGTGTCCTAGGGGTCAGAAGAGGTCACTGGATCCCCTGGATTAGAGTTGCGGGTGATTGTGAGTTGCCAAAGGGGTACTGGAAGCTGCTCTGTGCAAGAGCAGGTGCTCTTGGCCTCCCAGCCATCTCTCCAGCCCCTGTTGCAGCTTTTGAAAACACAATAATCCCTCTGCCTGCAGGAACTCTAGAGTGTTTGGACAGAAGGGCACAATGGGGACAGACCCTTGGCTCATTCCTGAGCTGGGGCAGGCTGAGGAAGAGCAGGCAGGGCTCAGGATTCTGAGATCTGGACCTGGAAGGTGGCTGCCACTGGGGGAGGCTTTCTTGTGGTCTAGTCCTGCTAGAGCGTACACCTGCAGCCTCCTTAGGTTCAGGAGCTGTGTGGGTACCCTCTGGGGTCTCTGCATCAAGGATGCAGCCTTGAGGGAGGAGAAACCCCATAATAACTTTCCACCAGATAAGGGTCTAAGCCCACTGGGTACCTGCAGAGATTGTCACTCTTACAACAATATAATAGTTTGCGTCCCTTAGGGAGCTGGCTGAGAAGGGGATGGCCTGGCCCTAGATTCTATCAAGGTCACTCAACTTTGGGGACCTCAACCCACATGGGCAGGGACTTCTGGAGGCTTCTGTGCGTGTGTGGTGAAGCAGCCCTTTGCAGCTGCGTTCACGCCTACCTCCGAGGTTAGCAGGGCTGTTAAGAAAGCTCTGGAAGAGGTGAATGAAAACTGCATGATTGCCTTGGAGGTAGAGGTGGGTGAGTGCCAAGGGGGGTTCCATCTCTAATATAGAAATGGTCCACACATGTCCCAGGCCACCCATGTCTCCACAGAATGAGGGAAGGAGGTGACAAGATGGTCAGTGGCCTGGTGGTAAGAAGAGAGATGGCCATGGCTGGCACAGAAGGGACAGGGCAGGCCTCGGTTATTGACAGACCGACTGCCACCATGGGAAGGTCACGTTAGGGGTGGCTGGAAGCAGGAGTTGGGTGAATGGATAATGTTGGCGACTATGGCACAGGAGCAGGGAGGGTTGTCCTCAGCTTGAACCCCAAAGAAGAAGCCCGCACCTGGGACTCACAGGAGACTGTCCCAGACTGTGCTTGGGGACTGGAGAAGGAGAGGTGGGGTTGATAGGCCAGCAGGGTGACACCGGAGGAGTAGACGGAAGTTGAGCTCTGAGATGAATGTCATCTCAAGCCCCTTAGCTCTGCCAGGTGAGGGGCAGAGTAGAGTCTGTACACAGAGGTAGACCTGCCGTGGAGCTTAGGAGGGAGGTAGCAGGAGGGGAAACAGTAGGTCTGAGATTCAGTCAACAAATAGGATTTCTCAGTATGTAGGGTCTAAAAGGTAGGTGTGGTGGTCATGAACAAAGCAATCTAGGTCCCCAGATGGGCAGTTTCCTAACCAGATAAACAGTTACATGTGAGCAGAGTGACAGCCAGCCCCAGGAACTGGAGCTGCATGCAGAGAAGAAGACTCATGAAAGGCCCTGAGGCAGAGCCTGGGTGGAACAGATGGGGGAACGGTCATTGGTAGGTGGGGGGAGGGGTGAGACTGTGTTGAGGGATCCTAGATGGGAAAGAAGAGATTTGGAACACAGACACACACAGACACACAGACACACAAACACACACACACACACACACACACACACACACACACACACACACACAGGTGCTTCCTCTGCTGTCAGGTGAGGTTGGTGTCTCTAGGCTGCAGAGAGTAGGGAAGGAACGGCAAGTCAGAACTGAGGTCCTAGGAGGAGCTTGTGACACCCTTGATTTCCACTTCCTCTCCTCCCACTCCGCCTGCCTGTCTCCAACTCACCCCGAGAGTCCCCTAGAAAGGAAAGAGGGGACTTGGGTGTCCCTGGTCCCCTATCTGTGGCGCCAGCCAGCTGGATTCTAATTAGCTGCCAGAGCAGAGAGACAGGAAGCAGAGAGTAGGGGCGGAGCTGGATTTGTGCCCAAAGCCGAGGCTGGAATCATGTTGGAACCCCTTGCCCTCCTTGAGGGATGAGGATGCTTGGTGGTGGAGGGGAGTGGGCAGGGGCAGGGTTTAGGGATGAGTCCGAAGCTGCTTTGGTGTGGGTGAGTGCTCAGCAGCCATGCTGACCCATCAAGCTGCCCCTAGGGAGATTCCATTGGAGAAGAGGGACCAGAGCTGGTGAGAGTGGCCCTGGAACAGGGCAGTGTCAGCCCAGTCCAGGAAGGGCCTCACCATTAGCCGACAGACTCCCTCTGGGCTTGCCCAGGATCATTCTGCTGTTCTCCTTCAGGCTGGTGGGCCAGGCCGTGGTACCCTGGTAATGCGGGGCGAGGCCCCACACACAGTCCACTGAGAATCCTACACCCGTCCCTGGCCTTCGCCATGGCCCGCTTGGCTGCAGCACTCTGGAGTCTCTGTGTCACCACTGTCCTCGTCACCTCTGCTACTCAAGGTAGGTGCTATCTGGGCTAGGGAAAGGCTGGGTCTCCCACCCAGATAGGAGGGCAGGAAATGTGAATTCTCTGTATGCCATAGCCTCTATTCCAGATGAAATTGGACCAGGCCAGAGGGAGCCTGGTGATGCCACGCTTGGCAGGCACCACTGAGGGGTGTTAAACCCCCAGCAGGCCGGTGCACTAGGTGCTGTCTTGCTTGAGGACACCTAGGACTAAGACCGGCCTTCGGGGGGCCAGCTATTTCTCTCGCGCCCCCTCCTTGTCACTCATCACATCTCTGGGACTCACTGGGACCAAGGCTTAATTAAAGCATGACTGCTGACGTTTATTTAAAAACAACTAATTACCCAGCTCCGGCCTGGGATCCTGCACATGCCACAATTAGTGCCCCAAGCCTGCTACCCACTGTTGACATTACTTAGTTACCATCCTCGGGTTGGGTACCAGCTGTGTGCAGGGCAATAGAAGCAAAGGGGTCTGTTGGCCTGACTGCTTCCTAGAGGGTCCCCCTCCCCACCTTGCCAGTCCTGTCCTCAGGAAAGTCAGACTTGTTCTGAAGCCTCGGCAGGATCTTATTGGCCGGTGACCCAATCTCCCTAGTGCCCCATTTCCGGGCCCGGCCCCTGCTAGGCCAGGAGGGGCTGCCTCCACCCCCGGCCCCATGTGAGCCAGCCCTCCACCCCCAGCCTCCCTCCCTGACTAGGGAAGCTAAAATTAGAGGAGGAAGCAGATGGCATGACAGGAGCACATGGGAAACTTTCTCTCAACTGGGGCTCTGCTCATCCCCAGAAACCCAAGGGCCTGGCTGCTGTAACCCCTGGGGACACTTGTCAGTGTTAGATTGACCCTGTCTATGAAGAGGGGCTGGCTGGGCTCTGCCCATAGTGCAAGCATCTTTTATAGTGCTTAGCTTACTCCAAGTGGGGGCCTGCCAGACACCTGCAGCTCTCACCTTGCACTCGGTGTGGCTGGGCTGCAACCAGTGTCCCAGGGTGGTTGCACATGTCAACCCTGGGTCCTAAGAAATACCCATAATGAAAGAATGAACATCTTGTCAGTACATTAACTGTAGATGAACCTCTGGTGGTAGCAGAGAGACCAGGGACCCATTAGGTTCCTTGGAGCCACCAGCCAGGCCAGGAAGCAGCAGAGTGGAGACTTAGAGCTGTACTGTGTGGCTCTGATTGTCACAGGGAGTCCCCTCACGTGAAGATCTCTGGTGTGGTGCAGCATGCTCAAAAACCCTAGCTGACTGTGCTGCCACACCTGGAGGAGGTAGGTCAGGAGTTCAAGGCTAGCCTTGACTACGTAGACTTTGAGGCCACCTGGCTATATGTGAACTTGTTTCAAAAACCAAAACAAAGAAAAATCCCTTTGGTTTAGAATCCCTGATATCTGGTTGTGACCTGTGGATGGGTGCCCATTTTACAGCTTGGGAAAACAAGGCCTGGGGAAGCTACTACTAGTGGCTGTCTGAATTTAGACATGGTGGCACATGCTTGTAATCTCAGAATTTGGGGGAGGCTAGGCAAGAGGACCCCAGGTTCAAGCCAGGCTGGACTACACAGCAAGACCCTATTCTGAGTAAACAAACAGGCAGGTACAGCTCAGTGATAGAACGGTTGTCTAGGTCCAGTTCACTCCTTGAGTGGTGTATGGTGGTGGTAGGAGGTCTCTAGACCACCACTCTCGCTTGCAACAAATGCTAACTTGGTAATTCACCAAAGGATTAGCAACATCCACAGAAGCTCCTGTGCTTAGGGACAGCTTTTTGCTAAGAGAAGACAGATTCAACCCAGTCTGATGGAGGTGTTTACATGGAAAAGTAAAGATCCATGCAGTTCTGCAGTAACTAGATATCCTGGTGTCCCGGTCTCGACAGAAGTCCCATCATAGACTTGGTTGATGGCCTTCATGGCAGCTACTGCCCCTCCAGAGGCCCCACCCTAAGTCCTGTCATAGGGGCTTGTCTGCTAAAACTGACACAGCCTTCGTCCCACCAATCGGGAGAACAAAGGCCCAACATCATGGCACCAGCCCAACTGGCTCCTGCTGAGGGCTCTTCTGCTTGCTCAAGTGCCCCCCCCCCATGTCTGCACTTAGTCTACTCTGGGTGACATGTGTGTCAAGTCCCCTCTTTCAATGCAGAGTGACAGCAGAGCCGTAATGTCCTAGCTGTTCAGGAGGCTGAAGTAGGAGGACCATAGTTCCAAGGACAATCTGAGCAGGTCAGTGAGGTGTCATCTCAGAATAAAAGGCGTGGCAGAGCACCTGCCTGAGGTGTGTGACACCTCAGCTCTATTACTAGTATTGCAACAACAATAATAAAATATACCCCAAGTATTCCCTATTTGTAAGGACCCTGTCAGACTGCACTGGGATCTCTTTTCACAGCTTGATTTGAAATTCATCTTCAATGAAAAAAAAAATGTTATCTCCAAGCCAGGTGTGCTGGGGCAGGAAGATTATTGTGGGTTTGTGGCCAGCCTGGCCTATCTAGTGAGTTCAAGGTCAACATAGGCTACGTTGAGACTTCCTTCTCTAAGTATGTGCTGGGTATGGTGACACACTGTAGTCCTAGGGAGGTAGAGGGAGAAAAATTGGTTCAAGGCTATGTTGCAAGTTTGAGGCTAGCCTAGGTCACATGAGACCCTGCCTTAGTTGGGGTTTGAGAGAGAAAAAAACCAAAAGACCCTCCAGGTCTCCAAGTATAGTCACTTCCTGAAGTACAGGGGTTAGTTCTTCAGTTCAGCATATGATTTGGGGGGATAGGGCTAGTAAGATAACTCAGGTGTTTATCACCAAACTGGCCTGAATTCAGTCCCCAGACCATTGGTAAAAGGTACAAGTGACCTCCACATGCCTGCTCTCAAACACACACACAAATGTAACAAGCTGTTTTGAAAGGATCTGGGAACACATATTTGTGACTGGCCCACAATGTCCAGGATAGTGTTCACTCTTCCCAGGCAAGGTATTCATTACAGGGTGAAAAAGGGTCAGCTCTGTCTAGGCCAGGTTATCTCTTCCTCCACAGAGGTTAAAACTCGGTGCCACTTTACAGCCTCATAGGCCTGAGATTCACATATCCGGTTTCCCAACTTGGCTAAGCCAGGGGGTTCTCTCTTCCCTGGCGACTGTGACACTGTCCACAACTGTTCTGCAGGCCTGAGCCGGGCTGGGCTCCCATTTGGATTGATGCGCCGTGAGTTAGCATGTGAAGGCTACCCCATCGAGCTTCGGTGCCCAGGCAGTGATGTCATCATGGTGGAGAATGCTAACTACGGGCGCACAGATGACAAGATCTGCGATGCTGACCCTTTCCAGATGGAGAATGTACAGTGCTACCTGCCTGATGCCTTCAAAATCATGTCACAGAGGTAAGCCTACTTGCTGATCTCCACGTGTCCCCTGGACAGTGTGCCCCCATTCACTAACCCCCAGCCATTCACTAACCTCAGCCATCATGATGTTGTAACTCTTTAATGACCCCAATCATAAAATTATTTTGTTGCTATTTTATAACTGTAGTTTTGCTGTTATGAATCATAATGTAAGTATCTGATATGAGTGCCCCTTTTGGAGTCGTGACCCACAGTTTAGAACCACTGCCACGGAGCCACGGATGCTTGCTCATCCCTCCAGCCACCTCCAGAAACTTTTTCCAAGACCTGTTGGTGGCAGGTGGAAGCTTGCAGTGTCAGAGCAAAGCTATGCTTCCCAAAGAAAAACACCTATTTGTAGCTTACAGAAGTGTGTGTGTGTGTGTGTGTGTGTGTGAGAGAGAGAGAGAGAGAGAGAGAGAGAGAGAGAGAGAGAGAGAGAGAGAGAGAGAGAGAGAGAGAGAGAGAGAGAGTCAGAGTCTGGGCAGGGTGCTTTTGTGTGCAAAATTGTCCTTGTGCATGTACACAAGGTGATTTCATGTGAGCGTATGTGTGTAAATAGGAAGCTTGTGTTTGTATCTCTGAGCAGGTGTGGGGGTGAATACGGTAAGCTTGTGTGACTGAGGAGGTGTCCCAGGCTGGGGCAGCCCACATAGGAAGCTGCACAACCTACTGGAATAGGCAGTGTATCTAGAGCCTTTAGTTTCAGCACAAGCACCTGTTCCTGGGAAAGGGCCTCTGCCTGCTCCCTCTTATCTGTTATAATCCATTCTTCCTATGTGGCAGGCATCAGTGGACACTTGAGTCAGATCCTATCCCTCTGTTAGAACATTCTCAGGTTCCCACCTTCCTTTGCTAAAGCCAAAACCTCCCTGAGACTAGACGTGCACTATGTGGCTTGCCCTGACCACTGACATTCTGCCTATGCATTCTCAGTCCAGCCATGCGCAGCAGCTCCTTGTAGAGTGCTGCCTGAGTTTAGTCTTTAGTACTGCAAAATCAACAAGCTTGAGGATGCATCAGAGTCTGCACCCCTGTAGTCTTCAGCTCCCAGCCTTCTGTTCTGCTCTATCACACCCCATAGAGTCTGTGGGCCACAGGGACCTGCCCTGTTAGCTGTGAAGTGGTAAGCCAACCCTGGGATTTTCTAGAAACATGAGTACATTCCCCCAATTCCTTCTGCCTAGAATGCTGTCCCTGAAATCCAAGTGTCTGTTCCTATGTTTCCTTGTGTCTGTCTACCTAACTGAACACTTACACACTCTGAAACTGCAGGCCCGTTCCCTACTCCTGGCCCCTTTGGAGCTCTGCCTTCCACCCACATTCCCATGAGATATTTTGTCTTTCCTTGATATTTCATTGTCTATCCTCCCTAACCCTAACCCATTGGCCCTACAGGGACAGCAAAACTTTGTTCCTTGCCACTATGGCTATGGCCAGGTCCATAGCAGGCATTCACTAAATGCTGGCTGCCTGAGAGGTTCAGGGCCCACTCCCCGGCCTATAGCATGGGAGGAGGAGGAGGAAGGTTGGGCAGAGGAGGGGACACCACCAAGGGCTTCATAGGGCATGGGGAAGATGGGTGGTTAAGTATGCACAGGGCCGGAGCTGCCTTGCCCCTTTGCTTCATTTCTCCTGACATCTCGTCCAGCCTCCCAGCCCTGACTCAGGCCTCACCACCTTTCTTGGTTCCTCTCCACAGTCTCCAGCAGCTAGAACAATCATGTCTGCTCACCTCCACACAGGAGGCTGAGTGTGTGGTGACTGGGCCAGGGAGCCTCATGGGGAAGGGCTTAGTGGCCCTCAACCTTGCTTCCTCTCTTATGCTCCCACTCACTAAAGCTCTCTGTCTATCAGGGTCATGGTTAATTTTCTGTGACAGATACCACAGGATAGTTGGCCCAAACCTTCAATGGACCTTAGTGTTTCCACCTCCTTAAAGTCCCACCCCTTACAGACAGATGCCACACCCACTCTCCAGGGGAGTCTGGGATGCAAAGTAGAGTGGGGGGGGGGTGCCGCTCAGAGCCTTGCACATTCTAGATGATTACTGTGCCACTGGACGACACTCACGCCTGAAATTCATGACATCTTGTGCTTTACCACCTCAGCTTAGTTGCAGAGCATCCCATCACTCCAAAAGGAAACCCTGTACCCATTACCAGTTACTTTACAATCTCCTGTCACGTTGCTGTGTTCTCTGCCTAGAGATTTGCCAGCCTGCCCTGTGCAGCCTTTCCCAGCATCGCTGTTGGGACTTACTGTTGTTGCCATATGAGTCAGCACCATATCCCTTTTCCTGGCCAGATAGTATTCCAGCATATGGGCAGGCCACATTTTACCAACATGCACGTTTTGTTCAGCCATTCCTCCATGGGCCAACTTTTGAGTTATCTCCCTCTGTTGGTGGGTGTTGGCAATGCAGCTATGAACGTGTGTTCACACTTGCTGTAAATTCTGTAGGGCACATTGCTAAGTTGTATGAGGCCACTGCTATGTTTATTTGTTGTGGTGGTGGTTTTTTGTTTTTTGAGACAGGGTTTCTCTGTGTAGCCCTCGTTGTCCTAGAACTCAGTCTGTAGACCAGGACAGCCTTGAACTCACAGAGATTCACCTGCCTCTGCCTTAAAGGTATGGGCCACCACTGCCCAGCCACTGCTATGTTTTAAAGAAAGGATTTGGGTGGGTGGATGACATGAGTCCCTTCCATACCTAGTTCTCTATTTATTCCCCAGACTCCTGCTGTTTTCTTTTCTGCACTTCCTGGTCCCAGGAAGAACTAGGGGCAGATTCAAGGTACTTACCACTTATACACCCTTTGCCTGCCCACTCTAAGGACCTGGGACAGTGTTGGTTGCATTTCTTTTCTCTGTGATTGTAAGTGTACCATGGAAACAACCTGGGGAGAAAGAGGTTTGTTTTGGCTCTTGGTTTTACAGTTCAGCCCGTTACTGTGCATGTGTGCGTGCGTGCGTGCGTGTGTGCGTGCGTGCGTGCGTGTGTGCGTGCGTGTGTGTGTGTGTGCGTGTGTGTGGCATGCAAGGGCTCTTCACGTTATGGCTGCCAGGAAGCAGAGAGGCATGTGTGGGTATTCTGTTACCTTCCTCCTCCCTTACTTTCATTGCATTAGTCAAGGCTCTTAGGCCAAGGATTGGAACTCCCACATTTGGGGTGGATTTGTTTGCCTGGGTTAATCTCCTCTGGCTTGACCCTTGCACACACACCTAGAAGCCTCCCTGACCAGTCTCCTAGGCGATTCTAAAGCCAAGCTGGCTGACAGTGAGGACGAGCCATTGCAGGCACACTGACTGCACATGTCACAGTAGTAAGCAACGTGAGGGAGCAGGAAGTGATGGGCAGGTGACCAGAACTGGATGCCTTACAGGAGGGGACAGCCTGTGGGAGAGCAGACACCAAATGTGGACAAAAGTATGTGTCGTGACCAGGCCTCCTTTTCCATATGGGTCAGGAACCCGCAGTGGAAACCAAAACCTCTTCCTGGCTGTGCTGGCGCAGAGCATGGCAGTGTCCACAGGCAGAGCCGAGGTACTTAGTCCTCTGTGGATGGCCGGTGTGTCTGCAGAGGTGCACATCACATCTGGTGCTGTGTGTGCTTCCAGTGATGGCACAGGGGCTTTAAATTCAATTTAAAGAACAATGTCCAAGATGTATTAGTATAACCAGGAGAACCTGCCTCACAGCTGTAGAGGCCTGTGGGAAAGAAAACAGGCAGGAAACAAAGTAGCCAGTCTCCCCCCCCCCACACACACACACACACACCTTCTGGGCCGGAGCTATACACTTGCCTCCTGACCCTGGAGCCTTCTGGGTCTGAATCATCCATTTTCCTCTCTCTATAGGTGTAATAACCGAACTCAGTGTGTGGTGGTGGCCGGCTCCGACGCCTTCCCTGACCCCTGCCCTGGAACCTACAAGTACCTGGAGGTGCAGTACGACTGTGTCCCTTACAGTGAGTCATCTTGTTCCTCATGCAGTCTTGGGCCCTTCCCCCACAAAGCAAGGAAGAAGCACCTTGATCCGGCACGTGTGTGCACATATCCGTGGGGCTGGGCACAGGGGCTAGCAGGCTTGCTTGCTCGCACTTTGACACATTGTTTTCACAGACACTGGCCACATTTGGTGGCTACTCTCCCGCGATGTCCCCTCCTGTAGGGGCATCTTCAGTTCTAGTCACCTGCCCACCCCTGCTTCCTCACATGTCCTTCACCTGCTAAAGCCCATCCTAGCCACACTCCCACAGCATGCTGGCATCTCTCTGGCCTTCTGACCTCTACACCTCCCTCCTGTTCTGCTGCCCATGGACACACTGACCTTTCTCGCCTTCTTCCACACACCCTCTCCTGCCCCTTCCACATCATGAAAGCCAAAGACATCTTCCAAGGTTCCTAACTACTAGTTGGTTTATCTATTACCCTGAGAATGCTTCCTATCTGCAAAGGCAGTACTGCCATGTTGGAATGACAGTAACCCCAAGAAGATGGTTTTGGGGAGCCGAGAGCCTGGCTATCCTACACCTGACTGAGGGGAAGCAGATAGAGACAGGGTTGCTCATCCTCAACACCTGCCCTCTAGCATCACCAGTCCTCCTGACCACTCCCTCCCTCCCCTCGCCCGTCTGTCCTCTCACCTGGCTTCACATAGCCAGCCTGGAGGTAGGGAAGGCCTCTAGGCAAAAGGGGAGGAGGCAGGACCATCAGGGTGTCCAAGTGAGGGGGTAGGGGAGTAGACAACCTCATAACTCTGCCTCCTCTCCCCTCCCGCCCAGCTTTCCCACCACCACCCCTCCAACCTTTGATTTCTCCTTGCAGGTGAAGCCGGGATGATGGGTGAACAGGATCACTCACTGCCTGTGTAACTTTCTTCTTTTAGTGTCCGCCCTTTCCTTTCAGTGCCTGAGAGGGATGCCCATCTGCTCCCTGAAGCCTCCCCACAGCACTGGGGACACTGCCCACCCGCAGTTGGGGCATCAGAGAGGGAGGTGGGAAATGACATGTTGTCTAGGACAGAGGGCTGGGCAGGTGGTGTGAGGTTCAACCATGGCTCCTGACTTGTCTGGCTCTGAAACCTGCAGCAAATGACTTAAAATTTCTCCGGGTGCTGCAGACGGAGGCGTGAGTCCTGGAGATCGGGAGTGACAAGCGCTTGGCCCTGCGGCCAGAGTCTGCTCCCAGGAGCAAAGCCCCGAAGGCAGAGGCTGCGACTTCACCCCCCAGCGCCCATCCCGAGCCTGATTCAAGATGTGCTCAGTGATGGTACGGACGCTCTTTCCCACCACCTGAGCCTCTTCATCCTCTGTGATGTGGGAGGGGGTCAAACAGCCTCCCCTGAGCGCTTCAAGGGATAGAGACAGCATGGGACCCAAGCTACTTTTTGCCCCAGGCCATAGGTTCCAAGGGAACAGCAGCTGCTTGGCCTCCCCTGTGTGGCTTCTTCACTTCTCTGAAACTCAATTTCTCCAACTGTAGACAGGGTCCTGGAAGGCCTGGCTGCAAGGGCCTGCACTGTTCCCTTGTCCTCATGAGCACTGGTTGCTGTCACTGTGACTACATTTCGCTTCTAACCAGTTACTATTATTGCCATGGTAATCAAAATAAGAACAGAAACATAAAACAAACCTAACTCTCTAGAGCAGACAGGACACAAGACTGGAAAAAGTCCCTGGTCCAGGTCCAAAGATCCAACCAAGATGAAAGGAAGGAAGAAAGAAAAGAAAGAAAGAAAGAAAGAAAGAAAGAAAGAAAGAAAGAAAGAAAGAAAGACAGACAGACAAGAGGCCACAGGTCCTGGGAAGCAGCTTAGAGACCTGGAGCCAGGCACTTGTGTGGCCTAGGAGCACGGCCCAGGAACATGGGCTGTGGGTTAAGGTGGCACAGGGCAGGGAAGGCAGCTTGAGACAGAAGAGTGGTAGCCTGAGCCTTGGAAGACTGCACATGGAGTGGGTGACATGGGTAGGGCTAGCCATGGGTGCTCTTGTTCAGGCAGAGCTAGTAGGCCCAGTTCAACTATTTCCTGCCTCCCCCACCCCCCCAGGTAATTGGGGTTTGAGTTCAGGAATGACTCAAGCTAGGAAGAAGGCAGGGAAGCCAGACACACACTTCATGACTTTCCCTGAGCATATCCTGAGTGCTGGGTCCTGGGCAAGGCGCTGGGGAGCCAGACAGGGTCCCTGCTGAACTCAAGCAGGGTATCTGGAGGGGGTCAGTCTGGTCAGCCACAGGGCCCTGGGCTTCAGAGGCTGAGGTGACCCCAGTGCTCGTGAAGGTGGGGCAGGGGTGGGGGCAGGGATCCCACAAATGGGGGATCACTGGAGTGTGGGAACCCCAGACATTGGACTAACACTGGATTTGCTTTGCAGCTGAGCACAGCCTAACTGTCCCTTCCTCCCCAGGTGCCACCTGTGCGTCATCAAGGGCGGTGGGCAGGGCAGGGTGCAGCTAGGGCTCCTGGGCCCTTGGTGGACTGGGCAGAGCAGCTGAACCTTGAGCTCCCCCCCCCTCTCCCCGGGAGTATAGGAGCCTGTCTGCCACATGCTGTCCAGCCCAGTCTGTGTCCCCTCCAATTCTGTGCCTCTTGTCTTCCTTACCGTGGCTCTGTCTGAGGTCGGGGCACCTGCCTGCCTGCCTGCCTGCCTCTGTTGTTCCGTGTCTGGTTCTGCTGCCCTCTCTGTGCGTTTCGGGGGTCTGGAGAGCTTAGGGGAACACAACTGGACTCAGGTGGGGCTACTCAAAGGGGCAGGGGCTCAGTCTGTGCTCTCACTGAGAAGGGTACCCAGACCCCAGAGACACTAAACCCCTCTTGGCCCCTGATTGTAGCAGGGGATTAGCACACAGGGTGGAGAGGAGCCCTGTGGTTCCTATATTCCCCACTGCCTGGTGGGCCCTCCTGCCTGTCTGTACCATTCCCAGTCTTTTCGTCTCTTCCCTCCTGTGTGTCTCCCCTGTCCCTTCTCACTGTCTCCTCAGCACCCTCTCACCCCATCCTACCCCAGAAAAAGGGACTTGGGGGTGGGGGCTGAAATGATACTACGGAAGGGGTTGGGAAAACAGGAGGAAAGACAGGAAGAGGGGGCGTGTGGCCAGAAAAGAAACGAAAGCAATTTAATCTTTTTTTTCTCTTTTTTTTTCTTGCACATTTTTTTTCAATTTGTTTTCTCTCTCTCTTCCGATGCTTAAAGTAGAAGTGGAGCAGAAAGGTAAACACACTGTCACCAATGCTAACCCCTAACTCAATTTGTTCCGCCTCGTACCATACTCATGTGGCCCACCCTCCCTCCCACCCCTTCTTCTCCCCCACGCCCACTGGTCCCGTTGACTTCCCCCGCCCCGGTGTCCTCCCAGCACAGCTGGGCTGGACCTGGTGCTGCAGCACCGCCAAGGCCAAGGTCACGGCCACGGCCATGGGCTTCTCCACCCTCCAGATATTCACCGAAGCTCCTCTCTGAGTCTGGGCAAGATACTCACCCCACTCCTACACCCGTCTCTTTCTTTCTCTCTCCTCTCTCCTCTCTCCTCTCTCTCTGCCTCTTCTGGTCCCTGGTCCCTGCAGGGTACCTGACCTCATCTCTCATTTCTTTTGCCTCCCTTAGGAGAAATGTGTAAGCATCCAGGCGGGTGGGGGGTGGGGAGGGACGCCACAGTCTCCACAGGTACCGGTAGAGGTCTCTTCCTCGGTCTCTCTCTCTCTTTTCCTCCCTCCCTCTTACTTTCTCTCCCCTCCTCCTCTCTCTCCTCTCCTACCCCCTTGTACCTTTTGCAAAGTGTTTCTGGTAGGGGGTGGTGGGATGGAGGGAACACTTTTTCCTTTGGGGGACCAGATTTCTCATCTCTCTCTCTGGCTCCTGGTGGCTTAAGTTCTTCTGGTTTGGCGTTTCCAAGGCCCAGAGCTGTTGTGGAGCACAGAGGACAAGTTTTCTCGCCCTCTACCCCTTCTGACAAGCCGGGTCCAGTCCTGGGGAGGGTTGTCAGCTATCCCAAGCCCCTGGGACCCTGGGCCAGGGTGGGGGTGGGGCTCCTGGAGAGGGTGGAGTGGGTTCTGTTTGGCACACTTGCAAAGCTGCAGTCAGGGTTTCTTCCGGGCTGATGTGGGAGAGGATGAGGGAGGGGTGGTAGGGGTCATAGACTTGCTCTGGGGACTTCCACAGGCACCATAATTTCTTTTGCAAGGAGCCCCATGGTAGTAGATGTGACTATCTATCTATTATGGGCTAGGGAGTGGAGGGTGGCTTGCTAGCAATGGGACAGGAGGCAGTGGGCAGACAGTGAGATGGCCCTTCAGGGTCCCCTTTGCCTTGAAATTAAGGTGGTCTGTGGAGGATCCCCTGCCAGGGAGGTGGGCGGGTTTCCTCTGAGCTGCTCCCCTCCCCTTTCCTTCCCGCCTTGCCCATCTCAGAGGCCTGGGCACCACCCTCCCTGCCCTCCTGAGTCAGCCCTGCACTAGCCACTCTTCTTGCAGGCTTGGAACTACGGCACTGGATCTCCTCTCTGGTCGGACCGGGGAAGGGAAGAGGTGTTGGGAGCTGGGTGCCCAAGGCCCCTGGCAGGCCCTTCCTCATCTCTTCCCCTTCCCTGGGATGACCTCTAACTGTGTTTTTCCTCCCCTGGTACCCTCTGACCAGCTCAGGCTTTCTTCATGAACACACACCCCTGGCAGGGGTTTTTATGGGGTAGAGGGGGAACCTGGGGAACAGAAAAAAAGGTCAGGGGCCAGATCATCTGGTCAGAGGGTACAGACATAACTGATGGGAATGCCAGGGCTTAGAGCCCAGGGTTAACTCGTGTTAAAGAGGCTGTGCTACTGGCTGCTTTGGGCCTAGGGACCTAGAGCCAAGCTGCCCTTAGCACTATGCTGGGATAGGGGTGGGGGCTACAGATTGCTCCCCACTCCCAACCAAGTTAGCCTGCTGATGAGCCAGGCTGGAAATAGACACTAGGCCTGGCTCCTACCCAAGGATCCCTCACTACTGAAGCTGCCCACCATGCTGGGCAAGTTGTCCCAGCCCTCCCTGTGTCCCTGGGGCTAGCTGCTTTGGTGATGGACCAAGCAGGAGCAGAGAATTCACTGTAGATCCACAAACACCCACCCTGCAGCACTGGCCTGCCTGTGGGTTTTAACATGGAGAAAGGCGAGGGAGGTGCCCGTCCTCCTGAAGGGGAGGGCCTCTGTCCCACAGCATTCCGGGAAGGGGGGACACACTGACCCCTGAATCACTAGGGTAGGCTAGGAACAGGTGGTGCTGGGCTGTGAGGGGCAAGGGTGGGCAGGCCAGTGGTGCCAACGAGATGCAGTCGAGGTTTTCCTCTTTTCAGGGAATGGGGGGGTGGGGCGGGGCCCCCCACCTTTCTGACATCAGCGCTGCCTTGGTCCCTCCTCCCGAGCCCGGGATGGTCACAGGTAAATCGGGGTCCGGGGCAGGGGAGGTGGGGTGGGCTGGGGTGGGCTGGGGCTTTATCCTAGCACCTGGTTCCCTCCCTTGCCCCCTCCGAGCTGGACCTGGGACTACCCCTGGAAGGGACTCTCAGTCGGGCCTGGGCCTTGGAGTGAATTCTCTGCTCACCCCCTCTCTCCTCGCCAGCACTAACCTTCTCTTGCCAGGTGGTCTCCAGAGCGCCTCCCTTGGAGCCAGGACTTGTGGACACACACACCCCTCCTTGTCTCTCTTCCCTCTGCGCAGCTCCCGTGCCCCAAATGTCCCCATCCCACCAGTGTCAGTGTGCTTCTGAACCTGACCCCACCAGAGGCCCTGCCGGCTGGGGCAGGATTGGACTTCTCCCTAGCCTAACCTGGGAGCTGCTTCCTCCATCCTTTCCTCAGACAGCTGCAGGGACCTGAGGAGAGAATAGACAGCCTTAAGCCTCCCTGCCAGAGTGGGTGTGGAAACATCACTCTACCTTGCAGCTTTTGGAGGAAGAAAGTGAAGTTTTTTGTTTTCTTAGTCCACCCCTGCATGGTTGGTGAAGGATGGGATCCCAGCCCCTAGTTCTTCCACAGAGACAGAAGGGAGGCTAGGTGGCACTGCAGCAGAGCCCCCCATACCCACTCTGGGAGAGTACTGGCCAAATCCTTTGTCCCCAGCCTGTGGGGTCTCTAGCAGCCAAGGAAGGGAAGAGGTACCACCTCCCCACACTAACCCTGCTCTTGATGGTCTCCAGGGTTCACAGCACCAGGGAGAGGGGCAGCTGGGCAGGGCGGGGATTCCCCGCCCACAAACCCCCTTCCCATCACCAGCCCGACCAAGCAACCATGACTGCAGCAGCAGGAGGGGACAGCATGGTTTCCTCCCCCCACAGTGTGACCAACTCGCCTCTCTCTCCCCTCTCTCCTTGCCTCTGCTCCTCCCCACCTCCTCCCTGCCTACCCACCCACCCGGCCCAGTCTTCGTGTGCCCAGGGACCCTGCAGAAGGTTCTGGAGCCCATCTCCACACATGAGTCAGAGCACCAGTCTGGTGCATGGTGCAAGGACCCGCTACAGGCAGGTGACCGTATCTACGTCATGCCCTGGATTCCCTACCGTACGGACACACTGACTGAATATGCCTCATGGGAGGACTATGTGGCTGCACGCCACACCACCACATACCGACTGCCCAACCGTGTGGATGGTACTGGCTTTGTAGTGTACGATGGCGCGGTCTTTTACAACAAGGAGCGCACGCGAAACATCGTCAAGTATGACCTGCGGACCCGCATCAAGAGTGGTGAGACAGTCATCAACACAGCCAACTACCATGACACCTCACCATACCGCTGGGGAGGCAAGACCGACATTGACCTGGCGGTGGATGAGAATGGGCTGTGGGTCATCTATGCCACCGAGGGCAACAATGGGCGCCTAGTGGTGAGCCAGCTCAACCCCTACACGCTGCGCTTCGAGGGCACATGGGAAACGGGCTACGACAAGCGCTCCGCCTCCAATGCCTTCATGGTCTGCGGAGTCCTCTATGTGTTGCGCTCTGTATACGTGGATGACGATAGTGAGGCAGCTGGCAACCGTGTGGATTATGCCTTCAACACCAATGCAAACAGAGAGGAACCAGTCAGTCTGGCTTTCCCCAACCCCTACCAGTTTGTATCCTCTGTCGACTACAATCCCCGGGACAATCAGCTGTACGTGTGGAACAACTATTTTGTGGTGCGCTACAGCCTGGAGTTTGGACCCCCAGATCCCAGTGCTGGTAAGGATGGGTTTTGAGGGATGTAGGCCTCTTTGCATCCCTCACTCCTTGGTACCAGAATGAAAATCACAGTTTGTGGCAAACACTGTACACAGTCATCACAGCTGCGACTTCTACTGTCTTCGAGGCATGGGGTTCATTGCATTGTTTTACAGTTGAAACCCATGCACTGTGTGACCTAGGGATTATCTTTCTTGAGGATTGAACCCCAGGACTCTGGGCTCTACCCAGTGATCTGTGCTGCCTAGGCACATTAGAGATTACAGAACCACTCACTCACTGTAGTCTCATTTTGTCTCCAGCTGGTGTTCTCATCACTAACCCAGAGCAGCCCCAGAGCTCTAGAGAGCCTTAGGCAACCTTTGTAGAAAGGGAGTTGGGTGTGTGTGTGTGTGTCCGCCAAGGGAAGCTGTAGCCAGGCTCCAGACCCCAGTTGGCCATGTCACAGATGAGAGGTGATTACATCCAGCAGCTTTGACACACATCTCCAGTTCCAGGGAGATGCCACATTATACACAATAGTCTATTTTTACCTTTTTCTGAATATGTGGTCTCATGAATGTAGGGTACCTCTGAGCACAGGAAGGCAGGGGACCCAGAACAGCTCTCCACCTCAGTGGATAAAGAAGACATGGAGGTGCCAAGGAACCCTCTGCTTGGACACATTGGTGGGCCTTATGCAGGAGTGTAACCCTGTCCTGTCTGTCCCCTCTACCTTCTAGGCCCAGCCACTTCCCCACCTCTCAGCACCACCACCACAGCTCGGCCCACACCCCTCACCAGCACAGCCTCACCTGCAGCCACCACTCCACTCCGTCGGGCACCCCTCACCACACACCCAGTGGGCGCCATTAACCAACTGGGACCTGACCTGCCTCCAGCCACAGCCCCAGCACCCAGTACTCGGCGGCCTCCAGCCCCCAATCTGCACGTGTCCCCTGAGCTATTCTGTGAACCCCGAGAGGTCCGACGGGTCCAGTGGCCAGCCACCCAACAGGGTATGCTGGTGGAGAGGCCTTGCCCCAAGGGGACTCGAGGTGAGTACTGGGGCCACAGCTGACCAGAAAGGGCTAGACACACAGATTAGCTATATAGGTGCCATCTGCAGCCTAGCATCTGGGGAGTTGCAGGTGAGCTGGCTACCCGCCTCAGACTAAAGCAGCAGAGCCAGTTTCAGGACAGATATGGGACAGATAAGCAGCCCAGGTACTCTGGAGGTTCCAGGCAAGGCTGGGAGGGGCCTCGTGGAGAAAGTTTTGCACAGTGAGTCTTACCTAGGGGCTCTGACTCTGGGAAGCTAGGGTGGGCTGCCTTGTGCCTTTCCTGAAGTGTCTGTCTGCCCTTTTCCCTCTGCTCTCTCTTTGCTCCTTGCTTGGCCTTTGTCATCTCCTCTCTGGCTTTCTTGTCTATCTCTACAGGGATTGCCTCATTCCAGTGCCTCCCAGCTCTGGGCCTGTGGAACCCTCGAGGCCCTGACCTCAGCAACTGCACCTCCCCCTGGGTCAACCAAGTAGCCCAGAAGGTACCAGTAACTGTTGCCCCTTGCAGGCAGGCCATCTAGAGCCCAGAGTCAGCAGGAGTGGAAATAACTTGGGAGACATAGAGGGCTATAACCAGGGCAAGGGGTCTCCTTTTCTCTAACCCTTGTGTGAGGAAGACGTACAGGGAGAAGAGGGTAGGGCACGTGGAGGAGGGCAGGCCAGCGCCCAACAGATCTGAGGGCTCTCCTCCCTGTTTCACTCAGATTAAGAGCGGAGAGAATGCAGCCAACATTGCTAGTGAACTGGCCCGCCACACACGGGGCTCCATCTATGCTGGGGACGTGTCCTCCTCGGTAAAGCTGATGGAGCAGCTGTTGGACATCCTGGATGCCCAGCTCCAGGCCCTCCGGCCCATTGAGCGCGAGTCAGCTGGCAAGAACTACAATAAGGTAAGTGCCTGTACCTGCAGCCACCCCACAGTGACCAGTGAGGGATGCGATACCCCAGGGCCTGCTGGACTTCATTGCCACAGTGCCCTGAGTAGTCCTCAGAGGGGGGTTTCTGAAGGAGGTCTCGGGGAGTGGAGAGTCCACCTGTCACGACCTCCATCTCTTTCTCTAGATGCACAAGCGAGAGAGAACCTGCAAGGATTATATCAAGGTGAGCCTAGTGGGTACCTAGTGGGTTTGTGGGCATGAGGGGCCTTGGGACTGAAAGGGAGAGAAGGGGGCATTAAGTCTGCCTCAAGGAACTAAGAATGTAGGAGACTCATGCTATTAACCCTGCTACACACAGGCTGTGGTGGAGACTGTGGACAACTTGCTCCGGCCAGAGGCGCTTGAGTCCTGGAAAGACATGAATGCCACAGAACAGGTGCACACAGCCACCATGCTCCTAGATGTCTTGGAGGAGGGGGCCTTCCTGCTGGCTGACAATGTCAGGGAACCCGCTCGCTTCTTGGCTGCCAAGCAGAACGTGGGTGAGTACTGCAGCCACCCTAGGGCTAGCCCCCAACTCTGGGCCAGTGGTTTCACTGCAGTCCTCATAGTGTAGCATGAACCTTATCTGGGCACAGACACTGATAACATGTCCTTTCTACCCCTGCCCTTACAGTCCTGGAGGTGACTGTCCTAAACACGGAGGGTCAGGTGCAGGAGTTGGTGTTCCCCCAGGAATACCCCAGTGAGAACTCCATCCAGCTGTCCGCCAACACCATCAAGCAGAATAGCCGCAATGGTCAGTGTCCCATGGGGTGTATCTGAAAGCACACACACACTGCCCACTTGGCACCCTGACCTAGACTTGTGGAACCCAATAATAGTCATGTTTCACACTTTATTTGCTGCTAGTATGTATATCCCAAAGCCCTGCAAAGGCCTGGGCTTGCACAACTAAGTCCTAGTTCCAGAAGGCATTGTGCCCTTTGAGACCAAGGAAGTGGGTCAGAGAGCCAGCCTGTAATCCTGGCCACTGCGCTGTCATTTGACACACCCACTGCTAAACAATGGCCTTGTGGAATTGGCTTCCAGGCTGCTGTCTCACCTGGGCCACAGCACAGTTTCAGTGTACCCAAGGATGGCCACTGTATCTCCCTGTGCCTGTCTTCCTCAGGTGTGGTCAAGGTCGTCTTCATCCTCTATAACAACTTGGGCCTATTCTTATCCACGGAGAATGCTACAGTGAAGCTGGCCGGTGAATCGGGGACCAGTGGCCCCGGAGGTGCCTCCCTGGTGGTGAACTCACAAGTCATTGCAGCATCCATCAATAAGGAATCGAGCCGAGTCTTCCTCATGGACCCTGTCATCTTTACTGTGGCCCACTTGGAGGTGAGCTCAGGTGTACCCCTCCCTCCCTGGAGGTCCCAGCATCCTTTGTTCCTGGACTACATACCCCCACCATGTGTTCACCTACCTGAGAGTAAGTTTCAGCTCCTCTGGACCATATGTCCCATAGAGCTGGTAGTCACCTTGGGCCCCAGGCACTTCCTTCACACTTGTCACTGTCCCTGTGGCTGGTTTGAGGGCAGGAATGGACTTGCAGTCTTGACAACCTGTCCACCACCATGTAACAGGCCAAGAACCACTTCAATGCAAACTGCTCCTTCTGGAACTACTCAGAGCGCTCCATGCTGGGCTACTGGTCAACCCAGGGCTGCCGCCTGGTGGAGTCCAATAAGACCCATACCACATGTGCCTGCAGCCACCTCACCAACTTCGCAGTGCTCATGGCTCACCGAGAGATCGTAAGCTGGCTGGCGCTCTGCTGCCCCGGGCAGTCCTGCTTGCTGCTGGCCTGGCTTTGCATGGCATCCTAGAGAGTACACAGCATGGGTGATGCCTACGAGGCCAGCCCATGGGCTTGGGGGGCCACCAGTCTTGCCTGGGGCATGAGGCCTTGCATCTGGCTCCCTCTGGCCCTAAGGCATTCTGAAGAAGCACATTTGTCATCCCTCCACAAGCCTTCCAGAGCATGAGGAAGTGAGCCTGCTCTGCTTGCACAGGGGTGGGGGCCAGCTTGGTGGCTGGGTCGTAGCACTGGAGGGTCTTGTGGCCCACAGCCTTGCCTGGGTCCTACCTGTAGCTGTCACCTGGCCAAGCCCTAAGTACCCCTCTATTCCTGTCTCCTAGTACCAGGGCCGTATCAATGAGCTGCTGCTGTCGGTCATCACCTGGGTTGGCATTGTCATCTCCCTGGTCTGTCTGGCCATTTGTATCTCCACCTTCTGCTTCCTGCGTGGCCTGCAGACCGACCGCAACACCATCCACAAGAACCTGTGCATCAACCTCTTCCTTGCGGAGCTGCTCTTCCTGGTTGGGATAGACAAGACTCAGTATGAGGTAAGTGACTCTTGGCCGAGGCGAGGCAGTGGGAAAGAAGGGCCATGGCTGGTGGAATAAATAGCCTCTTACTGATCTGCCCTCCCAGGTCGCCTGTCCCATCTTTGCTGGCCTTCTGCACTACTTTTTCCTGGCCGCCTTCTCCTGGCTATGCCTAGAAGGTGTGCACCTCTACCTGTTGCTGGTGGAGGTGTTTGAGAGCGAATACTCACGCACCAAGTACTATTACCTGGGTGGCTACTGCTTCCCAGCCCTGGTGGTAGGCATCGCAGCCGCCATTGACTACCGAAGCTATGGCACTGAGAAGGCGTGAGTGTCTCTGTTGTCCCCATGTCTTCATCTGGTTGGCTCTCGAGTGGCTGGCTGGTTTTCCTTGGGCCAGGGCTGGGGTGGCTGGCCTTCCAGGCATCCTTCCACTCTCATTGTGTTTCATTTTAGCTGCTGGCTGAGGGTGGATAACTACTTCATCTGGAGCTTCATTGGGCCCGTCTCCTTTGTCATTGTGGTAAGTGGCACTCCAAGTATGGGGGTTCCTTTCATTCAGGCTGGTCTTGACCCTAACTCGGGGTCCCTTGCCAGTTTTTCAAGGCACTAGAGTAAAAGCTTTCAGAACCAAGCGGAGGAGACAGGGCATGGCTCAGTGGTGAACTCTTACCCACTATGCAAAAGGCCCTGGGTTCTATCCCTAATTATACACACAAACACACAGACACGCACGCACGCACGGATACACACACACACAGACACACACACACACCTGAGCAGTAGCTAAAAAGACTAGGATGATTAAGTCCATAGTCCCCAGCATGAGGCCAGTGTTCCAGCAGCTGTGATCCAAGGCTGTTTCATGCCAAGCCATGATCCTTGGCCTCACAGCAAATACTGGATGGAGGTAGTGGCACTTTGGGCCCTGTAGGCAGAGAAGGCCCTGAAGAAGGGGTTGGAGCAAAGACTGAGCCCCTTCCTGTGCTGCTACCCAGGTGAACCTGGTGTTCCTCATGGTGACCCTGCACAAGATGATCCGAAGCTCATCAGTGCTCAAGCCTGACTCCAGCCGCCTTGACAACATCAAGTGAGACCCTCACCCTGGGGCCCTCAGGGTTTCCAGGACACTTTGTGCATCGTCGGTGCCATGCTTTGGGGTTTTCAGTGCGAGGGTATTTGTGCGTGGTGTGGACCCTGCTTAGCAGGGTCAGAAGGTGCAGCAGTCTGTCCACCTGTGCCTTCAGGCCAGCCACTGCAAATTTAGTGTGAGTCTGTTTGAGGGCACCTTGAAAAATGGGCCACAAAGGGAGCTTGAGTGGACTGGAAACCTCATCAAAATGATGACATTGGCAGGGAACAACCCACAGTGTCCACCAGCAGGCCTTCCAAGGCCACCTCAACCTTAGGCTAGGTCTTTCAGATGGCACCGGAGGGGAGGCCTTGGGGCTGGGCTGTCTTCCCTGGTGAGCACCATGACTGCCTGTCCTCCTGGCCACCAGGTCCTGGGCGCTGGGCGCCATTGCGCTGCTCTTCTTGCTGGGCCTCACCTGGGCTTTTGGCCTCCTCTTCATCAATAAGGAGTCGGTAGTCATGGCCTATCTCTTCACCACCTTCAACGCCTTCCAGGGGGTCTTCATCTTTGTCTTTCACTGCGCCTTACAGAAAAAGGTGAGCGTGACAGAACTCGGGGAGGGAGGCCAGGGTGAAGGTACTCAGGTGCCCCCTGGGCCCCTCAGTGTGTCCCCTGGTTACCTGCCTTCTGTGGGACCATCTGAGTCTGATGGGAGCCGAGAGGATTCAGTCAGAGGTCAAAGAGAATCTAGAAATAAAGCAGGATACAAGGGAGTGGCAGCACAGGCTGATAGGGCTGTGGGTGCACTTGTGGTCCTGTCTGACCTGAAACCCAGCCATGGGTGGCAAACAGCTGGGAGTCACAGTATTAAGATTCCTACCTTAACCTTTCTA
Organism: Cricetiscus sungorus; assembly: GCA_030556225.1. Taxonomy (NCBI): domain Eukaryota; kingdom Metazoa; phylum Chordata; class Mammalia; order Rodentia; family Cricetidae; genus Cricetiscus; species Cricetiscus sungorus. Next base: position 22,003,831 of record JANBXA010000729.1, read on the forward strand.
GAAAGAACTAAATTTTGTAATGATTCAAGGAATGGTGACAGGGGAACCCTTGCCTGGCTTTGAAGGCACTGCACACACATGGCACATAAACGTACATGCAGGCAAAACATCCATACACATCAACTTTTTTCTTAAAGCACCACGAGGGCTGAGGATGTGGCTGAATTGGTGGAGTGCTTGCCTAGCATGCATGAAGCCTGGGTTCCATCCCCAGGGTCACAAATTGGGCATAGTGGTGCATGCTGACAATTCTAGCCCTGGGGAGGTGGGGGCAGGAGTTCAGAGTAATAATGTTCTCTGTGCTCCTTAAAGATGAGTTGAGTTGGAGAATGAAGGAATGAGTGAGGAAGTTAGAGGAAGAAAGAGAGAATGAACCGAAGCACTAGGCTGAGTGGCTGGCCATCAGTGGCTTGCCTGCTTGACAAGCTGCCGTCCCTCCCTTCACAGGTGCACAAGGAGTATAGCAAGTGTCTGCGCCACTCGTACTGCTGCATCCGCTCCCCTCCTGGGGGCACTCACGGCTCCCTAAAGACCTCAGCCATGCGAAGTAATACCCGATACTACACAGGGACCCAGGTATGGGCAGGGAGGCGTTCCCAGGCAGCAGTGCTCTGTCAGAGCCTTGGAAAGACCCTGGAGGGTGGGGGGTACTAGAGATCCCCTCACGTTTGGGCTGTGTCCCCAGAGTCGAATCCGGAGGATGTGGAATGACACCGTGAGGAAACAGACAGAGTCCTCCTTTATGGCGGGTGACATAAACAGCACCCCTACCCTGAACCGAGGTGAGGCGCCCCTGGCCCTGGTACCTCTCAGAACCTCCTTGGCCCAAGCCTCTGGGCTGCCTCATAACCTCCGACCCCTTCCCTTGAGCAGGTACCATGGGGAATCATCTACTGACCAACCCTGTGCTACAGCCCCGTGGGGGCTCTAGCCCGTACAATACACTCATTGCGGAGTCTGTGGGCTTCAATCCTTCCTCGCCCCCAGTCTTCAACTCTCCAGGTGAGGGCACTTGGGCTGGCTGGATGCCGGGGAAGAGCAGAGTCCCAGGTTGGGAGGCCCTGAGGACAGGTCCTCGGGGCCTCTGCTTAGCTCATTCTTGTCTTCTCTTGCATTCTTGTCTTCTCTTGCGGGCTGGCATCTACAGGAAGCTACAGGGAACCGAGTAAGTACCACGGTCTCTTGTAAGCACTTCCAAAGGGGGAGGGGAACAAAGGCAGACCGTCTCCTGTAAGGATCTCATAGGGACCAGAAACTTGGGGTGTCCCTGCCCACAGGCTCTGGCACAGCAGCCAGGTGGGGAACTTCAGGTAGGGAATGAAAGTGAGGGGTCAGCCCAAGCCTAGGGGTGTACCTGGCTACACGGGTCTGGTGAACAGGCCCTTACCCACACCCTCATGAGCCTATTGCTAGTCGGCAGGCCCCACAGCAGGTGAAAGAGGAGAATGAGACCCGAGGATCTGGGACAGACCTCTCAGCGCCCTTTGTCTACCCACGTGACCAGGCCCATCCTTACTGCCCCCTCTGCCCTGCAGAGCACCCCTTGGGAGGCCGGGAAGCCTGTGGCATGGATACCCTGCCCCTTAATGGCAACTTCAACAACAGCTACTCCTTGCGAAGCGGGGATTTCCCTCCGGGGGATGGGGGACCAGAGCCCCCCAGAGGCCGGAACCTGGCCGATGCTGCCGCCTTTGAGAAGATGATCATCTCAGAGCTGGTGCACAACAACCTGCGCGGGGCCAGTGGGGGCGCCAAAGGGCCTCCCCCGGAACCTCCTGTGCCACCCGTGCCAGGGGTCAGTGAGGACGAGACCGGCGGGCCTGGGGGTGCTGACCGGGCAGAGATTGAACTTCTCTACAAGGCCCTGGAGGAGCCGCTGCTGCTGCCCCGGGCCCAGTCGGTGCTGTACCAGAGTGATCTGGACGAGTCAGAGAGCTGCACGGCAGAGGATGGGGCCACCAGTCGGCCCCTCTCCTCACCTCCCGGCCGGGACTCCCTCTATGCCAGCGGGGCCAACCTGCGGGACTCGCCCTCCTACCCGGACAGCAGCCCTGAAGGGCCTAATGAGGCCCTACCCCCACCCCCCACCTGCCCCCCCAGGGCCCCCAGAAATCTACTACACCTCCCGCCCGCCGGCCCTGGTGGCTCGGAATCCCCTACAGGGCTACTACCAGGTGCGGCGGCCCAGCCATGAGGGCTACCTGGCAGCCCCCAGTCTCGAGGGGCCAGGGCCCGATGGGGACGGGCAGATGCAATTGGTCACCAGTCTCTGAGGGGCCTCATGGACCAGAGGCCGGGGGCCTGGCCAGGGAGAGAACCCAGGAGGGGCTCTGATGAGAGCAGAGACTGATGGAGGCAGTGGCTGGTGGGCCACTCTCTCCAGGTGCCCCTCAGCCCGTGGGCCCCACAGTCCCCTCGGGGACTCTGGCCTGGGCCCCAGGTGCCAGGGTTAGTAGACAGGGTTTCCACCAGCCACACACCCCAGCCTCTCTAGGGGAGTGCAATGAGGAAAAGTCCCCAGGGGCCCTAGGAGTGAGGGAGAAACTGGCGGGTGTGACCAACTTGTGTCACTCCCTGCCTGTGGAGGAAAAGCAAGGCTTCCCTAGGTCTGTAGGGGGTTGCCGCTTTTCAGGTAGCCAAAGCCTTGCAGGATCCAATCCATCAGCTGCTCCTACCCATCCACCGGAAGGGAGTGGTGGGGCCGCAAGACAGATGGACAGGATCCTCCCATGCTACAGTTCGTGTGCCCTGGGTACTGGGCCTTGCACCACAGGAAGGCCCAGGCCCTGGCCCAGGGGATTGGCGGTGGGGGCTGGTGATTAGTGCGGAACTTTCTCTAAAGCTCCTTTCTCCCTTGCTATTGGTCCCTATCTCCCAAGCAAGCCTGCCCCTCAACCCCCAGAGTGCACCCAATGACCCCCTCCCTTGGGGTGACTCCCGATGAAGCACAACTCCCCGCAGGGCCTCCTAACCCACTGGGGTGGCCACACTTGGGCAGTTCCCAGTCCTATGGGCTGGGTTATCTGGGGAGCAGATTTGGGGTCTGGGGCTCCCTGCGGAGTGGGTCCTGGGTTTGGATCTTTCCCTAGGGGGTCCTCTTACCCCTCTCTCTTCCTCTCCTATTGCTGTAAATATTTCAACAAAATGGAAAAGGAAAAAAAAAAGACAAAAAAAAAAGTAAGAAAAGAAAATCTCATCACTTGAAGCCACCGGGCACCTGCAGCCCAGGCCAGCCCGGACTTTCTCCAGAACAAAGCAGCGGCCAGCCCTAGCAACCAGGACTTCCTGTATGTAAACATCAGCCAGGGTGGGCAGCCGCCAGAGCAGCTTTTTACACTCCAGAGACAAAACAATTCTAGAAGCAACAGCGAAACAAAGAACCTGTCCTTCCCAGCACCGGTCCTGTCACCTCTGCCTCTGCGCTGTCCACCCCGCATCAGTCAGCCCTCCTGGGGCGTGTACCTCACTGCCTGCCCCAGGACCAGAGGCCTGTCTCCCCCTGCCCCACAGGCCAGGAGACACCCTCACACCCAAAGATGCTTTTGCCAAGATGGCTGCACTACCCCTTTGAGTTCCTGCTTCTCGTATATCGCTTCAGGACTCATGGCAGGCAGGAGGAGGCTGCCATCCCATCCTGGGAAGGGCACGGGAAAGGAGTCAGGGCAGGAGTTTCCTGTGTCTGAGGGCAGAATGGCAGTGCTGAGCCCATTCCTGCGGGTGGGGACAAAGGTGAGAGGTCACTTTCCCTTACCCCCCCACCCCAAGCACCTCTAGACCTTCAGCCTGGCCTGCCCTCCCCCAGTTTTTTGGGGGTAGCATACCCTGCTGCCATCTTCCAGAGGTGGCATCACACCTGCTGACTTCCCCCTGTCTTGTCCCTGCCTCCTTCCTCACAAGTGCCACGAGTTTTCAAGCATCCTCGGGTCTCAGCTTGCTGCTGCCATGAACTTCTTTGGGTTATGAGGGAGGGACTCCAGGAAGGAGCTGAGGAGGTGGATAGGTGGCTGGGAGGGCCCTTTTTGCTGCTAGAAAGCCCTCTCCCTTCTGGGGAGCTGGGACTGGCTTGTCCCCATCAATGAGGGGGAAAGGGGCCAGACCAAAGATAATGGTTTGCCCCATGAAGGGGAATAGATGTGAAAAGGCAGGGTTTATAACATCTTTGGTTTTTTCTGGTGGTGTGTTTTAGCCTAACTTACCAGAAGACCAAGGGCGAAGTCTATAGGGAAGAGGAGAGATGGGGATCGTCTTGCTAGGCAGGCATGAAGAGTAGGGAATGGCTTGTGGCCCTTGCCTAACTTCCACTGGACCTGGAGCATGGAATGCCAGGCCCAGGAGCCGGAGGACTTGGCTCAGCCCAAGCCTGAGGCCCATCAGACAACAAAGCTGGAAGAAGGGGTGGGGTGAAGAGCTCCTCTGGGATTGGCAGACACAGTGCTGCTTCCTCTTTCTCTGTACAACCCTTCTCCAAAGGTGGAGGGTGGAGTGTAGCAAGGCCCTGATTCCAGCTCTAGCTGGAACCACTAGCACAGAGTAACTCCCAGGCCTCAGAGCTACATGGCAGGTCCCCGAGTGGGGCTGGATCCACTACAATCCAGCGCAAAGCCACGCAGAGAGCCCAGGTGTCCCCTACCCTAACCAGACCTGGTGCCTTGACGCCCCCACCCCAGCGGGGACGGTACAGAGAAGGGTCTTGGTCTCCTCCTACTCCCTTCCTTGGGCTCCTGAAGTCATTTGCTCCTAAATCTTGCTCATTCTTTTTCTCTGCATTTTTTCTTTTGGGTTTTCCTAACTATTCAACTTCTTCCTTTGCTGTCTCTGTGTCTTCCCCTCCCCTCTCTCATTTTCAATTTCTCTGTCCATCTGGGCCTACTCCCACACCCTAGCTCCCTCTTTCCTTGGTCTCCTTTTCGATATGCCAAACCAATTTTGGGTCGAGTGCATTTAACGAGAACAAAATAAAAGGCTCATAAGAACGTTTCAGAAAAAAACAAAAAGTTTAAAAAAATGTTGAGTCAAAAAGTCAAACAATAAAGAAATTAAGATTTCTTGGAATGATAAGAGTGATGTGATTCAATCGGGGGGCAAAAAAGTGTAGGGTATGCTGCTCTCAGTTATACATCAACACCCTGAAGTTAGATGGCCATGGCATCACAGGCCTATATAATTTCAGCATTCGGGGAGCTGAGGCAGCAGGATGGATCAGTCAAGGTCAGCCTGGGCTACATGGTAAAACCCTGTCCCAGTCAAAGTAAGAGGCTGGGGAAATGCTCCTATGGTAAAAAAACGCTTGCTCTTGCAAAAGACCCAGCTTCAGTTCCCAGCTCATGACCACCTGTGACTCCAGTTCTAGGGGATCCGCCCATCCACAGGCACACATGTGCTACACTACTTACAAGCAAAACACTGGGACATAAAATTATAAACAAAAAATAAACCTCAGGCTGGAGAGATGGCTCAGAGGTTAAGAACACTGGCTGCTCTTCCAGAGGACCCCGGTTCAATTCCCACCACCTACATGGCAGCTCACACCTGTCTGTAACTACAGTTCCAGGGGATCTGACACCCTCACACAGACATAACAGAAAATAAAAATAAATTTAAATAGACAAACGAGCCCCATAGAACCCTCAGTGGGGACCAGGAACTTGTTTGTGGAGTACTCTTACACGCCTGGTCTGGCTGAATGTTCCTTGAGCAGTTTCCTCTGACCTACACCCACAATCCAGGGTGCATGCTAGAGTTAGAACTCCATTTTACAGATGGAGATGCCCACCTAGACACACATATGGACACACACCTGGGTCTCTGGCACGACCACTGTGTCACACTCTCAGAGGAGCCCTTCTTGGCAGGCAGAGGCAGGCTGATCTCTGACTTTGAGGCCAGCCAGCCTGATGTACAGAGTGAGTCCAGGACAGCCAAGGTTACATAGACCCTGCTTTGAAACTCCAGTAGTGGGGGTGGCAGGGTCAAAAGCTTCTTTGAGTAGTTGGCTGAAACATTTGTCAAAGATGGCCCACTAAAAAGAGCTGGAGACACCTGATATCCCTTAGCTTGGTCTTGATGGAGGGATTTTAAGGCTCAGGTATCACAATGCTAGAGAGAATACTTGTACAACATAATCCTGCACAGTGGGAAGGCCTAGAAAGCATGCCCTTCACAAAATTCTGTACGGCACAAAATGGCAAGGGGCACCAGCACATTGGAAGAGCTTTGTTGTCACCCTTTTCCTTGTGCCAGACCTTGTGGTTGCTGCTCAGAGAAATCTCAAACGAAACAAAAAGGCTTCACTGGACAGTGGCAAGAGGGAGTCTGGGCCTGTGAGCCAGCTTCCAGACTTGAGCCAGTTTGCAGACCCAGACCCAGAATGGCCCAGAGTGAAAGGCCAGGTTTCCCTTGCTAAAATACTGAAGAGTTTTACTGTTAGCCTTTCTCCAGGCCTTCCTGGGAGGGACCTAAGGCCTTTTATAAGGGTAAGTGTACACTGGGGGAAAGGAAGCAATCAGATTTCTGGGGTCTTTTAGGGACTGGTTCAGACAGACCTCAAGAAGCATTGTGGGGGCTGGAGGGATGGCTCAGAGGTTAAGAGCACTGGCTGCTCTTCCAGAGGACCCTGATTCAATTCCCAGCACCCACATGGCAGTTCACAACTGTGTGCAACTCCAGTTCCCAGGGATATAATGCCCTCATACAGGTAAATCAATGTACATGACATAAAAATGAACAAATTTTGAAAAAGGAAGCCCTGTGGCCCTCCATTTAAACCAGGGGCTGGTGGAGGTCAGGTTATTAATGGTGTTTTGGCTGAATTCTGACTCAGGTGGGTCCAGTGGGTCCGTGAACTTGTCCTGTAGTCATGTCCTCAGTGTATACTTGGGAAATACTTAAGAGTTGGCAAAGCTCTCACATTGGTTCCCTGACCAGCGCAGTGAGGGCTGTTATGGCTAGAAAGGCCGGATGGAAGCTACTGGAGCTGCCTCTGCCAGAAAATAGTGAACCAAAAATAGTATTACATTCCAGAAGGAACTGCAGAATTCAGTGTCACCATCAAGGACTTGAAAGATGCAGGGGTGGTGGCTCCCATACTTTCCTTTAACCATCCTATCTGGCTAGCAGAAGACAGATGGTGGAGAATGACAGTTGACTACTGAAAACTTAGTCAAGCAGTGACAATGACTGTAGTAGCTGTACTGAATGTGGTGCCCTCACTTGAGCAGATTAACACATCTCCTGGTACATGGTATGCAGCTATTGATCTAGCAAGTGTTGCTTTCTCAGTATCTGTCCATACGGACCACCAGAAACAATTTGCTTTCAGCTGGCGAGGCCAGCAGTATACATTTGCAGTTTTACCTCGAGGATATATTAACTCTCCAGCCCTGCGTCACAACTTACAAGGGACCTTGATTGTCTTTTCCACAAAATATCACACTGGTGCACTGTATGGATGACATTATGCTGATTGGACCAAGTGAGCAGGAGGTATCGACGTCTTTGACTCATGCACATCAGAGTATGGGACAAAAATCCAACCAAAATGCAAGGCCTCCTATTTCAGTGCAATTCTTAGGAGTCCAGTGGTGTGGGCATGCAGGGATATTCCTCTTAAAGAATGTCATGGCACCTGGCCCCCACCACCACAGGGGAAAGGAAGCACAAGACTTGGTGAGCCTACTTGGATTCTGAAGACAGCACATTCCTCGCTTGGGTGTGTTACTGCGGTCCATATACCAAGTGACTCAGAAAGCTGCTAGCTTTGTGTGGGGCCTGGAAAAGAAGGTCTTCAACAGGTCCAGGCTTCAGTGATGGCTGATCTACCACTTGGACTACATGATCCAACAGACCTATGGTACTTGAGGTGGCAGTGGCAGATGGGGATGCTGTTTGGAGCCCTTGGCAGGTCCTCATGAATGGATCACAGAAGAGACCTTTGGGATTTGGGAGCAAGGCTCTACCATCATCTGCAGACAACTATTCTCCCTTTGAGAAGCAGTTCTTGGCCTCCTGCTATTGGGCCTTAAATGAACATTTCATAATAGGTCACCAAGTTACCATGCAACTAAGCTGCCCATCATGAGCTGGGTATTATCTGACACACTGAGCCACGAAGTAGGACAAGCACAGCATGAATCCATTTTCAAATGGAAGTGATATATATGTTTGGGGCTAAGCAGGTTCTGAAGGCACAAGCAAGTTACATGGATCTGTTGCCTGTGGTTTCTACTCCAATTATAATGCTGTCTGCTCCCTAGCATGCTCTTATAGCTTTCTGAGGTGTTTCCTATGATGGGTTGACTGAGGAAGAGAAGACTAGGGCCTGGTTTACTAATGGTTCTGCATGTTATGTAGGCACACCCTGAAGTGGACAGCAGCAGCATGAAAACCCCTTTCTGGGCAATCCTGAAAGGCACCAGTGAAGAGAAACCTTCACAGTTGGCAGAACTTCAGGCAGTACACATGGTCATATATTTTGTTTGGAGGGAGAAAAGGCCAGATGTGTGATTGTATACGGATTCATGGTCTGTAGCCAACAGTTTGCCTGGATGGTCAGGGGCCTGGAAAGAGCTTGATTGGAAAATTGGTGAGAAAGACATCTGGGGAAGAAGGATGTGGAGAGACCTCTGCAAATGGGCAAGGTATGTGAAGATATTCGTGTCTCGTGTCTCATGTAAATGCTCATCCAAAGGTGACTTCAGCAGAGGAGTCCAGGAATCAAGTAGACTGTCCCAGCCTCTTTCCCAAGTCATCCCTGTCATTGCCCCATGGACCCATGAACAAACTGACCATGGCAGCACTGATGAAGGTTATGCATGAGCTCAACAACATAGACTATCACTCAGCAAGGCTGACCTGACTACAGCTGCTGCTGAATGCTAGGTCTGCCAACAGCAGAGAACAACACTGAGCCCCCAATATGGCACCAGTGACCTGGTGGCAGCTTGACTACACTGAACACTTCTTTCATGGAAGGGACAAGGGTGATTGGTCCAGATTACCAAGAAGAGACTGGATTGCTTCTTCACAGTGGGGATAGGAAGATTGTGTGTGGGATACAGGAGATCCTTTAGGATGCCTCCTAGTGCTGTCATGTCCTGTGAATAAAGTCAATGGAAAACTGCAACAACCCAAACCAGGCAGGATGACAAAGGTCACAGACCCTTCAGGAATGAAGGTATGGGTCGCTCCTCCAGGAAAAGAGCAAGACCTGCTGTTTGCTTTCTAGAGGAAATGCAGAATGGGAAGTAGAGGAAAGTAGTTATAAATCCCACCTAAGATCATGTGGCCAGTTGCAGAAACAAAAATTATAATTGACTTTATAATTATAATTGACATATAATTACACTTATGATAGAAATGTTTCTTCTGTATTTTAAAGATGTTTTACATATATTTGTGTTTTCTTTCCTTGATTTTTTGTCATGTAATGTAACATCAATTGAGATTATCAATTATCATATTTAAATTTTGAGATACTAAAAGAATGCCATTCAAGGGACATCCACCAATTCTATAATATGTAATGCATTTATGGTTGTACATGGGATACTTATGTATCATGTTAGGTATAATCATGACCCAGTTATTGTTTTCCTTTTGAAACTGAACATGACATAAGGAGATATGATTTTGTCAAGTTGACAAGGGGTAGACTTGTGATGGCTATTCTTTGTTGTCAATTTGACTGCATCTGGAATGCAACAAATTAAAACCGGAGCTGCTGGTTAACACCTGTGATAGATTTTTATTGATGAGATCGTCTGAGATGGAAAGATCCATCTTAAATCTGGGCCACACCCTCTGGTGGCCCAGGATATGGAAAGAGAAAAATTTTTTTTTCTTCTCCAAAACAGGTCTTCTCTGTATAGCTCTGGCTGTCCTGGAACTTACTCTGTAGATCAGACGACTGGCCTTGATGTCAGAGATCTGCCTGCCTCTGCCTCTCAAGTGCTGGGACTAAAGGCGTGTACCACCAATGCCCAGCTGGTTAATGTTTTTGCATTAAATACATTTACTTTTGTAACAGAAAAAAAAATGTATTTTTGTAGCCCATTTGTCATGCAAGAACAAAGGATATAAGATCAACACAGTTAAAAGATAGAAAAGGGCTGAGTATACTGTGGTGATATTTAAGACAATGTGGTACTGGCACAGACAGAGCTTGGAGAATAGAGCTTGAATGGATGGAGACCTGCTCTACAACAAAGGCAGTGTTAGAAACTGCCAAAGGAAGACCAGCTATGTCTACAAGGTCTCACGTAGTGGCACACGACTTTAATCCCAGCATTTGGGGGGCAAATGAGCTCTTGTCAAATGAGCCATCTAGCTCTCAAATGCTCTAGTTTATGAGGGCTATATTAACATCTACTATATTAGAAGTTAAAACCAGGAAATTTAAAAACATACTAACACAACACACACTTCTTTTTTAAATAGACAGTGTCTCATGATGCAATCCTGGTAGGCTTGGAAATAATTGTGTAGACCAGGATGGCCTGGAGCTCACAGAGATCCACCTACCTCTGTCTCTTGAGTGCTGTGACAAGAGGTGTGTGCCATTAAGCATGCCCAGCTTAATTTTTTTTTTAAAGTAGTGAAAGCCTGAAGAGATGGCTTGACAGTTAAGAGCACTTGTTCTTGCAGAGGATGTGGGTTCAGGTGTGTTGGCACACACCTTTAATCCCGTTTCTCCAGAAGCAGAAGCAGTCAAATCTCTGTGAGCTCCAGGCCAGCCTGGTCTGCATAGTGAGTTCCAGAAAAGCCAGGGCTATATAGAGAGACTTTGTCTCAAAAAAACAAATCAAGGGTCTGGAGAGAGATGGCTCAGAGATTAAGAACACTGGCTGCTTTTTCACAGGTCCTGAGTTCAATTCCCAACCATCTATAATGAGATTTGGTGCCCTCTTCTGGTCTTCAGGTCTACATGCAGGCAGATCACTATACATGATAAATAAAGCTTAAAAAGAAAACAGAAAGTCTGAGGAGAGCACTATGAAGTTCACCTCTCCAGGGAGGGGAGGAAGAGCCACTGTGTAGCCAGACCCCACGGTCCCACCTATGTGAGATTCTCTTGTCTCAACATCAGCTGCTCTCTGTGAGACTTACTGTCTCCATTACACAGACAAAAACACTGAGGCTATTGTTTTGATGAGTGAGAGAGCTGAACGCGGGT